>OX415254.1:79427213-80627213 GCA_948329865.1 Linaria vulgaris
AGTTGTGACATCAATTATTAAGTCTATACAACTAAGGAGAGTAACAAAGTAAGTTATTATAAATGATTACCTGTACTACTAAGGACTAACAATCAAACACCGCATATAAGGATTACACAAGTAAACAGGACAAATTCCCACCAAGAAAGGCACTAGTACCACATATCTGGTGTTATAAACATTTGAGTGAAATGCGTGTACCTGCTCCAAGTTCCAACAGCAACACCTTCTCCTAGACCAGTCCTTCCCAGACTAACTTCAACAAAAGAAGAAAATTACTAAGATTAAACCATACACGTTGTCTCAGCGTAGATGGGGAAAACAACCTTACAGTAATATTTGTATCTACACATTCTTACAATTGCTCTTAACATAAAAAGTACGATTTTCTATATCAGCTGCAGTATAATGAATCATTAAAATGTCGAAGTACTATGAATATACAAACAAAAAACTTTCACAGATGTTATACACACAAAAGATCGCATCTACGTTTCCAATTCAACGTATTCATGTTCAAACACTCCAAAAATTCAATAAAAGTCAAATAATTTTAAGAAGACTTGAATCAACATCATACACTCTGAATACCAACAAAGATTGATTAATAAAATTTAAAATCTGGAATAGTCAACTAGAACTTAAAATTTGGAATTGTTCATCCCTCTGTTTAAAATATATGCAATCACGAGTCCGAATATGCGGCAAATAACACTACATAAGAAAGAAAAAAAGCTCAACCAAACTAATAATCTAAGCAAGTACAGTATAAGCCAATAGCTCATCATTAACACATTTGTTCACACACAGTAATTCTGAATTGAACACACACATACTTACATCAACAATAGCACCAGCAGCTTCAGTCAAAGTTGAATCAACATCATACACTCTCAATATTTTAATCAAAGTATTTACTTAAAGCTACAAAATTTTCAAGAATCATATCAATCAATCAACAATTCCCACCACATAGGCACAAAATTGAATAAACCCAGGTATGTATATACATTTTTTGTAAAAGAAACAAAAGCAAACTTGGATAGTGACAAAAGCATTCTCATGTTTCTAACTTTATTTTGGAAAATAATGGCCCGCCATTGTGTTTTAATCCCTAAGCACTACAAAACTTTTATTCTTATAATGACCCCGTCATTCACTAATCATCACTTCTAATATCTCCAGTAATTACAATCTAAAGCAAAACCATAAAAATAAAAAATAAAAAGGGTTAAGTTAACAAAATAAAAGTTTAATAAGAAAAACAAAAAGAAACACTTTCCACACTGTTGATTTTAAGTATTAGACAGGCGGCCGTCTCTAAAACTGAAATTAGCTCACTTCATGTACACACGGAAGTGGATTTTTACACCATTCAACAAATATTTTGGCATATATCCCAAAAGTATAACTGTTCATTTACCAAATAATAAATGCAAGAAATTTACAAACTTCCTACAATCTTCAGATCTTCATGACCAACACAGGTCCCCTGCATATAAACGATAATCATCAGAAGAAAGTTATAACATCAATATGCATGCAATATTATTTAATACTAAGCACAAATTATGTTTCAGTCGTAAGAATGCACAACATCGAAGACTATAAAAAATCTCTGTAAAACCAGAGGAGGAGGATGAGCAAAATTCAGTTTTACAAGGGTAAACTGATGTACCAAATCAATGATAAGAATTAACAAAAATAGCAGAAGTAAATGTACTCAGACTAAACCTTAAGATTATTTAACAGGAAAGCACAAGAGTTTTCTTATTCCTCGTTTTCCAATTTGACAACAAATACCTTCCTTAGATGGAACAAGAAAACTCATGGCCCAATCTCCACAAGAATTTCAAGAAGATCGCTTATAGAAACTAGAACTAGGGATCTTACAGGGCAAAGGGGCTATCAACAGTATCATATATTTAATATCCTAATCAAACAAATGGAAATTTAATTGGTCCAGGCTCAACTACAGTGTAACTCAACATGAAAAGCTCTGCGGATACCAAAATAATTATGTAGTATCCCTTCCTTCTAACGTGTAGTATCACTATCATTTATTCTCTAGTCAAAATAGTAGAACCATTAATGTACCTAAAACCATCATCATGTCAACTTCTAACTAAAGGAACATGCATGAAATTATCAAGAGACACGATCACTGAAACTTTACGAAAACAATCGTTTAGCATCAAGCTCCAAATTGCATTAGCTCTCACCAATCACCATTGTCTAAAGCCACCTGCACATAATTGTATCGAAATTATAACAAAATAAAATGACATCATTTATTAGCTTTAACAGACACCAACTTATAAGTGTGGAACTAGATCAAACAAGAATATGAAAAGATGAATACAAGTAATGAAGGTCCAACTTATAAGCTTGAAACTAAATCAAACAAGAATATGGAGAAGAATAAAATGCAAGTATTGAAGGTCCAAACATGACAAGTACAAAATAATGAAAGCGAAGCAAAGAGTTCAATAAAACATCAAGATTCTTTTTTCCTCATTCCTACTAATAAATAAATCACACAATTAAAAAGCATAGAACTAGGAAACGAATATACCAAGTATGAAGGCCATGCAACAGGTGCTCCAAGAGTATCTCCAATTGTTTGACAATGCCCATACGGGAAAAACAACCGCTCCTCTTTTTTCATTATAACCTGGATTATTACTGAACAAAATTGAGGCCCCAAATCCATGCCATTGACCCTCACATTGTCCATCTCACTTATGACACCATTCGCCACTACTTCGTTATCTCCAAAGTTCTTTAGAACAACACTAGACCCAACCTACATTTTGCAACTTATTACTCACTCAATGTATCAACAATTAGATCACGTATTTATTCATAATTAGCTAAAAGTTCAAAATGTTTACCCTAATAACAGGTTGACGGGAAGCTGATTTAGATGAACGTTGAGTGTTAGAAGCTGTAAGTGGCAGACTTTGAGAGCTATGTTGTACATTAGGAGATTCTACTTGAGCTCTCTCAATCTCTGGTTGTCCAATACCCTGTAACTTACTGTTGACGATTGCCTTGAACTCTTCAAACTCTTTTCTCAATGTGATATTTTCCTCTGTAGCGTGCTGATACTTTTCTTTGTACTCTGAGTTTTCTTTAATAAGTGTTGCACGACTTGGTTTTTTCCCACAAACATCAGTTGATGTTATCCCAGTTCCATACATGCGCACTTGTCCATTCTTATCTTTCCCCATTACCGCTGAAAAGGCGTCATCTAGATCAAAAAAAGCCGTATTCGCAGTTAAATCTTTAGGATTTTTGGCAGCTTCCTCTTCCATTTGTTCCTGTAACGAAATATATATGGTAATTCAAGTAAGATGCTTTGAACAATATATTCAATTAACAAGGAATCAAGTAAGATACTTTGAACAATATATTCAATTAACAAGGAATCAGATTCTAAAATTCAATATTCCACTTACTACTAGTGCAAGTATTTCATCACTTTCAGCTGTGCCGTCGGGCTTGTAGTAAACTTCTTTAAACATCTCAGCTCTGGTAGGATATCTACCCAACTCCTCAAACTACACAAAACACCAGATTAAAAAAATTGATCTTTATATTTGATCTTTAAATTTCTTTAACATATTACCATGGTTTGTTTCACTGTTGCAAGACTTTTCTTGCCCAGGCGATGGATATAGTCAACTTCTCCACGAGCTAGCTTATTCTTTTCGCTTCTCGCCTGGAAAAAGTGAAAGACTATAATAACGAATTTTAAAAATAATAGATTTGAATAAGATGAAAAGAGAATTGTTTTCATACTTCAGTTTTATCCTCCAACCAATGCTCAACGAGTACTTTATACTGACCCTCAAGCACTCTTTCTGGTAGTTTAGCTAGTTGTTCTTCAATAGACTTATTTGGGTGAAAAGTCTCTTTCTTAACAAAGCTTTTCCAACTTTTCCATTTCTTATTAATAGACCTCAAGACAAAAGTATCTTGTTGTGCAGATAAGTCGAATCTACGCTGTAGGAAAATTAAAAGTCACAAGCATTATATATATATATGCATTAAATATAAATAGTACCTCTCAAAGCATAAAATTCACTTAAACAATGAAACTAACCTTGACAAGTTCAAGCATGCGTTGTTTGTAGGTTTGAGGCATTATTCTCCAATCTTTATATTGGAGTGGACACAATTTCCCATTTCGTGCTATTGTGCCCAAAAAATGAGCTAATGTGCTTGTATTCTCTTTAATGGGCTGCCCAAGATCATTAACTGAAACTGCAACACGTTTTCCATCTTGTACACACCAAGTTTTAGGCATCATGGTAGGTCCTCGTCCTCTTTTCTTTTTTCGAGTAGCTACATTAATAAATTCACAAACATGATAAATTCATTCGAGAAAATGTATTTCTTAATTTTTTGAAGAGGGTCATCGTTAAAACCACCTCTACAAAATCGCAAATGAAACACAACATCGTAACATCCTTCCATAATTGAAAATAACACTAATCAGCATGATAATTCGTACTTAAAGAAAAGCTTACTTACAGAAAAGCTATACACTACAACTAGATATCAAACAAAAAGTAGGAATACTTCTAAAAACTCAAATTCTGGTATTGTAATTGCCAATGCATGAGAAAGAGAGCTTTTATAAAATTTATAGAAAAAAAAAGGAAAGAAAGAAAGGGAAAAAAAAACACACCAGGTTCCATTGCATCAAGAGTAGGTTCAACTTGAGTTTGTTCGCTGTCATCAGATTCAAGAGCATCACAAGTAATTTGGTTGGTGTTTGAATTCGGTTGCATAGTATATCTTTCAAGCAAAGCCGAAGACACACCAAGTCGACGTGATCCTTTAAAGATAAATTAAAGATAACGACTACACTTAGTTAGAAAACTCGAGATTTTGATTCAAAGCATAAAATCATTGGCCTTAGATTTCACCTTTTCGAAGACCAGAAGGTGGTTGAGGTGCAGATGCTTGATGTCTAACAAGGCCCGTGCGGTTTCTCGTCTCTGGAGGCATTTTCTGTAATCTGTAATATACACATATAAAATAACTAGTAAATTATCCAATAATAAAAACATATAAAAAATTAGTAAATTATCCAATAACAAAAAAGAAAAACAAAACAGGACTTCGTATACAATGGTAACAAACAACTTACCAGGTAAATGATGTTGATCTAATACACATAAATTTAGTAAAACAAACAAAAGATGTAGCAATGTAACAAATGCAAACAATCACTAATTGAAACGACAAAAAAAATATAGGCTAAACATAAAAATTCAATAGTCGAAACCTAAATGCGACCTAAAAAGTCTTTCAAATTATTCAATAAAAATTAATAATTTCTCAAAAAACAGCTCCTTCGGCATCTTCCCTAACCCAATTTTGTTGCTCATTCTCATTATGCAAATGCACTTCCTCAAAATCATTTCGGTGAAGTGAACTTGCATCTAAATTTAAAATTGGATCCATTTCAAATGAGTCTCGAGGTTTTGTCTTAACAACAACATGCCACCCTTTCTCAGTAGGATCTTCAACATAAAAGGCTTGTTGCGCTTGAGAAGCTAAGATGAAAGGCTCATTATGTTGCCTTAGTCGAGATAAATTGACCAATGTGAACCCATATTCATCTACTTTTTGTGCACTTGCTGTTGACACCCAGTCGCATTCAAACATAACTACTTTTTGGTCGTCATCATAATCAAGTTCAATGATATCCTTTAAGACCCCATAGTAAGTCACATCACCAACAATTGGATTGTTGTCGTTTCGACTTGCAAAACTGCTAGTTTGTGCAGTGACAACCAGCCCGCTATTTTGAACCTTTTGTAGGATTTCATAACTTTTGACATTGAACCGAAATCCATTGATAACAAACCCTCTGTATCTATTCCCTTGTGGGTTAGGACCTCGAGCTAAGGCTCTAAGCTCCTTGGATACTTGAACTCCCCTCAGATGTAAATCTTCAACCTATAAAGATTAGGTAATATAAATTATTATCATATTATGCAACTTAACCAACTAAACATAAATATTCATGATACAAAAAGAAATATGAGTCATTTTAACTATTTGCTGACTTACATGATTATAAAACCAACTGGAAAAAGATTTTGAGTGAAGTTGTTCAACATCTTTCTTATTGAGGCGTGGATTTTCATGTTCAACAATCGCCTTGTGCTTTCTGCACACAATTTAAACAATAAAAAATATCAAATATCAAGTAAACTAAATGATTTAGAAAACTATGTAACTTAACATACTTACGTTATGTATGGCTCAATCGAACTGCAATTGAATAATATATATTGGTGTGCCTTGTCGATCTTTTCCTTTGAAAAAGTTGTAGGCTTTACCATGCCCTTGTGATCCCCAAGATTGGAGAATACAGAAAACTCAGATGCAATCTCGCCACCTATACCATCATTTCTTTTAACTTTGTTGAACTTGGTCTCCACATCATCTAAATACCTAGAACAGAAGGTCAAGCACTCTTCCATCAAGTATCCTTCAGCAATCGAACCTTCTGGACGACTTTTGTTACGTACGTATGATTTCAACGTAGCCAAATATCTGGTAATCCATTCAAGAGTATAAGTGTGTGTCAATACAACATAACAATGAATACAATAACAATCATGAAGAATAGCAGTACCTTTCAATTGGATACATCCAACGGTATTGTACTGGTCCTGCAACCCGAGCCTCATATGCCAAATGAATAGGTAAATGAATCATGATATCAAAGAAGGACGGAGGAAATATTTTCTCTAGGTCACAAAGAGTTTTGGCAATCTCTGCTTCTATACGAACCAAATCTTGAGGATTAAGGACTTTAGAACAAAGTTGTCTAAAGAAGCTGCACAATTTAATCAAAGGTATTCGAACAGCCTTTGGTAATATTTTACGCAAAGCAACTGGGAGTAATTGTTGCATCAATACATGGTTGTCGTGACTCTTCAGGCCTGAAATTTTACATGGACGAACTTGTACACGATTAGAAATATTAGAAGCATAGCCATCGGGTACTTTGACATTCTGAAGTATTTCACAAAGTATTTCTTTCTCTTTCTTATTCATTGAAAAGCAAGCAGCGGGCAAGTACGTTTTTCCAGACTCTTGAACAATAGGGTGGAGGTCCCTTCTGATGCCCATTTCTTTCAAATCAAGTCTGGAATTCATATGATCTCTTGTCTTCCCTTCTAAATTCAGTAATGTCCCAATCACATTGTCACAAACATTTTTCTCGATGTGCATTACATCTAAGTTGTGACGTAATATGATATCTTTCCAATATGGCAAGTCAAAGAAAATACTTCTTTTTTTCCAATTATGTGGAAGAGATGGGTTGTTACCTACTTTCTTACCGAATTTAATATTAAATCCATCTAACTCATCTAACACCATATCCCCAGTCAAAGGGGTAGGTACCCCACGATGTTCTTCGTTGCCATCAAAAGAATTAGCATTTCTCCGATAAGGATGATAACGATTCAAAAACCTGCGATGGCCTAAATAACATTGTTTACGACTCCGAGGCAAGTATTTAGAACATGTGTCCTTATGACATGATGGACAAGCAAGCTTACCTTTAGTGCTCCAGCCGGATAAATTTGCATAAGCAGGAAAATCATTTATAGTCCACAGTAATGCCACGCGCATATTGAAATTCTGCTTAGCTGCTGCATCATATGTTTTTACTCCTACCCATAGTTCTTGTAGTTCTTCTATTAGTGGCTGCAAGTACACATCAATGTTGTTTCCAGGGGATGAAGGACCAGGAATTAGTAATGTTAAGAAGAAAAAAGGATCTTTCATGCACATCCATGGGGGTATGTTGTATGGGGTCAAAATCACAGGCCATGTACTATGACTCGTACTCATAGTTCCGAAGGGACTAAATCCATCCGCTGCTAGGCCAAGCCTTACATTTCTCGAATCTTCAGCAAAATCCTGATGTTTATGATCAAAATCATGCCAAACAGGAGAATCACTAGGATGCCTCAAATTACCATCTTTGGTGCGTTCCTCTTTATGCCATCTCATAGAGGATGCCGTTTTAGATGACATATAAAGTCTTTGCAACCTAGGCTTTAATGGAAAGTACCTCAAAACTTTTGCTGGTATCTTTTTTTTCTTCGCTGAATCATCGTCATCGTCATCCACCAAAATACTTTTGGGTTCAAGATACCTTGATGCACTACATACATGACATTGAGTAGCATTCTCGTACTCTTTCCTATATAACATGCAATCATTTGGGCATGCGTCAATTTTGATACAAGATAGTCCCAACGCCCCAATTATCTTTTTAATTTCATAGAAAGATGCAGGTAAAGAATCTGTTACACCAGGAAAAGCCTCTTTCAATAATTCAAGAAGATCCGTAAATGACTTATTAGACCATTTACCCGTGCACTTCAAGTGAAGAAGACGGATAATGAATTTCAACTTCGAGAATTTCTTGCACCCTGGATATAATTCTTCTTGAGCATCATCCAATAATTTGTAGAAATCTTTGGCTTGTTCGTTCGGTTCTTCTTCGACATTTCTATCTGAATCTTCAACCCCAAATGCATCATTTACCAAATTATGCATGTCATTGAACATATCACCATGTTCATTATGTTGATTATTGTCTTCAACAGGCAAAGAAATCTCCCCATGTAGGATCCAGTCTGTATATCCCTTCATAAACCCATCAACTATCAAATGTTCTTTTGTAGTGTCTCTATTTACCCATTTCCCATTCTTACAATATTTGCACGGGCAAATGATTTTGCCACCGATGGAAACATTGTTAAAAGCCATATCAAGGAATTGGTTTAGCCCATGTTCATATTCTTCTGTATACCTACGTTTATTCATCCAACTCTTATCCATGTTGAACCTACTAAGATAAGGTTACTCGAAGGTAAATCGTGAATTCGAACAAAATGAAAGAAATAATGATCATTTTTTGGGCATTATAACCAATTTGCAATATTTCATAACATGAAATCTCATGTGAATATCATATAGAATATATCATATAGAACATATCAGAAGATTACCCTAAAAAAAACATATCAGAAGATTAATTTATAATAGGGAAAGTAAAAAGCCAAAGTAAACTTTAATCAAAATGTAACTGGGAGAAAGTTGTTCATGAAAATTCAAAAGCACTAACAATCTTTATTTCTACCTAGAATTAAAAGATTAGAGACTTTGTTCAAGTTAAAACCAGTTGTGACATCAATTATTAAGTCTATACAACTAAGGAGAGTAACAAAGTAAGTTATTATAAATGATTACCTGTACTACTAAGGACTAACAATCAAACACCGCATATAAGGATTACACAAGTAAACAGGACAAATTCCCACCAAGAAAGGCAC
Source organism: Linaria vulgaris (assembly GCA_948329865.1). NCBI lineage: Eukaryota > Viridiplantae > Streptophyta > Magnoliopsida > Lamiales > Plantaginaceae > Linaria > Linaria vulgaris. The sequence goes on from OX415254.1 coordinate 79,436,597, forward strand.
TAGTACCACATATCTGGTGTTATAAACATTTGAGTGAAATGCGTGTACCTGCTCCAAGTTCCAACAGCAACACCTTCTCCTAGACCAGTCCTTCCCAGACTAACTTCAACAAAAGAAGAAAATTACTAAGATTAAACCATACACGTTGTCTCAGCGTAGATGGGGAAAACAACCTTACAGTAATATTTGTATCTACACATTCTTACAATTGCTCTTAACATAAAAAGTACGATTTTCTATATCAGCTGCAGTATAATGAATCATTAAAATGTCGAAGTACTATGAATATACAAACAAAAAACTTTCACAGATGTTATACACACAAAAGATCGCATCTACGTTTCCAATTCAACGTATTCATGTTCAAACACTCCAAAAATTCAATAAAAGTCAAATAATTTTAAGAAGACTTGAATCAACATCATACACTCTGAATACCAACAAAGATTGATTAATAAAATTTAAAATCTGGAATAGTCAACTAGAACTTAAAATTTGGAATTGTTCATCCCTCTGTTTAAAATATATGCAATCACGAGTCCGAATATGCGGCAAATAACACTACATAAGAAAGAAAAAAAGCTCAACCAAACTAATAATCTAAGCAAGTACAGTATAAGCCAATAGCTCATCATTAACACATTTGTTCACACACAGTAATTCTGAATTGAACACACACATACTTACATCAACAATAGCACCAGCAGCTTCAGTCAAAGTTGAATCAACATCATACACTCTCAATATTTTAATCAAAGTATTTACTTAAAGCTACAAAATTTTCAAGAATCATATCAATCAATCAACAATTCCCACCACATAGGCACAAAATTGAATAAACCCAGGTATGTATATACATTTTTTGTAAAAGAAACAAAAGCAAACTTGGATAGTGACAAAAGCATTCTCATGTTTCTAACTTTATTTTGGAAAATAATGGCCCGCCATTGTGTTTTAATCCCTAAGCACTACAAAACTTTTATTCTTATAATGACCCCGTCATTCACTAATCATCACTTCTAATATCTCCAGTAATTACAATCTAAAGCAAAACCATAAAAATAAAAAATAAAAAGGGTTAAGTTAACAAAATAAAAGTTTAATAAGAAAAACAAAAAGAAACACTTTCCACACTGTTGATTTTAAGTATTAGACAGGCGGCCGTCTCTAAAACTGAAATTAGCTCACTTCATGTACACACGGAAGTGGATTTTTACACCATTCAACAAATATTTTGGCATATATCCCAAAAGTATAACTGTTCATTTACCAAATAATAAATGCAAGAAATTTACAAACTTCCTACAATCTTCAGATCTTCATGACCAACACAGGTCCCCTGCATATAAACGATAATCATCAGAAGAAAGTTATAACATCAATATGCATGCAATATTATTTAATACTAAGCACAAATTATGTTTCAGTCGTAAGAATGCACAACATCGAAGACTATAAAAAATCTCTGTAAAACCAGAGGAGGAGGATGAGCAAAATTCAGTTTTACAAGGGTAAACTGATGTACCAAATCAATGATAAGAATTAACAAAAATAGCAGAAGTAAATGTACTCAGACTAAACCTTAAGATTATTTAACAGGAAAGCACAAGAGTTTTCTTATTCCTCGTTTTCCAATTTGACAACAAATACCTTCCTTAGATGGAACAAGAAAACTCATGGCCCAATCTCCACAAGAATTTCAAGAAGATCGCTTATAGAAACTAGAACTAGGGATCTTACAGGGCAAAGGGGCTATCAACAGTATCATATATTTAATATCCTAATCAAACAAATGGAAATTTAATTGGTCCAGGCTCAACTACAGTGTAACTCAACATGAAAAGCTCTGCGGATACCAAAATAATTATGTAGTATCCCTTCCTTCTAACGTGTTAACTTGAACTGCAGACTACACATGAAGTATAGTGCCTCAAGAGGCATAAGATGACGTGCTTATCACAAAATTATGCTGAAGTTTCTCAAACAAAATTGAAAAACAACAACATAACAAAACCAGTTCCTAAAACATACTAATTAATTAACGGTACTACCTTAACTACATTACAAGCCGTCAATTAGCAGGGAAAAAAAAAGAGGGTAGAAGATAAAGGAAAGTGTTACATACTGATGATAAGGACGTGAACGATGAATCGAGTCTTCTCCGGTGAATCGAGCGTCCGTGGAAGATTTGGAGAATTCCAGCCGCCAAAATTTTAAGGAGTAAAGAATCTGAGTTAAAAGAATATTAGGTTAAAGTTAAATTTGGGGAAAAGTAAAAAAAAAAGTGTGGGAAAAGAATTAGGCCCGCGCCTTTTTTCTAAGCGTCCCTAGATTAAGCTTTTTATTAAGATATAACTTATAAGTATTCTTTATTAAGACCAAATCAAATAAATGTCTCAAGAATTGAAAGTTATTAGGATATAATTAAAAAAGTGTCTCAAAAATTAAATTATTTTAGGACACAGCAAAATAAATGTTTCTAGAATCAAAATATATTAGGACATAATTATATAAGTGTTCTAAAATAATGTATTTGAAACATTTACAAAATAATGTCTCAAAAATAATGTCCCTATAGACCAATTTTGTTGTAGTGTATTCGCCTGGTAATACATTGTAAAGTGAGGGGATTACTGGTGTGCCATATTTTAGGTATTAATATTTGGCAATCGTTCACTCGACCACATGTCACACAACAAAATGTACCAATGATTGCCGCCTTCTCGGGACACCACTCCTCAGGTCATCGCCTCCTCGAGACGCCACCTCATCAGGTCGTCACCTTTGCAGGTCATCGCCTCCTCGGGATGCCACCTCGTGAGGTCATCTCCTTCGCAGGTCATAGCCTTCCTGGGATGCCACCTCCTTAGGTTGTCTCCTTCTCGGGTTATCGTTTCCTCATGTCATCGCCTTTTCGGGATGCCACCTCCTCATGTCCTCGCCTTCTTAGGTTTAACACAACTCCATCAATGATCCAGACCCATCAACTGGCCCATGAGGTACCTATAGATACCTTATAAGGCAAAAGACACACAATTCATATTTTACTTTTTCTCTCTCTCTCTAAGTTAGAGCTTTCTCTATCTATACTTCAAGAGTCTAGATTTTTTTCTGACTTGAGCGTCATAGTGCCTTCACTGGGGCCTCGGCTAGTTCACTTTTTCATGTTTTGTGGTGCAAGTTTCTCGAACTCAAAGTTAACTCAGCACCAACAAAGAGCTTGAGTTAGTCTGATGTGAAGTGCTTAGTCAGCATGATGAAATCACCCCACTTCATAGTTGATATCCATAAGTGTTATCAAGCGTATAAATGAGTTTATGCCTAGAAGAAGTAGTTTTCTTGTAAAGAAAAGATGCATGATCTCGAAGCTACACATGAGACACGAAATATGAAATAGGATCACGGTACGAGGCAAGAGGAATCTACTTCGTTAGGGTAAACACATGCCTCGTAACAACAAAAAGAGACTCAACCTTGTGTGAAGATCGATCAACACCAACCTCATATGAAGCCTACATATTACAATAATGGAGCTGGTAGATCTTGCCTTAATATCATCAATAAAGATTGAATCACCATTAGTGTTATTGAATAATTATTACAAAAGGTATTCTACATTTAAGTCGTGAGCAGTCAAAGTTAAGTTAACATTGTGAAAGTCATAAAAGATTAGTACAAGCCCTTAATCCCCCCCCCCCTCCTCAAAAAGAAACTTGGGAAGATACATGGCAACGAATGAGAAGACAAATATTTCAAATTATTTCTTATATGTCGTAAGCTAGAATCACTTGTAAATGCCAAGTTAAACATATTATATCAATATTTACATCAAATTTTCTACGTTATCAAAAGGTGGTCTCAAATATTATATTCTTACCCCGATAATCCCTCATTAATTCCTAGTATTAATTTGGTGTTATCAAATTGGCGATGTTTGAGGGAGATCGGTCATTTTCCTTGAGTAATCACGGTAAGTTGAAAATCAATTTTCATCAGAACCCTTTACCACTAAACAACAATGGCTCTCATCCTATCGTCAACATAAGTGCAACGTCAACAAATATGTTTCTCTCTCTATCACGTGGGAGCGAGGCGTCGATTCAACAAGAAATGGGTTCTGAAACCAAAGAAGGTGAAACTCATAGATGGAGCTCTCCCAGATTCCTACTCCCTTAACCTATTGCACATACTATGTGTTTGGGGAAAGCCCTCATATGAATCTCCCTGATGATATACTCATGCAAAGAGAGAATTTCCATAGGAATATCAGATTAGTGGATGCGCAAAATCTTGCGCTATGTAGAGTTTTTTGAAAAAACATTATCGTAAAGAGCTTAAGCATGATTCTCACAATTGGTGGCGTGATCTAGGGGTGAAGCCAGAATTTTTCCGCACCGGACTGCTATTAACTTAAGTAACTTCTTTCAAACAAGTATAAATCAAAATAGAAATGTTAAACATGCAAAATAGAATGAGAAATATCTACTGTCTCGTACATGATATAAAAATACATATCATACTAAATGAATAAATGTAGTATCAAAGTTGAGCTCTACAGTTCTTCGAACAATAAAATTCATCAATTCACACTTTCAGAAAACTCTCTTTCAGTGTAGAGCACCATATTATCTGCCGAAAACCCTTTTCCATCTTATTACGTCACACCGACCTTACAATCTCCATAGCCAAAAATGCTCGCTATGTAGTAGTCGCAGTAACAGGGAGAGTTAAAATAAATCGAAGCAACCTATCAATCAAATGGAAAATTGATGACTTGCTGGTCTCAAATAATCTTTGACATAATTCATAAATTGTTGAAATATTCTGGAACCTCTCAGCCGGAAGAACATCTCGCCTGTAATAATTCAACTGATTTCTCAAATAATGCATCTCTTGTGCACCAAGATTATCATGATAAAATTTCTTAGCCATAGTGCAAATGTGATCAATATAAAATGATTTAAAACCTTCTCGAGGATCCAATGAAGCACCTAGTTTTAAAAATCCAACGGACTCATCATTAAATTTATTGTTGATCTCTTCCACTTGAATATCTATAAGGTCATGATCTTTTTGCTGACAAGAACGACCCGTGGTAGACTCATGTTGAGAATCCATGTCATGTACTTCAAATGTCATACTTTGAAAAAGCTACAATCACTTTCCCATAAAGGAAGTCATAACCATTTCCTCTCAATTCGTGAAGTAAAGCTTTAGTAGTTGATATTAAATTTGTTGCAATCAAAATATCTAGAAATTTCTTTGGTAAGGCCCGACAAAGTAAATTAGTAACCCCCATAATTTTATGTATCAAATGCAAGATGAATACTAAATTAAAAGCTTCACATTCCAATCAAAGCACCATGGGTTCCATACTTTATAACACTAGAAGAATCCACTGTCACTATGTTCCTAAGAACCGTCATTAAAGGGCTGAATTAATGTACTACACTACAAATGGACTCAAGCAACTCCAATGAGTCTTCCCAACCCATTGTAATGTACCAATTTGATTGGCACCTCTACTCCTAACACGTTCACCGGTATCTATCTTATGTTTAATTTCAACAACTTGAGCTTCATGTTACTCAGCTTGGCGTTTTGGAGATGCAAAAAATAAAATAAAAAATACATTAACAACATTATCCGACCAATGCTAACTGTAGTTGATGATCAAAACAATGGATATAATATGCGAACGGACAATCTCTAAAAAAAAGTGCTTGCAATACATTCCATGCACCACATATGTTACTAGCACGATCATATCCTTGACCTCACATGTTGCATATGTGTAAATTATATCGACCAAGAGCATCAAATATTTCTTTCTTCAACGTTGCACCCGTCATGTCACTAACATGCACAATATCGAAAAACTGCTCTCGTACAAAACCTTATATATCAACAAATCTTATAACTATGGCCATTTTCTCTTTGTTAGATACATCCTTAGCTTCATCAACCAAAATATAAAATTTTGCATCCCCAACCTCTTGATGAATCTTGCTTCTAAACTTCTTTTTGAATCATATGTGAAGTATACTTTGCATTTAGTGGAGTATGCTCTAAAGTAATACTTTTGAAACCATCATTCATCCTTCTAAATAGTTCTAACATCTCAAAGAAATTATCTTCATTTTTCGAAGACTTTGATTCATCGTGCCCTCTGAAGGCACATCATTGCAAACTAAGCCATCGTGTAGTTTCAATTGTTGCTTTAAGCAGCAACCTATTCTTCTGTACATCATCCAAAGTCTGGGAATTCATGATTTTATCGATGTGGCGAGTTACATTCTTCTAATCTTCCACAACGTTCATATTATTGTTATGTGGTGAATAGGACCTCCAGCATGCACCAAAAAATGATATTTCTTGATATCTACTCGCTTCCAACTTCGAAATTCTTCTGTAGTAAATGCAGGATAACTAAGATTCTTGTTTTCAAAAAGAAGGCACGGGAGATAATATGCGACATATATTGTAATAGAGTACTCTAACCATGGAAATTTGTCAAACCAACTGAATTGGTGGCGACAATATTGATCTCCAAATTTTGTTGTTGGATAATTTAACATAGTTGGTTGATATAGTTTCATGTAGATGTAAGCACACCTAATTTCATCTCTTCCATTAATATGGTACTAGCATATTGGGATACGTAATCATGGATCTCTCTTGATTAACACCAGTTTAACTCTTTAGTGTTTAGAAATGTTTTGATCACTACTAAATGGAGGAGGTTTCTCTGAAATTGTTGATGTACCTTCGTTTGGTTTGAAAAAAGAAAATATTGTCTTACCTTTGCCTTTCTTGATTCCTCCACTGATTTATAATCTATTATAAGGACATAGATATAAGACAACAAATTAGAACATATGAATGTCAACAAACAAAGTCACAAATATTAAACTTTTTAAAGTGTAGAACAACTACAAGAAAATGTGATTTTCTTGATAAAATGGTTGTAGGTTAAAGCTTACTTTAAGAATTAACTATAGAATTATTATGACCTTTAGCTTTTAACTTCAAGTTCAAATCCTATTTTTTTTATTAGGCCATCAAGTACTACAACAAGTCACCAATCTACCAACAAAAACATATATTAGTTTATTTGCACAACATCCATCAAATATTTAAACTAACGACAAATATTGTGGATAAAAGAATTTTACTTATCCTACTTTCAAGCTCCCATGAATTTTGACCAAGAGATGGACGAAAATGATAACCCTAAATCTCTAATATTTTTAGTACATTTATTATAAAAAATAAATAAAGTGAAGTTGACTACACAAAATAAAATAATAAAAGTCTTCATCTAGTTAAAAGGATTACCAATTCTTTCAATTTGCAAGAAAAATGACTAACCAACTCCAAGACACCAGTTTGGAGGGTTGCGTGCACATAGGACAACAATGGAGCAAGATATCGTTTATTTTTCTTTTCTCTCTCTCTATATATATTTTGTGTGTGTGAATTACTTTGAACTTTGTTTTGACCCAATTTATAAAAAATCTATTGGGAATACTAATGAATTGGGCTTGTTATATTGTTCGTGTTGAAAATATATGTAGGCCCAAAAAAACTTATTTTGTTGTATCTAATTTATCTTTTTTTGTTTGGGATATATATATATATATATTATATATACTGGATTTGGACAAAGAAATGATACCGGACTGAAGCCTACCAAGCCTCCTTGGTGGCTCCGCCACTGGCGTGATCTATTGCCAACTTGGGACAATTCAGTTGGTGTGTACATCAATTTGCGCGTAATTGATCGTACTCACAGACCACTGCATGCTTATTCATGGTGGTCTGGAAAGGGAAACAAGTCCTTGATAGATTACATATGGAGATTCGCTAATGCAACTCTCAAGGAACCTGATGACAGTCTAGAGTTATTAATCGACATAGTGTCTCATTGCCTCAAGAGTGAACCTTTCGCACAATTCTCGTTGGGAAGCTAATAGTCAACTTTGATGACTATTAGAAGTTGGTTCACATAACTTAAGGGTTAGTGATGTCCTTTTACGCTGGTAATTAGTTAGTTAGTTGAGGCGCATGTTAGCATTACAATGAGCTTGGCTTATGTTAGCCCACTTTTCAACTTGTAGCTGCAATTTATAAGCAAAAGTGCTTCTAGATTTCAATGACAATTCATTGATCAAATTTTCATTTTCTATGCCTTGTAAAACTCTCTCCATCAATAAAACTCTACTCCTTTTGATGTAGATTACAACACAAATTGTGTTTTTAATTGAACCAAGTAAAACCTTATGTTGTGTATGATTTTGGTCTTCTGATTTATGTTTTTCCAATTGTGTTTATTTGTACCTTATCTGGTGGTTGCTTATCGGTTGATTGTGTCATTTAGTGGTGATTCAATTTGCATTAAACGATACAATGACCTTAGAGAAAAGTGGGAAAATGTACATTCTTGCAGAAGAAGTCCTAGAGGCCAAGATTACTCTAAGAGTTGGGTTATAGATGACATATGCACAAGGAGGAATTGAGGAAGAAAACTGCGAGTACAAACACAAATTAACTAGCAGAATTGGAAGAATGTTGAAGTGACCAAGTTAGAATGGAGTTGAATTGCACCCCAACGAATACAACTCTAGAAGATCTCCCCCTCCCCCCGGAAGGGCGTTGAACAAAAGTTCAAGAAAGTACTACATCTTCCACCGAGTTTGGGACTATCGTACTAACGGACGATGTCACCTTAAAAACAAAATCAAGAATCTTTTTTTTCCTTTTCCAAAATTTAGCTAAAGCCCGCATACATGTGCAAGCTGGACTAACATACATGACATACTCACAAATTTGGGGAAAAAATCACTTTTGATCCCTTATTGTGGCATAATTACGATTTTAGTCCCATAATGTTGCATTGTCCACATTTAGTCCCTTATTGTGACTTTTTGTACAATTTTGGTCACACAGTCAGTTTTTTGCCCCTAAGTTATTTTTATTAGCAAAAAACACCCCATGTGTTATTTTTAAGTAATAAAAGCCCTCATGTGTTATATATTCTCCTAAAATTATATATTCACCTAAAAAAAGCTAACAATGAGAAATCTCCTAAGTTACAATGTAAATTAAAATTTTTAATAATTTTTATTTATTATAAATATTTATATTTAAAAATTTAAAAAGAAAAAAAAGATTAAATTATAATAAATAAAAAACCTTCTCCCTCCCCACCCAGTACCCACCACCACCGCCACCACACAATTTTTTTCTTCTTTTTCTTTTTTATTTTTACGTCAAATTTATGATTTCTCACTAAAAATGAGAATTATTTATTTCATGTAAAAAATTCAGATTTATGCACCCTTATTTTAAGTAGCTTAATTTTTTAAATTATTTATTATTTTAATTTATTTGAAGTGCTTAACAGAAAAAGGAAAAAAAACGAGAAAATAAACTTAGAAGTCGAGAAGTCTTCCCCAATCCTCGGTGACAAACCACCTTCTCATGGCCACTTCGAAGCTTAATTACCGACGAAATAATCGGTGTGAGTGAACCTTAATATGGATTTTTTATGGATGGGCTGGGAAGGGGGAAAAAAAGAAAAATAAAATTGGGTGGTGGTGGGGGGTGAGTGGATCCGAGGGGACGGAGGGAGAAGGTTTTTTCTTTTTAAAATTTTGAATATGTTTTATATAGTTAAGTCTTTTTATTTTTGAAATTTTTAACATGAAATAAATAATTTTGTTGTTGTAGTGAAAAAATCTTAAATTGGACCGAAAAATGAACCAAAATAGAAGAAAAATATGCATGGTGGGGGCTGGGTGGGGGAGGGAGAAGTTTATTTTTTTTTAAAAATAATATTTTGAATTATTTTAGTATAATTAGGTCTTTTTTTTTGAATTTTCTACATGAAATAAATAATTTATGTTTTTTAGTGAAAAAATCATAAATTGGACCCAAAAGAAAAAGGGTGGTTGAGGTGGTGGTGATGACTAGGTAGGGAGGGAGAAAAGTTGATTTTTATTTTTTATATATATAGATATATTATTATAATTGGGTAATTTTCTTTTAGAAATTTAAAATTTATGATAATTAAAATTTATTAAATATATAAGTTTACATTGATGTTTCTGTTTTAGGTTTTTTTATGGTGAAAATATAATTTTATAAGAATATATAACACACATGGGCTTTTTACTAATTAGAAAAAAATATATGGAGGTGTTTTTTGCTAATAAAAATAACTTCAGGGGCAAAAAACTGACAGTGGGACTAAAATAGTATAAAAGGCCACAATAAGGGACTAAATGTGGACAATGCTACATTATGGGACCAAAATCGTAACTATGCCACAATAAGGGACCAAAAATGATTTTCCCCACAAATTTGCGTGCAAAATAAATTCAGAAAAATAACTGTATTCACTTTTTCTTATGTTTCTTTTTTTTTAGAGGCGAGAAAATATAATTGCTCCATTAAACAACACATAGATAGATAATTAACTGTTGAGATTTTATTTTCGTCTTATATATGATAATAGTTTCATTGCATTACAATTCATCCTCTATTTAAATTAAATTCAAGCACAGAAACTAGACCATGTTATTAAAATTGTATTCTGGATTTAATACCTTTTACCTTAACTTTCAAAATAATATATAAAATTAAATACAAAAAGACATCATTTAAGCCTTGGTTGTGGACAATATACCTTACCAATAAAACAACCGCGTGCATGTAATAATAAACCTTAGGCGTTTCATTTCCACAATCTTTTCATGTTCCCATTGTATTAATTAGTTAACCAATTCCCATATCACTACGCAATTTGTGCCTAAGATTTACAAAATAAAATCAAAAATAAAATAATTGCTTTCATATTTTTTCAAGAGTCTATGCCCATGCAACACGTGTGTAACATGATACAAAAATTCCCCTGCACTATTGCTGGCAAAAGCCCGAGTCCAATGCGTTCATTCTCACAATCTATATACTATTATATAAAGAAACCCATTGTGACACCAATATTTTGATTTCCAACTTTAACCTTTGGGTTTTAGCTATATTGTAAAAGTATACTATTAAATTCCCAAAATAACCTTACAAATTAAGTTAGACGACTAATTAATTACACTATTCATTGTAATTAATGATTTACTTACTTTCCCAAAAATATATTTTTCTTCCATTTTTATACTCTAAATTTATGGCACATGTTATCTAGATAAATTTTCTTCTTTAACCCACATAGAATGACATTGAAAAAAAAATTATGCTCGCGGGAACCGCGTGCTCTATTTGCTAGTATGGTTTGCAAGAAACAATCATTCACCTTTTCCTTTTTTCTTTTCTAATATCATTTGTCGATTCATGTGCTATAATTTTAGTGGATTCATGAGGCATTTGCATTTAAGCACATGTTTATGTGGTACTGCTCGGGATATATTTTCTCAGCGATCTATGGTTATCAGATAATCAGCTCAGCTCTTGTAAGTGAAAATAATTAAATGGTGTTTTCATGTTTCTGTTGTGTTTTTCTTTTTATAATGTATGAGCTGTTTGAATGATTTTTGTTACAATTATAGGTTGATCAGCGTTTTGTATGATTTTTAAGGATCTAAAGAAACATAGGACCAGTGATCATCAATCCATAAAACATTAAAATTATGGGGATCGCTAGATATTTCATCGTGTGAAGATTTTCTCGAGATTCATATTGCTCGAGAAGTTGCTTAATATAGACAATATGGGATGATTTTTTGGTTTTGATAGGCACGTCCCACTCAGTAGTTTTGTTCAGCTGTGGGATTGCTCGACATTTCGTTGTATTAAAATTTTCTCGAGATTCATCTCACCCGAGAAGTTGCTCTATATAAAGGCAATGCAGCATGATTTTCTTAGCATTTGTTGTCTCTTCCTACTCATTGACTCTGTAGTTTTGTTCAGACAAAATCTGTGTTATTGCGAATTAACGTGTGTTTACTAACTTACGCGTCTGAATCTTGATAATTGCAGACTTTCCAGATAGCACTTAAATTTGGTGGTTGAGGGCTTGCAAGGATGTCCAGACTTGCAGATTTATCACAAAATGGTTCTATGAAGACCGTGGATTCATCAGGGACGGTGAATGAATTGGAAGAATATGATTTTTCAAAGTTACACATCAGGCCTCGTAATTACAAAAGTTCAACTTCACCTATGGTAACACGTTTTCTCTGACCGCCAGAGATCCCCCTAACCATATCATTTCCTACCATAGTATCAGCACAAATTTCCAGCCCCAGTATCTGCAGAGATTAACTGATACTGCATGTCAATTATGAGACATACACGAATATTTAAAGACATATATACTGCATGTCAATTATGTCTCGTATATTTAAAGATTCCGTAGCATAAACTACCTTCAGTATGTAATCTATGACGACTGGTGATTCTTGACCTTGTATTGCCGCTGCCTACATGATTAACCGAAAAGATATATACATCATTTTCGCTTTAATCCTTTAAAGTAGCGATAGATAGTTCAAGCGGCCAGAACAAACACGAATACTAATTAATCTGCATGAGCTACATTCCGGTATTAGATTCACATTGTGCAATAAATCAACCGTAAAGCATGATTTAAACGTGTATATCAAATCCAAAATGTCGCATTACACGCTTCTGAGTTAGGCAGGGGTGGCAGGGGTGGGGGAGGGATGGGATCCCACGACGTGGGATCCCACGTCAAGGGATCCCACGTCGTGGGATTCAAAAACTCACTCCCGTTCCCGTCCCTCCGGTTGAGGGATCCCTCGCCGAGGGATCCCTTGCCGAGGGATCCCTCACCAAGGGATCCCTTAATCCCGCCATTTTTTAGTCTCGAAATAGTCACTTTTTAACACTGGAAATTGGAGGGATTCCCGCGGGAATACCTCCGATTTACAGATTGTATCTAGCACAAAAAGTGTGATTTTTTCAACTTCTCCACTTTTCCCCCCGAATATTGCATCTTTAAAAGATGTCTTCTTTTCGACATTAATAACGAGTACTGACATGTTTAACACGAATCACAATCCAATAACTAGCCCAAATCACATTCAAAAATCGCAATCCGCTATCACAAATCCCAAAAGAAAACCCTTCGCGGTTCAAAACTCACAAGACACGAGTCACAAATTGTCTAATCATTACAAATGAATAAATATCATAATTTTAAATAAATAGCAATAAAACGTTGTCCAATTCCAAATATTTCTCATACGCACTCACATCGCATGTGTTTTTTATTTTGCAACTAAACCCCCAATAAACCTAGTAATTATAGCTTATAAGAAATGGTGGGATTCCCTCCTCCCGTGGGAATCGGAGAATGACTCCCATTCCCGTCCCTCGACTAGAGGGAATCCCGTCCCTCGTAGTTCCGCCGTGAAGGAGTGTGGCGGGAAATTTTCCCGCGGGAACATTTCCCGTGGGTAGGTACGGGTAAGGGAATTTCCCTTACCCGTTTCCACCCCTAGGTGGCAGGGTTCTTACTTTCATGTAGATATCCAAATCAGGATCAGGCTTTATATTTGCTTCTTTCTCTCGCCTCGCCAACTCCGCCTGCATTTCTGCATCATGTAATGGTCATTAAGTAAAGGGAGAAATTCAATTTCTGTTCGTTAGTATATACCTCAAATCGCTTTTTGGATCTTAAAAAAGTCAAGGGTTGTAGGAAGATCCGTCAACTTTTAAGAATTCGCCATTTTTGGAATCGCTACATTGATGACGTGGAAGGATCTTCTATTTTACTTTATTGTGCCACTTCTTAATAATAGTTGCACTGAATTAATTAAAATTCTTTAATCAATTCTTTTAATTTATTTATTAGAATTCCTAATTTACCTTTCTAGTCAAACTCTATAAAAAGAAGTTTTTTAAACTTCCATAATATCTCTTTTATCTTAATTTTTGCTCTTAATTTCAATCTCCGACAGAGACACGATATTTATGTAATTAATTAGCATAATTATATTGATGATTTATAAATTAACATTCGATTTTAAGTTTTGTATACGACAAATAGTCTCCTAATCATAGATAATTGTTTTCAACTAAGAGAATAATGATATGTAATTTTTTTTACAATGCTTGAAAATGTCATAGCTTTTCAAAATTATAGTTTTTAATATAGTTTCAAAACAAAATATATTTTTCTAAGCTGGATTATATTGTAATAAAGAATTACATGGGTTGCATGTTGATACCAAAAGGTTGAAAGTAGTTCATGAATTAAAAACTTTATAAATGTTTATTTGAGTCCCATTTAGGTATTATTTAATCATATTTTTCATTCATTCTCATATAAATTACATAAATACACCTTTTAAAAAAAAAGAGCTTTTGCAATATTTATGAAAACATAATACTTTAAATTTTGCACTTTGAACCTTCCGAAGACTCTGAGTGGTGAACATAAGGTGAGTTATCTTTTTATTTTTTATCATTATTATTTTATGATTCTCTTAGTGCTCTAACAATATGTAAAAAAACAAATATTACCTTGCAATGGTTAAAAGAATAAAATTTATTAGGCATAGCGAATCTGGATGTAAATTATACTTGTATATATATTATGGGTAAGTTCCTATAATTAGGGAGTGATTGATTAAACTATCACTAGTACAAAACTCCATCGATATGCACATATAAGTCACACTGTACTGCAAAAAGTATAATATAGTCTCATATATTTTATTAACTCTTTGAATTTGAACCAAAGATTAAACATATAGTTAATCAATCCACAACCAACCCAAAAAATAATTTGTGAATATAAATTCGATATTCAAAATTCGTGAGTCGTGGACTTAAATAAAAGCTGGTGATACTGCCAAAGCACTGAATGTTGTTGTTAAAGCGATTTTTTGAGTTTCTTACACTTTTAGTCAAAGTTTATTGAAGATAATAATTAGATGTAGTGTTGCCTTATCTATTACGTTTAATATGTAAAATTGTGTCAATCTAATTCTCCTTTCCTTATATTACTTCTTTGTGAATTATCTTCCCCATTTAAATAATTCGTGCTTTAAGTACGAGTTTTTGAAAGATTCTTAAATATATTTTTTGATTTGTATTTCATTTATTGTACTAGTGACACATATCAAAAGTAAACTTTATTAGTTAAAAAGCAAATCATATTTTTTTTGCAACAATGGAACAAAAACAAATATATAGAGTAAATTATTTCAAGTAAAAAAAAAGATAAGTAGTAAAAAACAAATAAACAAATCTCATGTGCAATTTTAGTGTTGCGTTGGAGAGAGAGAGTGAGTGGGAGTTCGGTGGATAAGAGAGGAGAGAGAAGAGGAGAGAGGAGAGAGAAGAGGAGAGAGGAAAGAGAAGAATTGATTACAAAAAATTAATTAGTTAAATGCTACTATTTATTAGAAGGTGGCACAAAAAGTGGAATAGAAGATCCTTACCCTGCTGACATGATGCAACTCTTTGTTAATATTAATAGATATTTAAAGTCTCCTAGAAATTAGAATACAAAATTACCATATTCATAACTACCCAATCACCCCATTCTAACTGTGTATTGATAATTGTCGCACCACATCACCAATATTACGCAGTACTACGAAGTGAATAGTCACTTGGATAAAATTAATCGCAATTTTTTATGGTGCAGTACTACGTAGAGGCGGAAAGTGCACTTAGTTAGTTGGAAAACTATTTGTTTGCCTAAGGAAAAATGAGGTTTATCAAAGAAGAACAAAAAGATCATGCAAAAACAAAAAAGAAAAAGGAAGCCTTACCAAATGAAGGTTTATTCTCCTCTGATATCGAAAGAAAGGATTCTCCTTCCTTCTCCACATCTATCGGGAAAATCTTAAACAAGCCTGCAGTCACACACAGAGCACGATAGTGATCGAACGACGAAAGGTGCACAACGTCATAAACCGGATCAAAAGTGAGGGAAGGTTCCAACCGATATGCAGGCGCTTCCGGTACCCTCCAAGTAAGAGGAAAATCCCATTTGCCCCCGTAGTTGGGTTTGGAAAAAATGTATTTATCCTTCCAGTTGTTGTACGAGATATTGGTGCCCAATAGTACCTTCTTGGATCTATCCCTATGACAGAAGAAATAAAAGGGAGCACCGTCAGAAGAAACGCACACCTTGAAGATTGAGAAAAATCTCTTTACCGTACACTCCAATCCTCGAGCCAAACACCATAAAACGAAGCCCGACAGTATGATAGAACTATTAGGTGAAAGCTGACTAGGGCAAATGTCATAGGCCTAAAATATTTGCAGTAGAATGGAGGGAAAAAAGACTGAAGACCTTCACAAATTTGTACATAGTAGATGGTAGCACAACCATCGGGAGGAGTATCACCCCTTTCCTCGGGAGTGGGAATTTGGAGCACCAGATTTCTCGAAGAAGCCTGGTACTCTCTGAAGATAGCTTGCACCTCCTCCTCAGTGGCAGTACTGGCAACGACGCTCACCTTTTGGAGGTTTCTAGATTCCTCCATCGAGACAGCTTTGCCAGATTTCTTTCCTTTCTTTCGAGTCCCTGGAGCACCGCCTTCTTCCTTACCCGCTTTGGCCGTGCCTTTTTGCTTGCGAGAAGGAGCCCCAACGTCGGTCACCGCCAGAGTATCAATGACATGAACAAAAGAGACCGCCCTAGTAGTGGAGGCGACTGAAACCAGTTCAGCCACAACGCCGGTCATCGCCATTAGAGCATAATGAAATGATTAAAAGAAGAGAGGGGAATTTTGCGGGTTAGCTTTTTGAAGAAGAAAGGGATTGAACCAAATTAAAGAGAGAGAAAGTGACTCTATAACCCTAGCAGGCGGTAAATAGCGGGGGACAGAGAAATTAATGATCGCCTCACTTAATGCGCACAACCCCCGAGAAATAAGGAGTCATTACTAGCTGATAAACTCCCCACTACGAGAAGCAGTTACTATCTTACCAGACGGTTCAAATGGTCGCCCCGATGGAAGAAATTTTAGGGGTTTCATGAGAAAAAGCATAACTCGAACCCATCGTACCAACAAGGAACTAGGGGGACTTGTGTTAACCTAACAAGGATTATACATCATACCACCACGATAGCCACGGCAATAGGTACTCTAAATGCAATCATCGGAGATAAAAATCATTGGGTTTAGATGACCTGAAGAATTTACCTCGATTATGATACCAAGAAAAATGCAGACAGAATACGAGATTCGCGTGGCACTACGAGTCTTGGATGACTCCACGATGCCCCACATGATCAACGTTATTCTCAAGAAAACTTTCGATACTTTACGATTTTCCATATCGAATTTCACGATAGATCACCTCAGAGTTGACGAGGAAAAGAGTAAAAACCCGGTGGCACGTATATTTATGAAAGCAAACCAGATGTCTAAAGAAGATAACTCGAGTCAGCAACAAAGAACCACCTGTCGCAAGCAACACATGCAAGGAAGCTCATCAGCGTAAAGAATCTGTCAATATAAAAACATGCATACCGACAACTGCATACCCGAAAAAACCCTATAAATAGGAGAGACCACTGCCATTAAGAGGCAGGCTGAAAAATCCAGAGAATAGAGAGAAAATATAAACTTATTATACATTCTACCTGATAGATCAATAAAAATCATATTTCTGGGAAATCAGGCAAGGCGTTCCGACACCTCAATAATCATTTAACTACTCAACTATCGCAATAAACCATCGAGTGTTAACAATAATTATTTACAACTTTTTCATGAATTAATTACATGTAATTCGTCTGTAAAAAATGAACAGAACAATCTTTAAGCAGGTTGCTTGGCGGTGGATATATTTTGCTGCATTATTTGACGATGGTGTTTATTTTACATGAGAGCATTTTAATATGATATAACATTAAGATAAATCATCCCTAATAACACTTCGAAAAATGAAATTTGAATTGAGAGTTTAAAAACAATTTTTTGTAAATAATTAACCAAGTTTGGTGAAAGAGTGGGAGCATTAAAAGGTGTTGGATTTAAATTAATTAAATGTAATTAATTAAATGGGTGTGGAGCACCCATTTTGGGTTGACCCACAACCCATGTTTTTTAAATTCAAAATGAGAAGTGGAGGGAATGGAAGTTATTTCCCATTCCCATAACTTCCACTACTCTTCCTCTTTTTCCATTATCAGTCGTGCAACACATAAGAAAAAGGAAGAAAAAAAAGTGTTTTTTGTCTCCTACTTTTCTATACACAATAGAATATTTGTATTTTCATTTTATCATCTATTTTGTGCAAACATCACATTCTAAAGGGATTTGGGTTGTGAACAATTTGCTGGATTCGTGATTTACGTGATTTGGCAAGGATCAAAGCGAGTACACAGCGAAAACGTAATTGTAATCAATCAAGGTATGTTTTCGTGCCATTTTTTATGCGTTTTAATTGGTGAAAAATGCATTTTCGTTTAGATTATTTTTATTAGATAATCTTCAAAAGGAAATGACTTTTTCACATGTCATTATCTGATAGGCAAGCAAATATACAAAGGTAAGTAGAAAATTCTAACACCCCCAAGATCTGACGTGTCGCGATCTAGAGGTAACCATGCGCACTTGACATGGTTCCAACATCAAATAGATCGAATTTGGCAGTGGCAATAGAATGGAGGAAAAAACTATTTGATTGAGAAAAGCAGCTACTTCTTGAATTATGTAATGAATTAAGGTGAGCTACAGTAGATGAGGATCTGGAGGACAACTGGTGGTGGAATGCAGAACTGAACGGGAAATATGCAGTTGCCTCGGAAATATGATGCAATAGAAAGGAACTAATAAGAAACAAGACATTTACAATGTTATTTGCTCGTCTCAAGAGTCAGGCCCCACTAAAAACACTGCTATTTGCTCGGAGAATGATTCTTGACAAAATTCCGACTCGCGCCAGCTTGGTGCGTAGAGGTATATATATTATCATTCAGCAAAATGCAGCAAAGCGTGTTCTTCGTGGTAGTTTTGTGGAAACCATTAGACATGCGTTTGGTGACTGTCAAGTAACACTTAAGATTTGAATATTGATCCATGAATGGACGGAGTTACAATCAGTTATGCACAACATTTTAGAATTACGAATGGTGCAATGTTAAGTCTTATTCATAGACAAAAGAGGGATAGAAGAAGTACAATGCGTCTAGTTCATCGTAGCTCGGACATCTAGTTCATACCAGCTTGGGCCATATGGAACGAAAGATACAAAATAATGGTGCAGGGAGAAGAACCAAACATAGACAAGGTATTGGAAGATGTGAAGATCAGATCTTATGATAAGGCCCAAGCCCTGGGCCGGCCCAAGCGTGCCACAAAGTAGCCCAACTACCTTGCAGATTATGAAGTTTAAAGGCCCAATCCGTTTTCAGCATTGTTTTTATGGCCCAATTCGTTTTTCAGCATTATTTTTATTCCAGTAATTGTTTATTTCTATTTTATTGTCATTTTCATATTTAGTTAAGTTATTTCACGTTTTTAGTGGGCAAATTAGTTGAGTCCCCTCTAGATTAGTGGTTTAGTGGACTGAATTAGTCAGCCACTTTCTCTATTTAAATTTCAGCACTTGTAATCATTTTTATTCAAGTTCAATCAAGTATTTTTATTAAATTTCTCTCAAACTCTCATCTCTTTCTTGGAGTTCACCTAAACTCGAATTAGGAAATTATTATCTCAAATATTCAGGTCCTATCATTGGTGCTTTCATCCAGTGAAATCATGCCTCCCAAACCCGCTCAAAGTAACACTACCGATGAAGCTCAACAGGCTGAATTGAAAGCATTACGTGCAGAATTGGCAGAAATGCATAATTCACACAGGCAAGAAATGCAAGACAACATGGCGAAAATGGCTACAACAATGTCTGAAAAATTAGCGATGCAATCACGTGAGAATGATGATAAATTGGGGCAGTTTATGCGGCAACAATCACAACACAACGAGTCTATGGCCCTTTTCATGGCAGAGATCAAAAATCAAAATTCCAAAAGGCCAGAAACTGAAGTCCCAGCCTCATCCTCATTTCAACCTACATCTCACCCATATAATGTATCCAGCCCATCACACTCGAGCCCATTTATTAACCCAACCACTAACCCAATTTTTCAACAACCAAAACCGCAACAATTGGACCTTCCCATGTTCGATGGATCTGATCCAATTGATTGGTTGTTTCAGGCTGAACAGTACTTCACGTTGTACCAGATTCCAAATGAACAGCGTTTGCAAATTGCTTCCATTCGAATGAAAGGTCATGCGTTAAGTTGGTACAAGTGGATGCACCATAATTACCTTTTGAACACATGGGATAAGTTTGTACGTGATTTATCATCGAGGTTTGGTCCTTCAACTTATGAAAATCACCAGGCAACACTTTTTAAGTTAAGGCAAACAAATTCTGTATATGAGTATCAAGTGCAGTTCGAACAGATAAATAATTTTGTCACAGGTCTTAGTGCTGAAGCAGTTTTAAACTGCTTTATTTCTGGGTTGAGAAAGGACATTCGAATAGAGATGGCAATTTTAAAGCCATCGACGATCGAGCAAGCAATCTCATTGGCGAAATTACTGGAGGACAAGCTAAAAGACTCACGGGTTCGACCAACATATCCACGGTTGGGTTCGGTACACCAAGCTGGAGCGGTCTTGCCTAACCCCACCTTGGCACTACCAGCACCAAAATCAACGCCACAATACCCAGTTCGAAGGTTAAATAACACGGAAATGCAAGCAAGGCGAGCTAAAGGATTGTGCTTCAATTGTGATGAAAAGTATGGCCCGGGCCATAAATGCAAAGGAGCTCAATTTTTAACCTTATTGGCAGATGATGCTGAACCCGAGACAGAATGGGATTCTGACTCCGGACACGACAGTGAACCAACAATTGAAATCAATGAAGCAGAAACAGAAACTGATAAGGTACTCTTTCATATTTCCGCTGCTGCATACGTAGGGGTTAAAGGACCCAAAACCTTGCGCATTTCTGGCCAGATTAATAACAGGAATGTAAGCATCCTTATTGACGGCGACAGTACACATAACATTGTGCAACCTCGATTGGCCAAATTACTCAAACTAAGGGTTTTAGATAGACCTGAGACGAGAGTAATGGTCGGAAATGGGCAGAAGCTAGTCTGCACAGGTATTTGCAAAGATGTTCCTTTGAATTTGTCCGGGACAGAATTCAAAGTTCCATTAATGGTGCTGCCAATTCATGGAGCCACAATGGTACTGGGTGTTGAATGGATGGAGAAGCTGGGAGATATTTTGACAAATTATCGTGACCAGCGAATGGAGTTTGACTGGCAAGGACAACGAATCAAATTAACTGGAGAACCTCGACTGCTCGAAGTTCAACATCACCAGTTGCAGCGACTACTACATACTGATTCGGTAAGTAGTTTATTCGCTATTAGTGCTGATGATACTCAAGGTTCTGTGGATTTAAAAACAACAGGTGTTTCAGAAGATTATCCTGAACTGAGTAAATTGCTGGAAGAATTTAAGGGGATTTTTGTGAAACCAGTTCACCTACCCCCAGTTCGTGAGCATGACCATTACATTCATCTGTTACCTAATTCACATCCAGTTAATGTCAAGCCCTACCGATATCCTCATTACCAGAAATCAATTATGACATAAATGATAGCAGAAATGCTTAAAGAAGGTGTCATTCGCCCAAGTACCAGCCCATATTCTTCTCCTGTACTTTTAGTACGAAAGAAAGACGGCACTTGGTGATTTTGTGTTGATTACCGAGCTTTGAACTCAGTCACAGTCAAAGATAGATTCCCTATCCCAACAGTGGATGAATTACTGGATGAGTTAAAGGGAGCGAGGATATTTACGAAGCTCGATTTGAGATCCGGTTATCACCAGATTCGCTTGGCTGAAGAGGATATTCCAAAGACTGCTTTTCGAACTTGTGACGGGCATTACGAGTTTGTAGTCATGCCATTTGGTCTTACAAACGCACCATCAAGTTTTCAAGCAGCCATGAACGATCTCATCAGAAATCAGTTACGTAAATTTGTTCTTGTCTTTTTTGATGATATTCTTATTTACAGTCGTAACTGGCGTGAGCATAAGTTGCATCTTGAGGTTGTTTTTGAGTTATTGGCTACTAACCAGTTTTATGCCAAGCTTAGCAAGTGTGTGTTTGCTGTTCCTAAGGTTCATTATCTTGGGCATGTTATTTGTGAAAAGGGTGTGCAAGTCGACCCGGAGAAGGTGCAAGCCATTGTTGATTGGCCCACCCCCACTACGGTGACTGCATTACGTGGGTTTCTCGGCCTCACCGGGTACTATAGACGCTTTGTGCGTCACTACGCCACTCACGCCGCTCCTCTCACGAATTTATTAAAGACTGAACAGTTTACATGGGGTACAGATACACAAGAAGCATTTGAGAAATTAAAAATGTTGATGACGACAGTTCCCGTCCTGGCTCTCCCAGATTTCAGTCTGCCTTTTGACTTGACCACGGATGCATCGGATGTCGCCGCAGGAGCGGTTCTGTCCCAACTTGACCACCTTATTGCCTACTTCAGCCGGAAAATGTCCTCACGCCTTCAAGCACAATCTGCATACAACAAGGAGTTATTTGCAGTCACTGAAGCAGTAAAAAAATGGCGTCATTATCTATTGGGCAATAAATTCCGAATATTTACAGATCAGCAGAGTTTAAGGCACATTTTAAAACAGGCAATACACACTCCAGAGCAACAGAAGTGGATTTCAAAGCTAATTGGATATAACTATGAAGTATACTACAAGCCAGGCAAGGAAAACAAGGTGGCTGACGCCTTGTCACGAGTAGTATCACCTGAGTTCAATGCAGTAACAGTAGTCAATGCTCCGTGGCTGGACCAAATCAGCAAGTACTTTCGATCCCATCTAGCAGGTCTGAAATTCAAGGAAGAGTTAGAACACAAATCGGAACACGAACAGTACACCTTCAAAGGTAATTTGATCTATTTCAAGGATAGGGTGTTTGTACCTGATTTTGCTGATCTTCGTAGCAAGCTCATCCAGGAATTTCATAGCTCCCCCATTGGAGGGCATTCTGGAACTCGATCTACTTTAGCTCGTATCTCATCCGCCTTCTATTGGCCTGGAATCAAAGCAGATGTTCAAGAATATGTTAAAACTTGCCAAACCTGTCAGCAAATCAAGTATCAGACCAGCAAGCCGTATGGACTCTTAAGTCCATTACCCATTCCCAACAACACCTGGGAAGACATATCAATGGACTTCATCACTCATCTTCCTAATTCTAATGGGAAAACTGTCATATGGGTTATTGTTGACAGACTCTCTAAGTTCGCCAGGTTTATCTCACTTCCGACTCATTACACTGCATCGTATTTAGCTTCTGTGTTCTTAACTGACGTCTATAGCATACATGGGTTACCCAAATCTATTGTATCAGACAGAGATCCTATTTTCCTTAGTCATTTTTGGCAAGAGTTATTTACACAGATTGGTACTACTCTCAAGTTTAGCAGTGCATATCATCCTCAAACGGATGGTCAAAGTGAAGTGGTAAATCGTACTGTGGAGTGCTATCTAAGGTGTTTTTGCACAGATAAACCAACAAAATGGTCTCGTTACCTCTCGATGGCGCAGATCTGGTATAATACAGCAACGCATTCGGCTATTGGCATGACTCCGTACCAAGCACTGTTCGGCCGCACGCCCACTACACTTCCGATCTACCACTCCGGTGACTCCGCGAATGCCTCCATCGATTCGACCTTAACCGTGCACGCCGAAATTGTAGATCTGGTCAAAGAGAACATGAAACGGAGTCAGGAACGAATGCGTGAACAAGCCAACAAGCATAGACAAGATCGCATTTTTAAAGAAGGGGAGTTTGTACTTGTAAAGCTACGCACTTACCGCCAGATTACCGCTAAGAATCAGCCCCATTCGAAGCTCGGACGGCGATACTTCGGCCCTTTTCGCGTCCTACGCCGCCTCGGTGAGGTCGCATATGAGTTGGAGCTCCCCACCACCGTACGGATCCACCCCGTCTTTCATGCTTCCCTGCTCCGCCCCTTCTACGGCGTCCCGCCATCGGAGCCACCGCTCGTTCCGCCAACTTCCGACGACGGCGCGATAATGTTGGAACCCGAGTGTATTTTAGAGAGGCGTGTTGTGGACGAAAATGACGCTCGGGTTGTCCAAACCCTAATTAAGTGGAAGGGTTGTCCTGACTCGGATGCCACGTGGGAAGATCTTGGACCGCTCCTCACCCGCTTCCCCGATTTGGACGGCGCTAGTATGGCTGCGCAAACCCTAGGAGCTGATATGAGGAGTGCTGACAACCTTGTGGACAAGGCTTTGCTTGATGGGCCGGAGAATGATAAGGCCCAAGCCCTGGGCCGGCCCAAGCGTGCCACAAAGCAGCCCAACTACCTTGCAGATTATGAAGTTTAAAGGCCCAATCCGTTTTCAGCATTGTTTTTATGGCCCAATTCGTTTTTCAGCATTATTTTTATTCCAGTAATTGTTTATTTCTATTTTATTGTCATTTTCATATTTAGTTAAGTTATTTCACGTTTTTAGTTGGCAAATTAGTTGAGTCCCCTCTAGATTAGTGGTTTAGTGGACTGAATTAGTCAGCCACTTTCTCTATTTAAATTTCAGCACTTGTAATCATTTTTATTCAAGTTCAATCAAGTATTTTTATTAAATTTCTCTCAAACTCTCATCTCTTTCTTGGAGTTCACCTAAACTCGAATTAGGAAATTATTATCTCAAATATTCAGGTCCTATCATCTTAGATTTGGTTAAAAGCAAAGAATAGTTCCTTTACATACTTCTTTGATTGATTTTGTAGACTAGGCGCAGTGTCTGTGAATGTTTTGTTTGGAAAATGTAATACCACACCTTTTGATTGATCACTTCTTATTGTGCCTCAATAATATTTTTCCTTTAAAAAAAATAGAATTGAATAGGTTGGAATACAAGTTCTATTTTTTGACAACGGAAGCACTTTGTGAAATGAGATACAATCTTCGGGCTTCGATGATTTTTGCCCAAAAAAAAGATGTATTTTCTATATATATCATGTAAAATATGGATTGAGAGGCAATGTGCTAGCACAGGATTTTTTCAACTCTTATTTTGTCTGGGGACGGCTTCTTGCCTGGCATGCCAAACAGATCTTTTGCGGCTTTCGCGTTTTATACATAACATCGTCTTTTGTTGCGTAGTAACGCAAACCACAAAATGTGTTTTTTTTGTATATGCTATCAATGTCCGGCATATATTTTGATTTGCTCTTCAAACTTGGAAAGCACTGGTTAAAGGGTTAATGAATTGGAATCACACGCAAAATTTAACATTCCCTACAGTTATTAACTTTTTTGGAGGAAAAACAAATGTTCGTAGAATGATAAGGAATAACAAAAGAGGTCTGTGCATGTTCTCGAAACACAAAGGACGAATAGTCAAAAATGGCCGCTAACTTTTGTGTTTAATCTTAAATGCCCGGGTTTTCCAAACCTGCTGAAAATGGCCGTTAAGTTTTAATTTTTCTAACAAAAATGCACGATTTTAAAAATTCGGACTTTTTATCCGACGTGGCATCCAAATCAAAGAATCGCGCTGCTGAATCAAAAAGTCGCGTTTTAAAATTCGGGCATTTTTGGTAGAATTTTAAAAGATACAGGGCATTTTTATCATTATTTTTCAGAAAAAATAAAAGATTTTGTATGTAAATTTCATTTCGGGCATTTTTAGTAGAAATTTTAAAAGATACAGGGCATTTTCAGCATGTTTTGAAAAATCGAACATTTAAGATTAAACACAAAAGTTAGCGAGCATTTTTGATAATTCGTCCAAACACAAATTACTATTGTGCATTCACCTTACATATTTGTGACAAGATTTATAATAAACTAGTTTCCAATGTGTAGCTCATGTAAACATATCTATCTCGTCTGGAAGTTGAATGCCCTGATGGCAAATGCAAATATGAGAGCAAATGCCACTGCAAATCCAGGAACCACGACTGCAACCACGCCAATAAAATCATGCCTGAACCCAAAGTAGTTTTTCAGGAACCATTGAACTGTTTCTTCTATCCCATCAAGTTGAGTTTTCACATCTCCATATTGTGACGCAGCTAAACCATAGAACGACCAGGCCACGGGATTTGCCCAATGGTACCATCTCCACCACACAGGAGTTCTCTGTTTCGAAAGGGCACGAGTATAAACTATTAGACATAGTTCATTACGAATGCACCTTTATCATGTGTGAAAACGGTAGATTAAACTTACTGGTCTAGGGATTTTAAACCCTGAGAAGAGGTTCCATAATGCATAGAACGCAAAGGACATGATGCTGGCTATTCTAAGAAGTGGAGTCACAGCCACAGACATCATGCCATAGAAGGTGAAGTATAGTACAGTGAAGAACATGAAAAATATATACCAAAGGTATTTGGTAGCTGTCCATTCAAATCCAATCATTGCATAAACAATCGTTCCGTATATGGCTGCTTGAGCAAAACAATATGGAATCTCTACTACAGCCTGCAAAATTGAAGCCATAAGACTCAATATGCAAACATATTTTGCGGCATTTTTTTTTCCTTTTTTACCTGTCCAAATGCGTATGACAAGGCTGAATACATCCCAGCAGCCCTTTCTCGATAATAGACGGTTCGCTCAACAGACACCACGGGTTGTACTGATGAGGCATTTTGGACTCCTAGAAAGAACACGGAGGCATACATTGAACCCAGGGCATTGAAAATGTCTTGTTGAGTATCCCTGTATGTGTATAGGTAGGATGTTAATTTTAAGCGACACCTTGCTAATAAAATCGCGTTATTTTGAAAGTGTAAGTGGAAAAGAAATACTCTCTTCTGCACTTACAATTTAGAGCCAAGATCCCAGAACATTGACCCAAACAAGATGGCCAGAAATGTTGTGTACACTATTCTTACTGCAGTATAGAGAGGATTCCGCCAATACGACCAATGCTGTTTCCAGAGACAAGCCATGCATTGAACGGAAAAAGGCTGAGAATACTGAGTTTGGAAATGCAGGTCTGTCGTGCCAGGACGAGGGATACTTAGCTCGTTAACCACAGCTTTATTTCTCCTAAATATAGATGCCAAATAAATGAAGATCAGTATTTGCATCTTTGTTATCACCTTTAATTCGTGATACAACTAACCTATACAGCTCTGACTTTTTGTAAAGATCAGCAAAATCAACCCCCAACATTAGTTCTTGGGACGATGATGTCACCTCCAGCATCCAGGCCGCGGATTGTAGCCATCCCTGATATTTGTTACCCCTTCGATTCCCTAGATTTCAGATAATTAGTAGATTTAACCTAATACATAGAGCTAGAAATAATGAACTTACAGTCTTCTCATAATCAATATCATACTTATTGACTCACATCAAAGTATTGGATCAAATGTTTTCCCCTTACAACCACCATTTGCAGAATACATGTCGCAAAACTTGAAAATTAAAAACCGTGAAATCTCAAAGATGTGTTTGGAGTTATACAAAGAACATGGAACAACTATGGCTGGTCTTAAGGTACTAACTACTAACATTACCTTTAGACCAGCCATAGTTGTTCCATGTTCTTTGTATAACTCCAAACACATCTTTGAGATTTCACGGTTTTTAATTTTCAAGTTTTGCGACATGTATTATGCGTATGGTGGTTGTAAGAAAAGAAAGTACTACGTAATCATCATTTCATAATTCATATACAGTGAAAGATTGTGATATATAATATCACGAACAATGATTGATAGATGCAAGAGTTATATACCTATTATGTTCTTGCGACAAGCCATATTGATGCCAACACTCAAAGGGTAAAGCCGTAAAGGGTATCATTCACGTCTAAGAAAAAGTAGATAAATGATCAATAAAATTTCATCACCCACAAATCTTATTTGAAATTAGAACATTATTCAAGTAGCTAGGGAACCTATTTTTATAATCATCTTCGCAAATTACTCGTCATAGATTGAGAAAAAAATTGTTCTTGCAAGAGTAATCAAAAAGAATCTTGCTAGCCAAATTGTGTACACTTCCAAATCTAACCTTACAAAATTGAAGGAAAGGTAAATACGATGATTAGGAAAACATACCAAAGATTAAGCACTCATATTTATTGGCAATACTCAACCTGCTGATAGCTTCCATCTTCACTCAAAAATGCTTTCTGTCAAAAGAAAAAGAAAACCACTTAATTGTCACTTCTCAAATTATGAATACCACAACAGGTTCACCAATAATCGGGTTTTGCAAGGTCAAGAAGTTGCGAAATCCATTAAAAACAATATTCTCGACCAATGTATTTCTTCACATAAATAATGTTATTTTAACATCTTAAATTGAGTGGTATATAGGATAAGCTGAATTTTTTGCATACTGGCAAACATTGACAAAGATTAAACCAAAGAAGACAAAAAAGGAGTTACACGAATAGTAATACGAATGTGTATCATAATTCACTAATCACCTAATTTACAGTAAACTTAGACTTGGCAATCTTGTGCACAATCGATGACCAGTAGAGGGTCTATTTATAGTTTTTTAAGGACAAATGCCATATCTGTGAAATAGAACTTTCTGTTGGAAGAAGGATTTGGTGACATCATTTATGGATATCATGGTATTTGTGTTTGAAAATTGCAAATTGGTCAAATTATAATTTAATCCCTATAATTTTCCCATAAATAGGCTAGACTTTTGAAAAGAAAGGCATCCTGGGTATCACACTAGGGCATTTTGAGGTTACTTCGAGCATCACAACATGCAAATAGTACTTTTTCATCTTTTGTTTTTGTAGAGGCACGGTTGTGTGCATGAGCAAGCTACTAGTTTGTTACAACTTACCAATAGTACATTTGCATCATCATGAAATATTTACATCTCTCTCTCTCTCTCTCTCTTTCTTCAAGCCTTTCCTATAAATCATAAAGCATACATCCATTGGGTGTGATACCGATGTATGTACAAAGCATACATCGAGTACCCTACTCGATGTATAAGAAAAGCAGTCAAAAAAATGCAGCCCATCCCGAACACTAAGGCCTATATATAAAGTAATCTGGACCTGATAATTGAGATAACTCATTACATACTATCGTTTACCGTTCTTATATCGAATATTTATACTCGACACATCTCTTCTAGAACATTAGGATACTCGACGTACCCGAATACTTGGCGTATCCCAAACACTCGACATGCCAAAACAGTCGACATATTCCAATATTCGACCTACCATGGTAGGGGCTTTAATTTCACTTCCCCAAGATCAGCCCCCCACCTCAAACAATGGAGTTTTAATTTGTGTATATGTGATCACTTTATAGTGCACTCACTATTTTCTGCACACATAATGTAGTCATGGGCTTGAAAAGCTATTTGACAACTTTGGAAATGCTACAAATATTTATTGAATTTTCAAGCAAAATTAGCAAATAAATTATGATCTATATATATATATATAATATTATATATCTATCGTACATAGTGACTTTCTGGTTTACTATATATATGTTACGTTGAATGTATGGGAAAGGATGATGTAATTAATTTCATAATGCGGAACTAGTTTATAGTAATAATATATGCTTGTGACGCCCCATATTCTATTATAATTTCGAATTTTAAAATTTCATCATTAAACGTGAATCTTCAAATTAAAAATCCTGTTTTAAACTCATATATTGTTGGTAAAACACGTGTGTACATAAACGTATAAACAACAAGAGTATATTCAAACAAATATGTTTAAACTTATATAAAATGTATCACAATAGAATAAAATACGACAAGAATATAAGTTCGACCTCTCACCAACTGAATGAATAATGGAGTGGATTAGACGAGTCAAAACTCAGAAGTGAGACCTCTTTCCCTTAAGATTAATTAGTCGGCTCAACTTCGAACCCTCAATGGTAACGACCTCCCAAAGTACAACGTCCGGTGCGGTGGAATAGCCTCGAAGCTAAGAAATCCAACATATATTTGATAAATTTTGAAAATTATTATTGAAAACAGTTCCAACGTAAAACTTTAGAAACACGTTATTGGAATCTGATTTATTTGTAACTAAAGATTGCAAAATGAACTGTCCTATTACATTTAGATGTTTAAATTGATAACTTATAAATTACTTGATTTCATATGAGTTTGTGTAGTGAAACTATGTTCCATCCGTCATTAGTATCGCATGAACCAACTTACACTCACACACATTTTGTACTGTTTACTTTACCTATTGCACACACTCTCACAACACATGCACGTGGTAAGAATATTGAAATTATTGTATTTGGATTAATTGTTCAAGTTGAAAGTGATCTGGTAAGAATATTGAAATTATTGTATTTGGATTAATTGTTCAAGTTGAAAGTGATCTACTTTAATGGGTAAGTAATACCTTTTAGTTATAAGTGAACGTAACTATAGTTCATGCATAATAATCTAAACTATTTCTAACATCATCGGAAGAACTGGAGTAGCCTTTAGTATAGAGTTATTTAACCATGCATTTTAGATATAATAAGTTAATATATATATAATTGATAAGAGACGAGGATACGATTTTATTGAGTATATAATACACATGTCTATGTAACTTTGCAAATAGTCGAGTGTTTATAAATCACATTACACACAATGAGCTATAGTGATGATTATTTCTTATATCTCAGAGGGGTAATTTGTCTATATCATTTTTCATAGGAGATAATGTGATTCTTTCCCATATATTTGTTTCACAATCTTATAGCTAAAAAGTACATTAACATTTACCATCAAATCTAGTTGTATAGTTAATTTGGTCTCACTGTCAGTTCCAAGATCACTAACAGTGAACAATGAAGTATACCTTGATTACTACTCTACCTCGTCTGAAAGTTCAATTTCTTAATGCAACAAGCGTACACGAATGCAAAAAGAATCAGAAAGCCAATCAAAACTATGGCAACTGGACCCTTCAAATTTGAATCATACCCAAACTGGTCTTTGATGTAAGTTTGAATCATTGAACGTGCAGTCGTTCCGGCTACTGTTATGGTTGCCTGCAGGGGCGGAGCCAGGATTTTATTTTACCACGTGCAGTCGTTCCGGCTACTTCCTCATAAAGGTAATCATAACCCTTTCTCTTAATGCCTGAAGTAAATATTTAGTAGTTGACACTAAATTCATCATTATTTGATCTTTCTTGCAAAACGAGATTGATAAAAATGAAACCATAAATCCCCAATATTTAGTATATTGCTAATTGCTATCAAAAATAAATTAACAATTGATACACTACACAAACTAAAATATAAAAAGCACCATCTAATTAAAAAGAAAACTAAATCTTTGTAAGAAAGAAAAGAACTCACCATTCACCAATTCTGTTTTTTTGCTTGCACGCACTAGAGAGTCTGCCGCAGTGAAGTTCAAAAAGCAAAGTTATTTGTCTGCTCTTTTTTCTTTGTTGTGTTACTTGTCTACTAAATAATAATATATTATAAGATTGGGCTGCTTTTCTCTTTTGTGAATGTGCTAAAGATTTATATCTAGGCCCAACTTATAATTTATTATATATTTTTTTGGCCCATGAATCATGATATATATATATACCTAATGGACTATTTCAAATTTTCTCTACCGGGCTGGAGCCCACCCAAGCCTTCTGGGTGGCTCCGCCCCTGGTTGTCTGATCATCTCCATGTTGTCCAACGACCAGTCCGTACACTGTCCACGCCATTGGGCAAATCCAGTAATACCATATCCATCACCCCGGGATTTTCTGAGAAAAAGAGAGGATAAAGACATGAGTACTTGAACTCATCGGTTAATATCTTTAGTAATTCAATGTAAAGATCCAAAGTACGTAGAGTAACGTACTGGTCTGAGAATAAAGAATCCGGAAAAGAGATCGAATAGCACGTAAAAAGCTCCTGCAAGGATGGCTGCTACTTGGTGGTTGGGTGTGATGGCAACAGTCATCATGCCATAATAAGTGAAGTAAAGGAAGGAAACGAAGTTCACAAAGTAGAACCAGAAGAATTTGGCCGCGGTCCATTCGCAGCTCAGCATGGATACACTATAAGTGTGTAATATGTTGCTTAAATGAGAACATACGGTATTTCAACGATCACCTGCAAATCAAATAGCCTTTTAAGTAGTTATATACTTAATTCGGTGAAAAGTGCATACACTAAGATTGTGACTATGGAGTCTAAGATTTCACCTGTGCCATAGCATATGGTAATGCTGAGTACATCCCTGCCGCTCTTTCCCGATAAAAAATAGTTATTTTCATGACTACCACGGGTTGAACCGTTGAGCAACTATTTGTTGGAAAATTGGTGTTGCACCAATATTATATAATTTATTTCGATTAATTTCTATTTACAAAATTAGAATTTCTTTAGCTCAATGAAATCTACATTTTGTGTAGATGAACATAGTATATTTAATTGTTCAAAACCAATTTGGGATGAATGAGAAATTAAATGATAAAGTGAGCTAGTTGAGATAAAATATATTGATGGAAGAAAAGGAAATAAGTGGGAAGGTGAAAAGCTACCATCCCACATGAGAAAAAGAGAGCTAACTTTTACACCTTATTAGTTGCTTGTTTGTGATAGGGGTTTGGACCCCAAGTGGTACCACAAGTCTTTGAAGGGGAGAAGACTTAGATGGGCTATGCTTCAATTCAAGCCCACACGCGCGCGCCGCCGCCTGTCTGTCCGGACCTAGGTCGGGGTCGGGGTCGTGGGCTTGGGATTGAGATTGAGCTTGGGCTTGGGCTTCCCTATCAATTACTTATCTTTTTAGACAAAGTTTAATTAAGTAATTAATTAATTATCTAAAAATTAATAAAGCAACAAATTAAATAATTAATTAAATCGTGATTAGGTGTTAAGAATCTGGCCCATTCAGTGTGTCCAGTGTGGCCGATTAAAGAGAAAGAGTTCAACTCTTGTCTCGACTTTAAATATTGGTTTATTTTCTGTTATACACCCGTTACGATCAACAATTTTAAAACGATATTTTTCTTGTTGTATTTCAGAAAAATGTTGACCATATCGCCTGTCCACAATAGCGGCGAGAAGCCGAAGAAGTTTTCCGGCACTGATTTCAAAAGGTGGCAACAGAAGATGCTGTTCTACCTTACGACCTTGAACCTGTCAAGGATGTTGACCGAAGAGGCTCATGTGGTGGCAGAAGACGTGACTGATCCTCGTCCAAGGGTTGCCTTCGACGCTTGGAGTCAAAGTGACTTTCTGTTCAGGAACTACATCCTGAATAGATTAGACAACTCACTGTACAACGTCTATTCCACCATCAAGACGTCAAAGGAACTTTGGACGTCCCTTGACAAGAAGTACAGAACAGAAGATGATGGGTTGAAGAAGTTCATCGTCGGCAAATTTCTGGACTTCAAAATGACCGACTCGAAGACGGTGACGAGTCAAGTTCAAGAGTTGCAGCTGATGCTACATGACCTAGATGCAGAGGACATGAAACTCAGTGAATCCTTCCAAGTTGCTGTTATGATAGAGAAGTTGCCGCCGTCCTGGAAGGAGTTCAAGAACTATCTCAAGCACAAGCGCAAGGAGATGAATCTTGAAGACTTGATAGTCAGACATCGGATTGAAGAAGATAATCGAATGTCTGAGGCCAAGCCAAAGCAGATGCAGATGGAGGCGAGAGCCAACATGGTGGAACACGGGCCCAACTCTAAGAAGAGAAAGAATCAGGGCAATGGTGGAGGGCAACAAAAGAAGAAAAAGAAGTTCAAAGGGATCTGCCACAACTGTGGAAAGCTGAACCACATGGCTAAAGACTGTCGACTCCCGAAGAAAGACAACCAGAACCCGAACTAGTCCAACCAGGTTGATGTGGTTCAAGACAAGAGTGTTTCGATCGACATGAATGACCTGATGCTTACTGCAGTTGTCTTCGAGGCCAACATGGTAGACCATCCAAATGAGTGGTTTTTCGACACCGGTGCCACCCGCCACGTCTGTTCCGAATGAGACATATTCTCCACATACTACTTGTTCAACAACCGGAAGTTGTAC
This sequence comes from Linaria vulgaris, assembly GCA_948329865.1. Taxonomy (NCBI): domain Eukaryota; kingdom Viridiplantae; phylum Streptophyta; class Magnoliopsida; order Lamiales; family Plantaginaceae; genus Linaria; species Linaria vulgaris. The sequence continues at coordinate 79,470,683 of OX415254.1, forward strand.
ACGGGGAACTCTGCAACGTCTGACATCATCGAAAGTGGAAGAGTGGTGCTAAAGATGACTTCGGGCAGAGAGATAACTCTGGTTGATGTACTGCATGTTCCAGATATTCGAAAGAATTTAATATCTGGTTATGCACTTGATGCCAGTGGTCTTAGACTAGCGTTTGAGTCTAGTAAATTGGTGCTCACTAAGAATGGGCAATTTGTTGGTAAAGGTTACGCGGTCAACCGCATGTACAAGATGAATGTAATGACTGTAAAACGTGACCTTGAAAAGAATAATAAAACTATTACTTCTGCTTACTTGGTTGAGTGTTCAGATTTATGGCATGTTAGATTAGGACATGTTAACTTTAATACTCTACGAAAACTAGTAAGCTTAGAGTTATTGCCTTCATTCAATATCGAATCTCAAAATAAATGTGAGATTTGTGTAGAGGCTAAATTAACCAAATTACCGCTTCCTTCTGTAGAAAGAAACACTGAGCCTCTAGACTTAATTCACACCGATATATGTGACTTAAAATTTGTGCAAACTAGAGGTGGTAAAAAGTACTTCATTACTTTTATTGATGACTGCACAAGATACTGCACAGTCTACTTACTTAGAAGTAAAGATGAAGCTCTACAAGCTTTTAAAATCTACAAACTTGAGGTTGAAAATCAACTTGGCAAACAAATAAAAACTATCCAAAGTGATAGAGGTGGAGAATATGGAGCTCCATTTGACGAATTTTGTGCTTCCTCAGGCATCATTCATCAAACAACAGCTCCTTATTCACCACAATCAAATGGAATTGCTGAACGCAAAAATCGTACTCTTAAGAATATGATGAATGTCATGTTGATCAGTTCTGGTTTACCACAGAATTTGTGGGGGGATGCAATCCTCTCGGCAAATCATATATTAAACAAGTTACCTCATAAAAGTAGAAATGAAACCCCTTTTGAGTTATGGAAAGGTCGAAAGCCTTCCTACAAATACCTAAAAGTGTGGGGGTGTTTAGCAAAGGTAGAAGTACCTAAACCTAAACAAGTAAAGATAGGGCCTAAGACCGTTGACTGTATATTCATTGGATATGCGCACAACAGTATTGCCTATCGCTTCTTAGTACATAAGTCTTCATTTCCTAATATTAATGAAAATATGATCATTGAATCAAGGAATGCAGTATTCTTTGAAAATATATATCCTTGCAAAGAAAGGAAAGAATCTGGTTCCCTTAAAAGAACCTATGAAGCTGCAAAGGATAATCATCAGGAAGATGAAGAACCTAGACACAGTAAAAGGGCTAAAACAGCTAAAAGCTATGGTCCTGATTTTCTGACTTATATGTTAGAAAACGAACCAAGGACAATAAGTGAAGCCTTGTCCTCTCGAGAAGCTCCCTTTTGGAAAGAAGCTATCAATAGCGAGATAGAGTCTATTTTGCACAACCACACGTGGGAGTTGGTTGATCTCCCAGCGGGTAGCAAACCTTTGGGCTGCAAATGGATACTGGAGAGAAAGTACAAAGCAGATGGATCTATTGACAAGTACAAGGCCAGATTGGTGGCTAAAGGGTTTAGACAGATAGAAGGCCTTGATTTTTTCGACACATATTCACCTGTGACCAGGATCACATCTATTAGAGTGCTCATTGCTATTGCTGCATTGAAATGTCTAGAAATACATCAAATGGATGTCAAGACAACATTTCTAAACGGTGAATTAGATGAAGAAATCTATATGGAGCAACCTGAAGGGTTTGTCGCTCCAGGACAAGAGAAAAAGGTGTGTAAACTCATTAAGTCAATGTATGGGCTTAAACAAGCACCAAAGCAGTGGCATAAAAAATTTGACAGAACGATGTTGTCAAATGGTTTCAGAATTAATGAATGTGATAAATGTGTATACGTAAAAGGCACACCTAATGATTATGTGATCGTCTGCCTGTACGTAGACGATATGTTAATCATGGGAAGTAATCATGACCTAGTCATGAATACCAAGAAAATGTGGACCAAACATTTTAACATGAAATACTTAGGGGTCGCCGATGTCATATTAGGGATTAAAATCACTAAGACGTCAAATGGGATCGTGTTGTCACAATCTCATTATATTGAGACTGTACTTAAGAAATACAATGCATATGACGGTCCTCCAGCTAAGACGCCAATAGACTTGAGTCTACACTTAGGCAAAAATCATGGCGAACCTGTCTCTCAAGTAGAATATGCCAGGATAATAGGCTGTATCATGTATATCATGAACTGCACTCGTCCGGATATTGCTTACTCAGTTAATAAATTGAGTAGATTTACGAGTAATCCAAACAAAGATCATTGGAAGACGTTAATTAGATACTTAGGTATCTAAAATACACCTTAGATTATGGATTACATTACGGTAGATATCCATCCATATTAGAAGGATATAGTGATGCGAACTGGATATCAAACTCTAATGAGACTAAGTCCACCAACGGTTATATCTTTACCATTGGAGGTGGAGCTGTGTCGTGGAAGTCCTCAAAACAAACTTGTATAGCTCACTCCATGATGGATTCTGAGTTTATTGCCTTGGATAAGGCTGGTGAAGAAGTAAAATAGCTTCGTAACTTTCTTGAGGACATTCCTTGTTGGAATAAGCCAGTGCCTGCTATTTTAATACACTGCGACAGCCAAGCAGCTATTGGAAGGGCACAAAGTGGCATGTACAATGGTAAGTCTAGACATATTCGTCGTAGACATAATACCATAAGGCAGTTGATCTCTAATGGTGTCATTTCCATTGATATGTAAAATCAAAGGAAAACTTATCGGATCCGTTGACTAAAGGCCTACCAAGAGATCAAACATACTGCCTATCGAGGGGAATGGGTTTAAAACCCAACACTAAAGAATCTTTATGATAGAACCCAACCATGTAGATTGGAGATCCCAGGATCTTGGTTCAATGGGAAAACGAAATTGTAAGGATTCAGAAACAACACTTTGGAGTAAAACTCCAACTCATTCCCGTGTACGATGAATGTGCTACCTGTAGAAAGGGTAAGGGTAAGTTTGACTTTTAATGATCCCTAAACTTAAAATAAGCAGAGTATGATAGGATATTCTTTGAAGCAGATCACCTATGTAAGTGTGAAGTTTGGCAGCTTCATAAGAAAACACTTATGAACCCAAGAGCTGTCCAGGGCCAAAACAGACACAACCATGAGAACTGAAATTTGTTAGGGGAGTTACTGTGTGGATACAGTTGTCTTGGTTTACACCAACATCTGAATGGTTCAAGACATCACGTTCACTGATCAGCTAAGTAAATCCGATGTATTTCACTAAGGAAGGTTCAAAGCCAAAAGCTACTTATCCTGATGCAGTAAGCATTCCGCTTGAACTCTCTCGAATGTACACATTGAATTTTCATTCATGTGGGGGATTGTTGGAAAATTGGTGTTGCACCAATATTATATAATTTATTTCAATTAATTCCTATTTATAAAATTGGAATTTCTTTAGCTCAATGAAATCTACATTTTGTGTAGATGAACATAGTATATTTAATTGTTCAAAACCAATTTGAGATGAATGAGAAATTAAATGATAAAGTGAGCTAGTTGAGATAAAATATATTGATGGAAGAAAAGGAAATAAGTGGAAGGTGAAAAGCCACCATCCCACATGGGAAAAAAAGAGCTAACTGTCACACCTTATTTTTGCTTGTTTGTGATAGGGGTTTGGGCCCCAAGGGGTACCACAAGTCTTTGAAGGGGAGAAGATTTAGATGTGCTATGCTTCAATTCAAGCCCACACGCGCGCGGGGGCGCCGCCGTCCATCCGGACCGGACCCGGACCCGAACCCGGGCCTGGGCCGGAGTTGGGGTCGGGGTGGTGGGTCGTGGCTCATGGGTCGTTGGCCGTGGGCCTGGGCTTGGGATTGAGCTTGAGCTTGGGCTTGGGCTTCCCTATCAATTACTTATCTTTTTAGACAAAGTTTAATTAAGTAATTAAGTAATTGTCTAAAAATTAATAAAGTACCAAATTAAATAATTAATTAAATCGTGATTAGGTGTAAGAATCTGGCCGATTGAGTGTGTCCAGTGACTGAAAAATCTGGCGGAAAAGTTCAGTCAGCGAACAGTCACCTACGCACCCAATCAGCAGGAACAATGCCACCTTTCATTCGAATAAGTGTACAGTCAGCCGAAGTGGTGCAGATTCTGGCGGGAAAGCTGTGACGTGGAAATGATGTGGTCGTCTAGTCACCCCCTAGGCCCACTTTCGACATCTATAAAAGGCAGGCTCCTCCTCTTCCAAAATTATTTAATCAAAAAACATTCTTCTTTCTGTCTGTTTTGTTCCGAGAGTTCAAAACAATTTTTTAGTTTGCCATTCTTAATATTTGAAGCGCTGCTATATTAAGAGATAGTCGAGTCATCTTGGGAAACGAATTGCCGATCGAACCGTAAGCACCGAGCGGACAAATATCGTTTTAAAGAGAAAGAGTTCAACTCTTGCCTCGACTTTAAATACTGGTTTGTTTTCTGTTATACACCCGTTACGATCAACACTATTGACTCTTATAGTCATTACAGAAGCATACATGGCTCATACGACAGTCATAAGATCTGAGTCGTTGTTCCTGAAGTAGTATGTAAAGAAACATGAAATCACGTCCAACTAGTATAATTCTGAATATTTGGTGTATAACCAAGAAATAAAAATTATACTAACTTCACTGTGCCAACTCACCAAAATACCGTCCCGACCACAAGCGCACAGGCTAAAGTGAAGAAGTATCTGACAAGATTATATTCTGGACTTCTCCAGTAAGTCCACCATTGTTTCCAGAGGCAAGACTTGAACTGGCCCCATACGGGCTGTGAGTGTTGTGTACGAAAGGACATGTCTTTTGCTTCGGGAAGAGGTACACTCAACTCCTTTACAAGTGCCTTATTTCTCCTGGAAATAGATATATGTAGTAAATTAGTACATGTATCAATTGATTTATTGACATCTAGAGTAGTTTTTTTTTCCTATTTTTCTTACTGATATAAGGCTGATGATTTATAGTATTCTGCAAAATCCATTTCAAGTATGGCCTCTGTGGCGACCGAGCTTGCTTCAAGCATCCAAGTCGCTGGATTGTGATTATCTTTGATCTTGTGGACTCCAGGAATTGCCTATAATAAATGGAACAATATGTTTCATTTTCTCTAAATCCTCATAGCACTCAAAAATAACAATTCCGATTATAATGCATCCACTACGCACCTCAAAGTATTCAACGATTGCTTGAGAATGCCGACCTAACGGCCTTGCATAAATTACTTGGCCTCCTCTTTTCATGAGAAGTAACTGATGCCCAAGAAGATAGAGATGTTGGAATCCTGAATAGTTAAAACTTAACATAGTGATGCAGAAAACTAGGCAAGCTCGTACTTTACCTCGTCAAAAGATTCAAAGATATCAATACTAGGTTGGTGGATGGTGCAAACCACAGTTCTCCCAGTGTCCACTGTGTTTCTTATGGTCCTCATGACAATAGCTGCTGCTCTGGCGTCTAAACTAGACGTCGGTTCATCCATGAAGATAATGGAGGGGTTCGCTACAAGTTCAACGGCTACTGTTAGTCTTTTTCTCTGTTCTCTTGACAACTCAGTAACCCCGGTATTCCAACAATGGTGTTTTTGAGATTGTCTAGCTCAACCACATCCATCACTTCTTTCACAAATGCCTGAAACGGATAGAAACAAGGTTATGCTTTTTTATTAAATACATCATTACCCCACGTATAGTATGTTGTATGCATATCAAAAACTCTTACCAGCTTGTGCTCTTTGTTTATTCTCCCGGGAGGCAAAGGAATGCGGAGTAAATTAGAGATTCATGGATAGTTACTTGAGGAGAATGGATATCATTTTGTTCACAATATCCCGAGATTCTGGCTAAAGTTTCTTGATTCTTTGGAAATCCAGATATTCTGATATCGCCTTCAATGTAACCTCCCGTCTTTCTTCCTGCCAGAACGTCCATTAGTGTAGTTTTCCCTGCTCCACTCACTCCCATCAGTGCAGTCAAAACCCCTGGCCTAAATGCACCGGTTACATTTTCTCTGCCTTGTAAAACTCTCTCCATCAATAAAACTCTACTCCTTTTGATGTAGATTACAACACAAATTGTGTTTTTAATTGAACCAAGTAAAACCTTATGTTGTGTATGATTTGATCTTCTGATTTATGTTCTTCCAATTGTGTTTATTTGTACCTTATTTGGTGGTTGCTTATCGGTTGATTGTGTCATTTAGTGGTGATTCAATTTGCATTAAACGATACAATGACCTTAGAGAAAAGTAGGAAAATATACATTCTTGCAGAAGAAGCCCTAGAGGCCAAGATTACTCTAAGAGTTGGGTTATAGATGACAAATGCACAAGGAGGAATTGAGGAAGAAAACCGCGAGTACAAACACAAATTAACTAGCGGAATCGGAAGAATGTTGAAGTGACCGATTTAGAATGGAGTTGAATTGCACCCAACGAAAACAACTCTAGGAGATCCCCCCCGGAAGGGTGTTGAACAGAAGTTCAAGAAAGTACTACATCTTTCATAGAGTTTGGGACTATCGTATTGACGAACGGTGTCACCTTAAAAACAAAATCAAGAATCTTTTTTTCCTTTTCCAAAACTTAGCTAAAGCCCGCACATGTGCAAGCTGGCCTAACACAAATGACATACTCGCAAATTTGCATGCAAAATAAATTTAGAAAAATAACTGTATTCACTTTTTCTTATGTTTTTTTTAGAGGCGAGAAAATTGCTCCATTAAACAACATATAGATAGATAATTAATTGTTGAGCTTTTATTTTCTTCTAATATATGATAATAGTTTCATTGCATTGCAATTCATCTTCCATTTAAATTAAATCCAAGCACAGAAACTAGGCCTTATTATTAAAATTGTATTCTGGATTTAATACCTTTTACCTTAACTTTCAAAATAATATATAAAATTAAATACAGAAAGACATCATTTAAGCCTTGGTTGTGGACCATATATCTTGCCAATAAAACAACTGCGTGCATGTAATAATAAACCTTATGATTTGGTGCATTATCATATACTGACTTGACATGCTGACGAAACACTCCACATCATGTTGGTCCTAGGCTGTGCTGGAACCAGATTTGTCCTTGGCACACATGTACTCCAAGCGACGTGGGGAGGGGACGGATGGATCTTTGATGATTTTGGGCTGCACTTGGGTTATCCCAAGCTGCCTACGTATCCCATTGAGGGAATGAAGCCGAACGTAGTTCATTATTCTCCTTGTATTCATGATATGTCGAATATGTGTTGTTCGATCCTTGAAGGGTCGAATCGCTGATGTGTCGAACGCTATCGGTTCGATGTACCTGAATGTCGAATGGAGTTAGTTCGATGCTAACTGAAGAGAGTTAGATCTATGTCAAACGGTGGTTGAATGTCGAACGATAAAGTATATTGAACTCGGTTGATTTGATGTGTAAGTGTGTGGTGCATGTAAAAGGTGAATCCTGAGAAGATCAAGAGACGGGGTATTTATAGACCCCGTCCCGCGGGACCCTCCATCTGCTGGAGGATAAGCATCGAACAAGGGTAGTTCGATGCGCAACCTGCATCGAACCTCCTCTGTTCGTTGCGCTCGTTTTAGTGGGCCTTTCTTCTCTGGGCCGGCCCCATATAAAATTTGGGCCCTTCCTAAATCATCCCTATCATATAGTTCCCCCAGTTTAGGAGGCGGTGTCGATTAGAGAGCGGGTTCCAAACTTAAGAAATTGTGCATTTTACTGTTATATTTTTGAAAACCGTGCCCCCGATTGGGAGGCGATCTCGATAAGAGATTGGGCTCCAATCTGGAGTACTCTATAGCTTTTCGCTAAAATTATGCCCCGCGATTGGGAGGCGGTCTCGAACAGAGACAAGGTTCCAATTATGGAAGCTTGAATGCTTGTCGTTGAAAATCATGCCCCCGATTGGGAGGCGATCTCACCGGACGTGCATCTTGGTATATCGTACCTGAACCTTTTTTATTAATGTTGGTGCCGTCAATCGAACGTTCACTGCTCGACCTCGTGGTGGTTTGCTTGCTTGTTTGGCTCATTTTCGCTGCCTTTTCTTTCAATTGTTTATCACATTTTACTTTATTTTGACAATTCGAACGCCGTTCCACATTTGTGAAGGGTTGTATGTTTTCCTTTTAGTTAATCTCTTTGCGCGGTCACTATGTCATCCCAGCGTATGCTTAAATAATATTTGTCGTTGTGGACTTGGTATTTGTTCCTATTCTCATTTTTCGGGATTTGTGGTTATCACTTGCCACTTCGGACAGAGTGTTCATCCCTTTTGTGCTCTATGACTATTGCATTGAGCTGAATTCCCGCATACGAGTACTTGTTTTATCATCCTCACTTGCGCAACATGAACATGTGTAGTGCGCTTGTATCCATGGATGGATCTTTGATGATTTTGGGCTGCACTTGGGTTATCCCAAGCTGCCTACGTATCCCATTGAGGGAATGAAGCCGAACGTAGTTCATTATTCTCCTTGTATTCATGATATGTCGAATATGTGTTGTTCGATCCTTGAAGGGTCGAATCGCTGATGTGTCGAACGCTATCGGTTCGATGTACCTGAATGTCGAATGGAGTTAGTTCGATGCTAACTGAAGAGAGTTAGATCTATGTCAAACGGTGGTTGAATGTCGAACGATAAAGTATATTGAACTCGGTTGATTTGACGTGTAAGTGTGTGGTGCATGTAAAAGGTGAATCCTGAGAAGATCAAGAGACGGGGTATTTATAGACCCCGTCCCGCGGGACCCTCCATCTGCTGGAGGATAAGCATCGAACAAGGGTAGTTCGATGCGCAACCTGCATCGAACCTCCTCTGTTCGTTGCGCTCGTTTTAGTGGGCCTTTCTTCTCTGGGCCGGCCCCATATAAAATTTGGGCCCTTCCTAAATCATCCCTATCATATAGTTCCCCCAGTTTAGGAGGCGGTGTCGATTAGAGAGCGGGTTCCAAACTTAAGAAATTGTGCATTTTACTGTTATATTTTTGAAAACCGTGCCCCCGATTGGGAGGCGATCTCGATAAGAGATTGGGCTCCAATCTGGAGTACTCTATAGCTTTTCGCTAAAATTATGCCCCGCGATTGGGAGGCGGTCTCGAACAGAGACAAGGTTCCAATTATGGAAGCTTGAATGCTTGTCGTTGAAAATCATGCCCCCGATTGGGAGGCGATCTCACCGGACGTGCATCTTGGTATATCGTACCTGAACCTTTTTTATTAATGTTGGTGCCGTCAATCGAACGTTCACTGCTCGACCTCGTGGTGGTTTGCTTGCTTGTTTGGCTCATTTTCGCTGCCTTTTCTTTCAATTGTTTATCACATTTTACTTTATTTTGACAATTCGAACGCCGTTCCACATTTGTGAAGGGTTGTATGTTTTCCTTTTAGTTAATCTCTTTGCGCGGTCACTATGTCATCCCAGCGTATGCTTAAATAATATTTGTCGTTGTGGACTTGGTATTTGTTCCTATTCTCATTTTTCGGGATTTGTGGTTATCACTTGCCACTTCGGACAGAGTGTTCATCCCTTTTGTGCTCTATGACTATTGCATTGAGCTGAATTCCCGCATACGAGTACTTGTTTTATCATCCTCACTTGCGCAACATGAACATGTGTAGTGCGCTTGTATCCCTTTGTTTGTCTCTTGAACGACATGTGAAATCTCAATATGTGTACCTTTGTACGCGTCAATTATTATTGTTTCTCGACGATGGAGTAACTGTATTTTAGTCTTTTACGCGACTTGGTCGCTCAGAAGCTTATTCGCTTTGATTTACGTATGCGGGCATTGCCTGCACGATTCTTCTATCGCTCTAATGCATCTTGTGCTTCCTATAGCGAATTCTTTTGCCACTAGCAGGATTACTCTCGTCTTTTGCCACCTGGTTACCTTCCCGACTTCGGGGATTCGGCAACAATTAAGTCTGTGAAATGATTCCACAAGTTACTAGTCTGTAAAGATCGTCAAGCATTCTATTCATAATGAGCTTGCCATTGAGGTTCCGGTGAAAATAGCTTTCTATTCTGCCTCGTTGTAGGTCATAATGAAGTTTGTCCTGGGTGCACTAGCCAGTCGTTATATGTGATTTTATAGAGTTTTTTTTTTTAAAAAAAAATTACCCTTCAAATTTGTTGTTATCTCTGCTTCGAAAAAGTTGTTGATAACAGGGCGACAAGCAATATGAACTCTTGACTTGGGAGTCCTTAGCCTTGATGTTGGGCACTGAATTTGCAGTTATGTTTGGTTTAGATCTTTATCTATTTTCATGAGATTTCATGGATTGCATTGCTTTCACTGAGAGTGAATGTGGTGATAATCAAAGAGGCGAAGCTGCGTCTAGCCGCTCAGAGCGGATTGCTTTTGAAGTGATAGACCAGTATGGGGAAGACGTGAATCTCGAGGTTCGAGTAAATGTATGTATCGTGCACTTCCAATTTTTCTCTATTTGGACATTGTGTCGCTCCAGTTTGGATATTTTGTTGCATCCTTGCTCAATGATTGTTCGCGTTTGCTTATGGCACTTTTGTGCTGTTACATGTTATTGCTCTTCGGTGTTGATGGCCATTTCGGCGAATGGATATTTGCACCTTATGAGGTGATAAGCCTTATGTAGTAGTTTAAATATGCACTCATATGGGCAGATAGTCATCGTTCCATGCTGGACAGATGTAACTGATTTACCACGTGAAGTCTATTGCCATATCCAGCCTTTCAGGCATATGGGATATGTTGTTTGCATCATGCTTCTACTAGCGGATGTCTATCCTTTGTGGTGTTTAATTTGTTTCTGACCACGATGGGCTGATGCCCATTTTCGATATATTTCATATATTCATCTGGCCGCTTCAGGCCATTATTTTATTTTTCATCTGGCCGCTCTGGGCCAATATTTCATTTTTGAGATTTTAGGTTTACATTTATCTTGTCGGGCTGATGCTTTTGGTGTGCTTTGGACAAGTTTGTTTTGTACCGTTTTAGGTAGCTTTGCATCGTGTCGCTTTGTGTGGACGTTCTCGGTGCCACTCTGGACACGTTTAACGTGCCGCTTGGGGTAGAGAATTTGGTTTCGTTAGTTTTGTATCGGAGGGAAATGAAATTGCATTGTTCAAATGTTGGGCGCGAGCGGATGAACTTGTGCTTACAGAGGATCAGATTCAGGAAAATTGTGCCAATTTCGCTCGTTCGATGAGTCTGGTCCTTCGTTCCGAGTCCCCGCAGTCGTTTGCCGAGTAGCAATACTTGGATACCATTTTGATGATATTAGGACATTTTGTTTATTGACATTCTTCCTTGTCACTTCTGTAACGGTTCTTTATAAAACCGATTTTGTGACCTGACATCATAGTTTTTGATCTATACAAATTCGTATATGTACCTCTTTCATGACGTTTATGTCGTGCATGAGGGGTGAATTTTGCTTTTGACCTCTTTGGGTCGATGGAATTCCGTCATTACGTTTGAGCCGTGTATGAGGAGTACATTTTGCTGTTGACCACTTTGGGTCGATGGACCTCCGTCATGACGTTTGAGCAGTGCATGAGGAGTACATTTTGCTGTTGATCAGTTTGGGTCGATGGACCTACGTCATGACGTTTGAGCCGTGAATGAAGAGTACATTTTGCTGATTGACCACTTTAGGTCGATGGACATCCGTCATGACGTTTGAGTCGTGTATGAGGAGTACATTTTGCTAATTGACCACTCCGGGTCGATGGACCTCCGTCATGAGCCGTGCATGAGGAGTACATTTTGCTGATTTGGGATTCACGATATCTCGTGCCACTTTGGACAGAGTCTCCATCCCTATTCATGTAAGATTCTTCGATACCTCATACGGGTAAGATTCTTCGATACCTTATACAGGTAAGATTCTTTGATAGCGCATATGAGTAATATTCTTTGATATCTCATACGGGTAATATTTTTTGATACCTCATACGGGTAAGATTCTTCGATACCTCATACGGGTAAGATTCTTCGATACTTCATACGGGTAATATTTTTTGATACCTCATACGGGTAAGATTCTTCGATACCTCATACGGGTAAGATTCTTCGATACCTCATACGAGTAATATTTTTTGATACCTCATACAGGTAAGATTCTTCGATACCTCATACGGGTAATATGTTTTGATACCTCATATGGGTAAGATTATTTGATACCTCATACGGGTAAGATTCTTCGATATCTCATACGGGTAATATTTTTTGATACCTCATACGGGTAAGATTCTTCGATACCTCATACGGGTAAGATTCTTCGATACCTCATACGGGTAACGGTTGAGAACCAGGTGAATCCTAGTTCGCCTATGTATCACGCGATAAGGGAATAAGACCTATGTGGTTCTTCCTGTTTCAGCTACAGGTCAGCCCGGAGGGGCAATTTAAGTAAATTAATATTTTTCCAATAATAATTAAAGATAGAAATTAAGAGATAACGTAACTAATTGCAGAATATGCAGGTGAATAATATAATGTAATTGATACGACTTATCTTGATTGGCAGAGCGGATTCCAAACTTGATATGCTCCAAGGTTTTGATGAGTCTGAGTCAACCCAGAGTCGTAAGGATGAGCATAGCAAGCATAGGTCCATTAGCGCTATAATTTGCCATTGTTCTTGATGTATTCGATCGAATTTTACGGTAGCGTGCTTGTTTTCAAGTACATTCTAGTGTGTTCCCACAGACGGCGCCAATTTGGTGCATTATCGTATGCTGACTTGGCATGCTGACGAAACACTCCACATCATGTTGGTCCTAAACTGTGTTGGAACCAACTTTGTCCTTGACACACATGTACTCCAAGCGACGTGGGGAGGGGACGGATGGATCTTTGATGATTTCGGACTGCACTTGGGTTATCCCAAGCTGCCTACGTATCCCATTGAGGGAATCAAGCCGAACGTAGTTCATTATTCTCTTTGTATTCATGATAGGTCGAATATGTGTTGTTCGATCCTTGATAGGTCGAATCACTGATGTGTCGAACGCTACCGGTTTGATGTACCTGAATGTCGAATGGAGTTGGTTCTGTGCTAACTGAAGAGAGGTAGATCTATGTCGAACGGTGGTTGAATGTCGAACGATAAAGTATATCGAACTCGGTTGGTTCGATGTGTAAGTGTGTGGTTCGTATAAAAGGTGAATCCTGAGAAGATCAAGAGACGCGGTATTTATAGACCCCGTCCCGCGGGATCCTCCATATGCTAGAGGATAAGCATCGAACAAGGGCAGGTCGATGCGCAACCCGCATCGAACCTCCTCTGTTCGATGCGCTCGTTTCAGTGGGCCTTTCCTCTCTGGTCCGGCCCAATATCGAATTTGGGCCCTTCCTAAATCATCCCTATCACCTTAGGCGTTTCATTTCCACAATCTTTTCATGTTCTCATTGTATTAATTAATTAACCAATTCCCATGCCAACAGCTATCACTACGCAATTTGTGCCTAAGATTTACAAAATAAAAACAAAAATAAAATAATTGCTTTCATATTTTTTCAAGAGTCTATGCCCATGCAACACGTGTGTAACATGATACAAAATTTCCCCTGCACTATTGCTGGCAAAAGCCCGAGTCCAATGCATTCATTCTCACAATATGGTTTGCAAGAAACAATCATTCACCTTTTCCTTTTTTCTTTTCTAATATCATTTGTCGTCGATTCATGTGATATCAGTTTAGTGGATTCATGATGCATTTGCATTTAAGCACATGTTTATGTAGTACTGCTCGGGATATATTTTCTCAGCGATCTATGGTTATCAGATAATCAGCTCAGCTCTTGTAAGTGAAAATAATTAAATGGTGTTTTCATGTTTCTGTTGTGTTTTTTCTTTTTATAATGTATGAGCCGTTTGAATGATTTTTGTTACAATTATAGGTTGATCAGCGTTTTGTATGATTTTTAAGGATCTAAAGAAACATAGGACCAGTGATCATCATTCCATAAAACATTAAAATTATGGGGATCGCTTAGATATTTCATCGTGTTAAAATTTTCTCAAGATTCATATTGCTCGAGAAGTTGCTTAATATAGATAATATGGGATGATTTTTTAGCGTTTATAGGCACGTCTCACTCAGTAGTTTTGTTCAGCTGTGGGATTGCTCGACATTTCGTTGTATTAAAATTTTCTCGAGATTCATATCACTCGAGAAGTTGCTCTATATAAAGGCAATGTAGCATGATTTTCTTAGCACTTGTTGTCTCTCCCTACTCGTTGACTCTGTAGTTTTGTTCAGACAAAATCTGTGGTATTGCGAATTAACGTGTGTTTACTAACTTATGCGTCTGAATCTTGATAATTGCAGACATTCTAGATAGCACTTAAATTTGGTGGTTGAGGGCTTGCAAGGATGTCCAGACTTGCAGATTTATCACAAAATGGTTCTATGAAGACCGTCGATTCATCAGGGACGGTGAATGAATTGGAAGAATATGATTTTTCAAAGTTACACATCAGGCCTCGTAATTCAAACTTGGAAAGACAGAGATCATTTGATGAGAGGTCGCTTACCGATTTGCCAGTGGGGTGGTCTCCTCATCCACCCTCTAGAGCAGATAACTACTCTCGAATATTTGACAATTTAGACAGTATATATTCACCCGGTAAAAGGTCTGGATACGACACTCCCGGGTCACAGCTTGGTTTTGGGCTCTGTGAGCCACACCCCATGTATGCGGAGGCTTGGGATCATCTAAGGCGGTCGTTGGTGTATTTTCGTGGTGAGCCTGTTGGGACAATTGCTGCATTAGACAACACAGAAGAAAATCTCAATTATGATCAGGTAAAGTGTGAAGCAGTTACTCCATCTTAGTCCTTAGATATTCTATAAATCAACTACTGTAGTTCGCTATCTATTATAACTCATACATCTTCTTGCTTGTGAGTTAGTTCTGCGGTGGCTGGTTTTGGCAGTTGGCTTAGAAAGACGAAATCCTATCTACCAAAGATCTTATTTGAGGGTCAATTCATGTTACTGCTATGTATTTTTCTGTTTGTCTATAATCATGCAATTGGATGCTTTATTAATGGTGTTGCTGTTTGTCCGCGTCATTATGATTATCATACTATAGATGTTTTTAGGATGTGAAGCAAATTGGAAGCATTATGATTATAATTACATTATGTTAGCAAATTACATTATGGTTACGTGATCTCTTGACGTTATTATGATCCTCCATCATGTTATTAGTATCTTATTACACGTCATTTCTTTTCTTCAGAATATTTGATACATAAAACTTACAGGTCTGCTAATGGATAGTGCTAGAATTAACTGGAATTTAGTGATTTCCTGTTGTTATTTTGATCAGGCATCCTATTATTAGTATTTTTCTTCAAGTCATTTCCTTTCTTTAGGATATTTGTCGCGTAAGATTTGTCTGTCTGTTGATGGATAGTGTTGAGATTCATCTGGTTACTGAAGCTTTTAACTTGTGCAGGTATTCGTCAGAGACTTTGTACCTAGCGCGTTAGCTTTTCTAATGAATGGAGAGCCTGAAATTGTAAAAAACTTTATCCTTAAGACCCTTCGTCTTCAATCATGGGAGAAAAAAATTGATCGATTCCAATTGGGAGAAGGTGTTATGCCCGCCAGTTTCAAAGTGTTTACCGATCCAATCAGGAACACGGAGACATTGATAGCAGATTTTGGTGAGAGTGCAATCGGGAGAGTGGCACCAGTTGATTCTGGATTTTGGTGGATTATATTACTACGCGCATACACAAAGTCGACCGGAGACACTTCTTTGGCTGAAACACCCGAATGCCAGAAGGGAATGCGCCTCATCCTTAGCCTATGCCTCTCAGAAGGATTTGATACTTTCCCAACTCTTCTTTGTGCTGACGGTTGCAGTATGATTGATCGTAGAATGGTGAGCTTTACAGTCTGTATTAAATTTTATTTGTGGTTAATCTTCCTATCTGATGTTCATTTTTTTATGTTATAGTACAATTAACTTATTCATCTCTTATAAATGAGTATATAAATAGGGCGTCTATGGATATCCAATCGAGATACAAGCATTGTTCTTCATGGCTCTGAGATGTGCAATGGTTCTACTTAAGCCAGATGCTCCTGGAAAGGAATTCATGGAAAGAATTGGGAACCGTTTGAATGCTTTGAGTTATCATATGCGAAGTTACTTTTGGTTGGATCTGAAGCAGCTTAATGACATATATCGATTTAAGACAGAGGAGTATTCTCATACAGCAGTCAACAAGTTCAATGTAATACCCGAATCTCTGCCAGAGTGGGTTTTTGATTTTATGCCACCGTATGGAGGTTACTTCATTGGAAATGTTGGCCCTTCAAAAATGGATTTCCGTTGGTTTTGCCTGGGCAACTGCATCGCAATACTTTCGTCCTTAGCAACGAAGGAACAGGCAACTGCTATTATGGATCTTATTGAGTTTCGTTGGTCGGAATTGGTAGGAGATATGCCACTCAAAGTTTGTTATCCAGCTCTCGAGAGCCACGAGTGGCGGATTGAAACAGGGTGTGATCCTAAAAATACGAGATGGAGTTATCACAATGGTGGATCATGGCCAGGTATACTTTTCTCCTAACTTGCTAATGAGTACTTAGGTAACTATTACGATGGTATGTTGATGTTTTTATTATTTGTCCAAATCACAAAGTTCTAATTTTTTTCTTGATCACCGTGGCCATAGTACTATTATGGCTCCTCACAGCTGCGTGCATCAAGACAGGACGTCCCCAAATTGCTAGACGTGCCATAGAATTAACTGAGACGCGGTTGTCTAAAGATAGCTGGCCAGAATATTATGATGGCAAGCTTGGCCGATTCATTGGGAAACAGGCTCGTAAACAACAAACGTGGTCGATTGCAGGCTATTTGGTAGCAAAGATGATGCTTGAAGACCCTTCCCATTTGGGCATGATCTCGATTGAGGAATCCAAGCAGCCGAAACCCATGTTAAAACGCTCGTCTTCGTGGACTGTTTGACCTCCAAGTTAATAAGTTTGTCTTGCAATGTTGCTTAAGCTGTTTGTTACCATATCATTACTAATGTGATTTAACAAATGAGGAATTTTTGGGGGTAGTATATGGTGGAAGAAATGAGGTTTCCAGTTATTTGAGTTTAGGATTTAGACAAGTCTTGGATTATATTTTTGATCATGCAGGGATGGTTTCTACATGCATTTGCAAGTATTTGTTTCATTCTTTTGTTTTCTATCAGGAATTTTGGGATTTGTATTCTTTTAGTAATACTAATGACTTCATATTTTTCTTTGCTTGAAGGAGGCAGATATTACAATGAAAATGGTCTGTCCAATACTGGAAATGCATTGCCTTGCCTCTTCTTAATCAGTTTGGTTGCCTGAAATTGGAGGAAAAGAGAAAAAGAAGAAAACAAAATGAGTTAACTTATTCAGGAAAAAATAATTTATTTTCTTTTTCATTTGTTTAGCAATATATATACTGAGTTTCACAGAAAACCAAAGTCAAATTTTTTGTACTTAGTATAAGTTGAACTTTTAAAAATCATGATTTATATACTTTAAATATTGAAGTATGTTGTAATTAATATCTAAAAGCATTCCATGAATTCCTTAAATACATTTATTTTTCTCTAAAAATCTCCACAATTTAATTTATTCAAAATTTTAAAAACTATACTAACTTGATATAGTCTATTTTGAAACCAACGAGTGTTATCAATGCACCAAAGACTAAATAATAACATAAACAAAATAAATTTAATCAAGTCCAAAAAACTAATTGTGATTCCAAATGTTTGTTATTAATACAACTAAAATAAATATAACACGTTTTTCCTGATGGACCCTACGGTAATAAAAAAATCACTTTAACCGTAATCATGGTCTCGAACACTAACTTACATTAGATAATATTAATTTAACAATAAATCGTATATATATAATATGGTCGGTTAAAAGTGTGCTACAACGAGTCTATCACTAAACTAGACCTACTTGAACTATGCTAGTGTCGAGTAACTTGTTCTGAAACACCTCGAACTGACGATAGATGCAATGACGGATGTCGAAAGTATATCGAAGATGACGTCGAAGGTTATGTCGGGGATGACATCGGGAACCTTCTATGTCGAAAGTGATCTCCTGCTGACGTCGAGGATAACGTCGGTGATATATATATATATATATATATATATATATATATATATACCTATAATTTTTAGTATATTTTTCTTTTCTGAGGCAATCTTTTTTTAGATTGAACGTGAATAAAAAAATTAATTTTGTGAAGATCATCTGACAATTATTATTATATATATATATATATATATATCGAAGATATATATATCGGGTATTATGTCGAGCTCTATATCGGGTAGGTTCGATATAGATGTACAGTAATTGTAGATAATTAAAGCTTACCTTGTTTACCGGAAAGCGGGTATTTATAGACCTCGGGATGCGAGAACCACTCACGTATAAACACGTGAGCTGTACTATATCGAATGTAATATTCGATATGTATGTCGAAAGTTATCTTTTGCTGACGTCGAGGGTAACATCGGTGATGTATATCGGGTATTATGTCGAGCTCTATATCGGGTAGGTTCGATATAGATGTACAGTAATTGCGGATAATTAAATCTTACCTTGATTACTGGAAAACGGATATTTATAGACCTGGGGATGCGGGAACCACTCACGTGCTAAACACGTGAGTTGTACTATATGGAAGGTAATATTCGATTTGTATTTCGGGGATGATCCCCGACATAGGTAAAAACATGGGCATGGCCCATGGCTGACCCAATACGGTAAATATCCATATGAGTAGTCTCCCAATTTCGAGTTATTATCCGAGGATAATAATTTGCAAATTAGATTTAAATTTTGGCTTACAAGTGCCTCTCGTCCCGCCAGTTCAAATGACGAAATTCAAATGCGAAAATTCACTGTGTTCTAAAGAAATGTTGGTGGACCCCCAAGTGGAATTTTGTGGATCTTTAGAGGTTCTCATTTGAATTCTTGTACTTTTGCTGGTTTTTATATCGAATCTCCTTCGATATCTATGTTGAATCTCAATTTCGACATGTTGGGCATGTAATGCCCATCCGTAGGGTTTGCGCCTATAAATAGTAGCTACTTTGGAGAGAGAAGAGTTCATTTTGTTTTTTAGTGAGTTCAGATTCTCTTCAGACAGGTATGTCGGGGATTCCCAATATAGATTTCGATATGGATCCTCGATGTGATCTTCGATATGATTATTCACTAGTCTGTTCGATGTGTTTTTCGATATGTATTTCGTGGTGATATTCGATATGTCTTCCGACGTTCCTTTCGATTTTGGGTTTTTACTCTAGTTATTATTTTTTGCAGATTTCGTATTACTTGCTCGTTTTCATTCTTTGAAAGAAATGGCTGGAATTTGCGCCCGTATGCAGAGAATTATGGAGTGTCGTGCTGAGGAAGCCGTTGCATTAGCAGCGAGAGAAGAAAAAGCTTCGTCTTACTCTGGTGTGGGAGCTGGTGTTCTAGAGGGCATGGTCGCTTTTGCGGCGACTGCGAAACAAATCGTTTCAATCGTTGGGACATCCGTGCGCGGTGATGTTCAATCTCATGTAGGGAGTGTTAGTGTCGAGGAGGGAGTCACCTTTGTGGCTGCTGGAGCTGGTGAGAGGGGCCTTGACATCGTCAGAGGGTTTGCCGGGGCGGATGCATTGCTCAAGATAGTATCTATGGCCAAGGATGCTATTGGGTCCTTCAAGGTTTGACCTTCATCAATGGAGCAGACTGAAATCCATCCCCCTGCAGTAGGGGAGCGTGTTCTACCCGCGACTACAATTGATCATCCTGTGAAGGGTAACCCTGCATTTGAAAGGGTTGCGGCCAGAACTATACCCGTCGCAGCAACTGTTGAGGCATAACTGGGGCGTTCGTCTCATGTCCCTATATCACTGGATGAGGATACTCCTGACCGAGTTGCTAGCGCGGATAAATGAAAATGTCATGCTATAAGTGTTGCTTCGTAGAGACCTTCTTTCCAAGGTTTTGGAGGTAACCCTATTCAAAAACTGTATGCCCCAACTGCCCCGCAATCTTCTCAATCTGGCCGAAAGAGGACTCGAGAGGAGGGCTCCTCAGTGCCATGTCCAACTATCGGGCAAGTACGAGCGAGGCCTGGACCTAGTGTCTAAGGTAATAGGGTGGAACTCCGAGAGGCTGACGCGGTCTGCGGCATGACACGGGCCTTCCCTCCGCCGACTAGGGTCCCTGTTTTGACCGAGATGGAGCGGGCTTAGAACATGCACCGAAATATGCACGTTTACCAAAGTGTGAGCTGTTGAGATTTTGCAGTGTCTCTTATATTTTTTGCAAGTGTTTTGTATTTATCGTAGGTATTTCTGCAGCTCGACAAAATGCTCGTGACCTCCATGAAGACTTTCAGTCAGTATGAGGGCGATAAGGATGCTATTATTGCTCAACTTGAGGCTGACATTATGAAGATGGCAGATTTTGACCTTGTGGCCTTAGAGAAACTCCAGGCTGAGAAGAAGGAGGCCGTTCGCAAAGGTCGACTGATGAAGGAAGCATATAATGATGCTTGTGTGCAACACGAGAAGACATCGGTCATATCTGATCAGTATAAGAAGTATGCTCTCAAAGAGCAGGACGGCCGTCGCCGGGCCAAAAGTGAGCTTGTGAAGGTAATGGCTGAAAATAAGCGTTTGCTGTCTGAGCTTGCGAAAGCTCAAGCTGATCTGGAGAAAGTGGTAAGCCTGGATGTCTTTCATTTGTAATATTCTCTTGTGTCGAGAATTCTGATTAATGTGTTGTCTTCATAGGACGAGTCTCCTGATGTCTTGACTCGTGTTGCCAAGAAATTTCTGGCAAGTGGGACCTATCAAGAGCTCCTTGCGGAGCGCGCTGTTATGAAGTGGGAGGAAGCCTTTCAATCGTTGATCGGGCACGTAACCGCCAAAAAGGGGTTCAAAGAGGGATTCAACTTCATGGAACTAAACGTTATTTGTGGCCCGAATGGGTTTCCCCTTGAAGATCATGAGTCTATAGACGTTGCTCCAGAGCAACGTGATCAGTGTTCAGCGCTTTTGAAGGTAAAAGGCCCCGCTTGAGCAAAATCGCTTGTTCTGGTTATTGGCATTGCATCGTCTTGTTATTCATTTGGTTGTGTAATGATTGCTGAATAATGCTACTTTAACCTTGTAGACTTATCTCGTTATGTCTTGTGTTTTTAAATGACTTCTGATATTGCATCCCTCACTGTTTCTGACAGTAGGGATTCGCGATACATAATCTTAGATTTATACTTTGGTACTTTAGGCTACTACTTTTGTCGGATCCTCTCTTTCGATCGCGGGGGATATGAGAGTTATACAGTAGTGCGTTGTGGGACTCACACCTTTTGATTGCTCTCCAGCCTATCGCGGTGGATATGGGAGTTATGACTTTGTGAGGTGTGTTGTTTCCATCTCGGGCGCTCTCCTTCCCATCATTGTGGATGGGGGAGTTATGCCCTAGTATTTTGTAGATGTTCGCCGCAAAGACGACTTACTTTTTGGAAGCGGAACACACGGTGGATAAGGGTGTTATAATCTCGTAGGATTTGTATATTTTTCGCCACTCATCGGTGTTCGATATCCCGTAGAATTTGTAGAGTTTTTGCCACTCATCGGTGGTCAAGATCCCGTAGGATTTGTAGAGTTTTTTCCACTTATCGATGGTCGAGATCCCGTACGATTTGTAGAGTTTTCGCCACTCATTGGTGGTCAAGATTCTGTAGGATTTGTAGATTCTTCGCCACTCATCGGTGGTCGAGATCCCGTAGGATTTGTAGATTCTTCACCATTCATTGGTGGTCAATATCCCGTAGGATTTGTAGAAGTTCATTTCATGTTGTTTGAACAAGATAACACAACATGTATCAGAAAATATTGATAAAAAAAGTTTGGGAAATGAATTTCAGTCTATGCATTTTTATCTCGAAAGGTGGAACTCATGTTCTCCCATACCCTTGACAGGTAATGTCATTTTACCTGCTTTAAATAAAGAACAATTATTTTGGCAAAGAAATGTGGCAACCTTGCCCTTTGAGCATAGGATATCCTATGAGGGATATCTCAAAATTTGTGTGCCTTTTGGGCATACTTCCTTGGGACATGCTATTGAGGTACATCATTTGTCATATCCCATATTCCCTGCAATGAGTTACGAATTCTGTAATGCAGTTATATCAGTTTGAATGATAAGAGATAACGATAGATAACGGTCGAGGGCTAGGTAAATCGTTACCCGCCTATGTATCCCGCTTATGGGAATCAAACCGACGTAGTTTCCCTGTTTTAGTTACAGTCCAGCCCAACGATGGGGCAATTTAGGGAATTGAAATTGTTCAAAAAATGACATAACACAATTGTTCTAGAAATAAGAAAAGATAGTAAATAAGCTGAAGGTCGAGGCCCCCGATTGACACGAGGTGATTACTCCATCTGGCATGTATTCCTGCTCGGCTACTCCCACCTCATGTACCTCCCTAATCCTAGGAACTCTCAGTGAGGTCACATAGCACATCCATCCCTCCTTCTGGTCTCTTGTGATTTCACCAATCCCGTCTTCGGTAGGAAATTACATTTTTTGGTGGTAGGTTGATACCACAACTCTCATTTCGTTGAGCGCGGGATGCCCAATGATGGCATTACAGGGAAAGAAGAGGTCGATGATGGTGTATTTGACCATAATTGTCCTTTTGCATGGTTCCTCCTCGAATGATGTGGGCAATATGATTTGGCCCACCAGAATTACTTCTCCTCCTCCAAAGCCAGTAAACGGGGTTGAAACCGTCTCCATCATGTTCTGAGGCAATAAAATTTTCTCAAGGACATGTGCAAAGATAATATTGGAAGAGCTACCGCTGTCGATGAGTGCCTTTCGTACCTGATATTCAGCTATATCAATTGTAACAACAAGTGGGAAATCGAGTTTACCTGCCTCCCGTGCCTGCGACGTGAGCTGCTCCAAATCTCTCGTGCTGAATGAAATCTCCTAGTCCAAGAAACTCTCCATAATCGAGGTAGTATAGCCTATATATGGCTCGACCTGCATCCGACGAGTTATTCTCTCGCGTCTTCAAGCTGAATCAGCACCTATCGGTCCTCCATTGATTACATTGATCATTCCTCAAATTGGGGCATTAATAATAGCCTTTCCACGCTCAGTTGGAGCTTCAATTGTCTTCTGTTTATCTCTCTTGGGGGAGCAGGAATGGTCCCTGCGAGGTGATCGGAATCTGTCGTCACTATGGTGATCATTCTTTGAGTTTTTCACAAACTCCACTAGCTTGCCCTCCTTAATGAGTCTCTCAATCTCGTTCTTCATATCGGTACACTCTTCTTTTTCGTGCCCCATTTGGCGGTGATATTCACAGTACTTCCCGAAAAATTTCATTCCTTTGCTTTCCGTCAGCTTCCTCTGCTCATTGAGCTACCTGTTTTTCTGCGCCAAACACTTCCAATATTCCTCTGTTCAGTGGGGTATATATTTTTGGGGACTTATCCCTATATCGCTCATTTCTTGGAGGCATGCATTAATTTGGGCTCTGTTTGGTTGCCATCGTGTTGTCCTCATAAACGATGTCATATGCGAGTGTGTTAATCTGATCTATCGTTGGCGATTTAAGCTTGATCAGCTGGGAGGCAAACCTCTTATATGATGTAGCATTAAGTAAGAGGAGGACAACCTGATCCCCTTTCGGCTCATCCAACTTGAGCAGTTCATCATTAAACCTCTTGATGAAATCCCCCAGACTCTCTTTATCTCTCTGCTGCATAGCGTTCAGACGATGCATGCTAGTCCTCATCCTTTTCTGACTGGAGAATTAGCTCTCGAATTTCTGCCTTATCTGCTCGTAGCTTGTTATAGATCGAACCTCCAACGTGGTAAACCAAATCCAAAGCTGCTTCGATCAGAGTTCTAGCTAAAATATTTGCCTTGATGTTGCGCAAAAACCTATGTAAGTTCAAGTCACTGTCGACAGAGTGGAGATGGTCTATTGGATCACTCTTCCCATCGTATGATTTGATGGTAGGGATCTTATCTCCCTTCTCTAACACCTCCGACTTTATCTCGTCCGAAAAAGGTGTCAAACTGCGGCCCTCTGCCAAAGCTAGTCTTTGTCCCACTTCTGCATTTTCATGGTCCGATTGTTCCATCCTCCTACCAATGTTCCTTCTATCCATCACCGGGTCATGCCTCTCAACCCCGTGGGTTCTCGGGCGGCGCAAGTCTCTTCTGGAATCTCCTGTGTCCTCGCATTCATCAGCTATATTCTCTGACCCGGGTCCCCTAGTTCTGGATTCTTGTGGTCGCGGTGGCACGTCGTCCACTCTTCCATTGTTCAGGCGCGGTAATAGTGTTTCTAAGGCGACATTCAATGTTATCTAGACATTAGCGTTAATTTGCGCCATGATTTCTGGTGCCAAAACTGCAGGCACTACGGGCGCGGAAGTTGGCTCCCTCGGTGCTTGGGGATGCTCGGATTCATTCTGGTCCTTCATTGGTTCTGTGGCCGGAATAGGCGGTGGGGTTGCACTTTCTGCCATCGAATTGTTAACCACTGGTCTATTAGACTGCGAGCGTGTCATCCTTCTTTGCATCTCGACGTCCTCGTCCGGGAACTTGGTGTTCCCACAGACGGCGCCACTAATTTAACAATAGATCGTATATATAGGATATGATCGGTTACAAGTGTGGTACACCAAGTCTATCACTAAACTAGACCTACTTAAACTATGCTAGTGTCGAGTAGGTTTGGTCCGAAACACTTCGAACCGACGTTAGATGCAAGAGCGGATGTCGAAAGTATACCGGAGATGTCGTCGAAAGTTATGTTGGGGATGACATCGGGAACCTTCTATGTCGAAAGTGATCTCCTGCTGACGTCGAGGATAACGTCGGTGATATATATATATATATATATATATATATATATATATATATTGATTACCGGAAAGCGGGTATTTATAGACCTCGTGATGCGAGAACCACTCACGTATAAACACGTGAGTTGTACTATATCGAAGGTAATATTCGATATGTATGTCGGGGATAAGTAAAAACATGGGCCTCGACCATGGCCGACCCAATACGGGAACTACCCATATCAAATATAAAAATATTGTTCTTATTAGTAAATATATCGAGTTTGAATAGAAATCTTTTACTTTCATATTAATGAGAAGTTAAATGTTTTATTTTTTATTTTTATCGATTGAAACATTTAGAAGATTAGAAGAAAATGAAATCCGATAAATTTTTAACTTTTTCTTAGGAAAGAAGATAAGACTTCAAACTCAGAACGATATCATAACATTATTTTCCTATTGTGTAGGAGAAAGATTATAGAATTTTTCAATCTTTTTTCGTAGATTTTTTTTTGTCTTGTTGGAAAATTCTTAAGCTGTCAAATAGCTAGAAAATAAACTTTCCCCTTTCCTTTTCTTCTCTTTTATATTATATATATACAATAAAATCATTTACCTAGTTGATTGTTTTGTTGTTTTGAGATTATGGTTTTATTTTGCATTTGGTTGATCTACCTACCCAACTCTCTTAATCGAGCATCTTTGACCATAACAACAATTTTAGCTCAACTATACTTCATATTATCATATCTAATACAATTGTGTTTGGTTACTTGGCTTACTGCTGACTTTGACATTTAAGAGTGGCGAGTGGGGAACCCTAACCTTAAGTTTGATTTATTAAAAGCCACATTAAATTCAATGCCGCATCTATCAAAATGCACTAATTAATTTCACCATCAATGAAATGAAAACAAGAAATAGTTCAAAAATATTAAATAATTAGTAAAATTTATTAAAGATAAAAGAAAATGAGACAAAACAAAATACAAACAATAAAAGGACTCTTGTGACGTGTCCTCAATTCTCCAAATACCATTATTTATTTAACTACTCAGCTCAATTCCCATTACCATTAAGCAAAATCAATAAATCGCAAATAAACCCGTTTCGCATTCACATTCAGCACTAAATCTCGAACGCCATTAATTTAATTTAATTTAATTTAAGGGTAAAGGCGATGAGGCCACCGAAGAGGCCGATCCAGGCGGCGACGAGTTGGGTGCGGCGTCAGCCTCCGAAGGTGAAGGCTTTTCTGGCCGTAATCAGCGGCATGGCGACCCTCGTTCTCCTCCGCGCTATCGTACACGATCACGATAATCTCTTTGTCGCCGCCGAGGCTGTTCACTCCATCGGAATCATTGTCCTTATTTATAAGTTAATGAAAGAGAAGACTTGTGCTGGTACGTACGGCGTCGTTTTCCTTTTAATGGGTTTTGGGATGTTTGGGAATTTGGGATTTTGGGAATTGTTGGGTCTGTGCTGTTTGAGTATAAAGATTGTATTTTTATATATATGTTTTTTTTTATTTGTGTTTGTGATTATTTGTTGCTTATGTGATGAGAAAGTTTCGATCTTTTGCTATTTAGTGACTTCTCTCTTTGATTGATTGTTGGGGATTTTGGGAACTGGGCGATGGGTTATCGACTTTTAGTTGTATTCACGTTTGGGTTCATTTTGTGATTGTTGCTTCTTTGTTCTATCTATTGCGGGTTTGGAAAATACTGAATTTTAGCTTTCAAAATTTAAGGCCCATGAAGCTGGAAGTGATATGGGAAAGAATTGGATATTTTAGTGCTTCTCTATTCAGTGTTGTCCTAAGTATTTTTTTTAGTTGCATTGGCTTTGTTGAAGCTGAGCGTCCATAGTATCGACTTCTTTCATGGACTCTAAATTTGGTTCGTCAAGGAGACAGCAGAATTCCTTCTTTTGTTTGGTATACTTTTTCTTTGTCCCTTGGAGCTCGTAGGCTGTTAAGTCTTGAGGTTGATTGTGTGTCATTTAGGTTAGTTTGAAGAAGTATTCAATTGTTTTTTATCTGACCCCATAAAGTGGGGGCTTAAGAAACAGAGAGCATGATGATATTAGAAATTGTGAATGAATATTACTCAACTCTAGCTTGATTTTAACTTTAGCTACCTCAGTCTGGATAATCACTGATTTGCGTTAAAGCTTTATGTTTTTCTCTGATATTTACCTAAATATCTGAATTTGTTTACTTAAATATCTGAATTTGTTTACTGGAATTGATCATTGGTTCTTATGAGTTTTCATCGGCATCCGAGCTCATCTTGTTCTACAAATTTATGTTATGGTAATAATTTGTACATACATAATGTGACGCTAGAAAATGCCTACATTTCTAGTTTATTTCTTTCATTTCTTCTATGGACATGGTAGATGCTGATCGCTTTCATTTCTCTCCACTGGTATCTGCAGGCATTTCACTGAAATCCCAGGAGTTAACCGCCATTTTTCTGGCTGTGAGATTGTATTGTAGTTTTGTCATGGAATATGACATACACACTTTGCTTGACATGGCTACGCTAGCTACAACCTTGTGGGTTATTTATATGATTCGGTTCAAATTGAGATCGAGTTATATGGAAGACAAAGACAACTTTGCCCTATATTATGTGGTGAGGTTTTATTAAAAATGATGTTGCCTTTTTCTCTTTTCATTTCTGGTTGGATTTTTTTTTTCTTTTTCCTAACATTCCCAGGATGGCTTACTCTTATTTAAGTTTGATTGGGTTATGTAGTTATGTAA
This sequence comes from Linaria vulgaris, assembly GCA_948329865.1. NCBI lineage: Eukaryota > Viridiplantae > Streptophyta > Magnoliopsida > Lamiales > Plantaginaceae > Linaria > Linaria vulgaris. The sequence continues at coordinate 79,498,461 of OX415254.1, forward strand.
CAAGTTATCTTTGAATTATGTGGTATCTGTTGAAAGCTGCTTATTTACTCTCTCAAGAACCATAGTAAATAATATTTTGAAAAAGACATCATCTTTTGTTTTCTTTTTGAGGAATTAGAGCTGGTTGTAGGTCAGTGATTGTATTCTACCTTGAGTTAAGCAAAGCTTTACTTTGCTTGCTGTCACCTCTAAACAAAATTTGCCAACAACTTAATTATGACAATTGGTGGTAGTGCACTCCTAGTAAAGATTTAAAGCTGTTTGTTATGATGCCTGTATTTCTACCTTATGTCTGTTGAGCTAGATTTTCTGTTGCTTTTAGCTTTTTACATCAGCTGAACTTCCTTTATAGTTTATAGTGTACTTGATTCCTCTAGAGGGTTTGTTCTAAGGGCAAGAGCTATGCTTTCTTGAAGTACTGTGCTTGAAAAAGAGTTGTTTTTTGCAGTTGGTCCCTTGTGCTGTCTTAGCTTTACTAATCCACCCGTCAACATCACATAACATCGTCAACAGAATAGCCTGGGCTTTCTGTGTTTACTTGGAAGCAGTTTCTGTGCTGCCTCAACTGCGAGTCATGCAAAATACAAAGGTGAAAATTAACTTGGGGAATACCCTTGCACAATACTGGATATGCTTTTGTTGTGAAGTGACAACTGCAGTAAATGTTTAATCAACATTTTTTGTGTCCTGTTGGCAGATTGTTGAACCATTCACGGCTCATTATGTATTTGCTTTGGGTGTTGCAAGGTTCTTGAGCTGCGCACATTGGGTTCTTCAGGTTTGATGCGTAGACAATGCATGCCTACTTTTTAAGACACTTTTAATTTGTCTTAGTTCAGTTTCTAATTTTTTAATAGTTTTTAATTACCTGATGGTGGTGTAGATCAATTATGCAACCTTACGTCTTTTCTGTCTTTGGGATGGAGATGGCGTATGGTTCTTATCTTCTGAACACTGTTCTGCATATTTACTGAAATACTTTATTTAGTAAAAGAGCGTTAAGATGGTGGTTCCCTGCTCATATTTAATCTAACATGTGCAACTGTTTACATGTATACTGAAATGTTTTTCAAAATATTCTTGTGTCCTCTGTTTAATGTCCGGTTTGAACAATATGAAAGCATGTTTTCGCTGTCAATCCAAATTAGTCGGGGCAGATCAGAAGATTGATGTTCACGCTCTTTGGTTGGGTCTTTTATATACAGAAAACCATCAAGTTCAATCTTCCTTGATCCAACTTTAGAAAATATTGAAGAATCATGCCACATTTTTCTACCAAAGCTTAAGTTCTATGATGAAGATTTGGTTTCGTTTGTGAATGGTATACATTTTGAACTTGGTATACATAGGCATCCTTATCACCCTTATGCTTTTGCAGGTTTTGGACAGTCGGGGTCATCTCCTTGTAGCATTGGGCTATGGACTCTGGCCTTCGATGGTTCTTATATCAGAAATTGTTCAGACCTTCATCTTGGCTGACTTCTGTTATTACTACGTCAAAAGGTCTGCACTATTTCTTTGTACCTTTATCGATGAATGTATGTCGTTTATTAACCTTGGCTTTTTGTTAAAACTGCAGTGTGTTTGGAGGTCAGCTCGTGTTGCGCCTTCCCTCTGGTGTCGTGTAATTAATGATTTGATAAGCTTTTCTAGTTGTTTTTGGTGCATTGGATGATCCAGCTAGGGTGCTGGTTCTTCAATGTAAAATCTGGTGGCTTGCAAATTTGGTAGTGCGGGCAAATTGATGTTTAAGATTTAGAATCTACATCGACTTACCAGAAATCTAGTACAAGTGTATGGCTACTAATTTGGTTTTAGATAGTGGATTTTCGTTGTAATCATTTTTTTAAGTTAATGATTGTTCTACTTAGCTTAATCGTGCGTAGTTTGTCTCACGAAAAGAATATCCCATGCTGTTCATTTAGAGCGCGTTTGGATGGGCGTGGATTTTATGGTACCAAGTTATAATGTGGGTATTAATTGATAAACTATTAATTAATAACACGTTTGAATTGTCACATTGGAGTTCATATAACTTTGCTAATGCAGTCTTATCTCACGTTTGGATAGTATTATATTGAGACTTTCTGCTAATTTCGAGGGCATAAATGTCAATTAACGAGGGCTTTCAAGCCAAGATTAAAGCCAAGATTAATCTGAGGGGTAGGATGAGATTGCTTATCTTACAAAAAGTACAAACCTGGCCCACGAATTGCAGATACCTGATATATACGGACATGGAATCCAAATGCGAGCTAAGCTAAGATAAAATAATATATTTTGGCTCTTTGTGCAAACCAAAGACGCTCATACCTTATATATGGCTCAGATAAGCACCATGATTTGTATATGGCTCAGATAAGCACCACGTTTTGTATATGCGCATGCATTTTGTTAAACAAGGACTATATTAGAATTTAGTGTGAAAGCGCAAAACTCACGTGGTACACTTAGCTTTGTAAGTGCCACCTTATCGTTCAAAATAAAGTTTTATAACTTTAAAAAAAAATGTGCACTTTTTGTATTTCATGGGATAATTTGTGTGAGATGTCACAGAAAAAGAATATCTTGTCAATTAGACGTATTTGTTTATTTTTTATGGAATATTTCATTCATAGACCATTGAACGGGTAGTTTTTCGTAAAAAAACGTACATAAAGTTGATTATAGACGAGTTGTACATTTTTCGGTAAGTTTGAAAAATACACATAATGGCTTTTTTTTTTTTGACACAAGTAAAACAAAGCCTAAACTAGGCTAAATTCGACTCAATAAGAGAACTAACATTAAGGGGAGGGTGAAGCGAAAAACAAATATCTCCAAAAGTGATGCATGCCTGTTTCGTCATCGCATCCGCGAGGCTATTCTTTGTTCTTGGGATCCATCGAGAAACCATAGACCATGATTTCCTAAGTAGCAATCTGCATTCCTCCATTTTTTGTTGAAGGATGTGATTGTGAATCGTCGCATCTTCAATAAGACTGAACGCGTCATTCGAGGTCGTTTCCACTTCAATCTTTGGAATCCTTCTTTCCCAACCCGTGCAAATACCAATTCGGATAGCCTCAATTTTAGTCTCCAGTATCGTTGGGCTTTGAACTTGTGCCGTGAATGGTGAATCCCCACTACCAAACGCCCTTATCATCTCATAGCACCCCTTCAATCGAACTGCAGTTTGAACTATTGATCACACTTGCATCAACATTATGGTCCAACCTTGCATTGGTTTTTCCGAACTCGCCTTATGTCACGTGATACGACCCAGGTGGATTTTCTCAAGGTCGATTGCCAGCATACGAATTCTTCCCATTGTAACACTCGTGTCTTCGCTCTTACCTTTGAAGATACGGTTGTTCTTCGCTTTCCAGATGTCCCATATGCTTGCGACAAAACTCTTCCAGATTCTTCGAGCAGCCCGGCACGATCTCAAAACATGTGACGCAGATTCTTCCTCTCATTGACAACACTCACAACTTGAGTCATTAGTCATCTTTCTGGTCTTCTTTAAAACTTTTATGGCAGTTTTATTTTGCAACACAAGCCACACAAAGAATTTGATTTACATGCTACAAGGCAGTTTCCAGATCCAATCTATGCACTAAGGCATTTGGCGTGTTTGTATAATTACGGTGAATGGCTCGGTACGCACTTTGGACGAGAACTCCCTATTTGTCGTTTCCCCCCACAATATTTCATCCTCCTCAGCTCGAAGTACGAATCTTCTCAATTTAATCTCTCGCTTCCACTCATCTGGGATCACGATCATTACTTCTTCCAGTCGCCAATTTCTAGCATCATCAATGATACACGCTAAAGTCAGGCCATACTCCTTATGCTGAATTCGCGGAATAATGTTGCAAAGTCGCTCTCCACCCAACTAGTTGTCAAAGCATAGGGATATTGACTTTCTGTTTTCGACTTTCCACCGAAAGAATGGCGAGATTAACGCCAAACACCTCAAAATACCCTTCAATGCTGCGCTATCTCCGGGTTTTGGAATGCAATTTCATATTCCTTTCCCTTTTAGATATTTCGCTTCAATCAAATATGACCAAAGGTTTGGGTTATTCTGGAGAATCCTCTAAGAGAATATGGAGAGGAGTGCTTCATTGTTGAAGCGTGTCGTACGAAGCCCCAAACCATTTTCCTTCTTACTTCTCGTCACTTTATCCCACCCAACTAGATGTATTCTCCTAACCTCCGTATCATTGGACCAAAGAAAATTGTGGTTTAATTTGTCCAATCTATTGGACACTTTTTCGGGAAGCCAACTAGAGTGCATGATATGAATTGGTATCGCCGTTGAGACCGATTGGATTAGGGCCGCTCTTCCCGAAAGTGAAAGGTTGTTCCCCTAGAGTACATCGCTAGGACTTTATCAAAGAGGTCGTTAAAATGGCAACTGTTCACTTGGCCATGAACCATTCGCGCACCAATATATTTTCCAAGATCGTGAGTTTGAGCGAATTCGAGGTTCGCAAAAATCCTTCTTTTAAGCTCTGCGTTTCCTCTATTTAAAAAGTAGACTTTGGATTTGTCTTTGTTGAGCTTAAGCCTAGAGGATTTATAAAACTCATCCAAAATTCGCTGCATACTACTCGTAGTTTTAATCGTCACCTTACCCATAAGGATAAGGTCATCGGCGAAGAAAACATGCGATGCTTCAGACTACCTCGACACGGCATAAACGCCTCCCACTTTCCATTCTCGACATCCACCTCAATCAAATAAGACAATCTTTTGACACATAGAACAAACAAGTACGACGAAAGTGGGTCGCCGTGCCTCAACATGCATTCATGCCTAAAATCTTCTAAGGGTTTCCCGTTCCATGGAATCTTCTTAACCGCATTACGCACACAAACATTGTAATCTTAGAAGATGTTAGAATAACATTGTGATCTCAATGTTAGGATAACATCGAAAACATAATCTTCCTTACAATCCGGTTTCGAAGTTCTTAATTATTGTTTTGCCTTTATTCACTGAGTAACTTGGTTCCACATTTGTAGTTATTTATCACATGATATACTTTAACAATTCAATCATAAATCTAACTTCTAAAAACAAAGCATAGCATGGCATCATATCAAAGACATAGATACAACCACAAATAAAGAGATAATAATACATGCATAGTCAACATAGAGAACATAATAATAGGTGGAATCAGAGATAGATTAATGACATAAAAATAGAAACAAAATACACCCATTCATTCATAATTTAAAAATAGAAATAAAAGCATCATACAAATTGACCAAAATATACAAAAAGAACAAAATATCCCTTAGGATCAGGGGAGGGGGGAACAGGGAAGACAAATTCCATCAATTTAGATGTGCCCATACTCTACACCGTAACTCGACAACACCGTAATGGGTGGGATGGGAAGGCCTCTGATGCAAGGACAATAGTCCAACATGCGATAGGTTTTGAAGCACTTCTCTTTGAATTCCCTCACCATATGGAAAGGCTGCATTTTGTATAATACAATTTTTAAAAACAAGACATACTATCACTATTATCAGAATAAACAAAGGGGATATTATACTTACATTTTTCACAAGGTGCACATAGTTGGAATTTGTCCGCACCGTCCCATTCCACATGTTGTATGTAACCCCATGAGTTGGGTAAAACTTGTTAAAGAGTTGTGGCCTCGTCTGCATGATCCTCAATTGGTCAAGGATCTCCACAGGGTCACTTCCACCCCTTCCTCACAGAGTATTTTGCACCAAATTGAGTGTACACCGGTTGCATCGTCACCTCTTTGTACCAGATGTCTTGTTTCACAAGATCACGAAGCTCTTGCAAGAGAAATGCCTCATCCTTGTGAGTAAACTTGCGCAAGTTGTAGAACATGGATGGAAGGTACTCGTAGAGTTCATCGTAAACGTTGTTGAGAGCTGATTGATAGGGCTTCCATGTCTGTTGATTTGCTTGTGAGATTTTTTTTATAGAGAAGTTGCATGTGAGAATTAGGGTTGACGTTTGGTTTACAAATAGTGGAATATGAAGAGTTGTAGTAATTAATGTGTTGCACCCGTCCCTTGATTAATCCAACGGTGATCTCAGCGTAGATGTCTAATCGAGTTTAAGTGTCATCAAGTATTGAGTCAAATTGGTAGTTGAGGAACCACATTAATATCCAATATGAAAAAAAAAAGATTTGTTTATGTTGGCTGGCATATTAATAAAGTCATCTTAAACACAACAAACGAAAAAAAATAGTTGCTTTAAGTAATCTGCCACATTGATACTGGCGTCTTATCAAATAAAATGAAACAAATATTTAATATAAAAGTTCAGAATCGCGGATGTCAAATTTGTCAAAGTTTGGACTGTAAAGTGTCAAAATGTTCATATTTTGGACCGTAATGTGTCAAATTGTTCAAAGTTCAGGTCGTCGCGTGTAATAATATAGATAGTATAGATAGTCACTTGATCAACATGTGAAACGCTTAATTGTGAGTTGTTTCATTAAACTTGACATTATCCAGCCCATTATCATTAACACAGACATGATATTCCAATATTCATTCATATGGACAACAAAAACTTACAAAACAGTGGCATACACTAATGTTCAACATACAAAACAGTTAGTTAGTACCATCTTCTATGGTACTAACAGACATAATATCAACATCCCTTTTTGGGACTCCAATGTTTTTCTTAGGAGCAAGAGGCTTGAACCTATTTCTTCCTGGAGGAGTAGGAGTCAAATTATTGCTTGATGTAGGCACATCTGAGAATACTAGCTGCTTCTTTGTCTTACCTGCTGGTTTCTCTGTAGATAAACTACAAAACCTTACAGGTGTTGACTTCTAGTAAGTGGCCTAATTTGTACCCCTCCGACATATATTGGAATATGAGCTAGTGGTTCTGGATTATTCCTTGTTGATGGTCTTACTTGAGGAGCCACTGGCAGTTGAGAAGCTACACTTGTAGAAGCTACATTCTGACTTGATTACCAGTAGGCTTTGGTGGAAAATTAGTTGCTACACTTTTTTTAGGAGCCTCTTTATGTATGGCCTACCATTCAGATGTACACAAGCTATAAATGGACCACTCATAGTTTATTAACATAAGCAAAAATTGGTAAAACTTAATTATCTATTGTTTCATTTTATTTGTTCTTTGAGTAGGCTGACTTGATCTATCATATCACCTTGAACAGCACCAACATTAACAACAGACTCTTGGGTTGCAGCAACCTATCAACAACAATTACAAGTTATATTTTACTTCACCATTAGATGAGAAAGAAAATGAATTAGTGTGGTAATCACCCCAGCTTCCTCAGTGACACCTGTGTTATAAGGTACATGAAAGTGTAAGATGTTCTGTTATCAATGTTGGATCATGGATGGATGTTGTGCCAACATCCAGAGAACAACATTGAAAACCGAGAACAGTCTTAACCTAAAACATGTTTCTGAAATTCTGAACATGAGTAAAGTATTCGGGTTTAAATGTTGGATGGATGTTGAGCCAACATTCACAGGGCAACATTGAAACCAGTATATATTCTGTCAATCTGTCTTTAACTGCTTTATGCTAGTTTTGCCTTTATTCACCTATTAATCAAGTTCCACGATTTTAGTTGTCTTTGTTTATGTCCAGGAACATCTCTTAATCATAAGGAAGAGCATTACAAGTTTCCTAAGTTGAAGTTTCCATAATTCAAGAGGAGGAGATCGGTCAAGTCAACACGATTTCAAAGAAGGAAAGTTTTGGAGTTCAAGTGCAACTAGGAATCTTTCCAAGATCAACTCTGAATTGAAGAAGGAGTATTTCCTTATTAGAACTCAATCTAATAAAGGGAACTATTATTCAAGAAGGAGATCGAGTTCAAGAAGGAAAGTAGAGTTCAACAAGGAAACAACATAAGCTACCAAAACTGTGTACAACACACCTTGGAGATCAAGTTTGAAGAAACCTATATATAGGGTGTGAAGTACATCAAGATACATAGAGAAACAATAGAGCTTATAAATCCGTAGAGATTAGATCTTAAGCATTGTTGCTATGTTTCTTGTTTTGCAAAGTTTGTGAGTTTTCGAGTTAAGTCTAGGATTAGATTTAAGGAGAAAATTCGTCTGCTTTGCTGAGTCCAATCTACAAAAGAGCGAGAGTGATTTTGTGGTGAGGAACATCTTTGGTAAAACATGCGTGGTTATTTTGCCGTAAGGCTAGATGGTTGATTATTTATAATAAACCATTGAAAATTTATCTTCTTGTGTTCTTTAACTTCCGTTGCACATTACTCGATCAAGAAGATTGTTTGAGATCAAGTTAAGGCAACGCCAGCTTAACTTGAGCTCTGAAACTTTGGAAAAGTTGTATCAATCCCGATCCAACAATTTCAGTACATTTGCATTTGAAGGAACCCCAACAGATGTGCTAGCATTTTTTCCTTTTTAGGTTCTGCCCTTCCCACTGCCCTTTTTTATCCTCACCCTTCCATTGAACCTTGGCTTGGGCACCCATGTACTTGCTAAAAGGTTATTTTTCCTTGACTGACACCCCCTAGCATTATGACCCTCTTATTGGCAATAACTACAATGCATTTTTACCACATCCTTTTTCTAATTTGTCACTTAGTTCATTCCTTAGCTGCTTCTCTTTGAGTACTTCAGGATCAATCTTCATACCATTCTTTTTTGGCCTCCCAAGCATGGATTGGACATGTGGAGATTCTATTCTGTTCATCTGAATTGGTGGCATAGGCCAATCACTATTTTTTTTTGCATAAGAGACATGTAGTTACTGTAAGTCCTTAGATAGGTATCCTTTGAATGATAAGCATGTATGTGCTCTTCTAGCTTCCACCTCATGCGTTTCATTGAAGCACATGCATGAACACAAGGGATACCTATCAAATACCACTTCATACATGAACATGTCTTCTTCTCCAAGTGCACCACAAAAGTATCACTGAAAGGTGCCTCAACCTCAAACTCAAAGTTCCCATTCCAGTGAGCCCTATAACCTCCAAATCTTTCCCTTATCTTATCAAGAACATCTTATACCTTTGGAGTAATAGCCTTGTTGCTCTTGTTTATGGCAATCTTCCTGACACCAGTCCTCTTCATCAAGGTTCTTCTAATAGATTCTAACATGTCAATGATTGGCATACCCATGGCTTTCACAATAGAGGCATTAAAGCTGTCAGACGTGTTATTCAACAAAATATCACTTTTGCAATGGGGTCTAAAGAATGCCCTAGACCACTAAGTAGGAGGTTTGCTTGCTACCCAGTTATATGCTTTGACATCCCTCTTTTGCAGCCTATCCATGATCTTGTTGATATCACAAACTCTACCAGCTCTGGCAGCATCCCAAAGTATATTCTTCATTGCAAGACTTGGATGCTCCTTCTTCAAATTTGCCCACAAGTGCAAAACATAGAACCTATGCTCACAATCAGGCAACAGTTCATGAACAACATCCACCAAACCCTTCTGCTTATCACTCATAACAATCCAATGATAACTGTTAGCGATATTCAGATAATCCACCAGAATCCTTAGAAACCAATGCCATGATTTTTTCCTCTTCTTCTCTACTACTACATATGCAATGGGATATGTGCAGTTATTTGCATCCACACCCACAACTGTCAAAAGTATACCTCCATTTTTAGTTTAAGATGTATCCCATCCAAGCATATGATAGGCCTGCAACCAGTGAGAAAGCCTTTCTTCAAAGCATCCCAACATAGATACATTCTTTTAAACTTACACACCTCTCCCACCACTTTACACTTCAACTTCAGAGTAGTCCCTGGATTATTCTTCACGATCTCCTCAACATAACTCCATAGCAAGGCATATTGGTTTGCATCAGTTCCATGAACATCAACAAATACATTCTTCTTAGTTCTGTACATTTGTTGTATATGGAAGTCTATACCACAATCCATGTTACTAATAGTCAGCATGGAGATGGCATGCCAGTTTGGATCACTACTTATGTTTGCATGATATTTCTTTACCAAGAATCTGGTAGTTGCTTGAATAACTTTGTCCTGCCTGGGACACTCATGTGGTTCCTTCAGAGTCCTTATTCTCATTGTGTCTTCTTTGTTTGGCCTTGATGCATATAGCTCCCAGATACAGTTTTCCTGTGCACATTTTGCTTGGAGCTTGGTCTGATAGTTGATTGGATACTTAATAGACCTCCCCTCAGATATTGCAAAAGTGTTTACAGCACCCCGCAACAGTTCAGTTGTCTCAAACTGCATCCCTAGCTCAAATTTGACATTATGCATGTCAAGTGATGGATTGAAAATTGAATGACCTTGGTGTGTAGGTCTTTTAGGTATTTCCTTTGGTGGCTTCCTTCCTCTTGAACTCTCACCTTTTTCTTTTCCTTTCCCATGGCTTGCTTTCTTTTCTGCTGCATCTTGCAAATGATCATTTCTGCTCGAGCTTCCAACCCCATCATCAACGGTTGGTTTAACAATAGGTGGAACAGTTTCATTTGGTGCATTAACTCCTTCCTCCACTAACTCCACTCCCTCATAAGCTCTCTTAAGATAGTCATCATTAGCTGCATCATTGTCACTATCATTGAGAGTGTCTGAAAATTCTGAATCATCACCACATGAGACTTCACCATCACTATCATCGTTGTCCACTATATTAACTATAAACTGCAACAGTGGACTAGTATTGTCTCTTAAGCATTGGGGTACATATCTCTGGCTTTCTGGTTCAGTTGGGGAGGGGGGGGGGCTCTATGGCTCTCATTATTAGCCGTTGAAAAGCTAGGTATATCACTTGATCTTGCCTTTCTGGTGGACATGTCTGTTAACAGAATCGCTACATCTTTATCAGGCAATTCATCATCATCATCACTCTTTACAACGCCTTCTTTAAAACCTCTCATCTTCACCAACATATTGTTTTCACCAATGTAATCCAATCCTTCACTCATTGGAGGAAGATTAAGCGATTCACTCTGTGATTGACTAGCATTTAATGGTACCTCATCCGTAAGAACATAAACATCTATCGATTTACTTGTAGATGCCTACAATGCCATATCCAGTGAGTCCTTATCATTGTTTACTTCAATATACTCACCTAGAGAAGAATCTTGAATGTAACATATTTTTACCACACAAACCTATGTTTTAACACCTACCTCTTTCACCATTTCCAGTATTTCTAGCCTAGACATTTCATCCTCATTACACCAGTCTATGTAGCTCACTTGTCCGTCAACATAAACCTATTTTCCCGAATGATGCAATATTATGGTGAAAGAGTCATCTCTATCTCCAACTGAATAAAGACAAAATATAATTAGTATGATATTACCATACATAAACTCACTTATCACGTGCACAAAGTTAGACTAATCACACAAATACACTTAGTGGCTGTCAAAGTGTGAACAACAAAAGAAAAAAAAAATCACATGTGTTCAATTAATCCTTCAAATACAGCCAAAAAGAGGGACCACACGACGAAAATTAGTTCCAAACAAGGAAATATATTAAAGTTTTGATTAGGGGCTTCTTACCACAATCGGGTGTAATTTGTCCTTCTGGAATAACGTCAGTGGGGGTTCTAACTCTCCACACTATTGTTAGATTCAGTCGATCGAGTGAAAAAAACAAGAATTTAAGGTTCAATTTCGTGGATTTGCTTTTGATTTAGGAATTAGGGTTTCTGATTCTGGCGGGTAGTGTGACAAAAATGGCGCGCTCAGCCCTTATATGGTTGTTTTTTTTGTTTTTTTTTTAAGTTTTTAGTAAATAATAAGTGATGTACTGATTTTACCCCTCATGTGTGATGTCACCCATGCGTCATTTAGTCGAATAGTGACGCATTTTGGCCGGGATAGGTCGAAAATAAAGTTTAGACCGTCGAGTGTCAAGAAAGTGTAAGTTTGGACCGTAAAGTGTCACGAGTGTAAGTTTGGATAGGTAAGTATCAAACAGGCCAAAGTTTGGATAGGTAACTGAAATTTTCACTTTTAAAAGTGTGTAAGGGAGAGAACTCTAGTAATTTCAGTAGTGAGGCTGATTCAATGCTTCCATTGGCGCTAATTAATATAGCCAAAAGAAATTGGTGTAGCCTTAACCACAATGGAAGTTGAATTTGTGGCGGGTCGAGGCCACAAATCAAGCAGTTTGGCTACATAGTCTTATTTTGAGTCTTTGACATGTCAACATAATTGCCTAGCCACTGAAACTTTATTCCGATAACTTTGCAGTTGCCTTCTTTTTGAAAAACTACAAGTACTTCAAAGGTGCAAAGCATATAGAATTGAAGTTTCTTCCTTTTAAAGATCAAGATCATCATAATATCGATTGGTATATGTTGATTGTTGGTCCCTTGACTATGGAATTACCGCGAGAGATACTTTTAGAGCATGCAAAGGAACGCGTGTGATAGTAATTGTTGAATGTTTTGAAAAATTACTTATGATTTGTAGTTGACACTTGTATCATCTCATTTCAATACTTAGACCTTAGTAGAACCATATCATACATAAAAATGTCTTTGAAACCATATCATACATAAAAATGTCTTTGAAATTTAGCAAAGCACTTGTACACTTTGGCAATCTTTTTCTTAATCTTATTGAACTCATCACCATGGATAAAATTGTTTAAATTCATCTTATCATCTAACCAAGACACATTATTAAATTGCATTGATTCATCCTCGTAACAGTAAAGCTATATTGACTTGTATAAACTTATCCCATTTGTATCTTTCCATGTATCAACTTTACCTTTCGTTATTGGGATTGTTAAGAGAACGCGGAGGGAGAAAGTAGAAATACAGCAAGAGCACAGCTGTTTATTCTCTTTATAGTTTATACTACACAAGATCATGTCGGTACTTGTTAGGGGGACCCTTAATTTTAAAGGCGTCTTATTCCTACTCCTAGTTGTAATAATGTTAACTTTCTTGTTTTCTTTTTTCTCCTTTTGTTTTTGTCATTTATTGATCGACATCCTTCACATAAAATTTAGATAATTAGCATTGGAAAATTCGTCAAGAAAAAAAAAGAATGGCATCCTACATTAAGCTTTACTGTTAGAATATCCGATAAAATTGGAACGATAAATATTAGAGTCTCCTGATTAATTATAAACTTAACAGTCTCTTAAAGTATATTATTCAAATGAAAATGTATTCCGTACCAGTATTTTACTTCTTTGATTAGATACAAGTAATTTTAGCTATTACCGAGTACTTCAATAAATTTAACAAATACACTAATATTCTACCACATCAAATTAAATATTTTTTGTTTGGATGAATACAAGCATATTAGGGTTGTCTTAGGTACAACCAAACGGTCCAAAATGTATTAGATGCTATGAAATAGCCTCTCGAGTTCGTAACTGTTAAATTGCATTTTTTTTTCCATTAAGTTGGCCCGAAAACATTACCATCTTTCTTTGTCTATTAATTGCCAACTAGAGTGTAAGATAAGTTTTGTCCTCTTTTTTTTTTGTTTTTTTTTTTTGGTAATGAATAGCACAACTCGGACTTTGCTTCTTCATTTCCCACATTATTTATTATGGTTTGTTGATGAATGACTAAAATAAGGAACGTACGGTGTTTAGGTGGGTTGGACAGTGTGCCAGGCAACTTCGATGTCCCAGGCCATAATAATTTGTAAATATGCATGCAATACAATTATGCATGCATGATATTTCTTTGTACATATGCATGCATGATATTTTTTTAGTTCCTATCTTTCCCCTGTTTTGCCCCTCCTTTCTTTCATCTTCCTCTCCTATAAATAGACTAAGTTTATAAACTAATGAATCATCCATCGTAAAACAAAAAACCTATTCAATTAAAAGCTAGTTTCTAAAACACACACACACATAACCTAATTAATTAGCCATGGCTATTTCAAAAGTGTTTATTTCATCAATGTTTCTTTCTCTCCTGGTTATGCATCAAGTCCAAGCTATCCAAACAAGCCCAGTGGTACAATCTCACTTCCTTAAGTACTAGAAATAATTCTTTCTTTTGTGCTAGTTAACGACAATTTGGAAATTAGTTCTTGGATTTTTATTTTTTATTTTTAGCTAACAAACTGTAATTATAATTTTTTTGCAGGCTAGTGATGCCGGATCAAATACTGGATACAGCCCCAAAATGGGTATCCACTTGATCTGTTACTATTAATCTTTTCTCCATTCAAATTATTATTAATTTACTGATGTTTGTTTATAGACTGTGGGGGGGCTTGTACGGAGAGGTGTAAGTTATCAAGTAGGCCAAACCTGTGCAACAGAGCATGTGGGACTTGCTGCGCACGGTGCAACTGCGTGCCACCTGGCACTTCCGGCAACTATGAAGCTTGCGCTTGTTATGCTGCCATCACCACCAGAAATAACAAACCTAAATGCCCTTAATTAACTAGCTATCAACTAGTAATCCAATTATATGTTGATATTTTTTTTTCTTTTTCAGTTCACTGTCCTGTACTTCAGTTTGTTCGTGTTTTCTACTGTATTTCTATCAAATATAGTACAATGTTTTGGCCCTGGAATGGAGTGTATCGCCGACAAGGAACACCACATTTTGCCTAGATAAACCCAGTGTAAATGTACAATAAAAAAAACCTTAAAACATAGTAAACGAAAAGCCAGTAAAATGTCGATTAAGCTCAAATATGAAGACAAGACATTTGACTCGACTAAAAAGCTGAGCCAGACAAACGACCTAATATGGGCACGTCTCGTTCAATTAACATTTTAATATAGAGACTTCACACTCAATACATCAAATTAAATTGAAGCGACATGAGATCTAGGCACCTTTATAAACTTAGGGCTCAAGAAACTTTGAAAGAAGTCGATAATCAGTCCTTTTTAGGTGCTCAAAGAAACTTCGAGTTGGATCAGCTTTGAGTCGACTACAGGGGCTAAGAAAACTTCTCAATGAGTCAACATGGACTTTTAAAAACTATTCAGAGGTAAGCCCACAGAGGGCATCTCGTGCCACCTTACCCGTGTTGACTTATGAACCAACCCATGCAGACTTAATTTTACCTAACTCATGTTAACTATTGACTCCGACTTTCTGACTTAAACATTTGAGGGTCTACGTTTGACTCATTACTGTAAAGTACTTCTAGCGAGCTGCTAGTGGAGATAGAGTCCTTTAAATTAGATCAATTCCGCGAAGTATCCATGTAAAATGTAATTTGTCTATAGACTATAGTGGGACGTCAATCTCGTACGTACAAATATACCCTACTTCAGTCACGATAAAGATCAATATTCTTCCAGTGATCGTACATAAAATGAACTATTCGAAATTAAGCAATAAGACATCTCTCTTTATCTATCATATTCTATGGTTTGGTCATGTCACCATGCAGCATTAAATTGAAGATATATTCATCCCCCGTTATCCCTTGACTCTATGAAATTATGCACACACACGTATCTTTCAGTCAAAGAAATATCATGAGTAATGAATAATTAATTATGTGGTTTTTGTGTTTCAAGATTATCTTTATTGGTGATGGGGATTGTTTAGTGAACGCGGAGGGAGAAAAGAAATACAGCAAGAGTACAGCTGTTATTTCTCTTTATTACTACTTATGTATAATAAACTATACAACATCATTCATCTTGGTACTTGTTAGGGACCCTTAATTTTAAAGGCACCCAATCCTAACCTAGTTGTAAAAATGTTCACTTATTTCTCGTTTCATTCTTATCTATCATCTATTATTGCTCGCCATCAATCATTAATTTTAATAACTAGTTTATGCATTTCTCACGCTTAACCGAAAGTTATTATTTTATAATTTTATAATGTAATGTTAGTTCGGGCCAAATTATATGTAGCGGCGGCTGAAACATGGTTATTTTGAATGTGTACTCGTCTGAATTAACATATACTGTGGTTGTGTTTTTCTAGTTTAATTAGTAGAGTACTTTTTCTTTCAATAATATATAATTGGTCGAGAATAATAATTAATTAAGTCAATCTTTCTTTGCCAACTAGATATAGTACAAGATTCTTAGCTCAATTTGGTCTTTGCTTCTTCTTCTTTTCAAACGTTATTTTGTTATTGTTTGGATGAATGAATAAACTAATTACTAATGAAAGTTAGGTGGGTAGGCCAGTATGCCAGGCAACGTAACAAAATTATTGTACATCTGCAATTATGCATGCATGAAAGTGCATAATTTTTCTGGTTCTTATATGTACCCTGTTTCACCCTCCCCTGCTTTCTACCATTATCATCTTTTTCTATAAATACACTTGATATCATCCCATTGCAATACATCATATTCTAACTCTCTTCTCTCTTTTTCTCTCCACACACACACAAACTAATTAGCCATGGCTATTTCAAAAGTAATTATTGCATCAATATTTCTTGCTTCACTTGTTCTCCATCAAGTCCAAGCTATCCAAACCAGTCCACTGGTAATACCCCTATCCTTAAATATATCAGTACTATTGGGGTAGCTATATTTTCTATATTAGTTCCTAACCAACTACACTGATTTTTAGCACTTGCAACTAACTAAAATAACATTATACTTGTTACATTAAATCAACTTGATAATATCTTTAACAACATGCACAACACTAATGAATATGGGCATTCGAAAGTGGTTTTTGATTTCTCAGTTGTTCTACAAATTAAAATTCTTTATTTTTTATATTTGCTAACAGACGGTTATATGATATTTTTGCAGACTAGCAATGCTGGAGCATCCGATACCGGATCAAACCCAAAAATAGGTATTTGCTCTATCTTTAGTTTCATTTTCCCCCTCACATTGTAATACTATTAGTTTGTCTAGAATTTACTTACACACCTTATTTTATTCACTAACTGATTTTGTGATTCTGTGTTTAATTTGTTGTAAAAATATTAGACTGTGGAGGGGCTTGTGCGGCAAGGTGTAAATTATCAAGTAGGCCAAACTTGTGTAACAGGGCATGCGGGACTTGCTGCTCAATGTGCAACTGCGTGCCACCTGGCACCTCCGGCAACTATGATGCCTGCCCTTGTTATGCTTCAATCACTACCAGATATAACAAACCCAAATGCCCTTAATTAATTTATTAATAATCATGCACCACTTGAACGTGGCGCTTCAATTCATTGTCCTTTAATTTGGTTGTATTTTCCCCTGTGTCTTTCTATCGATTGTAAGTTGTTCTGTTAATAAAAGTCTTTGTTATAAGACACAAGCATGTGGCCTCATGTGGCTTTATTAATTTTCCATACTAATTAATGCCTAGATAATATTATTATAGTTTTGTATTGATAGGGAAGACACTATAAATAGAGAGCTATCCGGATGAAATTTGAAACTATTCTTCAAAAGGTATCTTACACATATTTGCACATTATTTCCTAAGTGGTTTTGATATATTGTTCTAATCTCCAATAGTTTATTTCATAATACATTATCAGCACGATAGTGCTCGATCCGGAAGAATCCAGTTCCTTCGTTAAAGAAAACATTCAACGTCAAAAGGTATGAAAGTTTTATATTTACTTGTTCATCTATCTACATTATTATAGACAAGGCGGACTACCGCCTATCTATAATTTTATGATTAGATGAATATGTGTTTATAATTTTGTTGTTAAAGTTTAATATTTACTTGTTCATCTATCTACATTATTATAGACAAGGCGGACTACCGCCTATCTATAATTTTATGATTAGATGAAAATTTTCGTTATATTTTATTGTCATCTAACTCTAACATTAAAGCTAATTTTAACTTTCGTTGATGCTTGAGTTAACCCCAAGCTAGAAACGACTACTGACGATTTATTATTGCTTATTTTATTTCATAAGCCCATGAAAGTTTTTACATAGTAATGCGGCGGAAATTATTTGCGCACTTAATTCATTGCAATTATTTTACTTATTTACATTATTTCTTAAGCCCATGAAAGTTTTTACATAGTAATGCGGCGGAAATTATTTACGCACTTAATTCATTGCAATTATTTTACTTATTTACATTATTCCTTAAGCCCATGAAAGTTTTTACATAGTAATGTGGCGGAAAATATATATGTATTTACTTATCGTAATATTATTCCATATGCATGTTAAAATATCATTAATGCGACGGAAATTATTTTACATGTTATTACAATTAATCTTTGTTGCTAAATTATTAAAGACATTACCGTTCATAAAACATGCCAAAATAATGAAAAATGATTGTTTTCGAACGGCTATAAAACGACTACTTATAGATATCTTTCTTCTATAAATAGGAAGATTTCATAACTCAAACTCCACACAAATCTTCACCTTATTTCTCTCATCTTGCAAAATGATCTCTACAACAACAACAATCTTGATCCTCATTTATCTTTCAATTTTTATGTTTATACTAGTAGATGAGGACACTCCTATGTTTGTCCCTATGATATTCATCCATTTTATCATAATAATGTTCGAGTTCAAGATTTGGCTAGAAATGAGATAATTACATGGTATTATTATAATAATCGTGCTTGTGTGGTTGCGTATTAAAATAAAATGTCTTGATCCTAATTATATTCGTTTTAATGTTCATTTAGCTGCAATATGTCTAATCTCTCGAAAGTAGATTTCACCGAACTCACTATCGATGGGAAAAATTATATGCAATGAAAATCAAATGTGAAAACGCATCTTACTGCGAAATTCCTCGCGGAAACAATTGATGAGGAAAATGAATGTACTGACCAGCAACGATGCGAGGCAATTATATTTCTGCGTAGACATTTAGATAATTTCCTACAAACGGAATATCTCGATATTACAGATCCTTCTGAGCTATGGATGAATTTGAATGAAAGATATGGCCACCAAAGGGAAACAATGCTTCCAAAAGCCATACATCAGTGGAACACATTAAGGTTCCAAGATTTTACATCAGTAAATGATTACTCCTCTGCCATTCATAATATCCGACAAACACTAAAATTTTCCTCATTAGTAATTTCTGTCCCGCAAAATTTTAGTGCCTATCGGATATTATGAATGGCAGAGGAGTAATCATTTACTGATGTAAAATCTTGGAACCTTAATGTGTTCCACTGATGTATGGCTTTTGGAAGCATTGTTTCTCTTTGGTGGCCATATCTTTCATTCAGATTAATCCATAGCTCAGAAGGATCTGTAATATTGAGATATTCCGTTTGCAGAAAATTATCTAAATGTCTACGCATAAATATAATTGCTTCACATCGTTGCTGGCCAGTACATTCATTTTCCTCATCAATTGTTTCCGCGAGGAATTTCGCAGTAAGATGTGTTTTCACATTTGATTTCCATTGCATATAATTTTTCCCATCGATAGTGAGTTCGGTGAAATCTACTTTCGAGAGATTAGACATGTTGCAGCTAAATGAACATTAAAACGAATATAATTAGGATCAAGACATTTTATTTTAATACGCAACCACACAAGCACGATTATTACAATAATACCATGTAATTATCTCATCTCTAGCCAAATCTTGAACTCGAACATTATTATGATAAAATTGATGAATATCATAGGGACAAACATATGAGTGTCCTCATCTACTAGCATAAACATAAAAATTGAAAGGTAAATGAGGATCAAGATTGTTGTTGTTGTAGAGATCATTTTGCAAGATGAGAGAAATAAGGTGAAGATTTGTGTGGAGTTTGAGTTATGAAATCTTCATATTTATAGAAGAAAGATATCTATAAGTAGCCGTTTTATAGCCGTTCGAAAACAATCATTTTTCTTTATTTTAGCATGTTTTATGAACGGTAATGTCTTTAATAATTTAGCAACAAAAATTAATTGTAATAACATGTAAAATAATTTCTGTCGCATTAATGATATTTTAACATGCATATGGAATAATATTACGATAAGTAAATACATATATATATTCCGCCATATTACTATGTAAAAACTTTCATGGGCTTAAGGAATAATGTAAATAAGTAAAATAATTGCAATGAATTAAGTGCGTAAATAATTTCCGCCGCATTACTATGTAAAAACTTTCATGGGCTTAAGAAATAATGTAAATAAGTAAAATAATTGCAATGAATTAAGTGCGCAAATAATTTCCGCCGCATTACTATGTAAAAACTTTCATGGGCTTATGGAATAAAATAAGCAATAATAAATCGTCAGTAGTCGTTTCTAGCTTGGGGTTAACTCAAGCATCAACGAAAGTTAAAATTAGCTTTAATGTTAGAGTTAGATGACAATAAAATATAAAGAAAATTTTCATCTAATCATAAAATTATAGATAGACGGTAGTCCGCCTTGTCTATAATAATATAAATAGATGAACAAGTAAATATTAAACTTTAACAACAAAATTATAAACACATATTTATCTAATCATAAAATTATAGATAGGCGGTAGTCCGCCTTGTCTATAATAATGTAGATAGATGAACAAGTAAATATAAAACTTTCATACCTTTTAACGTTGAATGTTTTCTTTAACGAATGAAGTGGATTCTTCCGGATCGAGCACTATCGTGCTGATAACGTGTTATGAAATAACTTAAACTATTGTGGATTAGAACAATATATCAAAGCAACTTAGGAAATAATGTGGAAATATGCGTAAGACAGCTTTTGAAGAATGGTTTCAAATTTTATTCGGATAGCTCTCTATTTATAGTGTCTTCTCTATCAATACAAAACTATAATAATATTATCTAGGCATTAATTAGTATGGAAAATTAATAAGGCCACATGAGGCCACATGCTTGTGTCTTATAACAATTCTTAATCAATATATTATTACTATTCTTTGTCGTTAACAACACCATCTCTAGTTCATGATACTTAGTGTATCCAACTAGTATGTGTTGCATTTGGATGAGTATATGACTGACATGAAAAGTAGAAAGAGTTTTTTCAATCATTTTCTCATCAATAATTTCTGTCCCGCAAAATTTAGTGTTTGTCGGATATTATGAATGGCAGAGGAATAATAATCATTTACTGATGTAAAATCTTGGAACCTTAATGTGTTCCACTGATGTATGGCTTTTGGAAGCATTGCTTCCCTTTGGTGGCCATACTTTTCATTTAGATTAATCCATAGCTCAGAAGGATCTGTAATATCGAGATATTCCGTTTGCAGGAAAATTACAATAATGGTGGCCGAGGGAGAGGCCAATATCAAGGTCGGAGTGGTTATAGAGGAGGATATGTTTCTAGAGGTGGTCGTGGCCATAGAGGTGGTTGTGGTCGTGGTCGTGGACGTGGTCGATGTAGTTATCACAACCCTTCGACCAGTGGTACGGTCCATTACAATAACCATCATAATAAAAGAAAAAATGCTCATAATAAATCTGAAGGTTACTGTTTTAACTGCGGAATGAAAGGACATTGGGCCAATACGTGTCGTACACCTGAACATTTTTTTAAATTGTACCAAGAGAGTAAATGCAAAGAAAAAGAAGTGAACCTTGTTGAACAAATGCCTAATAATCCCACATATTTAGCAGCATCTGATTTCACGGATGATCATGATGTTACTATAGCTTGATATGAGCTATGTCATTCATGTCTGCGTGATTTGCATTACGTGATTTCTTGTTGTGTAATTTTTGAATTGATATGTATTTGCAATTTCTACTTGTAATGTACCATGTTTTCATTAATTGTGTTTCCTTATGTATCTTAATGAAACTATTTCTCTTTTTCAAATATATGCTTCATTTATTGTTATATCATGTTTAACTCTACTTGTTTGACATGAAGCCAGTATGGAGTACAACGGTGATTTTTGCATCTCTGATAGCGGTACAACTCACACAATTCTCACAAGTAAGAAATATTTTACATATCTAAAACCAACAAAGGCAAAAATCAATACGATATCAGGTCTTACTGACCTGATTGTAGGATTTGGTAAAGCTAGTTTTATTTTACCAAATGGAACGCTATTTATCATCAACGATGCCTTATTTGCCCCAAAATCCAGAAGAAATTTGTTGAGTTTTAATGATATATATTGTCATGGATATGATAGCAACTCAAAAACTGAATACAAAACTAAATATCTTTTTATTATTAAGTATATATATATATATATATATATATATATATATATCAGGAAAGCAACATATATTTGAAAAACTACCAAAACTCTCATCAGGATTGCATTATACATATATTAATGCTATCGACTCAAATTTGGTAGTCAATGAAAATCCTGAATTATTAACTTTATGGCATCATCGTCTAGGTCATCCTGGTTCAACAATGATGCGAAAGATAATTGAAACTACACATGGACATTCATTAAAAGGATCGAAACTCAATTTGAACAGTACTAGTCCATGTGAAGCATGTTCTCTTGGAAAGCTAATTATAAATCATTCACCATTTAAAATTAAGACATAATTACCATCATTTCTTGAAAGAATTCAAGGTGATATTTGTGGACCTATTCATCCATCATATGGACCATTTCAATATTTTATGGTATTAATTGATGCCTCAAGTCGATGGTCACATGTCTGTCTATTATCTACTCGTAATATGGCGTTTGTGAGATTTTTTGCTTAAATAATTAAAATAAGAGCTCAATTTTCTGACTATACAATCAAGAAAGTCTGATTGACAATGCTGGTGAATTTACATCTCAAGCTTTCAATGATTATATGTCAACTGGAATTACTGTTGAACATAGTATTGCACATGTACATACTCAAAATGGTTTAGCTGAATCATTAATTAAACGTCTTCAATTAATTGCTAGGCCATTGTCAATGAAAGCTAAATTACCAACTTCTATATGGGGTCATGCAATTTTACATGTTACATCACTAATTCGCATTAGACCAAGCTTGTATCATGAATACTCCTCATTACACCTTGCTTTTGGTCATGAACCTAATATTTCTCATATAAAGATTTTTGGTTGTGCAGTTTATGTTCCGATTGCACCACCACAACGAACAAAAATGGGACCTCAAAGAAGGTTAGGGATATATGTTGGATATGACTCACCATCTATAATCAGGTATCTTGAACCATTAACAGGTGATGTCTTTACGGCACGTTTTGCCGATTGCCATTTCAATGAGGCAAATTTCCCAACCTTAGGGGGGAGAAAAGAAGCAGTTGGAAAAGGATATATCATGGTATAATCCATCTTTATCACACTATGATATTTTAACAAAACAATGTGATTTGGAAGTTAAGAAAATTTTACATTTTCAAGATATTGCAAATCAATTACCTGATGCATTTACTGATATAAAACGGGTAACCAAATCATATATACCAGCTGCGAATGTTCCCGCTCGGATTGAAATTCCGAAGGACATATCCAACAATAATAAAATAAATGCACGTAAGAAACGTGGTCGTCCTGTTGGTTCAAAAAACAAGAATCCTCGAAAAAGAAAAGGAGAAAATATTATTACCTCCATTATCGAGGAAACTATTTATGATGAAACAAAAAATGTGACAAATAAGATAACTCAAGAGATCACCGAACCAAATCCCAATACTGAGATCTCTGTAAATTATGTTAATTCAAGAGTTATTTGGAAACGAAATGAGATGAAAAATATAAGTGAAATATTTTCATATAATATTGCTTATGATCTTATGAATGAAAATGATGATCCCGAACCACAATTTGTGGATGAATGCCAAAATCGGGACGATTGGGTTAAATGGAAAGAAGCTATGCAAGTTGAATTGAATTTCCTCAACAAACGAAAGGTTTTTGGACCTATTGTCCTCACACCTAAAGGCGTGAGACATGTAGGCCACAAATGGATCTTCATTCGAAAAAGAAATGAAAAAAATGAAATTTTAAGATACAAAGCTCGACTTGTTGCACAAGATTTTTCTCAAAGACCTGGGATTGATTATGGAGAAACTTATTCCCCGGTAATGGATACAATTACTTTTCGATTCTTAATTAGTTTAGCTGTTTATGAAAACTTAAATATGCATCTCATGGATGTTGTCACAACTTATCTTTATAGATCACTTGATAATGATATTTATATGAAAGTCCCTGAAGGACTTAAAATGCCTGAATCATCTTGCTCTAAACCTAGAGAAATATACTCAATTAAATTGCAAAGATCGTTATATGGTTTAAAACAACCAGGTCGCATGTGGTACAATCGTTTGAGTGAATATTTATTGAAAGAAGGATATATAAATAATTATTTGTGTCCATGTGTTTTTATCAAGAGAACATCATCTGGTTTTGCAATTATTGCGGTTTATGTAGATGATTTAAATATCATTGGCACTGACAAAGAAATTCGTTCAACTATGTATTATTTAAAGAATGAATTTGAAATGAAAGATCTTGGTAAAACTAAATATTGTCTTGGTTTACAAATTGAGCATACTAAAAATGGTATATTAGTGCATTAATCTAATTATACCAAAATGATTTTAAAATGTTTTAACATGGATAAAACAACTCCTTTAAATCATCCTATCATTGCTAGATCATTAGCTAAAGACAAAGATCCATTTCGTCCAGGTGAAGAAAATGAAGAGATTCTTAGTTCCGAAGTTCCGTATTTAAGTGTCATTGGAGCTTTAATGTATCTAGCAAATTGTACTAGACCTGATATATCATTCACTGTTAATTTGTTAGCTAGATTTAGCTCATCACCTACAAAAAGGCACTGGAAAAGAATTAAATATTTATTTCGTTATCTTCAAGGAACTACAGATCTCGGTCTATTTTATCCTAACAATGCAGAACAAGAATTGTATAGTTATGCAGATGCAGGTTACCTATCAGATCCACATAAATTCAGATCTCAAACTGGATATGTTTTCACGTATGGTGGCACTGCTATTTCATGGCGTTCTCAGAAACAAATACTTGTTGCAACATCATCGAATCATGTTGAGATTATTGCACTCCATGAAGCCAGCAGGGAATGTGTATGGCTACGATCAATGACACATCATATAAGAAGTACATTTGGCTTACCAATTAAAGAAGGTCCTACAACACTATACGAAGACAATTCTGCATGCATTACACAGATGAAAGAAAGCTATGTCAAGAGTGATCGAACCAAACGCATACACCCAAAGTATTTTGCCTACACTCAGGAACTAGAGAAGAACAAAGAAATTAATATCCAATATGTTCAATCATGTGACAATATGACATATCTCTTTACAAAGACACTTCCTACTGTAACTTTTAAGAAACATGTTCAAAGTATCGGGATGCGTCATCTACGAGACTTATGAAGAATTGGAGATGCCAACTTGAGGGGGAGTTCACATGGCTGCACTCTTTTTCCCGTAATAAGGTTTTTATCCCACTGGGTTTTTCCTTATAAGGTTTTTAATGAGGCAGCATGAGACTTGTGCAGAAGACGGATCATATACGTTACAAAATTCAAACGGCCAAGGGGGAGTGTTATAAGACACAAGCATGTGGCCTCATGTGGCCTTATTAATTTTCCATACTAATTAATGCCTAGATAATATTATTATAGTTTTGTATTGATAGGGAAGACACTATAAATAGAGAGCTATCCGGATGAAATTTGAAACCATTCTTCAAAAGCTATCTTACACATATTTGCACATTATTTCTTAAGTTGTTTTGATATATTTTTCTAATCCCCAATAGTTTAAGAGATGAATCACGTTAATAAGAATCAACAAAGACATTCTTGCACAATTCTTTGAAGGTAACATTCATGGTAGTCATCGCTAGTTTATCCTGTAGAAGGCATATATTATTAACTCAAAGTTTATAAATGTCCACTTAGTTTAAGGTGTACATGCCCCAATAAACAAAAAACTATGCCTTTTATAACCTTGGCTTTTTGGAAGATCTAGCCAAAGAAGGTGATAGTCTTGTAAATTCACTGACATGGTCCCACCCTTTCCAATAAGATGCCACATGTTCGAATTATTTTCATCTTTTACTTGTGATAGGCAGACCTTGCCCTTGCCCTTGCCCCCGCCCCCGACCCCTCCTTTCTTTAAATCTAAGTATCCTTCGACATCTGATAGCATACAAGTACTATAAAAAATTAATTGTTATTAGTAATTAAGTTCAGTATTGATCATGTTTTAATAATACTGTTTAATAAAAATAGTCAAGATAGTTGAGCTAAGGATCTTAGTCATAGTGAAAATAATACCAGAAGAAACTCATACATGACATATTGAAGGTAGTTACGACTTACGAGCACTTGTCTCGAATTCGATAAAGTCAATACTATGGTAGTCGACTGAATATAATGTGACAATATGTTAGAAATCGTAACCCCGGTTAATAGTTACAACAATTAGAAGAAAAAGTTCGATAGACGAAAATGAATTCAACTTATAGAAGTATCTCTATATTAATTAGATAGAAAATGTAATATACGAAAGAATTACATGTGCAAAAGTGGAGAAGAGAATCTATTTTAATTTGTCAATTTTGTTAGAGGGTTATTAGTTTTTAAAATTACACTAACTTCCTTTTCCCGCTGTTATATAAAGCCCAATAAACGACAAAAGTCAGATTCATTTTTAATTAGTCTTTACAAATTCAAAATTGCAAAATAAGAAATCTCCCTCCACCACCATGAACAACTCCGACACCACCGCCACCGCCACCGCCACCGCCACTCCTCCGTCCATCAACACTCGCACCTCCAAGAAAAGACGCTCTCCTTCTATTTCTTCATACCCATCACGAAAATTATCTCCATTCCAGCTGAAACTCTTTTCCAAAAGAACCGCCCTATTTCCTAATCCCTCCGCCACCGCCGCCGCCGCACTACCACCGCTCCAACGTTCGAATTCCGAACCCACTCATTCCTTACTCTCTGCTTCAGCTGAACTACTGAAATCACCGCCACGCGAGAATAAGAACAACAACAACAACACTGCGAGGAACAATAAATCCTCTTCTCTTCCGCCACTTCCGCCGCCGCCTCTCCGCCGCACCTCCTCTGCTCCGATTCCCTCCGATTATCAGATTCCGGCCACTCCGCCGCCGCCGCCCGCTAGAACTGTCTCGCAATCTCCTAGCTCTGATCAAGAAAGCCCTAGCTCAAAGGTGAAGTAGTAATATTGAAGATTAATTTTGAATTGAGTTATAATTTCAAGATTTTAGTAATTGGGTTAGATTCAAGTTTGTTCCTTTTTTTTAACTATATGGGGTTGTGAAAGTTTATTCCTTTTTTGTTTCTTGACTTGTTGCAGAGACTGAAGAGAATGAATGAGAAAATGCAAGAAATGACTCAATGGTTTCATCATATACTGAGTGAAGATGAACAACAAGAAGAAGCAGCAGTGGCTGTTATCCCCTCTCAAGATGACTGTGAAAAGGTACTACTTTAGTGTTCTGATTTTGGTTTCTTTTGTTCTTTTCTGAATGTAAAGTAATTTTTTGTGGGTTTTTGAAATTGAAGGGTGATCAAGAATTTGATCTTGGAATTGAAGAAGCAGTGTGGGTTGATGAGAATAATGGTGGTAGCTTAACGATTCACGTCAAATGCCCGTGTGGGAAAAGATACGAGATTCTTAACTCTGGAGCCAACTTGTACTATAAGTTGGCGTAATTCTTTAATTGGCTTTGAAGGTTTGTTGTATAGAAATCATCTGGAATTTACTGTTAGATATATCTGTTCTGACTTCTGAGTTCTATTAGACATCAGGAAAAATGTACAAGTGTTTTGAGATTTTAGGTGTATGTTTTGTTCAGGTTGTGGTTGTTACACCCAAAGGGGAAAGAATAATGTACATTTGTTCAGGTTGTTGTTGTTACCCGAAAAGGGGAAAGTATACTGTACATAGGCCTTGTGTGCCTGGTTTTATGAAATGAATTCCAGATTGATTGAGTAAGTC
Source organism: Linaria vulgaris (assembly GCA_948329865.1). Taxonomy (NCBI): domain Eukaryota; kingdom Viridiplantae; phylum Streptophyta; class Magnoliopsida; order Lamiales; family Plantaginaceae; genus Linaria; species Linaria vulgaris. The sequence goes on from OX415254.1 coordinate 79,526,315, forward strand.
TATTCGTTTATGTTACTTCATATGTTAGATCGAAAATGAGTTGCCCTGTGTTACTATATGGAGTAGGGTGGATTATAACAAGTAATCATTGGTGTGTTTGCTGGCTTATTGAAATATGATGAACGTTTACACTGTTCAACATGCAATAGTCTTACGACGTAACAGCAGAATGATATTGCGACAGAAACATGTAATCAGCTGACTATTCCTTTTAGAAAGTGAGTGAAAAGACGCTGCGTAAGAATTAAGATGTGATTGGGATGGTTGTGTTATCAAAATTAGTCACGGGGTGTGGACTTCGTTAGAAAGGTGTTCAATTAAGATTGTTTTATCGTGCTTAATATCCACAACCTTAAAGCTTACATAAGGATAGGTGCAACAGCAGAAGGGAATGATTGTTTCTAATCTCTGTTATGCTTATTTGATTTGTTTTAAGTATTTATACTGAGATATGAACTCTGTCTCCGACTAGAGCATGATTAAATGTCATTCTAGTTATAGTTTGATACATATGAAACATTGTTTACCACATACTGGAAGCAGAGTTATTGTTTACCACATTCTGTGTCCATGTAATCTAATCACAAACTATGACGATTCTATAGTGCTACTTAAGGCAGGAACATAGTTGCAGTAAGTTCATGATTCTTTTTTATTATTTAGATTCGATTGCATTTTCATCTTAATTTCAGTAGTCCATTAGATTTGAGATATAAGCCCCTTGAAAGTGGAAGGGTAGAACATGTGAAATGTTTTTGAGTTCACTATAATGTTTTTCTCACTCTTTGTTCGTACTTCGTATTAGTTTCCACCTTGATTGGTTTTTCTAACGTTGCAATGATGTATTTCGTTTCAAACGGGCAGAACTTGAAGCCAATGGGCGTTTAACATGACGTTTCAGTTAATTAATAAGTCTTGGGAGTCTATCATTAAGAACTGAAAGAGTAAAAATTGTTAAGTTTGTTAGTATCTTTGGGAAAGGATAAACCTTCGAAACAGGAGTTTCCAAGGTTAAGTTTGTTAGTATCTTCTGGAAGATCATTTGCTAATACATTGAGAGCTAAGTACATAGGCACTATGAAAATGACAGTAAGAGCTGTAAGCAAGTCGAACAAATAAACCTTTTTTGCCTGCGGTGTATGTTGCTGGTTCATGGTTGTAATATCCCAACACAAAATCTTAAAGAGATGAAAATACCATATGATTTGGTAATACATTGTATGGGCCACACTAGGTACCACCAGTTCTTAATGTTGCATAAGAAAAGTTTTATATTGTTTTAAAACTCAAGGTGGATTTGATATTACTTAAATGTTGTATCCTCCAAAAACATGAAAAACGGGACTTTTCTTGAGAGTTTTCATCTTTCAGGGTCTTCTGTGTGATAAAAATTGTCATAGAGTAAGAAAAAAGATAATATTTTAGGGATGAGTGTATCATCACAATTTATCGTGCCAACTAGACTTATCGAAATAACAACAACAACAACAACCAAGCCTGTAATCCCAATTAAATTGGGGTAGGCTATATGAATCATGAATGAATCACGTCGAGTCGTGAACATGAATCTTCTGCCTCCATAGGTTTCGGTTGACGAGCATGTCTTCATTTAGATCTTTTAGCTTCATGTCGTTCCGTATGACCTCCATCCACGTCTTTTTCGGTCTCCCACGAGCTCTAGCCGTCTGTCCTAAGTCGAGATCTTCAACTCGTCGTACCGGTGCATCTATGGGTCTGCGTTTAACATGCCCAAACCATCTTAAACGATTTTCTCGCATTTTCTCGTCAATGGCCGCCACACCCAATTTATGTCGAATATCTTCATTGCGTACTCTATCTCTCCTAGTGTTACCGCACATCCACCGAAGCATGCGCATCTCTGTAACGTTCATTTTTTGTGCATGACTTTGCTTAATAGCCCAGCACTCGGAGCCATAAAGCAAAGCAGGTCTAATAGCCGTACGATAGAACTTTCCTTTAAGCTTTAAAGGAAAGTTACGATCGCACAGAATCCCTGTCGCACTCTTCCACTTTGTCCATCCAGCTTGGATGCGGTGGTTGACGTCTCCATCTAACTCTCCATCCATCTGCAGTATGGAGCCTAAATACTGAAAATGCGCACTTCTCGGTATCTCTTGGCCATCCAACTGAACCGTGCCATCGTTGTTTCTTCGTTGTTTGCTAAACTTGCATTCGAGGTACTCTGTTTTTGTTCGACTTAGTCGAAATCCTCGTGCTTCTAATGTTTGTCTCCATCGTTCTAATTTAGCGTTAACTCCCATTCTCGTCTCATCGATGAGGACAATATCGTCTGCAAACAACATACACCATGGGACTCGGTCTTGGATGGCTCTGGTGATTTCATCAATTACAATGGCAAACAAAAATGGGCTCAAAGCTGACCCCTGATGTAAGCCAATTGTAATTGGAAAGGCGTCTGTTAAACCGCCACAAGTTCGGACACTTGTCACCACATTCTCATACATATCTTTTATGATGTTGATATATTTAATGGGTACCCCCTTCTTCACCAAGGTCCACCATAATACATCTCGAGGTACTTTGTCATATGCCTTTTCTAAGTCGATAAAGACAATATGCAAATCTCTACTCTTTTCTCGAAAGCGCTCAATGAGCTGACGAATCAAATGGATGACCTCTATGGTCGACCTTCCGGGCATAAATCCAAATTGGTTCTCAGATATGGGAACAATTTGTCTCAATCGGTGTTCGATCACCCTCTCCCATAGCTTCATGGTATGAGACATAAGCTTTATCCCACGATAGTTAGAACAGTTTTGGACATCGCCCTTGTTCTTATATAGAGGTATTAGCGTACTCTTCCTCCACTCTTCTGGTATTTTATTTGTTCGCCATATTTTGTTAAAGAGGTCCGTCAACCAGGTCACCCCTATCTCTCCCATGCTTCTCCAAGCCTCAATAGGGATACCATCTGGGCCAACGGCTTTTCGAGTCTTCATCCTCTTCAAGGCATCTTTGACTTCCGACCTTCTAATACGACGCATAAAATTGCGGTTCAGGTCCTGAGGGGACTGCGAGATGTCACCCACTGCTTGGGTGGGGCCTCCATTGAACAGGCCCTCGAAGTACTCCCTCCACCGTGCTTTGACCTGATCCTCACGCACTAAGACAGGCTGACCTTCATCTTTGATGCATTTCACTGCACCTAGGTCTCTAGTCTTCCTCTCTCTAATGCGAGCAATTTTGTATATATCCTTCTCGACCTCCTTGCTATCCCTCTTCTCATAAATTTCCTTGTACACAGCCTCTCGCGCTAGTCCAACAGCTTTCTTTGCTTCTTTCCTGGCTAGCTTATACTTTTCAAAGCTTGCTCCATCATGGTTCTTCTTCAAATCCCTGTAGCAATCCCGTTTGGCCTTGATTGCCGCCTTTACTTCTTCATTCCACCATGACGTGTCTTTACCTATCAGGCTACTACCTCGGGATTCACCTAAAAGGTCTTTAGCTACCTTCTTGATACAACAAGCCATTTTGGTCCAAGTTGCATCTGCATCGTCCTCAGTCTTCCAGTCTACCTCTTGACCCACTCGCTCTACGAAGGCCTTTTGGGTAGACTCCTTAAGCCGCCACCACTTAATTCTAGGTTCCAACCGGCGCCTACTCCTCTTCACTCCTTGCCGCAGTCTAATATCCAACACCAAAAGCCTATGTTGCGTAACCACACTTTCCCCGGGGATGACCTTGCAATCTATGCAACGACTTCTATCTGCCCTCCTAGCTAAGAAGAAATCTATTTGGCTCTTATTTGACCCACTCCTATAAGTGACCAAATGAGACTCTCTCTTCTTAAACCAAGTATTTGCTACAAGCAAATCATAGGAGAGGGCGAAGTCTAAGATAGCGTTTCCCGGCTCATTGCGATCCCCAAAGCTATACCCGCCGTGGATGTCCTCGAACCCATCACGGCTAGATCCTACATGACCATTAAAGTCACCTCCAATGAAGAGTTTCTTGCTACTAGGGATCCTTTGTACCATCTCATCCAAATCTTCCCAAAACTTACGTTTCACGGCTTCGTCTAGTCCTATCTGTGGTGCATAGGCACTAATGACATTCAAGATATCCTCGCCTATGACCAACTTGACCAGTAAGATCCTGTCGCCCTTCCTTCTAACCTCCACCACGTCCTCGAGCCAAAACTTATCTATGATGATCCCAACACCATTTCGGTTCTTCTCTGTCCATTATAAGTTGTAGATAACATATGTTTCTGGAGAAGTTGTTTCCGTAAATGTGTGTTTTAGCTTAATATTCTCAATAATAAGCTGACTTGTAAAAAGTATCACAGAAATAGTAAAAATCACTATACACAGAAGTTAATTGGTGGATCATTGAGTTGCTTCTACTAACAAGTCAAACAAGATAGTGCTTTTGCATCTGGAAAAAAAGAGTAACTATCACATATTCATCTACATCTTTGTCAGTGGAATACAATTTTTACTGACAAATTCTGTGTAAATAAAAAAGAAAAGAACTAAAAGACTACTTTTTGTACTACTAATCTACAATAACTATGCTTCCAGTAAATCTTGCTATATATCATCTTTTCGATGAATAAATCTTCACTGCAAGGTATGGTTAGGCCACCCATTGGATGATGGAACCCAAATTCTTCTTCAGCTTGACATAGCAAATCTTGAAAGGAAGGGTGGTTTAAGTATGAAAGTGGAATAACAAAGCGCTTTTTCTCACTCTCCACAACATAAACAGCACAGTGCCCCTTGGGGACGTCAGTTACCATTGAATTTGATCTTTTTCCAGCTGATAATGATCGTTTTAGCATTTGAGGATGGCCATGTTTGTTATCAAGTGAATCTTGCTTACACAAAGGTGAAATGGAAAGATAGCAGAACACTTTTGAGAAGCAAGTGAAAGCCGAATAATATGAGTTTCTTTGGTATTTGTTGATGGTTGTGAGTAAAAAGATGTGTGGTATATATAAGCAAACTTGAAATTGCCTTATTCTTCAGAAATTCATATTTTCTTGGACTAAATTAAGGAACAAAGGCACATGAAGAATCACATGGATTTGTCTTCCGATCATTAAGCAGAAAATGAAGCGTATGAGTGCTTGACAAAATGTTCCCTACCAGTCCTGTCAAAATATCAATATAAAGGACCCATTGAATGGTAATGTATGATGTCTCTTTTGTTTTCCTACATCAGTTCAAATCACACATTAAATCTAGTTAGAAATTTTGTGGGGGGGGGGGGGGGGGAGGGGGGGGGGGGGGGGAGGGGGGGGGGGGGTGGAGTTGTGTCTGGATGCTTGTGCATCGTGTTTCCATTATATATGCGTAATTCTTGTAAGACAAAACCTGCGATTGCTCATGTATTTATGGTATTACTTTGGTCCTATCTGAATGTCTTCACCACAGATTCTGCTGTCAAAGATTGTAATATGTTATGTTCCTGTTTAATTATAGGGGAATCCTATGCCATATAAAGCAGAATACGATTTTTTCGATTTTCTACTATTTATCAGAATTTCCTCACCAGTTTGGCTCTTAACTTTGTTTCTTCCTTTAAGCTGAAAATTCTCTTTACCTCAGTCAATTTTGTGAAGAACATGACTTTTTGGTCGGAAAATCACCGGGAGGCAAATCGAACAGGTGGGCGAAGGTTAGGGGGAAAAGCGCTAAGAAAAATTCTCGGGGCGATATAGTGCAAAACTGGTCATATTACCGGGAGTTTGATGCTTTTATCCCTAGAATTAATATAGAGGTATTAGCACCACCAAATATTTGATGATTAATATGTATCAAACAAGGGCGTTGGATATTTAGTAGGTACATATACGCAGACGAATTTTACTCGTCGGTATGAGCTTGAGAACACAATTAAAAATCTGCGCCAAGATGATAAGTCTATTCGTGAGTTTTACAACATGATGAATGGAGTTTGGGATGAATTAGACTTAATGGACCCACAAGAACTCATGAATTTACATGTTTATCAAAAGGTTAGAGAAGAGCAGAAACTTGTTCAATTTTTAATGGCTTTGCGTGCTGAATATGAGCCTTTGAGGGGATCTGTCTTGCACCGTTCTCCGTTACCAAGTGTAGAAAAGATTTTGAGCGAGTTAGTTGCTGAAAAAACTAGATTCAAGTCTCTGTTACCAGTTATCACCTTCAATGCCTATCAGTACAGTTCTCCTTGCTGCTCAAAAAGCACCATTCCGTTATTCACCTTCGCCTTCTCGTGGTTATGTTGGTAAGCAGAAAATCTCTCAAGATGAATGCAGCTACTGCCATCAAAAAGGACACTGGAAAAGAGACTGTTCGGAGCTTCTGAACAAAGACAAATGAATACTATCGACACCTAATTCTAATCAACTTCAACACAACCGCCAAATGCGCCTTCCTTCAAGGTCACTGTTCTCTGCTTTTTCAAGTGATGCACTTTTCTCTGCAGCGGATAACTTAAATGGTCTAAGCCATGGTGATATTCAAGAAATGGTGGCTCAACAAGTTCAGCAACTTCTTGGCACTCCACGGGGTTTACAACCACAAAGTTCATCTGCAATGATGGTAACTAATGGTGATCCATCTGAAATAGAATCATTAGGTAAGACTTGTAGTTGGATTCTCGATTCTGGTGTGACTTCTCTGAGCCAATGTCTATCCAAACTGCAAATGGTTCTTGTATGGAAGTACATCGAATTGGCTCTATATCTGCTACATCTTCATCTTCTCTTACCAAGAATATTTCTGTATCAAATGTTTTGCATGTTCCTAGACTTTCAGTCAATTTGCTTTCTGTTGAACAACTGACTGATTGTGGTTGTACTGTAACTTTCTCTTCATCTGGATGTATGGATTGTCATACAGGGAGGCAGATTGGGACAGGCCGTAGAGAAGGAAGACTATATTTTGCAACACCTTTTTGCTCCATTAGAAAAGCTATCTACTTCTGGTTTGCCAGCTTTTGTGTTAAGTAAAAATTCGTCCAAGTTTCAATTATGGCATTCTAGGCTTGGACATGTTTCTAGTCCTCGTTTGAAGTACATGGTTTCTAATGGCTTTTTAGGTGATGTTCCTTATTATGATATATCAGATTGTAAAGCTTGCAAGCTTGGAAAGTTTAGTGCACTTCCTTTTAAAAGAAGTGAATCTGTTTCTCATGCCCCGTTTGATCTTATTCACTTTGATGTATGGGTCCTTCTCCTATAGCTACAAATGGAGGATCATTGTATTATGTTTCTTTTGTTGATGATTATAGTCGTTATTCTTGGATTTTTCTTATGCGACACAGATCTGAGTTCTTCAAGATATATACTAATTTTGCTGTTATGGTTCAGACACAATTCAATACCAAAATAAAAAAATTCAGAGCAGATATGGGGGGAGAATACAAGTACAAGCCTTTTTCAAAATTTCTTGCATCTGAGGGCACCATATTACAGTTCTCTTGTCCAGATACTCAGCAAAATGGGAAAGCTGAAAGAAAGCATAGACATATTCTTGAAACAACTAGATCTCTCTTGCTCTCGGCATCTGTTCCAAGTAAATTTTGGGGAGAAGCGGCGCTTACTTCTGTGTATTTGATTAATTGGATCCCAACCTCATCAAATGGTGGATATTCTCCTTTTGAAAAATTATTTGGGGCCAAGCCAAGATTATTCAGAGCTTAAAGTTTTTGGATGTGCTTGTTTTGTACTTCTCTCCAAGAGAGAAAGAAATAAATTGACTGCTCGGTCAACTTTATGCGTGTTCTTGGGATACGACATTGAACAAAAGGGTACAGATGCTATGATCCTGTTGCTAAGAGGCTTCGGATTTGTCGACATGTTTCTTTTCTGGAGCATATACCTTTCTATCAGCTTCCATCTTTTTCCGATAAAGAAAATAAGTTGATTCTTGATCCATCTTCTACGTCCAGTATGTTGCCTGTGGACGCACCGGAGTATGACCCGGGACGGGAAAAGAAAGACTTTTTTCTCCGGCGAACAGATGCACAGAAATTTACAAGATCTGCCTGATGCTTCTAATGATGCTCAAGAACAATTGCTCGATGAAGTTCCTACTTTGCTGGAGTCTCTTTCTCCTAATGATGATGTTAGTCAACCACAAGCAGAAATTCAGCCGAGGTACCCCTCTAGACCTCGAAATCCTCCTTTACGGCTTAAGGATTACAAAACTTGTTTCTCTTCTATGTATAAGTCTTTTCTTGCATCGGTGCATTCTCCTTGTGAACCTACAAGTTATAAGGAAGCTTCTTGTGATCCTAATTGGCAATTAGCTATGAGTGAAGAACTCGATTCTCTTGTAAACACTCACACATGGGACTTGGTATCACTTCCTTGTGGTAAGGAATCGATTGGATGTAAATGGGTATATAAAATATAAACAAAATCTGATGGATCTATTGAGAGATATAAAGTCAGATTAGTAGCAAAAGGGTATGCTCAAGAATATGGAACCGATTATGAAAAAACATTTGCTCCGGTTGCTAAAATGACATATGTGCGCACTCTTACTTCTGTGGCAGCAAAACAGAAGTGGTCTTTATTCCAAATGAACAGTAATATACATTTCATTTCTCAACCATGATAAAATAAGAACAAGGAACCAAGAATCTCCATAGAATTGGAAGTAGCCATTTTGAGCTGAGTTAAGAGAAAAGAAACCCAAAAAAGATATGTTCCGTGTTTCTCTTCAGTACAAGGAATAGAAACTAATATACATGTGACTAAAGAATAAAAGACCTATCTACCCTTGCATAAGGTGGAAATGAACAGTAATATACATTTCATTTCTCACCCTCCCTCAAACTCACGATGCGATAAGGATATCATCGAGAGTTTGCTCAAAAGCTCTCTAAAACGAGTAACAGCGAATGTATATTACTGTTCATTTCTCAGGATCCAAATTGGTATTAGTGGCAACTGTAACCGGCTAACGGCTTCAAGGAAATAACAAAGTAATTACTTTTTGCTTGAAAAAATAGATAATTGAGATGAGATTTGAGTTGAAAGGTTCAGGGTTAATATGACTTGATACATTTCAATGCAGAAATATATTGATGGACAACATAACAGAAAGAAGTTTGAACAGCTTATGAACATATAAAGAATTAGTGGCACTATGTAAATGCTTCCTCTGCATATAGTGAGAAAGAAAGAAGATCAGATTTTGTTGAACCATGACAATGTCAACTAAGATTTGTCAAATCCAGAAACCACATCACGGCTAAGGCCTTATTAGATTATAAAGGACCTTTGAAAGACGCTGCAACTTCAAGTTTTTCAAAACAATATCAAAACAAGAATCGTTAGAATGCATTAAACCAGTTAGTTCACAAAGGATCATCTGCATTCTGTAAACAAATTGACATCTTCAACGTTAATGAGAAGTTATATAGCTGATAGAAATACTTAGGACAATACGACTACGATCAGTTTAGTTCGTGGTCCAACAATCAAACTTCAACGAAATACAACAGAACGGAAACAAGTTGGAATGAGTATGATGGACGTCGTGGAAGACTGCCAGCTTTTTGACATCACTAACCAGGAGACAACCTCGTCGTTGCTCATGTGGACTATGATTCTGTTGAGTAAGCATTTAGATTGGCAGGATCGTGCAATAGACGAGGTCATGCATGCTTTTACTACCAAAAAACCAGATTTCCATGAGTTAAACCACCTCAAAATTGTAAGTATATCATTCCTCTGTGTTTGCTAATTTTTCAAACTTAAGTGTGGCATCACAACTGATCCAAAAATTAATTCGAATATTGCATACACAACGAGGTATTTTGTCGCTTGTAAATATACACTTAGGATGGATTAATTATTGTCAGCTTTTACATATAAATCAATCCTCTCCTTTATATCATAAGGTGTATATGATTCTCATTCTTTCATACTTTCATTCAGATGACCAAGGTTTTTCACGAGGTTTTAAGATTGTATCCACCAGCGGCCATGCTTGGTCGAACCACTAAAAATGAAACGATAATAGGAAACTTGATTCTACTGGCCGGATTAGAGATCCTCCTACTGACGATCTTACTGCACCAGGACACGCATATATGGAGCAAAGATCTGAAGGAATTCAACCCCGAGAAGTTTTGTGAAGGAGTTTCAAAGGCCACAAAAGGATAGTTTACATACTTCCCGTTTGGAGGGGGGCCTCGGATATGCATCGGACAAAACTTTGCAGTGTTAAAAGTGAAAAAGACACTTGCCGTGATATTACAACGTTTCGCCTTCTTACGCACATGCACTTGATATGATGGTTTCATTTCAATTAACCACAATTTGGTGTGCAGTTAATCATGCGCAAACTCTAGGCGAATTGGTTTTGAATTTTGATAAAGGTGTTATTAAATTGTGGTGTAATTAAGCATATAGTTTTTAGTTGCAGTTGTTGCTTGAGTTGTTGTGCTTGTGATGTGAGTTCTTTTGAAAATAAAATGGTAGTCTGACTGTGTCGATTTTACTATATAGAATATAAGACTTATGCATTAGGCTTAAACCAAATATTGAACTTAAAATTATGACATCTAATTCTAAAATTAGACTACGTAAACCACCTTGAAAACAAACGCCGGCAGTAAGCAATAAATAAAGAAATTCTAAAAATCACACGATGCAATGAAGGCGTAAATTTGACGATCTGCGTATATAACATGCATTAAATTATGGAAATGGTCATTATGTACATTACCAAATAAGAGAATCACTAATTTAGATTGCCGTGAGGAAAATGCCTGCACAAGCAAATATAACAAGATCTTATCATATGCATGAATGAATTGATGGAAGACATAACAGAAAGAACTTCGTTTTGAGTGAACATATAGAGGATTAGAGAGCCCTCTGTAATGCTTCCTCTGCATATTTTGAGAACTAAACCTTATACGTCACTAAATATAAAGAGAAACTCTCCTTGACGAGCATGCGCAGGACTGACCTAGAAGATCAGCATGTGCATGTTCTGCATGTCGTCTTAAACCTTGATAAGGGGGCTCATATATGCATCGGACAAAACTTTGCAATGTTAGAAGCAAAAATGGCACTTGATATGTTGGTTGCATTTCAACCACAATTTGGTGCGCAGTTAATCATGCGCAAACTTTAGAGGAATTGGTTTTGATAGTGTACAAAGTGTGATTGAATTGTGTTGTAATTAAGCAGATTGTTTTAGTTTGCAGTTGTTGATTGAGTTGCAGTGTGATTTGAGTTCTTTTGAGTTATGAAAACTAAAATATTAGTACAGTGTCGATTTATCTCTGTAGAATATAAGACTTATGCATTAGGCTTAAACCAAATGTTGAGCAAATACTGAACTTGAAATTATGAAATCTAATTCTAAAATGAGTGGCTACATAGACCAACATGAAAACAAACACTGGCAGTAAGCTATAAAGAAAATATTTCTAAAAGTCGCATGATGCAACTTCATAAATTTAAGATCTGTGTGCATTACATGCATTAACATTATGGAAGTAGTCATTTCGTATATAACCAATTACAAAATAATAGAATCGCTAACTTAGGTCGTCGTAAGGACAAAACATGGCATGAGCAAATATAACAAGATCTTATTCCATGTATAAATGAATTGATGCTAAACATAACAGAAAGAAGTTTGTGAATGAACATACAGAGGATTAGAGAGCCTTTATCACATGTACATATTCTCCTTGACGAGAATTGCAGGACTGTCTTAGAAGATCAACATGTACATATTCTCCATGTCATGTTGAACCTTGAAAATGTCAAGTTCGACATCAGATTTTATCAAATCCGGGACCCCCATTACGGTCAAGGCCCTAAGAGATAATATCGGAGGACTGAAACTAGGAGAATGCAACTTCAAATTTTACAAAGGAATATCAAACTGTCCACATATGGCTGTAAAAGATATTAGGAGGTTTTAAACTTATAAGCCGCAACCTCAAATATCACAAATCAATATCAATCGAATGCAATAAACCAGTTTGTTCACAAAAGACAGCATTCTGTAAATTAATTGACTATCGTCGACATTAATGAGAGAAGTACATAGCTGATGGTAAACTTAGGACTTTATACAAAAAAAAAAAAGTAAATACTTAGGACAATACGACTTGGTGGTCCAACAAAATACATAAGTTGCAAAAAAATGTAAACTTTGTATAACCCATTTCTATTGATACTTCTCATCTCGCAACGCTTTCCATCCTAAGCGATATGACAACCATCTCAAATCAAGTCTTCTTCCGCACCTTGGACTTCTTTGCAACTTTTACTTTCACATTTCAGCAACCACAGGCTTTCGACATAATCATCGACATAAAATGAAAATGGATTGCCTCGTATTCCAAGATTCTCAGTCTTCCGAATTATCGAGTCAAAAGCAACCAACCCAATCTCATCAGAGTCCACCAAAGCTTCACCATTCTTTCGTAACGCCAGCACTCTGTTCATCCCTTTCATCAGCGAAAAGGTATACCACTTAGTCCAAGACGATTGAACACCACATTCCTTCAACAACCAAACATCACAACCATCCCAATCTCGGTTGTACTTGATCACTGCTAGTGATTCTCCAACCGAAGTGAGAGACAAGGCAATAACAGGTTCCTTCGCCAACTCATACGGTAAAGTAATCTCATCAAACACCTCTTCCCCAACACGAAAACCCAGAACCAAACATCGTTCCCCCCCATCCTTGCCAAGCCAATGCACAACCCCATTCAAGAAAACCTGAGACCACATAAAGTTCATAGCATTAAGTTGAACATCATGTCCAACCAACCTTCGCCACTTCCCCGTCTTAAGGGAAAAAACCTCAACCTCCGGCAAAGAACTAAAACCGGAACTAAAACCGCGATCATAGTATCTTTTGTGGTAAACCAACCTAACAACCTTGAAATCGCTATCACCCGCGACCCCAAATCCCAGCACACAATCATCGGTATCGCTTGGATTGATGACACCATTTGGTAAAACGAGATGCTTTTTCACAGACGGGTTCCACAGAACAGGTCGGTTAAGACACGAGAAGTAGTTATCAGTGAAACATACGATACCCCGACAAGAACCCACGATTTTGAACTTCTCTAATTGGCATTTGAGGGGTAATTCCAGTTCGGAGGAAGAAATCATGCGAAATGGACCAATTTTGCCGGCGATTTCAAGGAGCGAACAATAATTTTGCTTTGCGACGGGGTCGTAACGCTGGAGGAATAGGGTTTCGTTTTTTGGTTTGTAAAGGTGAGAGGAGATGAAGGAGGGGCTTGTTATGGTAGCGTACCATGATTTACAGACAGTGGTGGAGCGGATTAAGGATTTGACGGGGAGTTTAAGGAGGATTTTGACAATGAGCTCCGGTGGCAAGTGGTCCGACATTGTGAAGCCAATTTGCTCGACTGAAGTAGGTTTATGTTTACTACAAAGCTGATGATATTACACTCTTTTATACTAGGGCAAGATTTTAATCTCGGGTCTTGCCTTTCGAGTCGAAAGCGGGAAAAAAAAAAAGGGAAAAAGTACGGACTATACCCATCGTTTAGCCTCTTTTACGAAATTATACCCAACCTTTGAACTTTTGCAACACTATACCAAACCTTTGAAAATCGTAACTATACTATACATATACTAATTTTTCGGCCAAAAAACGTCATTTCCAGACAATGTGACATCATGTCTTGGCAAGTGAGGGGGCTAATATAGTCTTTTCGGTATGGGCTCTTATTTAGGAGGGAATAAGGAGCAGATTCTGTCAATTTTCCCGCACTAAATTGGGGATTCACATAAACCCTAAAATCTCCCATTCTCAAATTCCTCAAAATTCGACCGATTCCCCACACATCAAACTTTGGAAACCGATTTGTTCAGTTCAATTAAAGACAATTCATTTCATACACCCACAACCTTGGAACTTACAAACTAACATAATCCTTCACAATGCCAATTAATAATTTTTTCCCTAAAACCTTAAACGATCAAAAGAAACCCCAAAGTACATACATGAACACGATAACAAGTACAATCTTAAACATTTTTTCCCTTTTCTTCACCCTAGCCAATTCATCTTCAAGCCCTCTCACCCTACGGAGCAAGCCGGATATTATTTGTCTCGATCTAGCGCACATTGGTGGGTCGACCCAAACCCAGTAATTACAACGGCCTACTCCCTGACAAAAAACATAATCGAATTACGACGAAATCAAATTAAAACGAATTACTACCAAAAACATTCGAATTTGCGACTTACCCGTCGCCTAGTGCATTGAGAGAATCTACGACCTGGATTGTTGTCGGTCCAAGATGTTTCCAACGAAGCTCTTATCCCACAAAGACATAATTGCGGATTATCCATCTTAATCGACCAAATTCTTCGAAAAATTGAACTGGAGAAATTAGGGTTACGAATTGGGGGAAAAATTCAGTTTAATAGCTGAGGGAGCCGTTATGTTACCGTTGGGAATAGTGACTTACCTGTTTTACCCCTCAAAAATTTGAATTTTGGCCGGAAAATTAGTATAGGTATAGTATAGTTACGATTTTCAAAGGTTGGGTATAGTGTTGCAAAAGTTCAAAGGTTTGGTATAGTTTCGTAAAAGAGGCTAAACGATGGGTATAGTCCGTACTTTTTCCCAAAAACAAATGGAGTTTTTGGTGTTTGGCTACCCAAGGCCATGCTAATCTTCTTTGTAATGTTCCAAATAAATCCGATAATCCACGAAAAGGGACACCTTTTGGTATTTGCGACTGTTGTCGTGACGAATGTGTGGAAAGGCGGAAACACTGTTACGCTTGGTGGAAACGAGATTTGGTACGAAATATTGCTATAGAAGACATTGATCATTTCCAAGCTCAAGCGTCAAAGATGATGTTAAAAAAAGAAACCTCAAGCGTCAAAGATCAACGAACGAAAAACAAGAGGATTTTCAATGGCGAAGAGATTATCATTACGCAGTTTGTAGAGATGGTAAATGTTAGAACTTGGGTATGGATCAAATGCAAGAATCGAAACTTTCCTTTCTCATTTAGCGATTGATATTTGTCGCCTCTTGATTGTATCGCATGAATGTTGTGTCGGATTTACGTAAAAGTTTCTTTAGCGGTGGCATTTTGATGTAATTGGGTTGAGTACCCCATGTACTCATCTTTCTCAATAAAATTTTTTGCCTTACCAAAAAAAAAATATATATCAATGAACGAAAAATTATTACCACTTTGGTTGGAGGATGGATTTATACCAAATCCGAGGTGGGGTTAAGGTGAATTGTGAATTGTGATGCAACGTTCAAGGCAAGTCACGCAAAATCGGGGTTTATCTGGAGGAACTCAAATTTGTCGATCAGATTTGCGCACTAATGTGATTTCCAATTTTGGCTCGGCTATGAGAAAATCCCACACACTTTTTAATCTTGATCCATTTTTTATTGCGGGAAACCCCGTAGTCGCCACCCTTCGGTGCGAACTAGGTAAACTCGTGGATCGACGCAGTAGCCTACAAACCTAGCCAACTGGGCATACCACATTAGGCTAACCATGTGTGGCAGCCATAGACCTAGAAGACACACAATCAAGTCGCTCCTTGTGGGATTCGAACATGAGACCAAAGAGAGAAAGTCCATTGTACCTTATCGTTAATACAACTGTTGTACATAAGTTTTTTTTTTCTTCTTAACTAATACTACAAATTTAAAAAACTCGTTGATTCACAGGATCTCCGTCGAAGTTCCTAAATATCTTTATCTTTTAGGCTCAGTTTGATTACCCAAAAATGGGGAAAAGGGAAAAAAATTGGGAGAAAATTAGATTTTATGGGAAAACTTATGAATCATAAAATGTATATCTCTCTCTGTACGCTCTTATCATTTATTAAATGAATAGTGACTTGGTCAAAAGTGCTTAATATTGCCGCCAAATCAATTTTTTAAGTCTCTTATTGTCGATGAAATATTATTAAAGTCAAGTGTCTTTGTTTTTTTTTGGTTCAGCCAAGGAAAAATATTATTAATAAAAAAAAGAAGTACAACGATCAGAGAAATACTCTGAACAACCAAGACAACCAAAAAACACTACATTAGGCACTCTCTTGGGCAACTAAACCAGTCAACAAAAGAAAAACAAAAGGACCGATTGTACGGGTTAATCCACTTCCATTAGAAAGCCTTAACATGATCCACAATTGTATTAAGCTCAGGTTGTAAATTGTTGAACACCTTATCATTTTTTGCTTTCCAAAGAAGCCAAATAACAGAGAACCAAACACAATCACATATATTTCTACCTTTCTCGATAGGCCAGAGGTAGAGGTTTTGAAGAAAGCGTTGTTTTATTCCCCGACTTATGGCAGCAGAGAGGCCAAACCATTCATAAATATGCTTCCACAATGAATACGCGAAGCTGCATTCATAGAACAAGTGATTCGTGTTCTCCTCCAAACCGTTGTAAAAAATACACTCATTAACATTCCCAACTCCTCGCTTGGCGAGGTTGCATCTGGTTGGAATTCTGTCATAGAAAGCTTTCGCCACGAAGGATCTAACTTTGAGCAGGACTTGAGCAGCACATAATTTTCTAAGGATGGAGTATTTGCTTTCAAGGGATGTACGGTCTAAACATTCGTCATACCAATTAATTACTCTTAGATTATGGAAATTAAATCAATGGTGTCATAACTATACACTTTTTTTCTTTTCTCACTCAAAAGTTCTTTGTACCAGTAAAAATGGTGATATATCATGAGAACTTTGTTTCCTTGACAGAAGATAGTCGCAATTTATTCACAAAGTGGAGAAAGTCATTTTTGAAGCTATAAGCTTTCCATCAAAATCAAACCATTTGAAATCTTTTGAGAAGTGGATGTTAGAACCATGAAAATGTCAAGTTGATATATAAGTGAGGCTTGAAATCTGGAGAATGCTGCAACCTCAAATATTACAAAGCAATATCACATTGTCCATCTATGGTTGTAAAATATGATATAGGAGGCCTAACACTTACGAGCCGTAATCACAAATATCACAAATAATATCAATAGAATGCATTAAACCAGTTGGTTCACAAAGGATCAAATCTGCATTCTGTAAACTAATTGACAAACTTCAACACTAATGCCAAGTCACATAGCTGATAGTAAAAACTTAGGACAATATGACTAAGATCAGTTTAGTTCGCATTCCAACAAATTACATAAGTTGCAGAATAATATATCCACTTCTATCAATCCTAAACCATACGTCAACCATTTCAAATCAATTGCAATTCCACACCTTCTTCAACTTCTTTGCAATTTTTACTTTCACATTAACTCGAGACTTTCGACATAATTATCGACACAATAACTTGACACTCGATTTTCTTACATTCTCGTACTTATGGAACTTGATCAAACACCTTAACTTGTTTGAATTTTATTGCTGAGGTTCTTGCCAACTAAGTTAAATAGGATGATGAAAGTGTAGGAAATAAATCTTGTCTATTTCATTCATCAATTGTAGTTTATATACAATTTACAAGGAAACCTAATTAAGGTAAGATACCTAGTATAGCACAATAAGCAAGGTAAGATACCCAGTCTAGCACAACAAGGAAGGTAAGATACCTAGTCTAGCACAATAAGGATTATAATTATATACAATAATTACTTAGTCTAATACACCCCCGCAGTCGAAACGGGAAGTTCACGAACGCTAAGACTGGATTTAAATTCGTCAAAAAAAATTCGAGGCAATCCCTTTGTGAATATGTCCGCAACTTGGAAACGGGATGGGACGTAAATAATGTGGGCTTGACCGCGCGCGACCTTTTCTCGAACAAAATGGATGTAAAGTTCAATGTGCTTAGTGCGTTGATGTTGAACCGAATTTTTTGATAGATAGATAGCACTAACATTGTCACAATGAACAATCGTGGCCGTGGAAAGGGGAATTCGAAGCTCCAATAGAAGATTTCTTAACCAACAAGCTTCATAAACCACATTAACAATTGCTCGATATTCGGCCTCAGCACTGGAACAAGATAAGGTCGCTTGCCGTTTAGAAGACCCAGAGATTAAGCAATCCCCCCAAAAGACACAATATCCTGAGGTAGACCGACGAGTATCCGGGCATCCTCCCCAATCAGTATCAGTGAAGGAACGAAGGGAGTTCACGGTTGAACGGGACAAGTGAAGGCTGAAGTGAAGAGTACCTTGGACGTATCGGATAATGCGCTTGAGGGCAGCCATGTGTCCTTCCTTCGGACTATGCATATAAAGACACACTTGTTGTACGGCATAGGACAGATCCGGACATGTAAAGG
This sequence comes from Linaria vulgaris, assembly GCA_948329865.1. Classification (NCBI taxonomy): domain Eukaryota; kingdom Viridiplantae; phylum Streptophyta; class Magnoliopsida; order Lamiales; family Plantaginaceae; genus Linaria; species Linaria vulgaris. The sequence goes on from OX415254.1 coordinate 79,544,610, forward strand.
TAAGATACGGCAGTGCACCAGCCAAGCTTCGATAGAGAGTGGGATCGGAAAAATCTGAGCCCGAGGAAGCGCAAAGTTTCGACTTTGTGTCGACTAGAGTTGTTGAGGTTTGCAAGAAGCCATCCTTGCACGTTCAATAATTTTCGAGGCATACTTGCTTTGAAATAAGAATAAACCATCAGCAGTGCGTGTGATTGCAATCCCCAAAAAATAGCTCAAATGGCCGAGATCCTTCATTGCAAATTCCGTGGCTAATTTGGAGATAATAGACTGGCGCAGAGACTCAGAGGAGGCAGTAAGTACAATATCATCAACATATAATAGAAGATAAGAAATAGAAGTATCGTGATGATAAACGAACAGAGAATGATCGGTCTTGCTATAACAAAACCCGATACACTACAAGAATAATTCGCATAGGAGACGAAAATATGGGCACCAAAATCCGTTCCTACCTAATTGGAACGGTATTTCTGTTCCCATTGCCTGTTATCCATATTATATATTAAAGCACTGTATGCACATATTAAAGAGGACTAGTATTTGGTTCCCATTGAGTGTTGTGCCCGTTAGTGACACCTCATCGCAATGGGAACCAAAATGTGGTTCCCATTGATTAAAAAAATAATGAAATTGGACCAGATTCGTGGATGGAAGCAATACCATACGAAATATGTGGCTCACACTCTTCTCAAAATTGTGTGGGTCACCTTTAGGATAAGATTAATTATTTTTATTCTCTTTAATAATAATGTTGGTCAATTGTAGAATTTTGATTTTGTTTCTCTTATTTGGATATATTCAAAGGGGGGAAATGTAATTACACTAATATTCCAAATCAACTCCAAATATTTTTATTTTTTTTAAATACCATTACTTTCAAAACACTAACTAGGAAAGTCTCGTCCATATCAATGTGGCAAAATACGGTAAATAAACGTTTGGGGAAGAAAATATAAATATGAAAAAGTTAAAGAAAGTCTCCGAATTCCATTTTTTTTCACCGGTGCATTCAAAACGCTAAGTAGGTGTGTCGTTTCAAATCTCGTCCAAATTGGAGTAACGACATACGGTAAATATAATTTGGGGAATAAAATATAAATAGGGAAAAGTTAAAAAAACATCTCCGAATTCCATTTTTTTTCACCGGTACATTTAAAACGCTAAGTAGTTGTGTTGTTTCAAATCTCGTCCAAAACGAAGTAACGAAATACGATAAACAAATAAACGGGTGGTTTATGTAATTATAGAAAAGTTAAAGTAATATCCAAATTAAGTTTTTTCTTTTTTTAATTCCTTTAAAGACACTAATTAAGGGTGTCATTCTAAATCTCGTCCAAAACGAAGTAACAAAATACTATAAACAAATAAACTGGGGTTTATGTAATTATAGAATAGTTAAAGAAATATCTGAATTAAGTTTTTTCTTTTACCAATCCTTTAAAAACACTAATTAAGCGTGTCGTTCCAAATCTCGTCCAAAACGAAGTAACGAAATACGATAAACAAATAAACGAGGAGTTTATGTAATTATAGAATAGTTAAAGAAATACCCGAATTAAAATTTTTCTTTTACCAATCCTTTAAAAACACTAATTAAGTGTGTCATTCCAAATCTCGTCCAAAACGAAGTAACGAAATGCGATAAACAAATAAACGGGTGGTTTATGTAATTATAGAAAAGTTAAAGAAATATCCGAATTAAGTTCTTTCTTTTACCAATCCTTTAAAAACACAAATTAATCGTGTCATTCCAAATCTCGTCCAAAACGAAGTAACAAAATACGATAAACAAATAAACAGGGGGTTTATGTAATTATAGAATAGTTAAAGAAATATCCGAATTAAGTTTTTTCTTTTACCAATCCTTTAAAAACACTAATTAAGCGTGTCATTCCAAATCTCGTCCAAAACGAAGTACCGAAATACGATAAACAAATAAACGGGTGGTTTATGTAATTATAGAAAAGTTAAAGAAATATCCAAATTAAGTTTTTTCTTTTTCCAATCCTTTAAAAACACTAATTAAGCATGTCATTCCAAATCTCGTCCAAAACAAAGTAACGAAATACGATAAACAAATAAACGGGGGGTTTATGTAATTATAGAATAGTTAAAGAAATATCCAAATTAAGTTTTTTCTTTTACCAATCCTTTAAAAACACTAATTAAGCGTGTCATTCAAAATCTCATCCGAAAAGAAGTAACGAAATACGATAGACAAATAAACGAGTGGTTTATGTAATTATAGAAAAGTTAAAGAATTATCCAAATTAAGTTTTTTCTTTTACCAATCCTTTAAAAACACTAATTAAGCGTGTCATTCCAAATCTCATCCGAAAAGAAGTAACGAAATACGATAAACAAATAAACGGGTAGTTTATGTAATTATAGAAAAGTTAAAGAAATATCCAAATTAAGTTTTTTCTTTTTCAAATCCTTTAAAAACACTAATTAAGCGTGTCATTGCAAATCTCATCCGAAAAGAAGTAACGAAATACGATAAACAAATAAACGGGTGGTTTATGTAATTATAGAAAAGTTAAAGAAATATCCAAATTAAGTTTTTTCTTTTACAAATCATTTAAAAACACTAATTAAGCGTGTCATTCCAAATCTCGTCCAAATTGAAGTAACGAAATAAGATAAACAAATAAACGGGGGGCTTATGTAATTATAGAATAGTTAAAGAAATATCCAAATTAAGTTTTTTCTTTTACCAATCCTTTAAGAACACTAATTAAGTGTGTCATTCCAAATCTCGTCCAAATTGAAGTAACGAAATACGATAAACAAATAAACGGGTGGTTTATGTAATTATAGAATAGTTAAAGAAATATCCAAATTAAGTTTTTTCTTTTACCAATCCTTTAAAAACACTAATTAAGCGTGTCATTCCAAATCTCTTCCGAAATGAAGTAACGAAATACGAGAAACAAATAAACGGGGGGTTTATATAATTATAGAAAAGTTAAAGAAATATCCGAATTAAGTTTTTTCTTTTACCAATCCTTTAAAAACACTAATTAAGCGTGTCATTCCAAATCTCGTCCAAAACGAAGAAACGAAATACGATAAACAAATAAACGGGGGGTTTATGTAATTATAGAAAAGTTAAAGAAATATCCAAATTAAGTTTTTTCTTTTATCAATCCTTAAAAAATACTAATTAAGCGTGTCATTCCAAATCTCGTCCAAAACGAAATAACGAAATACGATAAACAAATAAACGGGGAGTTTATGTAATTATAGAATAGTTAAAGAAATACCTGAATTAAGATTTTTCTTTTACCAATCCTTTAAAAATACTAATTAAGTGTGTCATTCCAAATCTCGTCCAAAACGAAATAACGAAATGCGATAAACAAATAAACGGGTGGTTTATGTAATTATAGAAAAGTTAAAGAAATATTCGAATTAAGTTTTTTCTTTTACCAATCCTTTAAAAACACAAATTAAGCGTGTCATTCCAAATCTGGTCCAAAACGAAGTAACAAAATACGATAAACAAATAAACGGGGGGTTTATGTAATTATAGAATAGTTAAAGAAATATCCGAATTAAGTTGTTTCTTTTACCAATCCTTTGAAAACACTAATTAAGCTTGTCATTCCAAATCTCGTCCAAAACGAAGTACCGAAATACGATAAACAAATAAACGAGTGGTTTATGTAATTATAGAAAAGTTAAAGAAATATCCAAATTAAGTTTTTTCTTTTTCCAATCCTTTAAAAACACTAATTAAGCGTGTCATTCCAAATCTCGTCCAAAACAAAGTAACGAAATACGATAAACAAATAAACGGGGGGTTTATGTAATTATAGAATAGTTAAAGAAATATCCAAATTAAGTTTTTTCTTTTACCAATCCTTTAAAAACACTAATTAAGCGTGTCATTCCAAATCTCATCCGAAAAGAAGTAACGAAATACGATAAACAAATAAACGGGTGGTTTATGTAATTATAGAAAAGTTAAAGAATTATCCAAATTAAGTTTTTCCTTTTACCAATCCTTTAAAAACACTAATTAAGCGTGTCATTCCAAATCTCATCCGAAAAGAAGTAACGAAATACGATAAACAAATAAACGGGTGGTTTATGTAATTATAGAAAAGTTAAAGAATTATCCAAAATAAGTTTTTTCTTTTACCAATCTCTTAAAAACCCTAATTAAGCGTGTCATTCTAAATCTCGTCCAAAAGGAAGTAACGAAATACGATAAACAAATAAACGGGTGGTTTATGTAATTATAGAAAAGTTAAAGAAATATCCAAATTAAGTTTTTTCTTTTTCAAATCCTTTAAAAACACTAATTAAGCGTGTCATTCCAAATCTCATCCGAAAAGAAGTAACGAAATACGATAAACAAATAAACGGATGGTTTATGTAATTATAGAAAAGTTAAAGAAATATCCAAATTAAGCTTTTTCTTTTACCAATCCTTTAAAAACACTAATTAAGCGTGTCATTCCAAATCTCGTCCAAAAGGAAGTAACGAAACACGATAAACAACTAAACGGGTGGTTTATGTAATTATAGAAAAGTAAAGAAATATCTAAATTAAGTTTTTTCTTTTTCAAATCCTTTAAAAACACTAATTAAGCGTGTCATTGCAAATCTCATCCAAAACAAAGTAACGAAATACGATAAACAAATAAACGGGTGGTTTATGTTATTATAGAAAAGTTAAAGAAATATCCAAATTAAGTTTTTTCTTTTACCAATCCTTTAAAAACACTAATTAAGCGTGTCATTCCAAATCTCGTCCAAAATGAAGTAACTAAATATGATAAACAAATAAACGAGTGGTTTATGTAATTATAGAAAAGTTAAAGAAATATCCAAATTAAGTTTTTTCTTTTACCAATCCTTTAAAAACACTAATGAAGCGTGTCATTCCAAATCTCATCCGAAAAGAAGTAACGAAATACGATAAACAAATAAACGAGTGGTTTATGTAATTATAGAATAGTTAAAGAAATATCCAAATTAAGTTTTTTCTTTTACCAATCCTTTAAAAACACTAATTAAGCGTGTCATTTCAAATCTCGTCCAAATTGAAGTAACGAAATAAGATAAACAAATAAACGGGGGGTTTATGTAATTATAGAATAGTTAAAGAAATATCCAAATTAAGTTTTTTCTTTTACCAATCCTTTAAGAACACTAATTAAGTGTGTCATTCTAAATCTCGTCCAAATTGAAGTAACGAAATACGATAAACAAATTAACGGGTGGTTTATGTAATTATAGAATAGTTAAAGAAATATTCAGATTAAGTTTTTTCTTTTACCAATCCTTTAAAAACACTAATTAAGCGTGTCATTCCAAATCTCGTCCGAAATGAAGTAACGAAATACGAGAAACAAATAAACGGGGGGTTTATATAATTATAGAAAAGTTAAAGAAATATCCGAGCTTCGGACTACTAAACTCAGCTTATTCTTCTAATTGCGTCATATATATATGGGTTTCGATAGACATGTAAGCCTATTTGGTCTAGTGATAGTGTGATACTTCGAAGGGCTTTGTGTGATCTATAATTTATAAACTATTCCAATACATCGTTCTATTCTAATCTCTCATGATAATTTTGACCTATCGAAGTTTTCTCCTATCACTATGCAACTTATCATATTTTAGAAACTATAGCTCCTTCAATAGGCCAGAGACTTCCCGAGCTATTACGACTTAGTTCGTGCTTCATGTTATCGTACAAAAATCGTTCAATTCTAATCTCTCATAATTCAACTTAGTTCATTCTTCGTGTTATCACGCGAGAATCTCGACTCAAAACTAGCGTAGTACAAATTATGAGGTTGGATTAATTAGTTTGACGTGATGCGTTTGGTTACAATAAGGTGAAGCAAATTTTACACATCAAAAATTATACTCGTAGCATAAAAAGTTAAGCAACATTTTTTTTGTCCATCCAACAATAAGGTGACTTAACTTATAAAATCTGTTATGATAATTAGTTAGTATCATTAATTTAAATATAATCATTAGTTGCTTTCATTAAATTAAATTTTGAAATCATTATAATGAACTTTAATAATGAAAATGAATTCTACACTACTAATTGAAGTCTTAAACGAAAAAGAAAAAGAAAAAGAAAAATGTGGTAAAGAAATTGAAGTCTTAATAATGTAAATCATTATATATCAGGTAAAGAAAAAGAAAGTCGTTAATATCTCTCTCCCCAAATCACACAACCTTAATCGGCCGCCTCCGTTGAAGCAGCCACGACGCACCGTCGCCGCCTTCGTTGAAGCAGCACCATTGAAGCCACCGTGAGTTTGTGACAGCACAACCCCTCCACGTTGCACCACCGCACCACAACGCACCGCCGCCGCCTCCGTCGAAGCAGCTCCATTGAAGCCACCGTGAGTTCGTGACAGCACAAGCCCTCCACCGCTGCACCACGTTGCACCACCGCACCACAACGCACCGCCGCCGCCTCCGTCGAAGCAGCTCCATTGAAGCCGCCGCCGCGCTCTACTCAACCGACCTCCGCCACCGCCACCACGAAACGAGCTCCACGACTCCACCCCATCAAACACTCAATCCACCGCTGCTCCACCACGACTCCACCACGGCACGACTGCTGCTCCACGACTCCACGATGCCACCACCATCTGAATCTGTAAGTTCGTTTTCCATAACTTATTGCATCACAGTCCGTTTTAACCGACGACGACGGTAAAAATCGAGTCTTTTGTTGTAAATTGACATTTTGCACCCAACCAAAAACAGTTATTATCACATTCGCTCGTGTACGCTAGAAATTACGACAGCCGGACTCCGCTCCACGTGGCGGCGCTCCACGGCTGGATCGACGTCGCCAGGTGCTTGTTAGAATGCCAAGCTGACGTCAATGCTCAGGATCGTTGGAAAAACACCGTAAGCTTATATATATACACATATATATGTATATGTATATATATGACGCCGGTTAATGTGTTCGTTTGTGATTGGTTCATTTCGTAGTTTGTGAATTTGTGATTATGAATTGTGAGATTTTGCACTGTTGCTATTTTAATTTCTGTTTATGGTGTGGTTGTTATTAGTATCGACAGTCAAATTTTAAGTTTTTGTTGCTCTTTTTTCTTTCTGAACTTTGTAACTCTGATAACAGCCTTTGGCAGATGCAGAGGGAGCGAGACGAGTTGCTGAAATCGTGTGGTGGACTCTCTTATGTAAGGTTTTACGATTCGTTTGATGTGTTCTATTCTGCCTTATTTGTGATATGTATATGCGGGCATGATATCTGTTTTAGTTGTTTGATTGACTAGATACTGGTGTAGAGTTTCTATTGTTGCAGTTTGTTTGGCTTAACAGCAGCAGAGACCAGAGCACTGAAACCATGATCGGTTCTATAAGGCACCTGCTATTTATCATGATCGTAGAGGAAAGATTAAGGATAGTTATCATACCTTTTAATGAGTGATTGTCAAATTTGTGTATTAACTAGGCAACTTGACTGTTGTGATGGTATATCACATTTGAATATTATTGAAAATAATTATTATAGAATTAGCAAATAGAATTGACTGGTCAGATTGAATTGACATGTTTTTCCTCCAATGACCATCTGCATGGCTATGTCATGTTTTCAATTTCTTGAGTTTGAGCGTTTCTAACATGACTTTGTATTTACTGCTTAACAATCTTAATCTAGATTCAGTCAATATCTTAGTTTGTTGTCATTCTATGTGTGTTAATTTTTACTTTTCTCGCATGCTTTTGCTCATATAATTTGCTGAAAACTTGTGTTTGTATTTCCTCTCTACCCATATATATCATTAAATTCTTATTTGCAAAACTCATTGTTGCTTATGAAATCTGATGTTATTAGGGGTCTTTTGGTGAGATGGTAAGAGCTGGTTGGCGGGGAACTCCTGTGGCAGTGAAGCGCATTCTTCCAAATCTCTCTGATAGATTAGTGATGACTTCACTAATTGAACTTTGAATTATATGGACATTCTGAAAGATGACTTCATTTTTCTTTTTATTGTTTGTTGATATTGCATGTGCAGTTTTCTTGTAGTGATAGTGGCGAAAAAATACGAGAAGCGTTGGTACCAAGCATGTGGGGCTTGCTTAAGACAATAGTGCAAACGCTTAAGCAAGCAAACGTGATCGGGTCGAGCCAAATCCCTAAAACCCATTAATGATTTTTTTTTTTTGCTATTTTACTAGTTTCAATATCAGCAATGTTGTATATGATAAAGAGAATAAAGCAGATCCTTTTAGAGAAACATGTTAGCCCACTTCATAATTGATAAAACCTTCATCCATATCTGATAAAGAATAATAGCAATTGTAAGTACAGATAATAAGTGAAAGGTAAGTGTTATATCAAGGCTATAATTAACTAATGCTACTTATGGTAATCTATTTTTAACAAAGCTTACAAAGTTAAAAGTTACCACTTTCAATACATAAGTGTTACCCTGCTACAAAGAAAGTAACAATTGATGAAGATACTATTATTTCAAATAACAGACATAAAACTTGTAAGGTACCAGCAAATAAAAGATTGATCACTCAAGCCCCAAAGGGAAAGGCAGTAGTATGAAGTATCAAACTTCCCAGAAATTTACAAACTCGTCGACAGAAACATCATAAGATATGTCATTTGTAATCAATCATATACTACACTTGAATGAGTTCAGAACAAAGACTTTAATGTTATTGTATTGGACCCGCTTGGACGTAGAGTACTTGAGAACGGAGTAAGACAAACTGAATCCCCATATCCATGCGTGCACTGAAGCTCCGCACTGCCCTTCCCGTTCAGGAGATCGTAACGGTAAACCTTGTCGAGAGTGGCAAATAGTAGAAATCCACCGTTCATGACAGTGAAGTATGCAACCTTCGTACCACAATCAGAATCAAGTTGCACCCCCATGGCTTTCACTCTCCTTTTGAAGACCATATTCCATCGATCATTCGCGAGCACCCATACTGTAAATGCATTTTTGAATAATCTAACCAAACATATCGTCTCCGAAGAACTTTTTGGCTTTCCCCACTTGAACATACCTAGTTTGGCGGAGTCTATCCCTTTCCTCGCACTCTTAGGTATTTTTAAGAACTTTGAACTCGGTTTCTTGTTTTCATAAGCCACAATATATGGCCAATAGAAAGGACTTTGTTTACCAAAATAGCTCAGATAGCTGGTTGAAATCATATAAACCACTCCATTGACGTAGACAGATGACTCGTAAACCATTGCTCGTGCACCGAGATCGACTCTTTCTCCATCTGTCCAAATATTTTCTTTGGCAGAGTAGATTTTGGTGTGAAACTCATGATCACTCCATTCATCAGGGCAAAGAAGTGCCATCAACAAGTAATCAACTCTATCTTCCTCTTTTTCACACGCGAAAACAATATTGAAGTCCATGGAAGAGGTTATTTTATGCGGGCTGGGAATCGACATGTAACTCCTTGTGACTGGATTAAATAAAAACAGAGGGTTGTCGTTATCCTCCACGTTTCTGCAACAAAGCAAGCCGTTGCTTGAAGCGAGAATATGACTTGTGTTTGCCAAGAATTCGAGGGATTTCTTAGGTAAACTATCGATTGTATTTTCTTCAAAAGAGTCGTTGGAGCATAATGTGCGTGCTTCCAGCTTATTACTCGCACACCTCTGGATGTAATTGGGCTCGATGAAGTAATCTGTTTCCCCGAGCAGCTGCATGTGTTTGAATTGTTTTCTCGCGAAAAAACCGTTTGGCACGAGTTCAAAGGATGATTTGCAAACAGAAGAGAATTTGTGTAGATGCCTTGCAGGCAGCCATGAAAAGATTTCCAGGAGTTCTCCATTGAAAGACATCATGGTATTATTGGTACGTATATGATTGTATAGAAAACTTTGAAGATACTAAAAATTGTATATGCTGTATAGAAAGTTTATTGATTTCAAGTAGTGAAGCGATCCAGGTTTTATGTATATATAGATAATTAACAAGAGGGAGATTCCTATTAGGAAAAGTATATTAATTCGAATTGGTGTAGGAATAGGTTTCTTTATAATTATGTTGTAGGCCGTTAAGTACTTCAATATCTCCATTAATAAGATTCATTCCATATATATTTTCTACATGTAAAAATATATATTTATGGAAAGCAATCCACCAAAATAAAGTTGGAGTCCTTTCTGAAGTAGATCTTCTTTTCAGAAGTTGACATATTAATATTGTCAATTAAAGTAATGTTTATAATCCTTCGGCCCACGCGAATTAGCCGTTATTTATTTCCTTATATTAAGGATTTTTACGCGGGATGAATTAGTGAACCCTGATCCTATTCAATTTAATTATCTTTACTGATGTACTGATATTTAACATTTTGCAATTATAAAGCACCTGATCCACTCGGTCTCGGAGTAATTAACCGACTACATTTGCAATGGGAGTTGAAATTACACAATATATTTTCTTCGGTGCTATAATCTAATATTACCTTTAGGTGGTGTTTGCAAATTCTAATGGAAAAGTAGAAGTTCATAAGCCAAAAACATCCTCATACGAGCTTTAAGATTGTAGGGTCTTTTAGCTTAATAAAAGTTGTGTAATCGAAAAAACTAAATTTGCAAACACCCACAAAATCATTTATTCAAAATAAAAGTTGATTATAGCTTTTTGTAAGAGTTTGCAAACACCACCTTAGTGTTACCTATTTTTAAATTTGAGAGCTTTTAGATTTCGAATAAATCAAAACATAAAAAATCACCATAATTTATTTTTTTGAATTTGAGTAATAAATTAGAAAAGTGATTTTATGTGAAATCCATTTGTATATATGTTAACCTATGCAAAATCTCATCTGTTAAGTTTCAAGTGAATTCGTTAATTTATTTATTAAATAACTAATCAACTACCATTACTTCAATTTATAAATATACATTTTAAAAATCAAGAAAGTAATTTTATTTTCGAAATTTAAGATTCTTTTAATATTATAGCTACAGTTATCATAAATTTATTAGATATGGCAAGTTTTCAAACACTTTAGCCTATACTTCTCTGGCGTGGTATCAGTTGGGAAGAGCTAACGCTAGCTTTCCTGGACCAAACTTCCGCAAAATGTCAAACCTTTCCTCAGCCAACCCCCTCAGCCTTTCAAATATTTTCCATCCTGCTTCATTTAAACTAGATGGAATCAGTTACTTAGAGTGGTAGTCTCAGTTTATGCCTTTCCTAAATAACAATGCTCTTTGGGGTTCGTGGAAGGTTTTGATTAGGGTTGTGCAGAATAAATTGGATCGAACGAATCAATTGAAAATTGGTCGAATGATCCGATCTAAAAATTGAATCAAATATTTGATTTGATTTTCGATTTCTGCCCTAGGATCGGACAGCCTTTGATTTGATCCTTATTTCGGCAGTTAAAAATCGGATCTAATCGAATATTCATCTTTTTATTTAAAAAATTAAATATATATATATATATATATGAGTATACTATAGGAGGAATTTATAAAAATGGCCATTATGTTTGTCATTTTGATGAAAATGTCCAAAAGAATTTCGAGATTAAAAAATGTTGTAACTATGGGTACCCCATGCTAAAAATGCCCAATGGCTCTTATTCGGGCTATTTGGCCTACATGGCTGCCACATCATCGCCACTTGGAAATTCTTTTTGGGAATTTTCATTAAAATGGTAAACATAATGGGCATTTTTAATAATTTGACCATTATAGAATAATACGATTTTATACCTACCCTTATAATTTTAAAATTACTTTGTGCACCCCAAAACATATAAGAAAAGTAAATTTATTATTTATTTTTTTTATCTTTTATATTTATATCTTAAAAGCTAAACTACTAATATTTATATTTATATCTTATATTTATTAATATTATACTATTTAAAAACCTAATAAAAAATTTAAAAACGTAGAATTTCGTTAATTAAACTAGATTTTCTTTAATTAATAATTACAAAAAGTTTATCTTTTTCAAATGATATATATATATATATATATTGTTCAGAAATTAAATTTTTGCAACAAACCTAATTTATATTTATAATTTTAAATTTTTTCTTACTTCAAAAATATTCAAAACATTAAAAATTAATGAACACTAACTCATATAATTATAGAGTTAGAGTTTTCTTGTTTACAAATTTAATACTAAACATTATAAGTATTTTCTTTGAAATGTGTCTTCAAATGCCATAAATTTCTACCTTAAAAAAATTGACATATACTTTCAGAAATTAAATATTTCAACAAACATAATTAGTACTCTATTAAGCATGTCTTTATTAAGCTTGATGTTTTAATTAGTACTAACTAAAACTTCAAAAGGGGGGGGGGGGGTGGATAAGAAAAAAAAAATAAAACAACTTCATCTTCTCCACACCACCCCACCCACCCTACGTACATTTATCCGTCCCCAACCAAATTCACCACCACCAAAACCCTCGCACCTCCTATCGACCTAAATCCATCGCCCTCGCACCTCCATGACGTTAATTTTTGGATTCAGTGCTTGGTGGTGGTGAATTTGGTAGGGAACGGGTAGAGGTACGTACAGTGGGGGGGGGGGGGGGGGGGGGAGGGGAGGGGAGAAGATGAAGTTGTTTTCTTTATTTGTTTTTTTAAAAGTTTAAAATTATTTATAATTAAAACATCAAGATTAAAAAGTATTAATTAGATTTATTGCAAAAAAATAATTTTGAAAATATATATCATTTGATAAAGATGAAGTTTTTCTTAATTATTAATTAAACAAAAATCTAGTTTAATTAATGAAATTCTATATTTTTAAAATTATTTTTATCAGTTTTTTAAATAGTATAATACTAACAAAAATTAAGATATAAATATAAATACTAGTAATTTAGTTTTAAGATATAAATATAAAAAATTAAACAAAATAATGAATTTACTTTTCTTATATATTTTGGGGTGCAAAAAGTAATTTTAAAATATAAGGGAGTTCTAAAATCATATTATTCTATAATGGACGAATTATTAAAAATGTCTATGATGTTTGCCATTTTAATGAAAATTCTAAAAAGAATTTCCACGTGGCGATGATGTGGCAGCCATGTAGGCCTAGCCCGAATAAGAGTTATTGGGCATTTTTAGCAGAGGGTACCTATAGTTACGGTGCATTTTTTAAGCCTGAAATTCTTTTGGGCATATTCATCAAAATGGCAAACATAATGGACATTTTTATAAATTTCTCTTATACTATAATAAGTTCAAAAATAATAAAATATATAATATTAATAAAATACTACTAAGTAACTTAATATATTAACTAAAGTATTAAAAAATAAATATATAATAGTATACTATATTAAGTTAGAAATAATAAAATATATAATATTAATGAAATACTACTAAGTAACTTAATATATTAACTAAAGTATTAAAAAACTAGACGCGTGAACGGAAAAAAGATCGGCTAGAGAAAGATCTCATTCTCCCCCAACATAAACGGCAAAGTGCCACTACAAGAAATTCGCGCATTTCCGACGGCCTCCGACGGAATCGGCCGTCGGAAATGAGCGAAAGTCTTTTCCGACAGCACCTGACCGTCGGAAAAGGCCTTTTCCGATGGCAGGTGCCCGTCGAAAAAGTACAAAAAAAAATTTATTAATTAAAAAAAAAATGTCACCTTTTTCGAGGGCATGGTGCCGTCGGAAATGGGTCTTTTCCGACGGCATGGTGCCATCGGAAAATGGTCTTTTTCGACGGATCACCTTTTCCGACGGCATGGTGCCGTCGGAAATGAGCGTATTCGGAACCTTTTTGACGCGGATCGCTGACATGGCACCATTCCCCCTCCAAAATCTATAAATACCCCCAAATTTTACACCTAAAATTCATTCATTCATACACAAACACTCAAATTATATCTCCCTAACTACATTTCTTCTCTCAATTCTTTCTTCATTTATTTTTCTTACTTATATTTTCTTTATATATATTTTGTTTTCTTACACATATCATATATTATTCTTAATACTTTCATAATAAATTATTTTTATTAATCTATATATATTACAAATTAGTTTATATTTATATTTTTCGTACCAAATAATTCATTTTTTATAATTTATATATATTATTAATGTTTATATATATATGTTTTAATTATAGCCTTTTCCAAAAATTCGGACAAAATTTGAGATGATAATTAACAAAAAAATGTTTTTTCCGTAATCTTTTTTTAATATTTATGATTATTATTTTCGACGGCAATGAGCCGTCGGAAATAATTTTTAATAATATTTAAATAGTATTTCCGACGACATCGTGCCGTCGGAAATAGTCTTTTCCGACGGTACTATGCCGTCGTAAACGACTATTTCCGACGGCACGATGCCGTTGGAAAAGAGGTCTTTTCCGACGGCATCGTGCCGTCGGAAATGTCCGACAGCTTTTCCGACGGCACGAACCCGTCGGAAAAGACTTTTTCCGACGGCACTATGCCGTCGAAAAAAGCTTTTCCTACGGAAGCTTTACCGTCGACCATTTCCGACGGACTAAACCGTCAGAAAAGACCATTTCCGACGGGAAATAGGCCTTTTCCGACGGGTTTTGTGCCGTCGGAAATGGCCGTTTCTCTTGTAGTGTGCCCTTTTGGAATGTCAGTTCCTATTGCATTTGATCTTCTTCCAGCTGATAAAGGCCGTCTCAGCATTTTGTGAATGGCCATGTTAGTATCTTAGTGAAGCAAATGATAAAGTGGAAAGAAAGGAGATTTTTTTTTGTGATACAGGTGAATGCTGAGAGAAATAAGTTCTTGTAGTACTTGCTGATGGATGAAAGAGTGAAAGTAATGTAATATGTTGTATATATAAGCAAATGTGCAAATGGCTTATCTTTTGGATTATTTATTTGTTGTTTGGTAAGTTTGAAATATAAGCACATATGGGATCACATAGATTTGTCTAGAGCAATCATCTTATTTGTGCTTGACTACAAATAATGTTCCCTACTAGCCCTGAAGAAATAGCAATATAAAGGATCTATTGAATGGTAATATGTGATGCCTTCCTTGGAAATTGTAGATATGGTTAACAAAATCACATGATAACTAAATTTATTCGCTACATGAGAGTTAAGTAGAACAGCCTATATATAATATAAAGTTTATAAACAGCAACATCATGATCTTCAGTCATAATCGGGAGGACAAAAGGTAGCGATGGCTCAGGAAGTTCCGGGTTCTTTGGAGGCTTCAGTATCGGTTTCTTTGGAGGTTTCTTCGGGATTGATCTACCAATACCACAGTTCATTCCAACGATGTTGGGTTCTGTTGCTGATGATTCCTCAAATGAGACGGGGCCATTACTACTTTCTGGTGTTGACGAGGTGAGGCCTTGACTATGATCACTTTTATTAGCCAAAGAGGATGTGTTGAGAAACAAAATGGAAAGGACGACAATTATTAAGTAATTAGGTGACATCTTTGCGGCAATTGATTTGGTGTGTGTTTGAATAACAATGTTGATCAAGATGTTTCCCTTTTTATAATGGTAATGGACCAATGGGGTTGCAATACGCGTTCATCAACTTTCTTTCGATTAGATAATTTGGTGTTAGATATTATGTACTATATGTTCTCATGGCATGTCAGCATTTTCCATCTAGAGGAATCAGTTCCGCAGAAATACGGGTTGTGATTGAACCCAGAATTTTGAAAATTGGCTCTTAATTTTATTTTCTTCCTTCTCTAAGCTAAATGCTTGTTGTACCTCAGTTCAATTTTGTCAAGCAACAAGTTGTTCTAAATTGCGTAACTGAGTTACAAGTTTGGACCGTACATTCAATCTAAAAATGTGAGATAACAGAGACATCATCACATGAATAATCACATATTGATGTCTTGAAGTATCAACCATACCAACTGTGATCAATGAAGACTGAGTTACGAACAACTTTAAACAAATAAAATCGCACCATTATATTTTTGGTGACATATATTACTCGTTTGTGGTTCTAGACTTCTAGTACCATGTCATTTGGTAATATACATTGGATGTAAATACTAGGTATCAATGTTGGGAAAAAAGAAAAAAAGAAAAAAAGATTATACCTTGTTTAGACAAAATCGAATGGTTGCGTCTACTGTAAAATTGCAGTGGAATTGAGAATACATTTCTCAAATTATGTTATAGAGATTTATTTTGAAGGCTTCAAAGCATACATGTCTTCCATATGTGACTGGTATAGATTTAAGATTTATGACGTTCTTCGAATAATTGCACCAACATGGCTGGAAATCATAAATTTTATGTTTTCACATTGTTTCTCATAAAGTAGTGAACAGATTAAGTTGGTTTATGAGTAATTTGCATTAACAAGTGAAGCAAGACGATTGGATGCCTTTGGATCTGAAAATGAATAAAAATTTGTGTATTCATCTGTAAACCTGTCCAGGTTTATAATTTTTTCTAGGCAGGTCCTGTTTCAATGAAAAGAAAAAAGAAAACTAAGAAACTAGTATATAACCGTCTAGACTACAAAAACTAATGTTTCCAAGAGCTATTGTTATATATCATCTTCCACCCAAGCTAGAAGTGAAATCGATGAATAAACCTTCGCTGCAAGGAATGGTTAGACCACCCATCGGATGATGGAACCCGAACTCTTCTTCAGCTTGACTTAGCAAATCTTGAAATGAAGGGTGGTTTAAGTATGACAATGGAATAACAAAGCGCCTCTTCTCACTCTCCCCAACATAAACAGCAAAGTGCCCCTTTGGAACGTCAATTACAGTTGAATATGATCTTTTTCCAGCTGATAATGACCGTTCAAGAATTTTGTGGATGGCCATGTTTGTAATTGCTGAGACAGAATGTGAAATGGAAGGAAAGCAGAAAGCTTTTGAGAAGCAAAAATCTTTTGAGCGTTTAGAGTTACTTGTTGATGGTTGTAAGTTTAAAGATGTGTTGTATATATAAGCAAGTTACATAATGCATTATCCATCAGGAGTTCAGGTTTTTCTTAAGAAACTGAGAAACATAAGCACATGAAGAATCACATTCATTTATAAAAACAAAATTGATGATGCTTGTGAGTGCTTGACAATAAATGTTCCCTACCAACCCTGATAAAATAGCAACAAAGGTCCCATTTGAAATCCATTATATGGTAATGAGTGATGCCGCCTTGACATGTGATTTGATTTGTTTTTCTACATCACACAATTTAAAACAGTTGAAACATCATGAAAAATTGCATTGCCATCCCAACAACTGTAGATAAGTAATCTGCTATCCATCTTGTTTTATTTATTTCAAATATTTCTCACTTTTGAAATAAAAACTAAAAAATAAAATGTAAGACAAGACCATGTGATCCTTTCTTCATGTACTTATAGTACAACTATGGTCCTATATTATATGTGAACACCTTCACCACAACTTTTGCTATTAGAGATTGTTATCTACAAACCTCCTGTGTATATATATACTAGGACATGCATGAGCAGATATCATAAATCAATGGAATGGGCTACTTAATTAGAATCTATTTCCTCATCCAAAATTATGATAATCAACATATTTTGAGGAACATCCACAGATTTTCATAATTTCTTAAGCTCAAGTTAGTCTGCACCAAAGTAAATTAAAAAGACAAAAAGAATTCATTGCAAACATTAAACTACAAGAAGCTTAATGCTTTGAGTATATATATATATATATAGCTGTTTTAATGATGACTTAGTTATACTTCCATTATGAACTATGAAAATGAAATAGAGTGGCTTAGAGATCAAGTAGAGACACATCACACTAATGAGCAGAAGGTTCGGACTTAAAAACTTTGTTAACTACACGAGCTTCATGGTACATGCTATCTTGTTAAATCAAACTGATCAAAGCCCCACAGCAAACTAGATGTAATTAAGTTTGAACTTTCCATGAAGAAAAAATATATATGCTGACCATAGTCCAAAAACTATATATTCTCCTGTAAAATGCAAATAGCTCTATTAGACCAACCTATGAGATGATGTTATGAATGGTTTTGCTCCTATAAAAATGATGACTTATGGATGTTATAGGAATCTTTCTTCTTTTATATATTACATTAAAAGGACTGCCATTTCTTCTATGTTGCTGAAATAATACCAACAATAACATGTAAGTTACACAATTTAAATATTGCAAGGTCTACTACCTAAGAAGAATGTTTAGTGACTGATATAATAAGACTTGATGTTCCATAATAAGAGGTAATACGGTGCTATTAGAACGGAGCTCCATCAATTGCGTGTTATGAAATTGCAAGGTGCACAGAGCTCAGAATCTATGATATGAACATACTTCTCTTGATGGTTGTATCATCATAGTGGATCTAAACTTTTAGCCTTTATAGAAACCAGAAAGAATTACATACTTGAAAATATGCTAACATAAATGTGTGTGTGTGCCGTATTTGTGCTAATAATGAGTAAAATTAGACAATCCTTTTGCATCAAAAAATGAGTAAATTAATATGTATTCACTGTAGCTTCGTCCAGTAGTACAATTTCTCCCTGACCAACTATGTAGAAAAGTGAAAGAAATATTTTTCACAAAACTAACCTACAAAACTATGTTACTCTAAACCTATTCACACATCATGTTCTTCCCAATTGAGAAATCAGGTCTATGAATAAATCTTCACTGCAGGGGATGGTTAGGCCACCCATTGGATGATTGAACCCAAATTCTTCTTCAGCTTGACATAGCAAATCCTGAAATGAAGAGTGGTTCAAGTACGACACCGGAATTACAAAGCGCTTTTTTTCATTTTCCCCAACATAAACGGCAAACTACCCTTTTGGAACGTCAGCGCGTGTCGAATTTGATCGTTTTCCTGCCGATAAAGACCTTCTAAGCATTTTGTGAATGACCATGTTTTGCTTAAGTAAATCTTAATGAAGTAGAATGCAAAATGGAAACCGAGATGAAAGAAGCAAGTGAATAGTCAACGGAAAGATGTGGTATATATAAGCAAACTTGAAAATGCATCATCCTTCAGGAATTCATATTTTTTGGTTCATTTAGAAACATATTCACATGATGAATAACATGAAGTTGTCTTCCAACCATCACATAAGTTATCAAGCAAAAACTGAAGCATATGAGTGCATGACAACAACTGTTCCCTACCAACCATACCAAAATAGCCTATGAAGGACCCATATATCTGAAACCCATTGTATGGTGACCATAAACATGCCAGCTTTACTTTGATTTTATTTAATTTTCCGAACAATTCAACATCACACATTAAATCAGTAGAAACATGAGTAACTGCAATGCTAATCCTCTAGTCATATGGTTGAGTGGAGAAGAGTCTTTCACTGAGTTCCAATATTTTCATTTGATTATGTCCACATTTGATTGTATCCAACAATTAGAAGTTGTGGGTGGTACACTGTCCTTGAGCACCTATACAGTTAGTTGGTCTTCATCTATAAATGTAAAATAATTGCAAGACAAGACCATGTGATCCTTAATGTACTTATGGTACAACTATGGTTCTACCTTAATGCCTTCACCACAAATTATGTTGTTGTTGTATAGTTATCTCCTGTATGAGCAAAAAAATATAATCAAAGTAAGGGCTAGTCAGCTACTTGAGTCATATCTTGTTTTCTAATCTCTTTCAGAATTTCTTTGATCTATTTTGTTGTAACTCTTAAAGAAGAATTAACCTCTGTAATATAACCATAAGGCCCTCCGTTTTCTTCATATCATCCATGATAAGCATTTTGTTACACAAACTTCAGATATTGCAAAGGGATGTATGGCAGTTTATGTTGGGGATGTAAAGAAAAGATTAGTTATTTCAGTTTCTTACCTGAGTCAGCCCTCATTTCAAGAACTACTAATTCAAGCAGAAAGAAGAATTCGGATTTGATCATCCAACCGGAGGCCTCACACTACGCTGTATTCATTTATGTTACATCTCCATTCACCCAAAGATGAAAACCCGTTAGCGGTGATTTTACTGGACAGAAACAGTTTTCTAGATATATTTTACTTAGAAATTACATTTTTCTTTCTTCAGAAATAAGATATAGCCATTATTTGAAACAAAACACAGAGATGTGAGAGATTTTCGAAGGCGTCGTTGTTCCAATGCAAAAAGCATCGTGTTCCAAAACTATGTCTTTAGCATATCAGGCTTTCAGATAAGTAAGTCATATGAAAAAAACTTAGTACTTGAAATTTCGGTCATACTATCAGTCTGAACTCTGAACTGTAAAGTCTCTGAGAGATCAGATAGAGACATATCACATGATTAAGTAGTACTCCTGGTTTTGTCTTAAAAACTACTATGTCTAGTTATAGGGTGTCACCACCGACAAGAAGATGATTACATTCGCCATAAACTACGTGTGACGCCCACCAATAAGAAGATGCGAGAAAATATAACACTTATTTATGTCCAGTGAATGTGTCATCCCACCAGAACTTTTCGTGTTGCCTGGTTATTCATCAGGCATGAATTACAGGGGAACAAAGGGTACTAAGTCCAATGAGGAACTTGATCCAGGATAAAGTCTTAATTCTTCTGCCAAATAGTTTTAGTGATATACCAAACAGACAATTTATAAAACTAACTGCATTAAAACACGAACAAGTACAAACGTGATTGGTGAACAAATTCCTGGCTCCTCAAGCAATGGCACTATTCACCTTACATGAAAGTGACGGGAACGCTAACTACAAAAATAAATGGTTTTGAGAAATTGGAGGACGCGATAAGATAAGTTTTCGGAATAAATACATAGTTCAATGGTTTTGACACAACTTGAACCAGAATTAACAGACTTAATGTCCAGTGGATGTGTAAGGCATATAAAGGTGGCTGAATATTATTGAAATCCTGCTTTTAGTTTTGATCTTAAATATCACTAATTGATCTTTTATTTCTGAGTGGAAAGAGTTAGCCTTAGGGCCCCCTCATCAGGTGAAGGTATCTAATTGTTCTTTGGATTAACATAGAAAAAGGATATAACCAACATACTGAGTGATTATAATTGTGAGTTCATACTGTATTTATGCTAACAACTCAAACCAGATAATGCTTTTGATCTGAAAATAGCTAAATTTTATTCGTACTGTAACTTTGCGACTTTCTCCAAATTTACAACTTTTCTCGACCAATTCTCTGTTGAGGAAAAAGAGAAAGTAAAAAACTGAAAAATATTTGTCCTAAAACTAGTCTAACAAAGTATGTTCCTAATTTGTAAGTTATAAATCATCTTCTGCCCAAGCTAGACGTGAAATCCATGAATAAATCTTCACTGCAGGGAATGGTTAGACCTCCCA
Source organism: Linaria vulgaris (assembly GCA_948329865.1). NCBI lineage: Eukaryota > Viridiplantae > Streptophyta > Magnoliopsida > Lamiales > Plantaginaceae > Linaria > Linaria vulgaris. Next base: position 79,565,928 of record OX415254.1, read on the forward strand.
TTGGATGATTGAACCCGAATTCTTCTTCAGCTTGACATAACAAATCTTGAAATGAAGGGTGGTTCAAGTACGATACAAGAATTACGAAGCGCTTCTTTCCATATTCTCCTACATAGACAGCACAATGCAGGAATTTCACTTCCTGTGGAATTTGATCTTTTCCCAGCTGATAGAGATCGTCTAAGCAATTTGTTTATCGCCATGTCTGTGTTTAAGGTGAGAATCTTGTTGAAACAGTAAGTGAAATGGAAAGAAACAAGAATACTTTTTTACGAAGGAGGAATGTTAAAATATATTGAGGAGTTGTTGACGGTTATGATCACAGGAATCTGTTTTAGATATAGGTGATTAATGAAGTGATATTAGTCCTTCATTGGTGAACAAGAGGTGGTGAAAACATAAGCACATGAAGCAACATGGTTGATTGCATGCAATTGTAAAACAAAAGCACTTGATCCCTCAAATTATGTTAAGTTCACCGACAACAAGCAATGACAGACTGAATTGTTAACAAGTTGAACATATAAAACCCCACTATATGTTGATGGCTTATGGTTCTAGTATTTTTTCTGATTATCCAAATACCGTATCATTTGGCACTACTTTGGATGTATCATAATATCTATTTCATAATGAGAACTAAAAAGTCATGTATTGCTATTAGATCATTCTCCAATGGTTGCTTCTGCTGAAAAATAAGATAAGCAGACTTCTCAAGGAAGGTTGCAACTTTCCGTTGCATATTTTAACTCTGAGCCATAATGACATCTACCTTGCACATGCACAATGTTTTCTCAGTTATGAAGGTTATTTCATGCGACACTACAAGATTTCGGGGCTTTTCCCGACCGCAATCTCCCGACCGCCATTTGGTCGTGAGCATTCCCGACCGCGCAATAGTCGATACAAACATTCCCGACTGCAGCGTGGTTACGAAACGTTCCAGGACTATTCTCGACCGCGCTGTAGCCAGGAAAACATCTCCCGACTGCAGGGCGGTCGGGAGTGTATTGGGCCGGATATTATCAGCCCGAATTTTTGGCCCGGCTGGGCCGCGCAGCTGGGCCTTAGGGTCCCGACCGCACGGCAGTCGGGAGGAAGACAGACGATTTAGTCGTCTTCCTCCCCCTTTCTCTCCATTTTCTTTTCTCACCAAAAAAACCCTAACCGACGCCTCACCGCTGATGCGCCGCCCCTCTCTCGACCGCAGTTCGGTCGACGCCTTCCTCTCTCCCTAATCTCGACCGCGTTCCAGTCGTCCTTTCCCTCTCTCCTCCTCCAGCGCCGCCTCTCCACCTCCACTCTCTCTCTCTCCGCCACCACCGCGCTCCGCCTCTCCACCTCCAATCTCTCTCTCTCTCCGCCACCACCGCGCACCGCCCCTCTATCTCTCTCCGCGTCTCCACCGCCCCTCTCCACCACCGCGCACCGCCCCTCTCCTCCGCCTCTCCACCGCCCCTCTCCACCACCGCGCACCGCCCCTCTCCACCGCCCCTCTCATCTGCAACCACCCCTGCCTGTCCACCGCCTGTCCACCGCCGCGCCGCCACCTTTCCCGCCTCTCCACCACCGCGTCACTTTCTCGATCCGGTAAAATTTAATTAATTAGTTATGTTTAAAAGTTAATTAATTATGTTTAAAATTTAATTACTTATGTTTAGAATTTAATTAATTATGTTTAAAATGTTTTTATATATACTTATGTTTAAAATTTAATTATTAATTAGATACCTGCGCCTTCTCCCGACCGAACGCCACTTTTCTACACCGAAATTTATTTGGCGACCCCGATCCGGTAAGTTTTCGACTAATCTTGTATTTTTTTATTTGTTTAATGTTAATTTGTTTATTGTTTAATGTTTAATTTATAATGTTTAATTTTTAATGTTTAATGTTTTATTTGTTTAATTTTTAATGTTTAATTGTTAGATATCGTTAAATTTTTTAGGATTTTAGTAGAAATTGTTTTAAGAATATTGTTAGACTTAATATTAGTGGATTTAATTAATATTAGGAAAATAATAGTGCTTTTAGGAAATATTAGGAAAATATTAGTGCTTTTAGGAAATATTAGAAAAATATTAGTGCTTTTAGGAAATATTAGGAAAATATTAGTGCTTTTAGGAAATATTAGGAAAATATTAGTGCTTTTATGAAAACTGTTTAATGCCTTTAGGAAAAAACTATATAACTTAGTGTTTGATTACAATTAGCGTTTTCTTTTATTTAGATGTCTTCCTGTGGTAGTAGTGATCGTGACGAGCCCTTCCGTCGTAGTAGTACTTTTGGTACTGTATCTGGTCCTTCACCGCGTCTTCCTTCCGTTGCTCGGTCGACTGCTCCTCCCGTTGCTCCGTCGACTGCTCCTCCTACTGACGTCGGGACTACTGCCCCACCACCGAGGATACCTATTCGTCTCGCCTTACGTGATCAGGCTGCACGATCTGATACGGACGATTCCCGTGATTCCCTCGTCGCCGAGACTCCACCAGGTTTACTTGATGATCACGTAGCTGCGACGCCCTCGACATCTGGTGGATCGAGGCCTACGGCACCTGTGGGGCCCACTACTTCTTCCCGACCAGACGGGGCCCAGGCAGGATCATCTTCGACACAGCGCCGACCCGGACGAGGCCCAGCGAGAGCTCCAGAGGTTCCACAGGATCGCACCAGGCGTCCGACGATCCGTTTGACGCCTCTGGGCGAATTTGAGGATAGCAACGCGGTGGCCAAATCCATTACCACGAGTATTCGAGAGCATATGAGGGTCGTTTGTCACCGATTTGACAAGGTTCCTGCAGCCACAAAAGGGAAGTGGTGGGCTAGTTTTCGGGTAAGACTTTAAAAGTTTACAATATATATATATATACATATTCATCAATTTTATATATCGAAAAACTAATAATAAACTTTAATTAAATGCAGGATAAGTATATTATTGATCCCACTATATTCAATGAAGTTCATAAAGTGTTCCTAAAAAAGGCCCAAAAGTGTTACAAGGAAGTTAACCACGCTGCGAAGCATTACTATTATGAGAGGCTCAATGATCCGAGGTGGGCGAACTGTCCGAAGAATGAATGGATGAGCGACGCGTTAGAGAAGATGTACATAGAGCATTGGGAGTCGGAGAAGCATCAGAAGAGGGCCGTCACTGGAAAGAAGAACAGGCGAGGAGGAGAGGAGCCAGTCCCAGGAAAGAAAGCAAAAGGGACGCATGCTACTGGAAAAACGGGCTACACGAAGATTTCTCAAAAGATGGTATGTCTTATTAAAACTTATTATACGAATATAATACTTATTGTCTTAAATTTAAATTCTTACATTATATCAATATGCAGGCTGCTGCTAGAGGTCCCGGTGCCCCTAAGCCTCGACACGATGAGATATATCGTTATCAGCACACACATGAGGTCGAGGTGCCAGAGGGAGCTCCACGTCGCCGAGAGTGGATTCATTCCGACTACCAGGCTATATATGTAAGTATTTTACTTGTAAAGCATTCTAATAACATACGTGATGAAATTAATGATGTACTAACTCATTTTTGTCTTATTGAACAGGATGACTACATAGCCCGTATGACAAGGAGGTACGAGGCGGACCGTTCACAGTGGGTCCATTTGGACAATGAGTTGTGGCAGCTTGCGAGTGGAGGGTTGAAGAAGGGGCTAGCTGCTGGTTTTCCACAGGATGTATCTCACAATGTGTTTGGGTTCGACACGCAGAACCCCAATGCCGAGCAGGATGAGTACATTCGCGTATTGCAGACAGATAGCCAGCAGCAGAGGGAGACTATGGCGAAGAAAATTGACGAGCTTGTTGGTCACATCGGATACTTGTCCGATCACATCACACAGACTACAGGTTGTGCCCCTTCTCGACCCACACCTAGCTTTACGGGTTCCGATGCAGCGAACCCTACTCAGGATCCATTTGCCCACGGAGTGGAGAATGTTCCATTGTACGACCCTTCTCTAGACGATGGAGCCGAGCTTGGGCTTGATGGTGATGTTGGACCCGCTACCATGGATACCTTCGGTTTTTACGATTGTGACTATGTTTGACTTGTATTATGTTTTGACTTGTATTATGTTTTGACTTCTATTATGTTTTGGCTTGTATTGTGTTTTGTATTTCTACTATCTTGGGGATGTTTGTGATGTATGTCTTGTATTATATTTGATTGTGACGATGATGGTTATATTTTGACTTGTATTAATTTTGTTAAATTTTTAATATTCATCTCGAAACACAAACACATTAAGTAAGACAATATTTCAATAAAAAAATTAGACAATATTTCAATAAAAAAAGTAGACAATATTTCAATGAAAAAAGTAGACAATATTTCAATAAAAAAGAACACATTTGGAAAAAAAGTAGACAATATTTCAATAAAAAAAGTAGACAATATTTCAATAAAAAAGAACACATTTCAATAAAAAAAAAATTCGGAAAATTAATCTTCCTCAGAATCATAGTCACTCATCATCTCTCCCTCTTCCTTTTCCTCGTTGTCCTCCTCCTCCTCGTCTTCGTCAACCTCCACAATCGGTTCATCGGGCTCTTCTACTGCATATTCATCAACCATCTCAAACTCGTCATTGGCCAACTGGATATTCATATCAAATGAGGTAAGGTCCACGAATAAGTTAACCACTTCTGATACATTTTCTTGTAGAACTTGGTTCGGCATCCCTGATTCGACATCGTTTGCTCCCGCAACTGATGACATATCGACTATGTGTCTGGCAGGAATAGTTGTTACGGCCAACCATCCTTCTTGTCCTGGACGCCCCGTCGTCAAGTTTGGATATGGCACATAGTACGCCTGTTGTGCTTGGTTAGCAAATACAAACGGTTCGTCTCTCCAACTTGTACGCTTGGGGTCGATGTCAACCAACTTGTACGTTGCATGTTCCACTGTACCTGCATTAATATCATACCAAACACACTTGAACATGACAATGTATAGGGGTCTCTCGTGGCTACAATATACAACCTGTAAAACTTCTTTTAACGTTCCATAGCAGTTTGTAGCATCAGAACCACCCATGGCGCCCTTCACACAAACACCACTGCAATCACTATGTTTGGGCCCCAATATCGAGTCGACGTGAAATCTGAACCCATTCACAATGTATCCCTCGGAGGTTATTGCCTTAGTATTCGGACCATCAAGTAGAGGATTTATTCGTACGTCAGTCTCGTATTTACCACTGCCATATGTCCGTTTGAACCATGCTACGTACTCACGGTTCCTCTTTGCTTGTTTCTCCCTTTGACTAAGACCACTGCACTCTTCCATTTCAAACAATCTACACATAAACATTTACATTAGTCAGTTATTCTAAAAGTAATTCAGTATATCGTTATTAAGAATAATTAGAGAGCACTTACTCGACCCAATCGTCAAGCTCTGGACAATTTAGAAGCACATAGAGCTCTATTTGCTTCATTTCCTTGGTAGTCAAGGGCCTATCGTCAATTTTTCCTAGCATACCGCCTCTCTTCCGAAATATTGAAAGCTCATTATCCCACTCCGTGCTCTCTAGTGTCTCGTTCCTGTTGAGTTTCTTAAATGTAGTCTTAGCCGAGACATCCAGATATTGAGCACACAAATTTGACAACTCCGAAAGTAGGTACTGGTTGGCTATACATCCTTCCACCCTCGCCTTGTTAAGTACAAAACCCTTCATGACGAACATTTGCCTATATCAATTAAATCAAAGAAAGATTAGAGAAAACAACAAATATTTTTAAATATAATAATTTTAAAAATATGAAATTGTACCTCTCGAACGGATACATCCATCTATAATGGACTGGACCCCCAACTCTAGCCTCGTACGCGAGGTGTATGGCTAAATGCTCCATGGAGTCAAAAAATGAAGGAGGGAATATCATTTCCATCTTGCACATAGTAACAATAAACGAGTCCTCCAAAATCTTCATATCCTGAGCCGACACCTCTGAGGCGCAAATCGCCTTGAAGAAAAGGCTAACCTCAACTAAAGTACCCCAAATCTCGGTGTCCAAGAAGTCTCGAAAAGCAATCGGGATCAATCTCTGCATGAAGACGTGACAATCATGACTCTTCATTCCAATCAGTTTTCCTTGTTGTTTTTGCACACATCTTCCCAGATCAGAGGCATATCCATCAGGAAATTTGAGTTTGGTCAACCAATCAAGTACCATGTTCTTTTGTTCCCTCGTGAGACAGTATTTTGCCACTGGCTTTGCATACTCACCACCTCTTCTTCCACCGGGTTGCAAAAACAATGCTTTACGTGTTGTGTAAAGCCTAAGATCGTGCCTCGACTTAATGTTGTCCTTCGACTTAGCACTGTCCAACACCGTGTTGATGATGTTCTCAAAAAAGTTCTTCTCACAATGCATGACATCTAGATTGTGGCGAATCAAGTTCGAGGACCAATATGGTAGTTCCCAAAATATGCTTCGTCGACACCAATTATGAGTTGTGTTAAAACCCGGGAGCTTAGGGGGATTTAACCCAAACCTAACCGATCGTAGCCTATCCACAATTGCCTTCATCTCCTCCCCTGTTTTCCTTCGAATAGGCGGCTCATGCACCTCCTTCTTCTTGGTGAAATCCTTCTTGTTGTACCTAAACTTATGACCAGGTGGTAGAAATCGACGATGACAATCAAACCACGAAGGTTTTCCACCGTTATCAAGTGTGAAAGAATCTATATCACCCATGCAATAAGGACATGCTAGTTTCCCGTGAGTGCTCCACTGTGACAACATTCCATAAGCCGGAAAATCGCTAATAGTCCACATAAGGGTCGCTCTCATCTGGAAGTTTTCCTTTCGTGAGTTGTCATATGTCCATAAACCATCACTCCACAATTTTTTCAACTCATCAATCAACGGCCTCAACAACAGATCCAAGTTCTTTCCAGGACTCTTCGGGCCAGGTATAATAAGGCTCAAAAAAAGGAACTCTGGTCGCATGCATAAATCCGGCGGGAGGTTATAAGGGGTCACAAACACGGGCCAACAAGAATATTGTCTCCCAGATTGCCCAAACGGTGAGAACCCATCTGTACAAAGCCCAAGTCGGACATTTCTGGGCTCCGCGGCAAAGTCCGGATAAGTGCGATCAAAATGTCGCCACGCCTCGCCTGCAGCGGGGTGCATCATTCTATCAGGTGACGCGCGACACTTCAAATGCCAAGTCATATGTCGGGAAGTACCGATGGTATAAAACAATCTCTGTAACCGAGGGCCTAGGGGGAAATACCACAACTTTTTCCTTCCAACCCTCGACTTCCTACCGGCCTCGTACCTATCTGTCTTGCATATCGGACACGATGTGAGATCCGGGTTGGCATTTTCACCGTAGTACAAGAAACACAGATTCCAACATACGTCGATCTTTTCGTACCCTAAACCCAAACCCGCGAGCATCTTATTCATGCCTGGAATCGTGCTCGGTAGCATTTCCTCAATCTCTGGGTCCATGCAATCCTTGGACAACGCTAAGTACTTTTCGCTCTCGACATTTGAGGATTTATGACCCGTCTTAACTGTCAACCACTCGGCAAACCACTGGAGCACAGTCTTAGGCTTCTTCTGGTGCATTTTATGGTCGCCCAACTTCATCAATTTGTAGAACTCCTTTGCATCGCGACTCGGATCTTCGTTGTGCACCTCTCCCTCAACAAATCGACCCCCATATGCATCCACAACCATATCCCTAAACAAAGTATCGGCATGAACAGGACTATCAACGTGAAAATTAGGGGTCGGTGATTCTGGTACATACGATGTGGATGCCTCGTTCGCCTCCTCTCCATGCAAGTCCCATATCCAATATTGATTCACAAACCCCGACTTATGAAGATGATCTTGTACTACGTTTCGTTCCCAATATTTTAAATTTGTGCATTTCTTGCACGGGCACCTAATACGTTTTCCATCTACGTAATCTGTTTGTGCTAATGCAAACTTTATGAATTCACGAACCCCAATCACGTAATGTTCATTCAAATAACCGGTATTACTATTTATCCTATCGTACATCCAAGATCTATCGGGACGATAATCCATTTATAATCTACGGAAATTAAAAAGAATTTGTTACACTTCTAAGAATTTAGCTTGATCTTATAAAATTAAATAGCGTAGGAAAAAAATGCTTACTTGTTGTAGCGTAGAAAAATACTTAGATCAAGTATTTGTTGCACACACATACGCCCCTCGTTGCATTTAATTACCGCAATATCTAAAACAAATCAATAAAAACATTAGTTTCTAAATAAACATGAGCTTAATGGTTATAAAATAGGAAAATTGGGATATAACAAGGGAAAATCGTGCATACCTTAAAAAATGATGAATGTTGGAATGATTTCTAAAGGGAATAGGAGAGGGTATTTATAGGAGATTCGCAGAGTATTCCCGACCGCACGGTGGTCGGAAAAACCAACGGTAATAAAGAGTCCCGACCGCAAGGCGTTCGGGAAACTTTGTTACCGTTACTAGCCGTTACATCTCCCGACCGCCGGGCGGTCGGGAAACTTTGTTACCGTTACTAGCCGTTACATCTCCCGACCGCCCTGCGGTCGGGAAACTTTGTAGCCGCGGTCGGGAAAATAACTTACCGACCAAATTGCGGTCGGGAATGTTAGGGTATAGGGTTTAGGGTTTAGGGTTTAGGGTTTACCGCTATTCAGTAACGATTAATATTCATATTTTCTCAATTATTATTTGATTAGTATTCATCTAGTGTTTTAAACATTGGTGAAATTTTATAAGTGCAATAAAAATATTATATTTTGTTATCCAAAGAATCATGAATCGATTGATCTTGTCATATATATTTACGTAACACTAATAATTCAGTAACGTAACTAATCATCATCTCATAATTTAGTTATATATATATATGTGTATACCTCTAATTAACAAATGTGTTCAATAACACAAGTGGCTTATCTTTACTTATCACTAACGATTACAACAATTGTTGATTCCTATATATAGGTAGATAGATATATAGATAGATAGATATATATAGATAGATAGATATACACACGACTAATTAATATATATAGATATATATACATAGATATACACGTAAAACTCAAAGTTACCCCGACATAATATTATTTAACAAATAATTATTAATTTTTTAACTCAAATAAACATTAAACTAGTATTATTATAGCTCAATAATAATTTTTAAAAAATAAAAAATTTATCATTCCCGACCGGCGTTCGGTCGGGAGTAATATTCATATGATTCTCGACCACCCTGCGGTCGGGAATAATATTCATCGGTGTGTTTCTGGGCAAAATAATTGTCCCGACCGCAGGCCGGTCGGAACCGTTAAAAGTTTTGGCGGGGCCGCCAAAAATTTAAATTTTTCAACAAAACAAAATCCAATCTCATCCGTTCATTAACCAAAACAATCCAACGACTCAAACCATGATCCGCGCCACTCACATCCCACCAATCAAAACCAATCCCACAAACCTTATAAATAAACCATACTCCATTGCCATCACTCCACACAATTTTTTCACCAAACACTTTTTCATTTATTTGTTGAAACACCTATCTTTCTTTTTCTCCAAACACTTTTTCTTTTATTTCTTCAAACACTTTTCTTTCTTTTTCTTCAAACACTTTTTTCTTTCTTTTCCTTCAAACACCTTTCTTTCTTTTTCTTCAAACACTTTTCTTTCCTTTCTTTCTTTTTCTTCATAGACTTTTATTTCATTTATTAAAACACTTTTATTTCATTTTCTTCAAACACTTTTATTTCATTTCTTCAAACACTTTTATTTCATTTTTCTTTCAAACACTTTTATTTCATTTTTCTTTCAAACACTTTTATTTCATTTTTCTTTCAAACAATTTTATTCTATTTTTCTTTGAAACAATATATATAATAAAGAAACATTAAATTATATTGAGCATATAGATTGGGCTACATATAAAATATAATATTCCGGTAATTTTTACCGGAATATTATTTTTTTTAATTCTATGAATATTACTCCCGACCGCACACCGGTCGGGAGCGTATGAATATTACTCCCGACCGCACACCGGTCGGGAGCGTATGAATATTACTCCCGACCGCACACCGGTCGAGAAAGTATGAATATTACTTCCGACCACAAAGTGGTCGGGAATCTTTGAATATTATTTTTGACCAATCGGCGGTCGAGATTTCTTGTAGTTCCCGACCACGTGTTGGCCGGGAAATGCAAATTATTTAAAATATATACGGGATGGTTTATCGACCAAATTGCAGTCGGGAATATTACTCCCGACCGCCATGTGGTCGGACGCTGGCCCGTAGCCCGGTTTTGCAACCGGGCTACAACCCGACCAGATTCTGGTCGGGAATAATCTCCCGACCGCGTGGCGGACGGGTATTATCCCGACCAACCTGCGGTCGGGAATGGTATGACCAGGCTCCGGTCGATATTTTGTGGTCGGGAAAAGTATTGCCGACCGATTGCGGTCGGGAATGTATTTCCGACCAGACTTTATCCGACCGCAGCTTCGCGACCGCCCTGCGGTCGGGAATGGGCTTTTCCCGACCGCAGGAGGGCTTTTCCCGACCCGAGCTGCGGTCGGGAAAAGCCCCGTTTTCTTGTAGTGCGAGTAAGAAGAAAACTCAAGGTATTCCTAGTTTGGTCGTATACTCATAATTGGTCTTGGCTCGCGAACTTCAAGTAAATTTGTATCCATTAAAGTTCGTAAAGAACATATTTACTCTGCAGGTAGTTTCACATAAATGTGTGTCAAGGCATATGAAACATCAGTTCTTGCTGAAGATGATCTCTTTCCGCCTGATAAAGACCGTCTAAGACTCATGAAATAGATGGTTAAATAGAAGGGACTTAGAGAACTTTTGTAAAGCAAGTGGAAGCTGAGAAATTAAAGTTGATTGTTGAAAGGGCAAGAAATGTGTTGTAGTTGTATATATAAAGCAAACATAATAATATTTCTCGATCCTTCTAAATTCCAGATTTTTTTGGGTGACGATTCAGAAACATAAGCACATGAAGTATCACATGGATTTATCTTTCAACCATCACATTGGATAGCCCTACCAACTCCATTGGATAGATAATAAGGTTTGATGACATTACTTCTTCAAATGACAAATATATTACATTTTTTATGTCATTAAGTCAAAGTAGCCTATGATTAAATTATGTGGGGCATGTTGTCTAGTGACATTTTAAATCGAGCTTAAATTATCAAGTTTTTCGTAAGTTGAAGTTATTCATTACCAAAGTAAATTGTAACGGGAACCTTTACTGGCAGTCAGTTAGATACAAGACTTTTACTATATGAGTAACATTTAAGAAGATGTTCTGGACAACTTTGCTACTATAAAGATTGGTTATCGCATGTTATCGGCAATCACCTCTGTCAGTGTAAAACTCAAAAAGAACGTTCATCCAGCGTTTGATTTTCAAGAATCAATTACAAATTTAAGTAAGTTTTCCAGATAGGAAAGTAATTAGGACTGGGAGTAAGAAGTTAGGATGTTCTCAAGATAGTTGCATCATTATAATTGACCATGCTGGTGTAATTCATACAAATCGTTATTCTCTTAAACTTGTGGTCGGTATGATAGTTCCTTGAGAAAATGATCCCCCCTAGAATGCATGCTTTGAACTCGTGTTTCCAACAATGAAGCCGTGCTTGTGGAAAAATTGTGCCAACGAGTAATACCAGAAAAAGCTGTTTGCATCTGAAAATTGGATACTTATACTTTAACTTCATCCAGTACTAAAAAGAAATCCCCGTCCAATCCTATGCAGAAGAGAGAAGTGCAAACCAGAGCCATTTTCAGTACTAAGGGGGGCTACAAAACCGTGTTCTAAATAGCCTATATCTATCTATGTATCATCTTCTGCTCAAGCTACACGTAACATTGATCTTTGTTGCAAGAAATGTAAGGCCACCCACTGGATGATGGTACTTAAATTCTTCTTCAACTTGGCGTAGCAAATGTTTGAACAAAATGATATTGGAATAACAAAGCATTTCCTTCCTCTTACTCCAAGATAAAGCAAAATGCCCATTTGGAACATCAGTTGCTGTTCTTATTGCGCTTTTCCAACTAATGATGATCGTTTAAGCATTTGGTGAATTGCCACATTTATGTCTAACTGATCTTTCTAATACAGGATGGAAAAGGGCAATGCAGTAGAGAACTACTGAGTAGGGGTGTACACGTACGGGTATTTGCGGGTTACTAATAGACGTCCTAATTAGCATAGAATTAGTTAGATATATTTGAAATATATTGTGTATCTTTAGAAGGTAAATCTTTCCATTCTTGTAGCCTAAGAAACTCTTGTATATATATATATATATATATATTATTGAGGAGATTAATGAGAAGTCAGTGAGGGAAAATATCTTTCATGGTATCAAGCCTATAATTTTTTTTTCTCTCTTCTCTCCTCTCCTCATGACAAACCCTAGTGAAGAGTCGCCGTCGTCCGACTCCTCCCAATCGAAGACGACACCGCCCCCCACCATCTCTCCTAAATTCGTCCATGCCTTAGCCGTTACGTTATATAACGAATCCGGCCAATACACCACATGGTCGGAACTCTTCAAAATAAACGCTCGCGCGTATCAAGTCTTGGACCACATCCTTCCCAACACCAAATCCGCCTTCCCATCGGACGACTCCGATCCAGATCTATGGGATTGTGCTTCAACGGATATTACGGCACTATCTTTAATGACCTCATGCATTTGATCATCAAGCCCGACTCGTCCGCCATGGAAGCTTGGGATCGACTTGCGGAGCACTTCCAAGACAACAAGAGCACTCGGGCGGTGCATCTTGAGAATCAATTCTCCAACACAACTCTGGACGAGTTTCCCAACGTTGGTGCATATTGCCAAAAGTTGAAGATGCTTGCTGATCAACTTGCCAACGTTGGTGCTCCCGTCTCTAACCAACATTTGGTACTTCAACTCGTCGCTGGCCTCACTGAAACATACGGTGGTGTTGCACCCTCATCCAACAAAGAGATCTGCTTCCCCAATTCTCTAAGGTTCGCTCTATGTTGTCGCTTCAGGAGACCAGCCTTAACAAATGCACGACTCGCCTTGTTGAATCCGCCCTCATCAGTGCTGCATCGACCCCCTCATTCGGCTGATCATAGACCGCATGCACCGCAACCACAGCCGTCGTCCTACGCTCCTCGCCCGCTCAACTCTCGCGGTCGTGGAACCCGGGGGCGCGGTCGTGGAAATCGCGGTCGTGGTGGACGCGGATATGGTCGCGGTCCGCCTCATCCTCAGTGGAATTCGTACTCGCAGTAGTGGTCCTATCCTCCATGGTCTCAGCCTCCCCCTCAACCTTGGGCCACACCTCCTTCACTATACCCCACCACGGCTTGGCAGCACCGTTCTCCACCACCATCCTGTCAAACCGGATTGCTTGGTCCTCGCCCTCAGCAGGCGTATAGCGTTGATACTGGTCCGTCGAACCATACGTATACTGATATTGAGTCCGCAATGCACACGCTCCAACTGACACCTCCGGATGAAAATTGGTACATGGATAGCGGTGCTTCATCTCACGTGACCTCTAACTCATGTACTCTCTCCTCTTACCTTAATTCGAGCATTAAAAATCATATAACTATTGGTAATGGCTCATCTATTCCAATTCACGGGTCGGGTCATGCAACTTTTTCCCCTCCCTATCCCCTTCTCTCTATAAACCACGTCCTACATGCTCCTCACATCATTAAAAATCTCGTTTCTATAGAATTTGATCCTGTTGGGTTTTCTGTGAAGGATTTTATCATGGGCAATCATCTCATCCGGTGTAACAGTACGGGTGATCTCTATCCTCTCTTTTCACCGTCAAAGTCCCTCTCCGCCCGTCCACCAGCCACCTCCGCCGCCCTCTCATCTTCCCTCCGGCATGCGCGTTTAGGACACCCCGACGCTCATGTCTTCGACTCGCTTCGTCGATCTAAGTTTATTTCTTGTCCTAGTAGTAGTCGTTCTTCTTTATGTTCTTCTTGTACTTTGGGGAAACACATTAGACTACCGTTTTTAGACTCTACTATTGTTACTCAATTTCCGTTTGATATTATTCATAGCGATATTTAGACTTCTTCAGTGCCAAGTTCTTTGGGGCATAGATATTATTTTGTGTCTGTTGATGCTTATTCTGATTTCTTATGGACCTATCCTATCTCTCACAAATCACAAGTTTTCTCGGTGTTTTTTGTCGTTTCACAAGCTTATTAAAACACAATTTAAAACTTTCAATGTGACAATGGTTGGGAATATGATACTGCATCGTTTCACAATTTTTGCAAACAACATGGCATGCAATTCCGTTTTTCTTGTCCTCACACATCATCTCAAAACGGCAAATCAGAACGTCAACTACGCACCATTAATAATAGTATTCGTACCCTACTCGCGCATTCCTCCCTGATGCCTTCTTTTTGGAACCATGCTCTACAATTAGCTACTTATTTTCTAAATATTCTTCCTCATAAACGCCTCAAATTCCTCTCCCCTCTCCAAGTCCTATATCAAAAACGCCCCCTCTCTCTCATCTACGGGTCTTTGGGTGCCTTTGCTTTCCACTTTTCTCGTCTACTACTATCAATAAGCTCCAACCACGCTCCACTCCTTGCGTGTTCTTGGGTTTTCCTTCCAACCATCGGGGCTACAAATGCTATGATATCTCATCTAAAAAAATTATTATATCTCGTCATGTCCTATTTAACGAAACTATCTTTCCTTTCTCCACCATACACAAACCATCTCCCCACTCTTACTCCTTTCTTGACCCCCGACCGTCATCCTCACCTCACCAATGCAATACTAGCCGACTCCTCTACTCCATCACGGCCTTCTTCAGGACATATCGTGCATCTGCCCTCACGGCTCGACACGCCACCGTCGCCTATTCCACCGTCTTCGCCCTCACGGCCTGCCCAACACCCACCCGAGGTCACTACTCCTCGTCCCGATCCACCCGCCTCTCATCCCATGACCACTCGCAGCAAACATGGGATCGTCAAACCCAAACAAATATTTAATCTCTCTTCTATCTCTTCCCCTTCCCCGCTTCCTCGCAATCCAGGGGTTGCACTGTCCGATCCTAATTGGAATATGGCCATGCATGATGAGTTTAATGCTCTTATTAAGAATAAGACGTGGGAGCTTGTACCTCGGCCCCCTAATGTGAATGGCATACGCTCCATGTGGAGTTTTTGGCATAAATTTAAATCTAACGGTTCTTTTGAGCGGTATAAAGCCCGTCTTGTTGGTAATGGCAGGTCTCAGCAGGTTGGCGTGGATTGCACTGAAACTTTTAGCCGGTTGTTAAACCTTCCACTATTCGCACAGTGCTCAACATTACTATCTCTCGTTCTTGGTCCATTCATCAGTTGGACGTCAAGAACGCCTTCTTGCATGGGAACTTAGAAGAAACAATTTATATGCATCAGCCATTGGGTTTTCGTGACCCTAATCGCCCGAATTCGGTTTGTTTTTATGAAGAAATCACTATATGGCCTTAAACAAGCGCCTCGGGCGTGGTACCAACGGTTCCCTGACTTTGTGGCTACCATCGGGTTTATTCACAGTCGGTCGGATCATTCACTGTTCATATTTCGACGAGGTACTGATATTGCTTATCTTCTGTTGTACGTTGATGATATTATTCTATGTGCCTCATCTATTGCTCTTCGTACCTCTATGGACCGCATTAATGCTGAGTTTGCTACGAAAGACTTGGAGCCGTTGAGTTTTTTCTTGGGTATTGGTGTGACGCGTCATCAGCGTGGCTTGTTCTTGAGCCAACGCAAATATGCTGAGGATGTTATTGAGCGTGCAGGGATGTCCTCCTGCAAACCCTGAGCGACGCCTGTTGACACGAAACCGAAGGTTGGGGCTGCCGCGGACAGCCCCTTGTTCAGTGATGCTACCCTTTTTCGCAGTCTTGCTGGGGCTTTGCAATATCTCACGTTTACCCTTCCCGATATCTCTTATGCCGTTCAACAAATCTGCCTCTATATGCACGAGCCTCGTGACATTCACATGCAAGCATTGAAGCGCATCATCCGTTATCTTCAGGGTACTCTTCATCTCAGTTTACACTTGTCGCACCTCGTCTTTGTCTGGCCTTACCTCTTATACTATTGCTAATTGGGCTGGATGCCCCGATACACGCCGGTCTACATCGGGTTACTGCATTTTTCTGGGTGATAATCTCTTATCTTGGTCTGCGAGGCGCCAACCGACGTTATCTCGCTCTAGTGCTGAAACTGAATACCGCGTCGTGGCTAACGTGGTCTCTGAATCTTGCTGGCTTCGCAATCTTCTTCTTGAGCTTCATTGTCCCGTCTCAAAGGCCACTCTTGTCTACTGTGACAATGTTAGCGCGGTATATCTCTCCGGGAATCCTGTCCAGCATCAACGCTCAAAGCATATTAAGCTTGACATTCACTTTGTGCGTGAAAATGTAGCTCGTTGGCAAGTTCGAGTTCTTCACCTGCCGTCTCGATCTCAAATTGCCGATATTTTCACTAAAGAGCTGGCACGGGTTTTGTTCGATGACTTCCGTTCCAATCTCAACGTTCGCCTTCCTCTCGTTTCGACTGTTGGGTGTAATAGCTGTCCTAATTAGCATAGAAATAGTTAGATATATTTGTAATATATTGTGTATCTTTAGAAGGTAAGTCTTTCCATTCTTGTAGCCTAAAAAACTCTTGTATATATATAATTGAGGAGATTAATGAGAAATCAGTGAGAAAAAATCTCTCAATTACAACAAAAAAAGGCACCATACCCACGAATGGCGGGTTACCAAAATCTTCAATCAAGCTGGTCATTTTAATTTTGAGTTACTTGATGGTGGAAAAAAATGTGTTGCATATATAAGCAAACTTGGGAAAAAGCTATTTTGGATGAAACGAGAGGAAACATAAACTTATGTACAAAAACTCTTTGCGGACGCAGAGACTTTTTTCAAACATGCAACAATATTTTTGCAGAACGAAGTTCCAACGTAGCCGTGAAAGGACCCCACTGAAATTGACTATGACAAGATCGGCAGAGACAATTGCGATGTCATCTAACAAACTTCTAATAAATAATCTATCATCCACTTTTGTCTTGTGGTTTAGTGGAGAAACATAAACTTGACTACACCACAAGTTTAAGATAGCCTCTCTTTCTTTCTGTTCCAGCCCCAAAACAGAGATTATATTAAACACCAAAATGATACGAGGAAACGAATGACATAAATATAAGAGAAACATATGTCTATTGACCCAACCTAATCTTTTTACAGTTTCTCTCCAAAGTCCAAACTTAATGAAAATGTGTGAACAGTCCATTCAAGAAACAGATCAGTATCTTCCGTTTGATTTAACTAAAATTTAAGAGAAAAATGCGCAACTAAAAGTACAAAGAAAAGGTGATTGCTACTTTCAGATTTCCAGGACTAAGCAGATTTCTTCTTCTTATTAGCTTCATCAATCTTCTTCTTCCTTTCTTTAAGAAGACCCACATCAGCCCGTTTCTTCTCATTCCCCATCTGAACAAAAGACAATGAACAAAAGACAAATGAGTAAGCAACGACGAACATGCTCACAAGCATGACTAAAACTACATGTTACAATATATTAACTGGCCAAATTTTAGTTATAGCATTAGAAAACAATGATAGCAAAGTAGCCAACGATAAGAACTCTTAGTATCATCCCTCGAAGGCACATTTCTCTGGAACTGTCCATAAAGATGTCCAAGTAAAATGGAAAGACCAGATATTACAAACACATGTAGCTAACCTCATAAATATTTAACATCAACCAAATATAAACTCGAGTACCGTGCTATCATCAAGTAAGAAAAAAAATCTAAAACATCTAGAAAGAAACTCAACCAAGCATTAAGTTATGGATTCCAATAACAAGCTGGCAATAGATATCTTGTTGTTCTTAAGTTTGAAAAAGGTGAGCGTTTTGAACAGATAATATGATATGCAGAAAATTTGACCTTTTCTATTACACAATAACTATGACGAAGATGAAGAAAGCAATTCTAAGCAAAACACAAAACAAAAGGGACACTCAAAATGATGCACAATGTTACCTGCATTGCTTCATAAAGCCCTCTCTTTCTGCGCGGCATTGCAAGCTTGGACATACTATCGTTATCCTCAGCAATTTGCTTTGAATCGGGTCCGGTATCACCTTCAGCATCACTGCCCTCGATCTCATTAACGGTCGCAGCATCAGTGGCTCCCTTGACCTCCGACTTTATATCTTTAAGATACTGAGTCTCCCAACTTGACATCTGATCCATACAGTGTTTGTCAATATACATTAAACTTCAACAATGAAAATGGAAGATCTCAATAATTATCTATCACTGAATCACCAACTGAGATAATGTTCTTGTAAATTAACAGACCAGATAGACAAGCAATAAAAGAATATGAGCACCACTCATGCATTAATTTTCCCGTGTTTCATAACAACCAAAGGGAAGGATATTCAACATCACTTCATTACCAAAGGACTTGATACAGCCCTAACCAACATTTTTACTACATATTGCTTATTCCAATTAAGTCTCAGAACTGAGGGGTGAAATAAGTATTCGTGATATCATTCCAATAAAATGGCACAGGTGTGAACCAAAATACATGAACAGCTGAATCACGTATCTAAGAATACCACACCTTTTTCTTTCTCTTCATAGCTACAATATCTTCTGCCCGATCAATGACGCTTAGCATGCTGTTAGGGTCACCTAAATCTTCTCTGCCCATACCAGGCAATGGCCGGACATCCTTTCTTGCAGCAGCTTTTAGCAGTTCAATAGCTGCAGCGTAGTCGGGAACATGACCTTCTGCTTCATTGTCAACAAACGGAGACAAATGTGGAGGGGGGACACTGTTGAAATCCAGAGCTTTAATCATTTGAACAGTAAAAAAAGAATTAACTAACAAGTCAAACAAGAAATATCAAAACTAGGCGAAAAGCCAGTACACGGATCCACAACAGGCAATTCAACTCACATAAGATGGATAAGAAAAAATGAGCGAACCAGTATTTGTTTGCATAAGACCTTTCCTTGATCTGTGACAGTAAACTTTACAACCTTTCTGCAAACAAATCCCTAAGATGCAGCAAACCTAAAGCACACACTGTCTTTTCATTCAAACAGAATTCAACACTGCCCATATGCATCAAATTATTTTGCCACAACAGGTAGTGCCCAACATATCTCATGATAAAGAGAGGTAAACAGGCCCAACAAGTCTCGTGCTAAGAGAGGTAAACATGAGCTTCATATTTATAGACATGCATGTACACAAACACACAGAGGGACTCGATTCTTGATGGAAGAAAGCAGTAACTACCCAATGGGAGGGTCACTTTAAAGTTTACAAAGATAAAGACACACTTAATCAATGACTTCACAATTCGACAGAGGTACTCCTCAGAAATAAATTATAGCAGGATGTATGAAACAGAAATGTAAAGACAATTGGAGTTGTTGAACATACCGTCCGGGCATATACTCCTCGGTCGGCAATACGATGCGTTGGTTTACACAATCATAAACCCACTGCGGTTGCACATATTCCCTAGAAAGAAACTTGCGACCTTGTGTTGGCCTATCTACAACCTGCAGAAAAATGCAAGTAAACCATGAATGGAAGTTCTCATAGCAGGTTTAGCTCTCTTGACGAAGCATTATCAGAACCTAGACAGCAGCTAACAAAATTCATAAAAAAGAGCGGCCCCAAAAACAATGTAGTGGCTAATAGATGCCAAATGACTGAATAATGAATTGTTGTTTTAATACACATCAAATTAAATGAGATTTGGGGTTGAATCTATCTCTACACCATACTGTTGCCTGTAGTATCAAGGCAAATATCTATCCTACACAGCCTTAGACCAAGTGCCCTAATACATGCACTTTAAGTGGACGTGTCATGAGATGATAAAGCATTCAAGCCATGGAACCAAATTTCAAAAGAGAGGAACAACTGACATATCTATTGACTTGATAACACTAAGCCAGGGCCCTTACAAACAAGTGATCTTAACGATCTAGCAGATGCCCATAAAAAGGTTCACCAGATATGGACATAAAGTTCTGATTTAGAAAAGTGGGCCATTACTATAAAATAGTAACCATCTATTTTTTTACAAAATTCTGCACAATAATTGTGTTTTCAAAATTTTGATGTTTATAACCAGACAAGAAAAAAGCATTAGCTAGATGTTCACACCCAGGGTACAAAGTTAGATAAACA
The DNA here is from genome assembly GCA_948329865.1 of Linaria vulgaris. Classification (NCBI taxonomy): domain Eukaryota; kingdom Viridiplantae; phylum Streptophyta; class Magnoliopsida; order Lamiales; family Plantaginaceae; genus Linaria; species Linaria vulgaris. The sequence continues at coordinate 79,586,267 of OX415254.1, forward strand.
AGCCTGAACAAAGCATTAATATGTTAGCACGTAGACCAACAAACCTGGTGAGTAATGCTCTGATCAGATTCGTCAAATGGAGCTCCTTCACCCTCCCACGAGACCGTGCCGCCAAAAGCAGGGATGACAAACAGCAATGACTCTCTAGGAACCTGAAAAATGAATAGTGAGAAATTAACATGGCAATGCAAAACACCCAAACAGTCGCTAGGTAACTTGAATGAGTAAAGAATACAATCTAGCTATTGCATCCTACCTCACGACTCAAATAAAATTTCATGTTCTTGAAGAGGTTTTTACATTCCCGTGTATCTGCATCCTCCTCATCCTCATTGGCAGCATCTTCAATAAGGTGCATCAGAGCTCCAGGCTCATTAGAAGGAAGTTGGTGATGAAGTTCGGACATTCGGAGTTCAGACTCTTTCTTTTGTAGATCAGAATCAGATGAATGGTCGGATGTCGACGTCAAGGAGGAACCTTGAGCACTGAAATATCTTGCCAATGCATATAGCTCTGCATATAAATCCCACATGATAAATACCAGGTTCCACTCTCCTATGATGACTTTGACTATTTCAAGCTATATTAACAAGCCTTTGCAACAAACTTCTTGGACGGAACAACAATGGTAACTTCTTACTTGTAGAATAGAAGAATAATAGAAGATAATTCATACCAGCAGCCAGGGCTTCCAACCGAGGATCGAGAATGGGTGGATATTGAACACTAATCGATTGGTATAGTTTATTATTCACAGATGCAAGAAGAGTCTGCAAACCACAACAATGTCAATAATTATCACAAAAGGACCTGATAACACAATTCACGAACCAGTTAACTTACAAGAATCTAAATAGGAAAAAACAAACAAAAAATCTAAAATACCAATAAAATGACCTCCAGAAATCTACAATTGCAATTAAAACTGTGCTTTGACAGGTTTTACTTTCTCAGAATTTTGGAGGTAACGAGATTATTGAAGTACGGCTGAATTAAGAGTTAGGCCACATAGGTCATCACTCTTATCTATTTGAAATTTGACGCGCGCTATAGTTATGCTTGCACGTCCAATCTCAATTTTCTAAATGTAGAAATAATAAATTCATGCCGATCTATACATAAACCAATGAAAACCGACCTCATAAAATTCCAAGAAGGTTAGCAAAACTTTGTAATCAACATCAGGCAGCACTTGTTGCAATGCATGTGGAGTTAACCAAGTGATTTTTTGCCCATCAACCGCTGCCTGCAAAGATAATGAGCACGGCAATCAACAACATAGCAATCACATTTAATAAAAATCTAATCATGTCAAGTCATACATACCTGGTAATAAATGCCTTTCACAGCAATGAATGTCTTACGTAGCTTATGAGTGCGAGAAATATAGCCCTGCCACTCATAACTCAGCCTGCCCAAACAAGTAAGCACCAAGACATGCTAAACACAGTAAGCATACAGTTTCAAATACATGAAATATAATTGGACAAATATCAACTTCAACAAAGAACAGAAGCAACCTTCTGCAGGTGTGGACACGTGCTACAGGAATCTTTTCTCCATCTATGGCCTTATCCACGGCAGGCAATGCAGCAAACAAATGCACCATGCTTAGACAATCGTCGAGATCCCTAAGTGCGTCAACAAATTTAGGATACCTAAACACGAAATCATGAACCATCAGTACAGTCCGGTAATACAATACGATCGATCAGTACAAACAGACGAAAATCACCTCTCTTGCACAAGCCTCTCGAGATGATACTTAGGTTTCCGCGTCAACAGCCGTTCGGCATGATCCCTATTCTTCTTCGACTCGGCTTTCTTCACCTTCTTATCGTACGACCGTATGTCCCTCAACGTCTCGAGTATGGGCTCGTATTTGAGAAACATAATATCTTTCGTGTGATAATAGGAATGATGATTTCCCTTCACCTTCTTCTTCGGCTCCCGAGGAAACACGCCTTTCAGGATACATAATTTTCTAATAACATCAAACAAATAACAATCAACACACACACAAACACACACTAAAATGTGAAAAAGAAAAAAAAACACCACTAACACCCAAAAGCAGTAAAATTGCACGAAAATGATACAAAAAAAGCGAGTTACCTGAATACAGGAAGGCTGACTTGAAGATGCTTTACGGCTTGTGACCTTGTAACGTACTTGGCGGCGTTACCCTCCTTTTTCTTACCCTGAAATGAGAAGGCACAAATTTAACATAAAAATGAAACATTATAACTAATTTAGCAGCAGCGGCGGCGAGAGTTGAACTTACGGCGGGTCTGTAGTGCTTCGGCATGGCGGAGGAGCGGCGGAGGAGTGAAGAGGAGAGAGGGACAAATGATTTAAGAAGGGTTTACAATTTATATGTTTTCCTGTAATTGGGCTGACAATAGAAAAGGCCTAGTAATACATTAAGTTTGGGCCTGACTTGTGGCTGATGATGAGGCTTTAGCTTGGATTGCAAGTATCTGAGCATGGCCTGCATGAGCATTTTGCTTTCTACTATAATTGAAATTATTTGTAACCATTTGTAAAATAAAGGGTGTTTGTGTGATTGCTCAAGCGTAGGATGTGAATGATGATATACAAAAACTAAAAGAAATTTAGTATTGAAATGCAAAAGTATGAAACTATAGAAAATAAACTTTGTTGTTAGGGGTTTTTGGTGGAAGGAAGGAACGTTGATGGGTTTTTTTCGCAGAAAGTTAAAACTTTATATAGAAGCCCAACTCGGAGAAGTTTACAGAAAAATGGGGTAAACCCCCACTGAAAGCAGTGCCACAAGCGGCAAAAACAAACTGATCAAGACCATCAGGTCATGAATTTTCGTGCTCTAGACTAGGTCCATTACACTTGAAAAAGCCTACATTCACTACAACACTCATTCCCACTTCCTTGGGTGTCCATCTTTTGGCTTGAACAGCTATCTTCCCCTGGCTCCAGCCTAGGGCTGTGACCATTCCATAAGCTATCCAATTGCAGTGATTGGTGCCTTCAATAAGGAGGGTTTGCTTTCTCTCGACCAGTTTTCTCCTTTTGGGAGATTTAAGGAAGAATGAAAGTTTACCCTACTCATTTCATAGGCTGTCCTTAGCATGTCCTTCTAATCTTCACATATCAAAACAAGAAATTCTCTACTCCAGGGATTAGTTATCAAATCAAGTATTTATATGTTGTAATTTTTGACATATTACTTTAGTTAATCTATTAGTTGATACTCTCTTACCTCCTTTTGTCTGAATTTTGGATATAAAGGTACTGGCTATGTGGTTACTTACCTCTTTGACTTCTTGTTTCTTACTCTCAAATATTATTTGATTCCTAGCTTTCCATATTGTTGTTGTAAGATGATATATTGCTGAATGAATGTTCTCATTACTCTTGGTGTCTATAAATAATACAATACAAAGGCTATACATGGTAAATTGCCTTAATCTAAGATATATACAAATCAATCAAGAATATATACTAAATATATATAATATACCCCCGCAGTCGAAACGGGAGGATCACGAACAGTGAGACTGGAACAAAAATCTTCAAATAAAACCTGGGGCAGTCCCTTAGTGAAAATATCCGCCATTTGTGAGCGAGACGGAACATGAAGAACGCGAACTTGACCCCGAGCAACCTTTTCACGAACAAAGTGAATATCTAACTCAATGTGTTTGGTGCGTTGATGTTGCACCGGATTATTGGTGAGATAGATAGCACTCACATTGTCACAGTAGACCAAAGTAGCCTTCGAAATGGGAAGGCGAAGTTCCAATAGAAGGTTCCTTATCCAACAAGATTCCGAAACGACGTTAGCCACGACACGATACTCAGCCTCAGCACTGGAACGAGAGAGAGTGGCTTGTCGTTTAGAAGACCAAGAAATCAAATTATCCCCAAGGAAGATGCAATAACCCGAAGTGGATCGGCGAGTGTCGGGGCAGCCCGCCCAGTCGGCGTCGGTATAAGAGAGAAGAGAATCAAGCCGAGATCGAGAGAGGTGGATGCCGAGATGAGTGGTGCCTTGCACGTAGCGAAGAATACGTTTGAGGGCACCCATATGTTCCATCTGAGGGTCATGCATGTGAAGACAAATTTGTTGAACAGCATAAGAAATATCAGGACGAGTGAATGTAAGATATATAAGGGCACCCGCCAAGCTACGAAATAAGGTGGAGTCGGGAAAAGAAGGTCCCGACGAGCCAATTTTGGGCTTGGTGTCGACAGGAGTGGCGGCAGGTTTGCATGAGGACATGCCCGCCCGCTCAATGATTTCAGCGGCATACTTGCTTTGAGAGAGAAACAAGCCTCCTGCAGTGTGAGTGACAGTAATACCCAAGAAATAATGAAGACTACCCAAGTCCTTCATAGCAAATTCAGCACTAAACTGCGCAATAATAGACTGACGAAGAGATGTAGACGAGGCAGTAAGAATAATGCCATCCACATATAACAGTAAATAAGCAATCTCAGTATCCCGATGATAAATAAAGAGAGAGTGGTCGGATTTACTGTGAGTGAAACCGATGGTGGAGGCAAAATCAGCAAACTGTTGATACCACGCACGGGGGGCTTGCTTGAGCCCGTACAAAGACTTCTTGAGAAGACACACGTAATCCGGATGAGAGGGATCCCGAAAACCCAAAGGCTGGTGCATGTAAACAGTTTCATCCAAATTGTCGTGCAAGAAGGCATTCCTGACATCCAACTGATGGATGGACCAAGAACGAGAGAGAGCAATGCTGAGTACGGTGCGAATGGTAACGGGTTTCACCACTGGACTAAACGTGTCCAAACAATCGATCCCAACCTGTTGAGACCTGCCATCACCAACAAGACGAGCCTTATATCGCTCAAAAGAACCGTCAGCATTAGTTTTATGACGAAAAATCCACAAAGAGCGAATAACATTCACATTAGTCGGACGCGGGACTAACTCCCACGTCTCATTCTTAATCAAAGCATTAAACTCATCAATCATAGCATGTTTCCAGTTAGGACCAGATAACGCAAGTCTAGGATTTTTTGGGAGAAGAGAAGGAGAAGAGGAGGTGGAGAGATTAAAGAGACGTTTAGGAGTGCGGATGCCATTCATACCACATGTGATGATGGTGCGTGAAGGAGGGGGCAGTGGCGCGAGAGGAGAGGCGGAGGAGAGGCCAACCGCGGTGGAGTGGACCGAGGGAGATCTAGGGTTGATGTGGGCCGGAGGGGAGCGATCCGTGAGGGAGTGGTTCGGCGCAGGTTGGGCTGTGGTGGTCCGGACCAGAGGTGGGTGGGCCAGGGGAGATCGGCCCGATTGGGGCTGGACTGTAGCGGTTGGGGCCGGATGGGATTGGACTGCGAGTGGTTGGGCCGTATGGGAGTGGGCCGGTAGAGGGATGGTCGCGGGCAGAGTGGGCCGAGTAGGTGAGAGTGGGGCCGTATGTGGTGGGGTGGGTTGGGTTGAGCATTGAGGTGCGTGAGGCGGAAGAAGAAGAGCATTTACCTCGTCATCAAGAAAGAAATACGAGTTCGGAGGTTGGAGCTTGATAGTGGAGAAAGGGAATTTGTTTTCGTCAAAGAGGACATGACGAGAGAGGATGATTTTATTAGTGAGGAGGTCATAGCATTTGTAACCCCGATGGTGGGAGGGATATCCGAGAAAGACACAAGGTGAGGAACGAGGTTGTAGTTTGTGTAAGTTGGTGGAGGGGATGAGAGGGTAGCATAGACACCCAAAGGTACGGAGATGTGTATAAGAAGGAGTACGATTGTAGAGTATTTGACAAGGGGAGGCGTGGTTCAGTGTTTTAGAGGGAAGTATGTTGAGGAGATAAGTGGTCATTTGCAAGGCGTGAGGCCAAAGAGACGGTGGCATGGAAGAGTGAAAGAGAATGGTGCGGATTTTGCGTTCCGCCTTTCCATTTTGGACTGATGTGTATGGGCACGAGAAACGAAGAGTCATGCCACTGTTTGGCAAAATTTGTGGAAGTTAACGTTGTCGAATTCCCTGCCATTGTCACATTGCAAACTTTAATACGGCATCCAAATTGAGTTTTAATAAAGTTTGCAAAGGAAGAAAAAATAGAAAAGACATCAGATTTACGCCCAATAGGGAAAGTCCATAATGAGTTAGAGTAATCATCCAGAAACAGCACGTAATAGTTATGACCACTGGAGCTAAGGACCGGCGAAGTCCACAAATCACTATGAACAATATCGAAAGGACATAAACTAACAGTTGAGGAAGAATAAAAAGGGAGTTTAATTTGCTTCCCCAAAACACAAGGTTCACATAAAGAATTGTCGGAAATGCGACTACACTTAATTAAATTGTTCTTGTGCAAAAATTGTAAAATAGAGAGGCTCGGATGGCCCAAACGATGATGCCATCGAGAGGGGGTTAGGGCAAGCAAAGAGGCAGTGGAACGAGCGGTTGAGAGAGATGATGGTGTGATGGGATATAGGTCCCCAGTGCTATCACATCGCATAAGAGGGGTTCGCGTCTGAAGATCCTGACGCCGAGGTCATGTGAGATGAAGCTCCCGAGTCCAAATACCACTGCTGATCAGGGGGTTGAAGGGACATAGTGTGCATGGCAGCATCAATGTCAGTGGGAGCATAAGAAGGACCCGTGTGTTGTGCCGCATAAGTTTGCTGAGGACGAGGACCCAAGATTCTCGGGTGAGCTGCAGCGGGAGGGCGACCCCACGTGTTGGTTGGATAGGGACACGGGGGGTAGGCCCATGACTGTTGGGGCCAAGTCGGGTAAGTGGGCCAGGTGGAAGAAGGAAAAGCCCGCGGTCGCGGGCTAGGGTTGCCGGATGGGCCGCGACCGCGTCCGCGCCCGCGATGGCCGCCACGACGACCCCGTGGCTGGTTTTGACCGCGGGTTGGCTGAGGTTGACCACGGTCAGGGGGGTCGTCGGACGGAGGGCCCGTGCTGACAAGGGCGGCGGCAGCATGTGCGGCGGTGGAAGATTGCTTGGCCTTGCGGGTTTCTTCCATGATAAGGCGGGACCGAGCCTCATAAAACGGAGGAAGAGGATCACTCTGCTGTATGAAGGTGGCGACGCCGTCATAGTTCTCATTTAGTTCTGCAATAAGTTGGAGAACTAGACGTTGATTGAGAACGGGTGCGCCCACGTTCGAGAGTTGATCTGCAAGCAACTTTAGTTCCTGACAATAAGATGAGATATTCGAAAAGTTGTCCAATTGTACCTGAGAGAATTGGTTCTCCAAATAAACGGCCCGGGAGTTCTTATTGTCTTGGAAGATGTTTTCAAGGCGGACCCAGGCTTGATGAGCGGTGGAATCCTTCTCAAGAATGGTGTGCAGCAAGTCATTGGATATGGTGCCATATATCCATTGAAGAACGATTGCATCGAGACGGGACCAAAGAGCGGGGTCATCACCCGCTGGGGGTGCAGGAGCGGCGGCGGAGGAGGAAGGAGCCGTGGCGGAAGACGAAGAGTCGGCCTCATTTGAAGACTCTTTCGTCAAATCCGAGGAGGCGGGTGGTGACGGGACTTTGGCCAGTGTGGATGGTGGTGCGGAAGGTGGTGAGGGGATGATGTGATCGATGACTTGATAAGCACGACAATGTATGCGAAAAAGTTCCGCCCAAGAAGAGTATTGACATTTCTCAACTTCAAGGGTGATCGGAATGAAATTACGAATATTAGAGACCGCGATAGCGGGGTGAAATTTAGATTCAGCCATTGAAGAGAGAGAGAGAGAGAGAGAGAGAGAGAGAGAGAGAGAGAGAGAGAGAGAGAGAGAGAGAGAGAGGGGGGGGGGGGGCTTTTTGGAGAGGAGAAGGGTTTCACGGCTAGGTTTAGACTCGTGATACCATGTAAGATGATATTTTGCTGAATGAATGTTCTCATTACTCTTGGTGTCTATAAATAATACAATACAAAGGCTATACATGGTAAATTGCCTTAATCTAACATATATACAAATCAATCAAGAATATATACTAAATATATCTAATAGCTGCTACTGACTCCCCTAATGCTGCAGCTCTAATTTGATAGATTGCACTTTTTTTTTGCTTTTGAATTTTTGAACAGCTGTATCCATCCCTCCATTTCCTGCAGGCATGTATTTAACCCTGTTCATTTTAGGACCATGCACAAAATATCATAGGACCAAGAACAAAGGGAAAACAAATGTCTATGTGTTTCTACATGGTTCTCACACAACACACAATTTTTATCAGTAGGAACGTTGATGTTATTGAAACCTTAGGGTGTTTATATGTTTGATCAAGGTGACACTCTGTGTTATTAGTCATTTAATTGATTGGAGTACAAACTATGGTTAAACAGGAATATAATGAGTCAAGACTTCATCCATGGATGTTTTAGCCAATTAGGCTTTTAAGTTTTTGATTGGGTAATAAATAATAAACATAGTAGACCTTTAAAATATCACATGAAAAGAAAAGAAAAAATAATATATGTTCAGTCCTCAAACTTAACCTTTATAGTTTTGGTCATTTGACTTACTACTTAATGATTTAAGTTTTGTTGTATAATGTTCTTCTTTTCCAACATCATCTTGGTATATCGATTCTTTGTGTCGCTGAAGGACTTGTGCCTCTATGCATCTCGTCCACTACCAAAGTCTCTCTCTTCTCTCACCATTGGATCAAAACAAACAGTAAGTGGACTTGTCAATTACACAAATCTTGGTTGCTCTCAAAAATTTTGACTTTGACATCATAAAAATCACCATGTTGAGTTCCACTATCCTTGCAAATATTTTTACCGATAAAAACAACATAACCCCGATTTCTTCAAAATCAAGTGATACTCGAACTTGGAGAAGGTCTGAAGAAATCTTTTGAGCCAAACTCAGGGTTTTCAATAACCATCAACTCATTTTTAAGTTTAGTACAATACTATACTCCGCCTTTCTCTCTCTCGATTTTTGTATTCTTCTCCATTTTGTGGCTTCGCTGTTGAAGAAATTGATGATAATGAAATGATGAGAGAACTGACTGGTGAACTGGTGAAGACTTGGAGGAAGAAACTAAATGTGACTGGGCTCACATCCCTCACTGCCTTGAAGGATCCTAATGCTCATGGAGGAAGTGGAACACAAAAGAGGAAGAAGAAGGCACAAACGTTTAGCACTGCCTCAGCAGTTGAGAATGATTCTTCCCTAGTGCCCATCAACTCCACATTTATTCAGGAGAAGGTTGACTGGTGTGATAGGATGATTGCGGATAGAAAAATGGAGATAATTGACAAGTCGGAGGAGCTGAAAGAGCTGGATACAATCAAGAAGCACATGTTGGTGGTGATTTCCTCACAAAAAGGGGGAGATTAGCCACCAATTTTTGTTTCTTAAATGCTTTTACTGTCTGAACAATTGTTTTTTTATACATAGAGCATGTTCTCTGTTATGTGTTGAATTGGGATGTATCTGGATATTAACTCAGCAGGCTTTCATATTATTCTAGTTTGTCTTGTTTTGTTCTGCTTATCTAACTGCACGGTGTGAAGTGACACATGAGAGTGTTAGGCCAACACAGTTCTTAATAGTGTTGACCCAACACTGCAGTTCAACATTCATATCTTTAGGGGGAGCAAATTAGAATAATTTGTGTTGGTTTATATTCTGAAATAATGGGATACAGGTGGAGTTTTGTGAAGAAAGTCAAAAAAGGGGAGATTGAAAGTGCAAGTGTTGCAGTGAAATGTTAGTCCAACATTCTAGTAACTAGTGTTGGCACAATATTGAACATGACATTGCACTGTCCGAGTATTTTTTTAATTGCTATATTTTATTTTGCCTTTATTCATAAACTTACATAGTTCCACAAGTTGTAGTTATATGTGTTGTATTTCAGGATATCAAGGAATCTAGGGATCGTGTGGATTAATACTTGAAGAAAGATTAGAAGATCTCTTGAAGATAAACATCAAAGGGGATTTCGAGATTATTCAAGCAATTAGAGAGCAACCATGTTCGTGTCGATCACATCTACGAGAAGGGATAATCAAACTCTATAAAAAGGCGTGTTCAACATCAAGCTAAATAACAAGACTAGAATAGGATATGAGATATTAGAAGTATTCTTTTAATAGTCGTTTATTCTTGTTTTTACTGAGTTTATCTAACGAAGCTATAAACTCCATAGCTTGTATTGAGTTAGTGTTAGGGTTGAGTTCCTTACTCAGTTGAGTTTTGTAAGATCATTAAAATCATATTTAGTGATTATTTGGTCGTAAGGCTCGACATGTTATATTCATATAACCTGCTTAAAATTAATTCTTTGTGTTTGTCATTCCGCTGCAATTCACTCTTCAGTGAATGTTGGGACAATATCGAATACAATCGGTATTGGCACAACATTCCACTTTAACACAGCGTGTGAATCAAAAAGGGTACCAATCCCGATCCCTACATTTTCAAACAGCTTGTTGACTTATTTTTTTCTAATCCTAACTTGATGTCGGTTTAAGATGAGTGCACAAATAGCATATTTGATATTGTTGCACATGCACATAAGCAAATTTTGGATTTATAATTTATTATCATAAATACACATCATGCCATGAATAAATCAAGTTTTTTACTCAAGTAAAATAGAACAAAGAAATGTTTAAGAATAATAAAACTGGGTACGAGAAAGATTCATATTATGTCAAAAAACTCGAATTAAATTATTCAGTCTAATAAGGCTCCAGTCCAACTACATCCAACATCTCGTGCATAAATAGTTATTTTCTAAATCCAACGCTAGTCATATAGGCTGAAAAATGGTTGGTGTATGTAATTGATCACTTAGTTTGCATTTCAAAGAAAATTGTTCTTCATTCACATTTGGATCTACGCTTTGCATTAAAGAAAGAAAAAAATACATGATCAATATATATGAATAGCTTTCAACATTTTTGAGGAAAAGGAAATCCATGACCTATAATACACAAAAATAAAATACCTTTAACAAGTCAGTCAATGCCCTGCATGCTTTTGTTGCTCTGTAGAGTTAAATAACTCAACATCACTTATATTTGACACGAAAATGCCAATTTGAGATTTTTTTCGACAAGTAAATCAATAATTGTAGTTAGAATATCACCACTCTATATATAAGAAATACCAAGTTACTTGATTCCATTGGCTATAAACATAAAATGACATTAAATGTCGTATAATAACCTTGAAAAACTCTGAACTGGAAATTTGATTGTGATAGAAGTAGATGTACTTGGATATGGTGCAACAACAGAGTGGCTTCTATGATTCTTTGACATGATAATTAATCTTAGAACACATAACAGCAGATAATATTGAAATATAAAATTGAACTAAACTTAAAGTAATATACTTTCAAATGATACTCTTGAAAATGTGTGCCTTCACTTATAAAATCCAGGTTTTAATTATTTGATGATGATGCTCTCAAAGCTGGTTTTCTCTTTTCCTAGGCATACATCAAAATGTTACGTTTCTCCAAGATATTGATAAAAAGAAAATATTTCAAAAAGAAAATTATATATTGAAATGAAGGTCTCTCCAAGTTAGCTTTTACTTTTCTCTTCTTAGTAGCTTTCTCTAATCCACTCTTTGGTTGTTTGCTCGTTTTGTAAGAAGCCTTTTCTTTAGCTCTTAGTCCAAACTTTTTTGCCTCTAACGTCCTCATTTACATTGGAGCCATGCAGTTCAGCCTCATTTACATTTTCATGGAACATATTAGTACTCATTAACTTTTGACGTGGATTCTGCTCATAACTCGCATCAACTAGCTCTAATAACTTCTTCAACCCTTGTTTTGCAATTTCATATGTCTTTTCACTTTCTGAAGCCCTTATGATTAATTGAGTATGAAACTAACATAACTCTTTGTATCAATAGGCCATCGCTGCTTTAGGATTGACTGGGCCGAGTCATGATTTTCAATTCTCACAGTTTTTTATTTTGCTCATTTCATCCATCGTTTCTTGATATGATGATCATGATTTTTTGTGACAAGTTTGTAATCTAAACCCTTGGGTGCATGTGAGCATAAAACTGTGAAATTCGAATGTTTTGCAGCCACATGATACACAACCATCCGTTGAATCATACGTAACAGGATGATGATAGTTTTCATGAAAGGTCGCAACCTCAAATTCAGTGGTATCATCCTTGTCACCAAGAATTTCCAAATCACAATCACGTCTTTTGCATATATGTTCTTGAAATAATTTAAAAATCGTATGATTGTATATAGATGCGACATAGTTTAGAATTTGCACAAGAAATGATAACGACGGTGCACTATAATCTGTGTGACAATATGTACTAATCTCTTTATAACAACGATCATCGACAAACCTCTCAAAATGTCCAAATAATTTCAACAATTCAGTATCATAATTGAGGTAGTTTTTAATTCCAGTATTTGTAGATTCATTGCGTTGAGTACTGCATATATCTGCACAATTTTTTTTCTTCCATATACTAATGCCCCTGTTTTCGTAATCTTAAATAAACCACCATTGATTTTATTGCAAATTGTACTTCTCAATCATTTTGTTCCACTGCACCAATAAACTCATCTTCATAATCATGGTCAAATATGTAATTGTTAATTCTTTTTAGCAAAATCACAGTGTCGAGCAAATACTGAGCCCAAATGAGAAGATGCGTTTTGATTAATATGCCACACACAAAGATGGTGATTCGTCTCTAGCAATTGAGAGGCTAATGCTTTTGACATAGCTCTATCTTGATCAGTAAGAATTGTTTTTGGTTTCTTTTTTGACATTATAATGGCAAAAGTATCAAATAACCATGAAAAAGTTACAGTCTTTTCATCGTAAGCTTGTGGGGGAGTACAATGAAGTGTTGTGTAGAGAGAAAATATTTTGGAGGCAAAAATCACGTGTTAAGTGGCTTGATGAGGGTGATAGGAACACATCCTTTTTCCACTGCTCAACAATGATTAGACGCAAAAAGAATCAAGTTCTTATGCTGAAAATAGATGATATTTGGTGCCGCGATCAAGATGCATTGAAGGATCATGCGAGGAAATATTTTGAGCGATTGTTTAGAGGATAGGCGCATTCGGGCTGCTCCCTACCGATCTCTCTATTGCAACGAAGTTTGGAGTCGGACAATGCATCATTTATCGATCGAGATGTGACGGTGGAAAAACTGAAAGATGTTGTTTGGCGCATGCATCCGAGGAAAGCGCCCGGTCCGGATGGTATACAAGGTCTTTTCTACCAAAAGTATTGGGATTGGACGCATGAGGATCTCTTCAAATTTGTCACAGACGCTTTGGTTCAAACCGCGAGTGTGTGACGCCCTTTTATGCCTTATTCCAAAGGTGACAGATCCAACGCTTATTTCTCACTTTCGCCCTATCTCGCTTTGTAATGTTATTTATAAATTTATTACGAAGTGTGTTACTTTGCGTTTGAGAGATTATATGTCGCGACTAATTGCCCGACGCAATCGAGCTTTATTAAGGATCAGAGTATCCAAGATAATATTTTCGCCATCCAAGAAGTCTTGCATTCCCTTCGCTGAAAGAAAAAAATAAAAAGGGGTGCATTATTCTCAAGCTTGATCTCGAAAAGGCGTATGATAAAATAAGTTGGGAGTTTCTCGAGGATACACTCAAGGCTTTTCTTTTCCCGACCAACATTATTGAGTTAATCCTCTTTTGTGTCTGTAACGCATCTACGAAGGTGCTTTGGAACAGAGAACCTTTAGAAGCATTTAATCATGGTTGCAGTTTACGTCAAGGGGACCCCCATTCGCCGTATCTTTTTGTCCTTTGCATGGAACGACTTTCCTATCTTATTCATGAGGCAATGGAGAATGGAGGCAATGGAGAATGGAGACTGTGAACTCGTGATACCATGTCGGAATGGGACGTGTATCTCACACCTTTTCTTCGCAGACGATCTATTACTGATGGGTAAGGGCACTTTACGCACGGCGCGGAGCATTAAAAAAAATTTGGGCCGATTCTGCGCGGCTTCGGGTCTCAAGATTAACGAGGCTAAATCGAAAATATATTTTTCGAACAATGGGGATTAGAATATGAAGAGCCGGATTTGCTCGATTCTTGGTTTTGCGCGCATGACATTGCTTGGAAAATATCTTGGCGCGAATCTAGTTCATGGTAGAGTTGGCCGAGAGCAGTTCAACGATACCTTCAATAAGCTTGAGCTTCGTATGGCAGGGTGGAAGCGAATCAACCTCTCACTCGCAGAAAGGGCGACCTTGATCCAATCCGTCTCCACGGCGATCCCAATTCACCTCATGCAATATTGTTGGATGCTGGAGAGTGTTTGCGATAAAGTGGATAAGGTAAATCGTGACTTTCTTTGGTCAAATAAGCCGAACGAGAAGCGCCTTCATCTCGTGGGTTGGAATCGGGTGTTGCAATGTATAAAACATGGTGGTTTGGGTCTACGGACGGCTAGGTTTAATAATGAGGCATTATTGTCAAAAATTGGATGGAAAATACGGCAAGGGGAGGAGTGCGTGTGGTCGAACTTGATTGAGGCAAAATACTTGAAGGGAAGCCGAGTTACGGAGTACATATCGCGGCCGAGGGATAGTTATAATTGGAAGGAAATAATTCGTTGTATGAGCCTAATCCAACCATTCATTCGATGGAAGATTGGGGATGGCCGTTCGGTGTCCTTTTGGTTTGATAATTGGTTGGGACGGGCTCGTTTATGCGACATGATTGAAGCGATAAATCCGGTGGATTATGGCGTTAAGGTTGCGAACCTATTGGATGGGGAATATAACTGGAGGTTGGAGGATTTAACCATGGATATTCCGAAGGGGTGGCGAGAGCGCATTTTAGCTACCTCGATCGGTCCGAGCGAGCTAGAGGACAAGGCGATATGGACTCCAAACTCTAATGGCCAATTTTCTTGTCAAAGTGCATATAGAGAACTATTCCAAAGGTATTCGAAAACGGCGGCGGGGATTGCGCGAGGCGATTGGGTTTGGAAAGCGCCGTGTAGTAACAAGGTGCGATGCTTTCTTTGGTTAGCTAACCAAAATTGGATCACGACAAATCAGTTCCCGATGCCCAAATATAATCGAGACGACGACCCACGTTCTTAGGGACTGCCCGGTGGCGAGAAACGTTTGGAAGGCCTTAATACCCAAGAATTACTGGGCAAATTTCTTCGAGGAGGAGGATGCGCATTGGCTGCAGCATAATTCGAAGAAAACAGGAGATGTGGAGGCGTTCATCAAAGGCACCGACTGGAATATAATTTTTGTGACGGCTTGTTGGAGTATGTCCGCACATTCGAGGGGAAAAAGGTGACGACTTTTGCTATACTTTGTCAAATTAAACAACTATGTTCGGATTACAAACTCGTGAGGAAACCAAAAAATGCTTCGAAGAAGAGCGGTTGGAAGGCGCTGCCCTCGGGTTGGTGTAAACTAAATGTCGATGGGAGTGTTAGAGCACGAGAAAATGATGGATCAGCTGGTGGTGTACTCCGCGATGAGAAGGGTGTGTGGATGTGGGGATTTGTCAAGAAACTTGCACATTCGTCGGTCCTCGAAGCGGAATTAGAAGCTTTGCGCGTCAGATTGTCAGTCACATGGAATAGAAGAGTGCAACGAATTAAAGTCGAGACGGACTCGGAGTAGGTGTTCAAGCTTATCAATGATGACATGGTACGAGGGCACGGATATCAAACCATGATTGACGAGTGTCGAGCTCTTCTACACCGACCATGGGACATACTTTTTCTTTGGATCAATCGTGAGGCGAATAATGTCGCGGATGCTATGGCGAGAGTTACTAGTTTATTAGAGGATGGCGTTAGTGTTCGCCTAACACCCCCCTAATTTGGAGACTCGTTTGCGAGCGGATATTGCCTAGTTTCCTTTGATTTTCATTGTTTACAAAAAAAATAAAAAATGAATACATATAACTTCTGATTACTCAACATAAAAAATAGGGATAATTCTATCAAACCCCCCAAACTATGGGGTCATTTACCGCACAGGGTCAGAACTTTAGTTTTAGCGGCAGTGCCCCCTAAACTTTGGTCGTTTGTGCGAATTTCTCCATTTTCCAGTTTTTTGCAATTTTTCCACAAAAAATCATCGAAAAAATTATTTAAAGTTTGACTAAAACCTCTGTCTCGATGAGACGGTTCCGATGGTGGTGACGGTGTCGCAAAATTCAAAGCCAATACACGGGAAATTTAATTTAAGTGTATTGCACTTAAATTAGAATTCTCATCTTATAACTTTGAATTTTGCATCACCGTCACCATCATTGGAACCGTCTCATCGAGACGAAGGTTTTAGTCAAACTTTAAATAATTTTTTCGGTGATTTTTGGTGGAAAAATTGCAAAAAACTGGAAAATGGAGAAATTCGCACAAACGACCAAAGTTTAGGGGGCACTGCCGCTAAAACTAAAGTTCTGACCCTGTGCGGTAAATGACCCCATAGTTTGGGGGGTTTGATAGAATTATCCCTAAAAAATATACAGCACAATATTATTAACTAACATATGAAAAGACAATGCATAGCGTGATATTTAAATGAAGAGACACATAAAATTACCTGAATTTGTATTAAAAAAACGCGAAAGGTAAGTTGGATGAAAACAAGACTTTGGTCTTTGATGGCCGGTGACTTTATTGAAGAGTTGACTGTTGTCTGTTGGAGAAGAAGGTTTCCTGAAGGAAATCGTGGAATAAGAATTATAAATTAAAATTATACAATTAATCACCAAACCTTATTATTATTATGAATGGATTAGAGTGCGCGTGGTGTGTTCCTATGGATTAGGGATTTAGTTTGAATTTGGATTCTTTTAGCGTTTGCATATAATTAGATAAATATAGTAATTAGAGTTAATTATGGGATAGGGGATCCCACCGATATTTTCTACCAAAACAAATAATAAAATCAATAGTTCAATACTCTCTCTCTCCAACTTCTTTACTTTCACCGTTAGTTGCTGTTGGTAACTCAGACGAAGCGTTGCGTTCCGTCGCTGAGTCCGTAAAAATCACTTCCTTCTTTCTATCGTTTGTATATTCGTTCATATCCAAAGCTATTGTCTATTGTAAATTTTACTGTTTGCTTGATATTCTCCTAATACTTGTTGTTCGTCTCACTCTTTTCATACTTGTTTGCCTCTTTCAGGTTGCTTCTTTTAAATCATGAGTGGAAATATGATTCGAGTCTATCAGCGTAAGGAGCGTAAAGTTAGTATTCATAACTTACCAAAAGACGTGATTATTCACATAATCTCCCTCCTACCAATCGTGGAAGCCGTGCGAACTAGTGTTTTATCCAAAGATTGGAGATACAACTGGGCTTCCGTTCCCTCTATAAAAATTGATGATCAGCTCATGAACAAGGCTAGTTTCGTAAACTTTGTTAACATGATACTTCTTCGTTCTCGCAATATCCAAAGCATACGCCTCTCATGCGGCTCTGTGCGTGATCCAACTATCTTACAGACATGGATATCCTCTCTATCAATGCGTAGTCCTCAGAGTATTAAAATAGTTTCTCCTGATTGCCAAGAATTTACCTTACCACGTTGCCTTCTCGATAATACTGCACTAATCAGTTTAAAACTTAAGTTGCCTTGTACTATGGAAATTCCAGTTAAGGGTTATCTCTGTAACCTCCAAACCTTGTCTCTTTCAAATACTCACTTCCAAAACGAGCATTTTCCTGATACCGACACATTGATATTGACTTTCCCAGTCCTTAAAAGCCTTGAACTAAACTCGTGTACTTGGGGTAATGTAAAGTTTGTGGAAATTAACTCACCCTCATTGACCACTTTCGTTTGTATATCCTTCGAAATTGTAGCAAATGATTTCCTTATCAAGGTTCGTGGAGCAAAGCTGAAGGGGTTCCTGAGTGGTGGTACAGTGCTGCTCAATAATTTTGATCTGAATACATCTTCACTGATCGAAGCACGTGTTATCACTGGGATGACCCAGATATGTGATCATCCATTGGTTGGAAATAGTGGATCACGTTCTCGAATAACAATCAAAAGATTCTTAGGTGTGAAACATTTGAGACTTCTGGGTGGGGTCACTAAGGTTGGTTTCTTCTACTCTTTTTTGTTTTTCCGTTATAAATTTGATCGATTTGCGGTAGTATGGAATTACTTCATTCGTTAGGAGCTAATACAAGAACGAGATAATACAGAAGATATGACTTGTAAATGTTATTTACTTTCCTCTGCCAACAATAATAGATGATTGAATGAAAGAGAAATAAAAAAAGTAAAAAACCATGGATAGATAACAACTAAAAATGAAATCGGAGGATAGCTTCTATCTTGTGTGTCTACTTGGACAGAGAGTAGTGGTAGTGTGAGAAAACAGATAATTCAACTTATTTCTGCTTTATCCTATGCATGTGTGTGTCAATTTAACTGACTGTGTAAATGTTAAGTAATTTGATGCAGATTCAATTTGTGTGTTCCTTTGTAACTTGTGTTTCGCAGCCTGACCACTTAAACATAGCTATGAACTAAACTAACTCTTGTTTGTTGTGGTAACTATCAAGACGTATGTGCAGTTAATGCCAGGACTTCCTCTTCCTAGGTTCAATAGGCTGGAAAGCCTAACACTAATTTTATCTGGTAAAATAGAAGCTTTGCTAGAGTTACTTCACATGGCACCAAATCTGAAACGGCTCAACCTTAATCTGGTAAGTTATGAAATAAAATCTAAATCTCCTTATTACTGTCTTTCGTCATGGTCTATAAGATTGGGTCTAAGTAGTTTTCCATACATTTGTATTAGTTTTGGCAGTATCTCAACCAAGATCATTCAGAAGATTTTAATTTGGAAGCAGTTGGATCTGTGCCATCTTGTATGTTGTCTCACCTGGCAAAGATCGGGTTTTCTAACTTTGTGGGCACAATGTGGGAACTTAATATGGTGAAGTTTTTGTTGAAGAATTCTGTGAAACTTGAGAAAGTCGTCGTTTCTGTTTACTCCGAGCCACTGATTGCAAAGGCTGTTATCGAAGAACTGTTGTCAACATATTCGAAAGGCTCAACTTACATGTCACTGGTGGTTACTTAAGAGGCTTGCGACTCTCTCTCTCTCTACCTTGTGGGTGTGTGTTCTTGCACGCATGTATGCATGACCAGGAGGTACAAGGGCGTATTTAGATGGGGGCTAGCTCCCATGCACCCCAAGCTTTTGGGCCCAATATTCAACAAATCCAAGTGATTCTTCATGTGCTTATGTCTTTCTATTTACCCCAAAAAAATATGGATTGATGAAGGATAAGGCATTTTCAAGTTTGCTTGTATATACCTCACATCTCTTCACTTACAACCACAATTAAATACATAAAAACCCCATATTAGGATTCACTGGCTTCTAAAAAATTTCCTGCTTTCCTTTCCATTTCAGCTTATGTGAGTTTCACTTAACCCCAAACATGGCCATTCAGGAAATGCTAAATATTAGCCAGGAAAAAGATCAAATTCAATGGTAATTAATTTGTGACCCACAATGGCAACTTAGCCGTTATGTTGGGAAGAGTGAGAAGAAGCGTCTTGTCAAGTCAAAGAAGAATTCTTTGTCCATCAGAATGGGTGGCCTCACCATTCCCTGCAGTGAAGATTTGTTCACTGACTTGATTTCTCAATTTAGAAGAACATGTAACTAATTGGTTCAGAGGAGAACAGTTTTCTAGACTAGTAATACTAACTCATTCTGCATTTGGACACACTTACGGAGATAAATACATGAAAAAAAACTCATTTTCCTAAATGCAAAAGCAACGTCTTGTTTGATTTGTTAGCGCAAATAACTGATAACTCAATCTGTTCATATTGATCTTTACCTTTGCATCACTGTATCCTTAAGTCTTCGAGCCATAGATCAACTATGCCAATACAACCATTCCAAGAATATTGTGGATATTTTTTGTTTTTTTTTTGTTTTTCTTAATAATATCAGTCACTACTCAATCATATAGTAGAAACATAATTGAAATGCTATAACATTTTGCATACAACTTCTAAAGAACATCTGTATTTTGTGCATGGAGCGGCGCACCTTGTGACTTTGCAATAGATGCAACCATGAATTTAGGACCAAACGACGTATTAAGAGAGAGGATGAAACAATACCCGAAATTATTTTGAATAGATTTTTTTGGGACTTCTTAAAAAAATGAGTGCCCATACTTCTTAGGCCAGATTCTTTTGATGATGAGTTTTAGCATGACTTTGTCGATAATCAAGATTTAGTTTTTTAAAGTTTGTATAGAACATGCATTTATTACAATAAAAGAATTAAACTATGCTATAACTCTTCTATATATATGTGTTTAAAAACATATCAAAACATCATAAAACTATTTAATACAATACTTATATTTTTATAGATCTAGAAACTTTTTATAGAATAATAAAGAAATATGTGTACAATTAAATGTAAACAACAATAATTATTTATATAAACAAAAAACAAAAAAAAAAGCTTGTTTTCTTTACATTTGAATTAATTAAAATAGTAGGGTTTTTTTTCTTTATATTTTTATCATTAAAGGATATAATAAAAAAAAACACCAGGCCGAAACGAATAAACGTAGTCAATCAATCTGAAACTTATTTCATAAATGCAGGCACACGGCACACCATGCCTATGTACATAATACTTTCCCCCTTTGGAGTGACAACCACAACCTGAGATGAGGTTCGAGACAAGAAGACAAGGATCCTGGGCAAACAGAAAAATCACCACGTTTTTCATCTCGAATTTCCCCGAGGACTGGAAGTCTAAAGACTTATGGCAGCTCTTTATTCAGTATGGAAGTGTTGCAGAGGTATGCATACCCCATAAAAGAGATAAACTAGAGAAGAAGTTTGGTTTCGCACGCTTCAAAGATGTCGTCGACATTCGTTCCCTCGAACGATGCTTGGATTCACTTTGGATTGGAGGGTATAAGCTGCGCGCAAATCTCCCAAGGTATGAACACCCTTCAATGGACTCATATCGTCAAAAACCTAATGCAACACAGTTCAATGTCAGCGGGGTGAAGCGAGGTCAGATGAGCTATGCATATATAGTTAAAAGCAAGGCAGAGACGGGTTCGAAGTCGTCGAACCATACGGAGAAGAAGAATCACATCATTGATCAGGTTCCAGGTTGGGACGGTATGTCCTTCTCCACTTCAGAAGAAGATTGCGGATGGTTGGTTAATAAATTTGTTGGTAGACTTAGAAACATCGAGGACGTTCTCTCGATCAAGGAGACACTAGAGAAGGAAGGATGGTATTCAATAAATTGTACCCTGTTAGGGGGAAGTCTGGTCCTTCTGTCTTCAGCTAATGAGCAAGACTTTAAACTTGAAGCCATGAATGATAATCCCTGGTGGAAAGAGAGATTTGAATCTATTAAGCCGTGGGAAGAGCAGGATGTAGCAGAAGAGAGTTTCAAATGGATTCTTTGTCAGGGTGTTCCATTACATGCATGGACTTTGAAATTCTTCCAGAAAATTGCAAGTTCTGTTGGTACCTTTGTGAAACTAGATGAACTCTCGACGTCGCGTTCAAGGCTGGATATGGCAAGGATTCTTATTTCCACTAAGTCCGTCGATTGGATCAACAAGGTTATTAAAATTAAAATCAATGACAGAATGTTCACAGTCAGAATTTTTGAGGAACTCTGTGAATGGAGGAATGACAGGAGCAGGCCTCAACTTGATTGTAGTAGGTTCGGACTTCTTGAGGGAGCGACGAATTCAGAGTATTCAGATTCGGATCTCGAAGGGTTCAGTCATGTCGGAGAGTTCGCCGGCAAATTCTCAGATGGAGAAAAGGTGCCGGACTCGCTTGTCGATGAAAATCTCGGGAACGACATACGCATGCAATTGCAACATTTGAATTTGGCGGAAGAACGAGGTGTTGTCTTCATTGGTGACACGTCAAAAGAAACCCACCAACAACTGATTGAAGGTTCTGAGTTCATCATTTGAATGTCAATTCAAATCCAAATAGTGCAGGCCCAGTTGATAAGACTTATCAGTCTTCTAACCCATTGAACGATAAGGCCCAAGAGATATCTCAAGATAATTTGCAAACTAAATGTAATGGGTTGGACGGCCCAGAAGATAGAGGACTTGTTTTAAATTCAAAGGGAGTTCATATTACACCTGAAGGGAGAATAGAGTTTACGGACAAGAATATACTCTCACAGAATGACAACATTAAGTCAAAAAGGGGTCAAGCAAATAAAAAAATTCCCAGGAAAATAATGAAGAAGCGAGAAATGAGAAATTTCTCGCGCTTTTGTGCAGGACTTTGATCCAAACTGGAGAAAGCTCCGGGTAATCAAGATAAGTCAGATTGACTACATGAAGAAAGTGGCAAAGGTAACTCAAATCCTTGCTTGATTAATAAATCCCTCAATGATTCTGATATATGCAACCGCAATGAAATTTTGAGGAAGAATCGACATGAAGAAGCAGTTGATATCTGGGAATTTGGTAAGAGGTTGGACATTTGTCACAAGAATAATGAGTCGGAAATTATTTCCAGGCTCGAGCTCATGGAGGAAGGAGATAAGAACTCATTTATCAACAATTGTAATCTGCTAGTGAGGGCAGGGGATGAAGATCGCCATTTATGAATATTCTAACTTTTAACGTGAGAGGTTGTGGAGGGATGGGTAAAAAAAGAGAGATAAGCAAGTTGGTGTTCAAACATAAGTTAGATATGTTGGCTCTTCAGGAAACAAAGGCTCAAAAATTTGAACCTAAAGAGATCTTTGCTATTTGGGGTGATTCGGAGTGCGAGTGGGCTGAGAGCAGTGCAACGGGGAGTGCGGGGGTGTGCTCATAATCTGGAGAAAGGGGTCTTTTTCTTTGGACCATGCCGTTATCAGTAGCAATTTTATTCTTCTTGTTGGAGGCTGGGGTCACTCAAATATTAGATGTTTTATCGTTAACATTTATTCTCCCTGTGGTTCTGTAGATAAAAGGAGACTTTGGAATGATATCGCTGGTTTGAAGCATCAATATGGTTCTGGGAGGTGGTGTTTGATGGGAGACTTCAATTCAGTTAGGGTGTCATCCGAGAGAAAAGGGTCCCATGAGTCCTATGGATCCCTAAGAGATATGGCTGACTTCGATAAGTTCATAACATACCTTGAACTCGTGGATCTACCTCTTGTTGGACAAAAATACACTTGGAGCAGATCTAATTCCTCTTGCATGAGTCGACTGGACCGTTTTCTTATTTCTGAAGAAT
Organism: Linaria vulgaris; assembly: GCA_948329865.1. NCBI lineage: Eukaryota > Viridiplantae > Streptophyta > Magnoliopsida > Lamiales > Plantaginaceae > Linaria > Linaria vulgaris. The sequence continues at coordinate 79,609,512 of OX415254.1, forward strand.
GGATTGAGTAATGGGATCATTTAGTTCAGAAGGGACTGCACAGGTCAATCTCTGATCACTTCCCGGTTCTTCTTTTCGTCCAATTTCAGAACTGGGGTGCTAGACCATTCAGGTTTATGGAGTGCTGGTACGAAGAAAAATCACTCCATCCCTTCGTTTATGAATGGTGGACTAGCAGTAAGGTTGAAGGGCAGGCATGTTTCATTCTGAAAGAAAAATTCAAGGGCCTGAAGAATGCACTTAGAGAATGGAATAAATGCTCTTTTGGGAATTTTGATGAAAAAATTCAGAAGGCTCAGGAAGCTCTTGCACTGATTGATGAGAAAGGAGTAACTTCTCCTTTGACGTTTGAGGATTCGACTAGAAGGCAAACTATTGTTGGGGAAATGTGGCAGGCGATTAAGAGTAAAGAAATCTTCCTCCATCAAAGAGCAAGATCGAAGTGGCTTAAGGATGGAGATTCTAACTCTCGCTACTTTCATCGTTGCATTAGGAAAAGGCAGATGTCGAATACTATCCGAGGATTATACATTGACGGCATTTGGAATGAAGATGTCTCTCGCATTAGAGGTGAGATCATGAGGTTTTATATCCATTTATTTTCGGAGCAGAATTGGGATCGTCCTTATCTTGGTCAAATCGAGTGCAACAAAGTCACTGATGATGATAACGTCTTACTCACCAATTCTTACTCTATGGAGGAAATCAAGGACGCAGTTTGGGGATGTGACGGACAAAAGAGCCCTGGTCCAGACGGGTTTAATCTTAACTTTGTAAAAAAGTTTTGGGATCTGGTAAAAAATGAGCTCTTCGACTTTATTTCAGAGTTTCAGTCTAATGGGAGGCTAGTTCGTGGGATTAATCCTTCTTTTATTGTCTTGATCCCGAAGAAGCACAATCCACAGAGTTTGATGGAATTTCGGCCTATCTCATTGATAGGGTGTAATTATAAGATCCTGGCAAAGCTTATGGCATCTAGGTTTGGGAAAATTATTCCTCCAATTATTTCTATTGAGCAGTCAGCTTTTGTTAAGGGTAGGCATATCCTTGATAGTACTGTCTCTACAAATGAAGTCATTGATGCCATTAAAAAGGAGAAGAGGAAAGGACTGATGTTCAAGGTAGACTTCGAAAAAGCATTTGATTGTGTGTGTTGGGATTTCCTTGCTAATATGATGGAACTGTTGGGATTTTGCTCAAAATGGAGAAGATGGATCCGAGAATGTCTTGAATCTGCCTCAGTGTCTATTTTGGTTAATGGAAGCCCCACCGATCAGTTCAAGCCTACTCGGGGCTTGAGGCAGGGAGATCTCCTCTCCCCACTTTTATTTCTCATTGTTGTTGAGGGACTCAACTGTCTTATCAAGAAAGCCACAAGCGAGGGGCTGTTAACTGGCGTTAAGATTGGTGAGAGTGACTTTGAAGTCACCCATTTACAGTTCGCCGATGATACAATTATCTTTTGTGAATGTTCCTTTTCAAATGTGTTGGCTATTAAGTCCATTCTCAGAAACTTTGAACTTATCTCAGGCCTTAAAGTAAATTTTCTGAAAAGTAGCATTGTTGAGATTAATGTCGAGGAAAATTTACTTGGTGAGTTTGCAGCTGTGCTTAATTGCAGGATTGACAGTCTTCCACTCAAATATTTGGGAATGCCTGTTGGAGTCAATCCGAGGCGGACAGAATCTTGGAAGCCCGTGGTCACGGCTTTCAACAAAAGGATGGCGAATTTGAACAATAGACACGTCTCCTTTGGAGGAAGGATTGTTCTTCTTAATTCTGTATTTGTTGGCTTACCATTGTACTTTTTCTCCTTCTACAGAGCTCTGAAGAAAATTCTAAAAGATATTGTTAGCATCCAACGACGATTATTGTGGAGTGGTAATAGTGGTTCCTTGGGTCCGTTGGGACCAACTCTGCCTTCAAAAAGATTCAGGAGGCCTAAACATAAAAGATTTAAAGTGTTTTAATTTAGCACTTTTATCTAAATGGAAGTGGCGTGTCTTACGAGGGGGTGACTCATTATGGAGGAAAATTCTCATTGCAAGATATGGTATTATTAAGAGTCCCACTGATCTTAACTTTGACAGGTACAAACATAAGCTTGTCTCGACTTGGTAGAAAGACCTCCCCCTTTTAGATAAATGAAGTTCTAATGATCAGTGGTTTAACGATGAAATGGTGAGAAAGATTGGCGACGGGACGGATACTTCTTTTTGGAAAGAAAGGTGGCTGGGGAACGAACCATTATTCTCCAAGTTTGGGCGTCTTTTTAGTGTTGTCACGGACAGTGACTGCTCTATTGCAAATAAAGGCGAGTGGACTGAAAATGGTTGGGTTTGGCGATGGCAATGGAGGCGTGGTCTGTTCTGCTGGGAATCAGCAATGCTTGATGAACTTCGCTCGTTTATTGGTCTTTCTGTTCCGGTTCGCGGTAGAATGGATCAGTGGATATGGAAAAGTGAAAGAAAAGGGGAATTCTCGGTAAAATCTGCTTATCGTATTCTTTGTTCGCAAAGCAACACTTCATTGGATCCTACTTTTAAAAAATTGTGGGATATCGAAGCACCTTTGAAAGTTAAAGCTTTCGTTTGGAGGGTACTTCTTGATAGAATCCCAACAAATACTAACTTGCTTAGGAGGGGGATTCTTGTGAGCAACAGTTGCACCAATTGTCCCTTTTGCAACTTGGAAACAGAGGATGTAAACCATCTCTTCTGTACGTGCTCTTTTACATCTCAGGTTTGGTATGGTGTCCTTAATTGGTTGTGTTTAGAATCTGCATTGGCTGGGAATGTAAAAGGGTTGTTCGAGCAAGCATGTGGCGGCATCCTCCCGAGGTACTCAAAATTGCCGGATATGAACTGCATATGGGTCTTCGTGTTATGGTAAGTTTGGATTTCAAGAAATAACTTGTGCTTCAAAGAAAAACCTCATTCTATACGGGATATCATTGATAGTGTAAAACTTAAAAGTTGGGGATGGATAAAATCAAAAGTGTCGGGTTTTTCCTACTCTTTTCCGGAATGGTCTATGTCACCTCTGTTCTGTAACATTTGATGTATCGTTTTGGAGAGTATCTCTTGTGCTCTCATTTTTTATATAAAATTCTCTTTTCTCGATAAAAAAAAAACCTGAGTAATTTACTACTGTTCACTGTGAACTAATTTACCTTTACCTTTATAGTAGGAAGTCTTATTAATCTCTTCGATGGTATTTCTAAACTCTTTAAATAAGCTAAAGTGTGCTGTTAGTCTATTTTAAGTATTTTTTTAAGTATTTGGTTAATAATCTAAAATCTCAAAACTTTTTTCCCAATTTTGAGCTTCATGTCTCTTGCCGAGTGACGTGTCAGATCCATGGCATCCCAATTGGTATAGACTAGGATGACAATTTCTCAATCCAAATTTATAAAATCAGACTTTTGATCAAATCACACATCTTTGATGATCCTGAAAAGCTAGTAGTCTCATCTATAGATTCGTTTTCTAAAGAGGTTTTTGGCAAACAACCTCCCTGTGTTTTGAGAAAGAGGCAAGAAACCTCCCTATGAAATAAAAAGAGGCAAAAACAACCCCTGTGTTTTAGAAAACATAGCAAAATACCTCATTCCTTGTGAAAGTGAGATACACTTGCCAAGGGATGAGTGTGAGATTCCTTTTTGACCAGTTCCTTTTCAAAGCCATTTGATACTTTTGTATTTAACTTTAAAAAATTACATTTCTGACCCGATAAAGTTTTATTTTGCCAAATCCGTTTCGAAATCGTAAAATTGGTATCAGAGCCAGTTTGTTTATTCATTTAAATGGAAAATTATTTCATTATAGCTCATCCCTTTATGAGTAGAGTAACTAAAACACATGAATAATCTAGTTATGGATGAAATTTGGTATCCTCCAGTTCAGTTCTCTTTTAGAGGACATAAAACTACAAGTCTTAAGCATTTTATCGATGCTTTAACAAGATGCCTTGCGTCTCATGAAATGCATATCGAGCACCATGAGGTTCTATGTTGCGACCTAGAACAACAAGGAAAAACTTGCCCCATCAAGAAGGCTAGGCTTGAAAGCGTCGAGCTTATAAAAGTTAGCCTTAAAAAAGCTAATAAGCAAAGTTCAATACTAAGCCTCTAAACTATGCCTGGTATTACCCTAGAACAAGAGCTCCAACTCTTGATGATTAAGTTAGTAAACCTAGCTATTCAAATACCAGATAATCTCCCAGCTATTAGAGCTAAGTTCGTAGCTGTTAATGGCCTCACGGCTGAGATTTCAAGAATTACTAGATTAATTAACGAAAAAAAATAATAGATGAGTAATCTGGCTTTGCCAAATTTTTACGAGCTCGAGACAGATGGCTCTAAGCTGTCCAGAAAACAGTCCAAACATATGGTAACCGTCAATACCATATGCCCGAGCACCTTCAAGAACTTCAAGACAAGCTTGAAACCATGTCTAGGCGTCAGAAAGGGATCTTGGAAAAATATACAAGATATCCAACAAAGAATAAAGAACTTGGAATCCATGCCAAGGTCATCTGAAAGAAGACAAGGAGGATGGTTACCACCATCTTTCGGAAGGGAACCCTTATTACATCAAAAGGGTAAAGCAGTCGAGGTAAAAAAGGAGTTGACCACAAACGAGAAGATGGAAGCTCTGATACGGTGAAAGCCCAGCACGTTGTGAGATCATGTCCAGATTCAGGCTTGACGAGTTCAACTTCGAAAATCTGCAAGATCTTTCCGATCTAGGAGAATCATTTTCGGGTTTGAACCTCGAAAATGTTCGGGGCTATGAAAGTGCAATTATGCCGAGACAAGATCCTCCCCAGGGACAGTCAACGTTTACAGAAGGCATCGGATCTTCCATCCCAAATCCAGAGCCAGTCCCAGAAGAGCCAATCCGAGAAGAACCCATGCCGCACCAGCATGACTTTGTGGCGGGATCCATGTACAGAGCTGTACCAGCCAGATCGAGAGCAAGGAGACCAGATGTTCATGGAACACCATACGGGAGATCCCAACTTGATCCAATACACCCGTATGGGCTTATGCTCAATCTTGATATCTTAGATTTCAAGAATCGCGAGGCCCTGATCGATGAATGGGCATCGGCAATGAGAATTGCAGCAGCAACACTGGAACTCGACAAAGAAGGCTTCATTATGATGTTACAAATGAGCCTCGAAGGATCAGTCAAGATCGGATGAGAACATGCTACCCCAGAAATCAGAGGTGAGGTTCTATCCGGCGATGCCCTCAAAGACATTGTGGACAGAATGGCGAGACTGTTCAAGATATACTTCATCGGAGAAGGATACTTTGTTGATCCCCAAACCGGAGGAGGTGACCAGGAGAAGGTCAGAAGATATGAACAAGCACTGTATAACTTAGAGCTACATGACATATGTAGCGTCGACTTATACATCAAGTTGTTCATCGAGTACAGATGGAAGAGCCGAATAAATGAAGACACAACAATTCCCTTATTTTTTGCCAAAATACCAAGCTCGTGGCGAGAAATGTTACTGCGAGAATATACACCTATCGGGGTAGACACAATTGCCCAAAGGATGTCCTTTCTCAAAATCAAACTGAGCGACTGGTGCCAGAAAGCAGCAATTCAAAAGAATCTCAAGAGGCTGAAAAGAATCAATAAATTAACACGTCTTTGCTGTGACGACAATGACATCCCAACGGTCATTGGCGCACCAGAAAGACATCGGAAAAAGAAACATAGGGATCACCCCTATGAACAAAGGAAAAACAGGTTCTCCAGAAGATCTTCCTGGAAACAAAGGAGATTCTGGTCAAAACAAAAAGCCCGAAGTTACAAATCTGGGCAAAGACCAGGCCCCAGCCGTGAAAGGATGTTTGCCAGCCAAGGAAGCATGAGCAGACCACCAACAAGGAGGACTTTCAGAAGAGCACATACACGAGCAAATGAAAGTTTCAAAGATTGCAACTGTTGGACATGTGGTGCCAAGGGACACATTTCAACAGAATGCCCGGAGAACCATAAGGGAGGAGTCAGACAGTTCGAAGCTACACCTGAATTCGAAAAAGATGTCTACTTCCAGGACCTCGTCCAGGTATATCAGTTTAAAGATATTCCTTCCGACAAAAGTATATATGAATAAGACGAAGGACCAGATGAGTCTTCAGAGTCGGAATCAGAATCAAACTGAAGACGAGTGAGATCTTCCATAAGGAAGTTCAAGAAGATTTGTCAGGATTCTTCTCACAAACAAGCATATCTCACAGAGCATTGATGAGAATCATGCGAGAAGACCCAAAATTACGAGTTTACAATGGATTCACCATCGGAAAAGTGGAAAGAACCTTAGCCCAGCTAAGTTTCAGGCAAAGAAAGCATCACATCATCTATAAGGTTACGGCGAGAGAAATTGCTATCCCAATGGAACTTACCAATAACGTGATGGAAATGCAGCTAGTTCCTATGAACGAAATTAGAGAGGAACTAAGCCGACTCAATCCAGAGATTGCCCAGAAGATGTCATGGATCCATATCGGAGCCATAAGAATCTTGATCAAGGCAACATTCAAAGAAGGTATCAATTCACCAATTGACATTAGTATCTTTGATAGGAGAATTCAAAACCTAAGAGACGCATGTCTTGGAGGGTTATCGGGAAATCTATTCGCTGGAAAGGTGGCAACATTTGTTTATCCGAGGATTGCTTATAATCTAGCTGATAGAGATTTCAACAGGGTTCTTACCTTGCATCAAGATTTCAAAAACAAAGAGTTGATGAAAGAAGGAAATAAGCCATACTCGATCACCTACAGTATTTCCTATGCCCTATCCAACACTCACCATTTGGACATGTTCCGAAGAAAGGAGTTCGTCGAGATACCTGAAATCTTTGACAAGGTTGCCCATGCAGTCAAACCAGAAATTTCAGATCTACCCCATATCCATGAAATGGATATGATCATTCGAGACCAACCAGTGTTCAATCAGAACACCAGTCAAAGGTTCGACCAAAGGGGAATTTCTTTCCATGAAAATAGAATGCATAGCCTAACATGGGGAAAGAAGCCGATTGTCGAAGTTGTAATCGAACCTAAACGATTTACAACTAAAGCAACATAGTGTTGGAAGATATTATCCTTTCGATAGAAGATGTCAAAGCAAAAATTCGGAGGAACTACGAAGAAGATCCTCTAGCTTGGTGGAACAAGAACGAGCTCACAGCATCCTTAAAAGTCCAAAAAGGAAAGGAAAATGAGTTTGTTAGATACAAGCCTATCCTGATGAATCAGAACGATCGAAAGGATATGCAGAAGATTCTTAAGGCGCATCTTGACCTTAAGCTAATCTCACCAGGGGTCTTGCCATATAGCAGTCTCGGGTTCCTAGTTAGGAATCATAGTGAAATCAAAAGAGGAAAACCAAGATTGGTGATCAACTACCAAGGGATCAACAAAATCTTGGAATTCGATGGATACTATATCCCGAGCCGAGAACACCTTATCAACTGCGTCCAAAATGCGAAGGTCTTCTCAAAGTTCGATTGCAAATCGGGCTTTTATCAAATGGAGGAAGAAAGCAAGAAGTATACGGCTTTCTCTACACCGCAGGGACATTATATCTGGAATGTTATGCCAATAGGCTTGGCAAATGCACCACAGACATATCAAAGGAAGATGGATAATCTTTTCAAAGACTACTTCAGCTTCATGTTTATTTATGTCGATGATATCCTCATCACCTCAAGGAATGTCAAAGAGCATGTTAAACACCTGGAAATATTCTCAGATGTTTGCCACAAAGAAGGATTGGTGCTATCCGAAAAGAAGGCTATAATCCTAACAAGGAAAATTGAATTCCTTGGTATTGAGATTGACGAATCAGGTATCATACTCCAAACACATTTGGTGGAAAAGGTACGTGATTACCCTGACAATCTCAAAACGGTTAAACAACTCCAAAGTTTTTTGGGTTTAGTTAATTTTGTAGGAATGTTTATTAACAACCTTGCAAGCTACATGAAAGTGTTTAGTCCTCTGCTCAAAAAAGACGCATAATTTAAATGGACAGAACAACATAAGGGAGCAGTCTAAAAACTAAAGAAGTTGTGTCAAAATCTGCCCAAACTTGCGATACCCAACGATGAAGATGATCTGGTGCTATACACAGATGCTAGTGACCATTGGTGGGCAACCGTTCTAACAAAGATAGAACCAACATGAGAAGTCCCATGCAGATATTGCAGCGGACTATTTGCAGACAATAATGCAGCAAGATGGCACATCAACGAGGAGGAGTTCTTTGCAGTTCGCAGCGCATTTAAGAAATGGCCCATGTTTCTACTCGCAAAGAAATTTATCCTAAAAATTGATAACACAAGTGTTAAAGCTTTCTTAAAAAACAAAATAGAAAGTAAACTCGAGAAAGCCAGGCTTTTAAGATGGCAAGCTGAATGTCAATATTATGATTTTGACGTTGAAATTATTAAATCTCACGAAAATGTTCTTGCAGATTTCCTAACACGAGATGGAGCCAAGTGAAGCCAACAACATCCTCACCAGATGGAGGCATCACAGCGACAGCCTTGAAGAACTAAACAAGACAATTGATAGCCTTACGATTAATGCTAAGGCTTCAGGACATGTACAAGAAAAGGATCTTAACAAGGTCCAGACTGCAATGAAAGCCGCAAGGCTTTGCAGTACCATGTTATGAGATAGTATTTACGGCCCCATTATGCGAGATGCCTCAGAGTCAAAACTTGTCTCTGAACTACGAGCACAAGAGTTAAAATCGAGGCCGGGGATTCAAGTACGATTCACCCAAACATAGGAGAAGATCCTTATGATGAGGATTCTGAAATCAAGAAAGATTCCAAGATGGAAACATCGAAAGAATCAAACCAGTCTAAAAAATTAGAGGCTGAAGTCAACGAGCTTAATCTTAGACCAAGAACGGAAAAGTCTAAGATCCAGAATGATAACCTTAAACCATCTCCATTGGTTGAATATCAAAGAACATGGGAAATGTTATATACAAGAATGGGACTTGTCCCATGTAAATCCTTGGCCGATTGGTCTGGAAAATACCCACGAGTTTGGACTCTACCAAGTGCAAAGCCGGAGAGTATACGAGAGTGGTTTGACTTTGGCTGTTTAGCCTCAGTCTTCACTACATCACCAGGGTTTCTGGAAATCTCGAAATTACCAGAATGGATTTACAAGGAAGTGTATGATACATGGAAGAATAATAATACACTCGGAAGAGGAGAAACTCTGGAACTGAAATTTATTTCAGCAGCTCTAGAAATTACTGGAAAAGGCTCTTATCCCAGCTTCCATCTCATCAAGCTGCAAAGGCCATACATGAAGGCTTTAGACTATATAAAGCCCCCACCAGAAGGACAACTTTTAGTTGCTCCGATATCGGAAGACAATATCACTACAAGAAGAGCCTGGGGACTTTGGGTCTGTCTAACGGAGATGGAAAAAGTCAAGTATTCGTTTAAAACTGAAAGTGCAAGTATTTTGTCAATGTTAGATCAACAATGTTGGGATAACATTGAATACAGAAAAGCTACACATTCGGGATTTATTGCTATAATTGTGTTTTGCCTTTATTCACTTACTAACTTAGTTCCACGAGTTGTAGTTGGTATTTGTATGTGCTCCAGGTCAAGAGACTTCAAGGAAGGATCTATTTCCTTAAAGAGAAGTTTCCATTCAAAGAGAAGTTTCCAAAGAAGAACTTTTCATAAATAAAGAAGGAAATATGTGTGCGGTGCAATGGAAAGATCAAGGCGTGTGAATTGCAAGAAGGAAAGAAGATTACTTGCAGTAGGATTCTTTCCATAGAAGACTACAAGATGATGAAGGATACTTTCCTTAGAAGACTTCAAGTTAAAGAAGGAAACCTTTCCATTGAAGACTTCTAGTCAAAGAAGGAAACCTTTCCATTGAAAACTTCAAGTTGGACAAGGAAACCTTTACCTATTGAAGGAGACTTGCCATGAATGAAATTAGAGTCATACAAGGAGATCTAATAGCAATCAAAAACGTGCACAACATGTCTGGGCCATCAAGGAAGACTACACTATAAATAGGCATGTTGGGCATCAAGAAAAAGACACAAAGACAAGAGCGAAAATATCCCGTGAGGAAATCTTTATAGTCGAGTGTCTTTGTCTTGCTTTAGCAAAGTTTGTGAGTTGTTAGAATAGATCTAAGAGTGAGGAGCTTTTAGAAATAGTCGAAGCAATTCTTGTGTGCTTTTCTTAGTTCGATAAATTTGAAAGTGAGGAGCTTGAAAATTGAGAGAACGACTTTTGTTAAAACCTTAACGGGTTATTTTGCCTACGGCTCAGAAGATCATATTAATATATTATCTTCTTAAAATTACATCTACTTGTGTTCTTTATTTATCCGCTGCGTAATATTCTCTGTCAAGTAGATTTGTGCTAACGTTAACTGCTGTCAGCTGTTAAACGGATGTTAAGATAACATCGAGAGTCCAACAACAGCTTAACATTGGAAGAGCTGATCGGTGTTAGACTAACATCGAAGGGTTAACACTGTGCGACAAGTATCAAGTCCCGATCCAACAATTTCAATTGGTATCAGAGCCAAGCACCGACTTCACTGGTGTTTGGATTTGATATTAAAGGATAGACAACCGGAATCCGAACAATAACAAATTGCTTGTCTTGGATGGATCCAACTATTCTTATTGGAAGGTTAGAATTCGTGCACTCATTAAATCATTCGGTTGGCGAGCTTAGAAGACGGTGATCAAAGGGTATGCAGTCCCTATGTGTGCTCTAGATGAAGATCTTTCATTGTTAGCCTCAAATTCTCCAAATAACGATGGTGAGGATTTCAATTATGGATCACGTACTGTGGCTGAAGGACAATCAAATGAGATTCATACAGTTGCGCTACTCGCTCATACTTACTGGACAAGAGAAGACTCTCAGAACTGCCACGGATCTCAATGTTACTCTAACATCCAGGATCCAACACCAGAACATGAGTTTTTCTTTAGAATTTGGAATAAGTGTAATTCTTGTATTAATTCTGATTCTTTGTCTATTATTGATGAATTTAACTTTGATTACTTTTGTGGCACTGTAGATCCAGATGAAGATCATGACGCTGTTCCTAAGCCAAAATCAGAGTGGACTCAAACTGAGCTAAGTAACGCTTTCTTCAATGAAAAAGCCTTAAATACCATATTTAGTTTGGTTGATAGTCACATGTTTAAGTTAATTAAAAATTGTTCAACTGCAAAGCATGCTTGGGATATCTTAAAAAATCATTGTGAAGGTGATGTATGTAGTAAAAAGACTAAGCTATGCATGTTTTTGAGCAAATTTGATAATTTAACAATGGGGGAAGACGAAAGTATTACTGCTTATTTTGTGAAACTCATGGATCTTGCTAATGAAATTCAAGACTTAGGTGAGTCCATGTCTACTAAGCAATTGGCGTACAAAGCTGTGAGAACTCTTTCTAAGAAATTTGAGGTGATTGCTATGCAAGAAGCTAGGAATATGGACACGTTAGACTTTTATACTCTACTTTGCACTATGAAAGAATTTGAGATAAATCTTGAAAAAGTAGATGATAAAGAAGAAATTCAAGCTTATAATGAAACTGTGTTTGAAAAGTTAAATAAGCTTAGTCTAATTGATAAAAATATTCTTGCTGATTTAAAGAAAGATTTCTCTCAAGAGATGACCAAATATTCTTGTAAACCTACTCCTCATGATGATACACATCTCAAAAAGATTCAATGTTATGAATGTAAAGGTTGGGGCCACTTTGCTTATGAATGTGGTAACAACCTTAGAACAAAAGGGAATTCTAACTTGGTTTGTGTAGATGATAATGATGAGACAGGTTTTGAAGAATATGGTGATGGACAGGTGCCAACGATTGAAGAAATTCAAACAACAGTGTGTGCAAAGGTGGACAAACCCGCTGGTGTCAAGGCTTGGTATTCTGCCAACATCCAGACAACTCGATGTTATGTTAACATCCAGAAGACAACACCAGTCCAAGAGATTTTTGTTGACAATTGGGATGAAACCATTTGTTTAGAAAACTCTGAATGTTTGATTTCTGATTATGATGAGTTTGATGATGATTCTGACTTTGAGTATTTCCATGATTCTATAGGTTTGGAAGATGATAGTGTCCTTGAAGGTAAATTGATTCAAGAAGAGTTTCTTGATGAACTGAAGATCATCTACCAAGACTTGCTCAAGGAGAAGGACAAGTTGAGTAGAATTGAGAAGGCTATGGAAGATAATGAAAGCTTGGAGGCTACAATCGCTCAACTTGAGGTTAGTTTGGACAGAAAAGATGATGAAATAGAAAAGGTAACTTCTAAGCTAGAAATTCCTGAACATACCATTGCCAAGAGGAAAACATGTACTTATAAACTTGATGAAGTTTTATGTTTAGGCAATGATGGTAATTCTGGTTTAGGATATCAAAGTCAAGTTACTCACTCAACTACTTCTGTTAAATCCACTATTCCTGGTTTTGAAAAGGTAAAGGTACTTTCTAGAGAATATAAGAAAATGGCTTATATTTGTCAATATTGTTTTCAATTTGAACATCTTAAACCATATTGCTATAAATACAGAAAGTCTCTTAAAAAGAAAATAGTTGAAAGGAATAGGGATTTATGCAATGCTGATGCTGGTGTTAAGCCAACACTGGAATTTGAACATTCCAATGTTAATACTAGTTATTCCAGTGTTAACTTAACATTCGGTTCCAACATTGCTGAACAAAATAGTGGGATGAGAAACATTAGACTTTGGGTTCCTGAAACTTATATTGTGTGCAATATTATCTTTCCTACTATGCATACTAACCTTGCAGGTAAGTGGTACTCTGATAGTGGATGTTTGAGGCATATGGCTGGATACAAATCTGATTTGATACGGTTATACACGATGTTAAGACAACACTGGATAACCAATGTTACCTTAACATTGAGAACATATTGTATTGCCTCAACACTGCTCAAGACACATGACTGGAAACAAAGTAAATCTGATTTGAAGGAGTGTGCACCACTAACCACTGGAACTTTCACCTATGAAGAGGGAAGTAAAGGAAGAATCATTGGCAAATAAGTGTTGAACGTTGATGGATCCCCACCCTTGAAGGATGAGATGTTGTTGGATGGATTCTGTGAAAATCATATAAGCATCAGTCAACTATGTGATGATGACTTATTGGTAAGGTATGATAAAGATTCTTGTGATGTATCTGATTGTGCAAATGTGTGTGCTTTGATAGGTAAAAAGTTTGAAGACAACTACTTGGCGAGGGATCAAGTGACTTACTTTCAAACAAAGGTGGACTATTCAATTGCCAAGAACAAGAGACTTGGACATACGCACAACAAGAATCTGGGCAAAGTGGTGAAACTTGAAACCGTGAGAGGCATTCCCTATCTCTCGGGTACTGGTAAGATGGTCTATTATGATTGCTCAAAAGGTAAGGTGACCAAAGCTTCTCATAATCCAATCCAAGTGGATGAACAGGTTACAAGTACCTCTAATTGTTTTCATCTACTTCATATGGATCTCTTAGGTCTTATTGAAGTAAATAGAGTTGGGGGTAAACAATATGATTGTGTGATTATGAATGATTTTTCTGGATATACTTTGATTAAATCTTTCAATGAAAAATCAGAAGCTCTTAATACCTTTAGAACATTGCATGCTAGTATTGATAACTTACATGATGCTTCTTTTGGTAATATTTGGTCAGATCATGATAGAGAATCTGAAAATAGGCTAGTCTCTGGCTTATGTGTGCTTAATGAAAATATTCATAAATTCTCTATTCCCATGACTTCTTATGTGGTGATGAAAAAGAAGAAACAAGATCTTGCTCATTTTCATGAATTTGGATATGTTTGCTATAGTTTAAATGACAAAGATTTTGTGAGCAAATATGATCTAAAAAGTGAAGAACATATCTTTGATGGCTATTCTTTGAACAATACTGTTATTAGAATGTTTGATCCAAGATCAATTCTTGTTCAAGAATCGGTTAATGTGGTTATTGATGATTTGCTGAGTGTTGCAGGTGAGTTAGAGGCTGTTGTGCCAAGTCTACTGGATTCTGATGTTACTCTAACATTGACTCCAGACAATGTTATTCCAACATCACCTGTAGATCCAGAACGTGAACATGAAAATGAACCAGAAGCTGATGTTATGCTAACATCGACCAGTCCTGATGTTGACACAACAGTAGAGCAGTCAAACTTACATGAAAAAGTTCAAGTTCAAGATGTTTGGAGAGATACGACTGATAGGATTCAGAGTAATCATCCTACATCTCAGGTTATGGTTCAAATCATTAGTGACATCAAAACACACAACAAGAAAATAGTAAATTATAGAGATATGATAATGTTGAGTGTTTGCATGTCTGCCGCATATTCTGATAATTGTTTAGCTCAAAGATTTGCTGATAACATTGTCTTTGTTTATACTAACAAGTCTACTCTAGACAAGTTTGTTGAGGCTTTGACAGGTACATTAGTGATGAGTGAGATTGGTGACCTGGATTTCTTCTTAGGTTTGAAAGTGAAGCAAAAGGAGGATGTGATGAGCATGATTGGGTTGGAGGAGTCAAAATTGAGCAAGACTCCAATGTCTTCTACTTTGGTAATTCAAAAAGGAGACACAAGCTTGCTATATCTATCCATCACTAGCCCATTTATTATGAACTTGGTTTGTGTCTGTGTTTGTGCCAGGTATTATGCTGAACCTAAAGCTTTTCACTTAATTGTTGTGAAGCGAACACTGAATTATATATCTGGTACTGTAGACTTAGGCATTTGGTATACACATGATGCAAATACAAACCTTGTCGGTTTTGATTCTGACTGGGCTGGAGATTTAGCTGATAGAAAATCTACATGTGGGGGTTGTTTTTATTTGGGAAATAATCCATTTTCATGTTATAGCAAGAAACATAACTGTGTGTCATTATCAACTGTTGAATTTACAGCTCGCAGCTATGTTACCCTTTTTATATGGCTTAAACACGTGTTGCATGATTATGGGATAAAAAGTGACACATTGTTGTTGTTTAGTGATAACCTTAGTGCCATTAACATATCAAGAAATATGGTGCATCATTCTAGAACAAAGCATACATTTTCTATGCATTATTTCTTGAGAAAACTCGTAGATGACAATGTTATAAACATTGATCACTTAGAGACCAACAATCAGTTAGCTGATATGTTTAAGATGTCATTAGATAGCGAGAGGTTCTTAAATTTGAGGAAGGCTCTCGTCTTGAATGTTCTGTGATTCAGTGTTGCATTCCGGTGTTGCCATAACACCACTGGCTAACACCGTAGTCTGTTTGTGGTGTGTAGGATTGCATTAGATTTTTCTATTTGATTTATATTTTGTTCTTGTTTGTCTTTATGAATGTTTGTTATTATTGGTTTGTGTGGTTGACCAGGATTATTAGCTAAGTATTCTGGTGGACATGTTCATATCAAAAGTTTTGTAAAGTAAAAACTCTGTTGTTAGTCTGAGAATGTTAACCTAACATCAGGAGAAGCTGGGATGCACAGAGTTCACTACTTTGGTGTTATTCAGTTGGGACTTATCCATGTTAGGTTAGACAAAGCATGAAGAGAAGCAGGGGTACATGATGTTGAGAGCTTCATTGTCATTCAGTTGTGCTTATTTTTGTGTTTTTGTCTATGGCCAAGGTTATGCATGATAGTGATCCTTACTACTGGGGTGCTTTGAAGTTTCGACTGGTTGCATTCAGTAGCATTGTTCACTTGGTATTTCTCTTGTAAACAGGTTGGTAAACAAGTATGCATGAGGAGTTGGGGTGAAGAAGTATATGATAAATGTATTGTCTTCATTCAGTTCCTTTGTACTTGCCTAATCTGTAGCTGCTGGTTAAGTTGCTGGGGTGTGTGGAGTCTTGTGCTGCCCACATTCAGTGATGAAACTATCCTTTAACATTCACTAGTTTTTGTTCAAAAGAGTTCATGATAATTGATAAAGATTTGAATTGATATGATTTGTTCCTAGTCTATAAAGCTGATACTCCATGGTTACCATCTGCTAATGTTAACTTAACATTCTGTATTCTGCATTCTGTATTCTGCATTTCACTTAGGATTGCATTCATTCATTCTTTCCTTGATGTGTCTGTGTCAGTTTGAGCTTAAGGGGGAGAAATAGTTATGTTATCATGTGAAGGCATATATTTTGGGTTATTCAGCTGCGGCGACACACTACGTTGTCTCTTGTTATGACTTGGAAGTAGATTAACTCCTTTAATTTACTTCATACCCAAAATGTTGGATTTTCTGTTAATTAACTCTCCTTTCCATGTACAGGTCTAAGATATTTGTGGTACTAATTTTCTAATATGTCTTAAGTTTCAGATATGTGTTTTTAGATCTAGCTCATGCTTTTAATTGAAAATATCTTGAGGGTAAGCTCAATACCTCCACATTCACAAGAACCAATGTTGATTCAGAACAGGTGTCAATGTTGTGCCAACATCAGTCTGTAAGCATGTTGTCTCAACATCCAGGTTTAACATTATGACTTATAAGTTTTTTATGAACTGCTCTGGTCATGTGTGAAGTAACTCGGTGTCACTTGTTGTCTCAACAGGCGGTAATTATGCATGATTTATTTTAAGAAACCGCTCATTACTTCTTTTCACTTGTGATTCTAAATCTCTAATCTCTCTGTGCACAATTCTCTGAAATACTATGAATTTTCACTTGCGATTGTTTTTGAAATCCTTGGCATGCATCTATGATCTTGATTGTGGCCCGTGGTATGGTGAATCAAGGATATAACCCCACCCCTATTCCTGTAGTTCTTTCTCGTAGGTACAACACTCGTTCTGGACATTGTTGTTGAGACAAAACAAGTTAAAACTGAGGAACAAGGTGTTGTTTTTGTTGGTACTTCAAACACAGTTGAGGAGACAGTGCTTGAGGAACATTTTGCAGAGAAAGCTGATTTGATTGAGGGGGAGAACATGTTAGTTGTTGGAGATACTAATGTGGGTGATAATGGTGGTTTTATTGCTGGTTTTTGTAAACTCTTGTGCAGGTACATTCTGGTTCAATGTTAAGACAACAGCGATAAACGTCAATGTTAGAACAACTTTCTGGATTCAATGTTAAGTTAATATTGTGAAAGTCTGATGTTATGACAACATTGATAGTTGTTAATGTTATGCCAACATTGAGTTTGATAGCTTACATTAAGGGGGAGCAGTGTTATACCACTGGTACTTGTAAAAAAAAAACATTTGTTGATGATGCTAGGTAATTGCAAGGTGATGAGGAGAATGAGAAAGAGAAGGAAGCCAGAGAGGTTGAGAATGAAGATGAAGTGGTGAAGAAGAAAAAGATGGTTCTGAGGAAAGGGATTAGGAAACTGAGTATGGTGATGATGAAACCATTGAGATCAAAAGGATAAGGAAGAAGGTTCTAAGAAGTCCGATGATGCTGAGTCTGAGCTAGTTGTTACGACAACATCGCTGGAGAACAATGGTGACTCAACATTAGAGGTAACACTGAGGTGATATCTACAATTAAGGCTAACTTTAATTTCCTGTTGGGAGATAAGACTGTGGCTATGGAGGATTTTAAGAAACAGTGGATGATAGAGTTCTTAAAGAGAGAAATGGAAATAGCTGCTAAAGAAAGAGCTATAGAACTTTATCCTATGAAGTAATTCGTCAAGATTTTGCTTTCCTCACAAAAAGGGGGAGAAGTAAGCCATTTGATCTTCATATTTATTCTACTAGTTCTACAATTCTTATATAGTTGATGTTGTCTTAGTTATGCTCTTAATTATGATGTTTAACTCGTTGTATTTTCTTATTAGTATCTTATAGCTACTTGGTTAATAGTGTCATATTAAGGGGGAGTAGCTTAAGATATTAATGATGTTGTGTTGCTGGAGCACTGTGCATAATATGAATAGTGAATAGGTTTGGTTTTGTGAAGAAAGGCAAAAAGGGGGAGATTGAAAGTGCAAGTATTTTGTCAATGTTAGATCAACAATGTTAGGATAACATTGAACACAGAAAAGCCGCACATTCGGGATTTATTGCTATAATTGTGTTTTGCCTTTATTCACTTACTAACTTAGTTCCACGAGTTGTAGTTGGTATTTGTATGTGCTCCACGTCAAGAGACTTCAAGGAAGGATCTATTTCCTTAAAGATAAGTTCTCATTCAAAGAGAAATTTCCAAAGAAGAACTTTCCATAAATAAAGAAGGAAAGATGTGTGCGGTGCAATGGAAAGATCAAGGCGTGTGAATTGCAAGAAGGAAAAAAGATTACTTGCAGTAGGATTCTATCCATAGAAGACTATAAGATGGTGAAGGATACTTTTCTTAGAATACTTCAAGTTAAAGAAGGAAACCTTTCCATTGAAGACTTCTAGTCAAAGAAGGAAACATTTCCATTGAAGACTTCAAGTTGGACAAGGAAACCTTTACCTATTGAAGGAGACTTGCCATGAATGAAATTAGAGTCATACAAGGAGATCTAATAGCAATAAAAAACGTGCACAATATGTCTTGGCCATCAAGGAAGACTACACTATAAATAGGCATGTTGGGCATCAAGAAAAAGACACAAAGACAAGAGCGAAAATATCCCGTGAGGAAATCTTTATAGTCGAGTGTCTTTGTCTTGATTTAGCAAAGTTTGTGAGTTGTTAGAATAGATCTAAGAGTGAGGAGCTTTTAGAGATAGTCGAAGCAATTCTTGTGTGCTTTGCTTAGTTCGATTAATTTGAAAGTGAGGAGCTTGAAAATTGAGAGAACGACTTTTGTTAAAACCTTAACGGGTTATTTTGCCTACGGCTCGGAAGATCATATTAATATATTATCTTCTTAAAATTACATCTACTTGTGTTCTTTATTTATCCGCTGCGTAATATTCTCTGTCAAGTAGATTTGTGTTAACATTAACTGCTGTCAGCTGTTAAACGGATGTTAAGATAACATCGAGAGTCCAACAACAGCTTAACATTGGAAGAGCTGATCAGTGTTAGACTAACATCGAAGGGTTAAGACTGTGCGACAAGTATCAAGTCCCGATCCAACAATTTCAAAAACGTTTCAAAAAACTGAAAATGGGTCCCTCATGCTAAACACCATGACGAGTACCACTACCCATTTTGCCGAGACGATATTCGAAAATAAAAGGCAGAAGCTGTGGAAAAACGAGATTCCGGCCACCTTAGAAACTAGCCAGAAACTATGTAACATGATGCACGCTGGAAAATGAAAAGATCACATTTGTCCAAAATGCTCCGAGCAGAAGGAACCACTTTTTGGCAAAGGATTTCCGGTGAAAAAAGACAAATGGAAATACGACAGAGAGGGCTCCACTAGACCAGGAAAGATGCCTCGTGCTGGAAAAAGGACAAACTTCCCTGACAAAGCAAAAGAGGCCATGTGAAGTTGACAGAGACCACCTCCACTAAAGATAAAAATGGAGGGACCAGATTCCCATTAACAACGGGATAAAGACAAGCTGGTGGATTAAAACGTAAGCCATGACGAATTAATCCATAAAAGAGGAATGAAGTCCGAGTTTGAAGTCCGGATGAGCCTCTATAAATACCCAAGCTAAAGGAAGCAGAAGACATCGAACAACCTCCTCTGTTTTCTTACTCTTAAATAAATTTCATCAGAAAAATATTCTGAGCTTAGTTTGTATTAAGTTTTCAATTCTGTTTTTAAATACGAGTGTATGTGTGAAAGAAACAAGGCTACAATGAGTAGCTAAATAAGTAACTCTAGTCTATAAGGGTTATGTTGTTCTAATAAATAAGTTTCCATTTTTATGAATAAAATTCTGGCTTTTGCTTAAACAGTGTTTCCCTATTTAAATATCTAGTCAACACCAAGATAGTATCTTTAACGCCCGGAGTAGGAAACGAACCAGGGCTGTGCTAATTGTCGTTGAAGGAGCCATTGCAGAACCATCGGTTGCGATTGAGTGGTTAGCTAAGGAAGCTGTAAAACCTGGTGGAAACCCGATGGCAGTTTGGTCGAAAGGAGGTACTATTTTAATTCTGACAGTTATTTATATGGACGGAAGCATGTTGGGCCTGATATGATCGTTATGAACTATTTCCAAATTTAAGGTTTCGAAAAGGATAATTCTAAAACTTCAGGGGTCAAAATTTTAATTTTTATAAGTCAAAAATGTAATTATTAGCTAGCATAGGGACTGGAATCAATTTCAACCTTAGCAGGGGGCGCGCGGTGTGCTATGATTTGTAGAACACAAGAGGGTTTATTGCCTCTTTTATTTTCACAAGGAGGTTTTCTGCCACTTTCATATAACACAGGGAGGTTATTTGCTATCAACTATTTTCTAAAGTTAAAAGCTATACATTCTAGAAGTGTTACTCCATATCAATTTTGAACTCGTGATTCTTTTATGAAATAAAACACAATAAAATAAAATTTTAGCACGTGTCTCTTAAACCCTTAATTGTGGAAAATATCATATCCAAAAACAATCTCTAAACAAAATTATTACCATTAAACCACTGATTACAAAGTAGTAACACATACATATGCTTTTGTACAAATTAGTGGACAAAAAGCCACGCATCTATGCCAAAAAAAAAAATGTTCGTTACAATGGAGGGGAAAACCCCAAAAGATATGAAAATAGCCTACTCTTTGATGGAATGAAAACTAGTGCAGCCTACAATATCGAATAGAGGGTAAGGGGACAGAGATTAAGAGGAATTGTCAAAACAAAGGATGTCGTAGTTCAAAGAATGTCACATATTGACGAGTTTGTCAGCAACAACGTTGGTCTCTATATTCATGTCGAATGTCGCATGAAAGCAGGCTTGATGCCAACGTGTTGCGTGCATCAATAACAACATGATAAGGGTGGGTCTCGACTGTATGATGGTTCAGGAGCTGGACGACAATCTTCGAGTCGCATGCTAGTGATCCAGTAAACCGAAAAAGTAATTAAAACGCAGAGTTCACATCATAATATATTAGTTTACTTGTATTAAGTTGTAATATTGTTGATCACAGAATTAAATAGTCATAATCCATTAATTGAGGATATTATAGTCAATTTGTATGATCAATTGTTCTTTTTCGATCACTTGATTACACAATTTTGTATGTAGTTATATTTGTTTTTCAAACACCTTCAAATTTTGTTTTAAATAGTGTTTACAGCATTTAATTATTTAGCACAACCTTATGCTTTAGAAACAGAGTTTGCGTACACCTCTGTAAAACATTTTGAGACTTAGTTGTGATTTTTCATATGATAATTATTCGGACATTTTGAGACTTAGTTGTGATTTTTCATATGATAATTATTCGGACAAAATATTAAAATGCCCGCTAATTTTTTTAAAAAAGTTAAAATGCCTGTTTTTTTCGTGCCTTGTCAAAATGTTCCGTATGTATAAAAAAAGCTTTCAAAAATGCCCGTGCTCTTATTCGGGCCAAAATTGCCTACGTGGCGGTACAGTCAATGACACGTCAATAATTTGCTTCGCCACATCATATTTTTCAGCAAAAAATATTTTTTACACAAACCTTTGTAATTTTAAAATTATATTTACACCCCATAGTAAATTACGCTTTGCACCCCAATATAGATATATATATATATATATATAAATAATTAACATATATATATATAAACACATATATAACCATTCTATAATAATAATAAATAAATAAATATATATATATATATATATAAATAATAATAATAATAATAAACACATATAATAATAATAATAAAGATATATATAAATATAAGTAAAAAAAAGAAAATTTCATCTTCTTAATAAACATATTTATATATAAACAATATATATAACTATTTTGTAAAAATAATAAATATGTATGTATATTAATAATAATAATAATAAACATATATATATATAACTCTTTGTAAAAATAATAAACATATATATATATATATATATAAATACTAATAATAAAGATATATATATATATATAAATATAATTAAAAAAAATAAAAATGAAAAAAAGAAAAGAAAATCTTATCTTCTTGCCCCCCCCCCCCCTCTTTCACCACCATCATCATCACCATCACCACCACCACCACTTAAACCCGCCATATTCACCACCACCACCACCAAAATTTCCCCTAAATAAAAACCCTAGATCCAGCCTTGGGAACGGTGGCGCGTGAAGATGCGACAAATTTGTGGTGCTATTGTCATCGAGACGCCGTGACTCGTGGATCCTCTGAATCTGGTCAGATCCGCTCGAGGAGTCCACGTCGTCGAAGGTAGGTGAAGGTCGAGATCCAACAGATTTCATCGCTTTATTGACATATTCGCCGGGTCCGTACAAGGATTTTCGGGCGTCGATGGAGGAGATGGTGGAGGCGAGGTTGGAGCACAATAACATGAGAGTTGATTGGGAGTTTATGGTGGTGGTGGTGGTGATGTAGATGACGAGGGGGGCGCGGTGGTGACCTTGGGCGGGTGAAGAAGATGATGGGGGCAGTGGTGGGAGGCGGCGACGGCGGTGGTGGTGGTGTAGATGACAAGGGGTGGGGGGGGGGGGGGTGACCTTTGGGTGGGTGATGAAGATGATGGGAATTTTAATTATTTTGAATGTATTTTTTTTTTACTTTTTTGTATTTCTTTTAATTGTTAAATAAATATATAAAAACTATTATTTTTACAATAGTTTTTCAAGATACAAAAAATGACGATTTTTTTATTTAATTGTATTTTTTTTTAATTTGTTAAAGTTTTTATTATTTTTACAAATAGTTTTCAAGATATAAAAAAATTGTATATATATATATATATTTTGGGGTGCAAATTACAATTTATTTTGGGGTGCAATACAATATTTAAAATACAAGGGTTTGTGTAAAAAGCACTTTTTGGCTGAAAATGTGACGTGGCGGAGCAATTTATTGACATGGCATTGACTGTACCGCCACGTAGGCAGTTTTAGCCCGAATAAAGGTCACATGCATTTTTGAAAGTTTTTTTTAAACATACGGGGCATTTTGGCAAGGCCCGAAAAAATGGGCATTTTTAATATTTCGTCCTAATGTGTAAGACTTACAGGAGACTCGATTATCAAAAAAAAAAAAAAAAGACTTATACGACTATGAGACTCTTTTATATCTCTTAAGAAGAAATATTTTAATTTTATAGTCTTCGTAGTATAATAATATATAGGGAAAAAAACACCCTGCCCCCTATTCTTTCTGTCGTTTCGCACTTTACCCCCCACCTTTGTTTCGTTGCACCCGACACCCCCAACTTTGAAACCGTTAGCACATTACCCCCCGCCGTTAGAATTTCCGTCAATTATGAGGGTATTTCGGGTATTTCGGCCATTTCTCCTCCCCAACCCTGCGGCCGCTGTTGATGAAATTGGGGGTGGTGATGATGGCGATGGGGGTGGTGATGACGACGGCGGCGGTGGTGATGAAATTGGGGTGGTGATGATGGCGATGGGGGTGGTGATGACGGCGGCGGCGGTGGTGATGAAATTGGGGGTCGTGATGATGGCGGCGGCACCACCCCCAATTTCATCACCACCGCCGCCGCCATCATCACCACCCCCAATTTCATCACCACCGCCGCCGTCGTCATCACCACCCCCATCGCCATCATCAACACCCCCAATTTCATCAACAACGGCTGCAGGGTTGGGGGGGGGGGGGGAGGAATGGCCGAAATACCCGAAATACCCTCATAATTGACAGAAATTCTAACGGCGGGGGGTAATGTGCTAACGGTTTCAAAGTTGGGGGGTGTCGGGTGCAACAAAACAAAGGTGAGGGGGGGGGGGGTGGTAAAGTGCGAAACGGCAGAAAGAATAGGGGGCAAGGTGTTTTTTTCCCTAATATATAAAAGAACACTTATGCATCTAAAATACACTGTTTATGTTGTACTAAAAATGAAATAAATATTTTTCACGTATTTGTATTTGTATTCGTAAATAATATAATAGTATTGCGCTCATTTGGTCTCTCTCTCTCTCTCTCTCTCTCTCTCTCTCTCTATAAGATTTTACTTTCACCATTTGTTGATGTTGGTAACTCAGAGTCTCAGATGAGGCGATGCGTTCTGTCGCTACCATACAATCCATGCTACATTGTACGTTTGTACTGTTGTAAGCTTCTCTCTCCTTCCCTCTCTATTGCGCCCTAATTAAGTGACATGTGTTATACATTTAACAAAAATTTAGTTTGAAATTTTCGCTAAATTTAATTTGACAATAGATCGTATATTGAGTACAAAGTGAGATGTTACAAGTGTTGTGCTACGATTCTATTACAAACTAGGTCTACTGTCACTATTGTTAGTTCTAGGTAGACTTGGTCCGGAACACCTCAGACTGACGTTTGGATGCACTGCCTGATGTCGAAGGCGATGCCGAATGTGACGTCGAAGATGATATCGAGGATGACGTCGAATCTCTTCTGTGTCGGGGATGAGTCCATGTCGAGGATCATGCCGGAATGGATATCGGTGATCTATATCGAGGATATGTATAGGGTCGTATATCAGATGCTATATCGAATATATATCAGATGTGATATCGGGGATACTCGATATCAGATGTATATTATACGTGATCATTAAAGCTTACCTTGATTAGTGGAGCCCGAATATTTATAGACATCGGGATAGGGGGATCGCACACGTGATTTCTACGTGATCTGTACTATATCGAATGTTATATTCAATATTCATATCGGGGGCCATCCCCGATATAGATGAACATGGGCCAGCCCAATACAAGAATTACCCATATCATGTAGTCCCCCAGTTTGGGAGTTATTGTTGTAAATAATAATTCGTAAACTAACATTAAGTTTGAATTATCAGTACCTTTTCTCCCGTCAGTTCAAGTGACAGAGCTCGGATACGTGAATTTATTCAAAGATGTTGGCGGACCTGCAATGTAATTTACGTAGCATAGAGGTCCGCGTTTGAATTATCATATAAATAAGTCTCTTGTTGGGTAGTTGCATTGTTATTTTTCTTAAAAGATATCAAAATTATGTTACTATATCGAATTTCCTCGATATTGAATGTCGAATTTGAGATTCGATATGCCCGATCATAAATGCATAATAGAAGGGCATGATGTCTCAAAATAGTAGTTGTGAGGAGAGAAAAAATTACCTTGTCTTTTAGTGAACTCGGATTTCTTTGCAAAGGTATATCGGGGATCCAATATATGATTTTCGATGTTATTTTCGATATGCCTCTCCGATATCTAGTTCAATATGCCGCTCGATGTAGCCTTTTGATGTTAATTTCAATATGATTTTGGATACCACATTCGATATGGTGTTCGACATCATTTTCGTATTGGTTCTTACTTTAGTTTTTTATTTTACAGGTTGCAATTTATTAGGGTGCTCTTTTAATCTCGACCACTCGGTGTAATGACTGGTATTCGCGCACGCATGTTGCAGGTCACGACCGAACGGCTATAGTGGCGGAATCAGCTGCAATGGCGGGGGGGGGGGGGGGGGGGGGGGACGACGCCGACAATTATCATGACGGAAGCTACGACCGTGGCCCAAACTGTTACAGAAGATGTTGTCATGGGGTCTGATTCGGGGGTAGTCGCAGGAGTTGCGATGGAACAACTCCTTGGGGCTACAAGGTCAACTCATGGTGGTGCGGCACCCTTAATGAATGTTGGGGTCGGGGTGTTTGAAGCGCAACGCCCAACTTCGTCTACAAGTGGGAAGGTGGCTTCTGGCACTCCTCCCGGACCGTCTGCTATTTTTGAAAGTGTTGGTGACGCACCGTCGACTACGAAGGTTGGCACTGGGCGGTTGTCCCAAAGTTTATCTGGTGAAAAGGAAAGGAGACAGTTCTTGGAGGTCCCAATAAGCCTTGATGAGGAAAGTTCTGATCCTGTCCTTGCTGCTTCATCCCCGACATAGAAGACATTCAACGTGATTAAATTTTGAAACACCCATAATAACCGAGAACTAATAATAATCAAATCCAACTTCATCATTCATGAATGACAATAAAAACTACATCGTACACAACTAACTCAAACCCTAAATATATAATAGAATACAAAAAAGTAACAACACTTTATTTAATTGAAATTACTTAAATCTTAATTATAAAATACAAAATCTTAATAAAATATACCATGTTTTTTTTTTTTGATGAATTAGAAGTAACATTAATACACCATCACGAAGTACAGAGAAAGGGAGAGAAAGTTTGGGAATGATTCCGTCCCAATTACAAAAAGAAGCCAAGTTAGCCAAATTGTGGGCCGCCTGATTAGGACATCTAGAACTGAATTTAAATAACCATTTTGAACA
This sequence comes from Linaria vulgaris, assembly GCA_948329865.1. Lineage (NCBI taxonomy): Eukaryota > Viridiplantae > Streptophyta > Magnoliopsida > Lamiales > Plantaginaceae > Linaria > Linaria vulgaris. The sequence goes on from OX415254.1 coordinate 79,635,927, forward strand.
GGAGGCCCAAAACTTTCTAATCTCTTTAGTAAACGGTTTGGCTGACTAGTGGGAGTATATAAGAGGCTCATGAATCATTTTAATGACATTGATGTTGTCACATTCAAAGATATTCTGATTAATCTTCCTTCATGAGCAATTTTGCATGCTTCCAGAACTGCCCGAGCTTCAGCTGCTGTTGTGTCAATGCATGGATAGTTATTAGCTGAGGTCAAGAGAATAGATCCATCGGAGCATATACCACAAAGTCCTATTGGAAGCCAGAAAGCCATCGGAGCCCATATCCCGAAGAACAAAGCACAAGAACATAGCCCTATCAAAGCTAAGAAGCCATCAGAGCCCACACCGGAAGGAATAAAATACCAATCCACGACCTACCAGGCTCAGTCACCTATCGCAATACAAACCATGAAAAGGACAACGCAAGAGTAGATCCTTCTCGGGACTGTAACGCTATTGGATGAATCTCTAGCCACCTTTATAAAGTTCTCTCAAAAGATCTACCTCATCGGAGAGAAGAACCTAAAGAAGCCAATCCATCAGAGCTCCCTAAAGTCATCAGACTGGATAGAATACGTCTCAGTCAGCGCCTAGTAGACAAATATAAAGTTTATCTTGTCCTCTCATGCATATTGCGACACTTGTACTTTACTAAACACATGCACAGTGACACTTGTCCCCAAATACCTCTATATGGTATCACTTTTCAAAATTAAAGGGAGGAAAAAAAATTGAAGTGAACACAATCAAGATATAAGGTTATCAGTGAATAAAAAGAGGGATGTTTTGGTCATAAGCAAGCTTCTGAACCTTTGGACAAGGCATTCCAACCCTTATAATCTCGTTAATCTAGTTAAAATATCAAACCTATTAACAAAATAGCGCCGTTTGTGGGAACGCCATAAAATCTGTCCTTGAGCGTGTGCAGCAAGCATTGTATACTACGGACAATTTATTTGACAGCTACAACCGATAGACCCAACAGGAAGATTCGGAAACTACTCACTCGATCCATCGATCTGAAGAAAGAGATTTTATCAACATCCCTCAGTCCGCTTTCGAAAGGCTCGTGGAGGCCACCACTCGAAGAACGCCACATAGGTCTGAGAATCCCAATAACATACCCTCCGAATCTCCTTATCGGAGAAATCGCCATTCGAAAGAAAGCGAACCTCGTGTAGGAGGAGTCCTACCCACGCATCTTAGCACAGTGAACCCCTGCGGGAACCACATATGTACTATAATTATGAAGAGACTCCGAGGGCAGGCCAAAGAGAAGAAAGGCCATACCCCTCGGATTAGCCAATAGATGGAGGCAATACCATATGGGGAGTACTCGACGGTCTACGCAAAGAGATGGGTGACATCAAGAAAACCATGGCCCCGAAGGAGGAGCCAATATTTAAAACCTCTCCCTTTGTTCTCGAGATTGCCCTAGCATCTATTCCTTCGAGGATGCGGCCCATCAATGTCCCCTTGTACACTAGGGATACCGATGGAAGAGATCCACAAGATCACATCCACCAGTACTTGGCAGGGATGGACCTATCCTCCGCTCCTGACCATGCCCTATGCCGGGTATTCCCTGTTACTCTCGGAGGACGAGCTCAGGCCTGGTTTACCCACCTCCCACCTAACTCTATAGTTATCTTTGACCAATTGGCCCACCTATTTGTACGACAATTTGCTTGTAATCGGCGATACCCTAAATCTGCTACACACATCTTCACTGTTAAGTAGCAAAGGAACGAACCTTTGCAAGGATACATAAAACGCTTCTCCGATGAAGTATTAGATGTCTCGAATGTTAGCCTAACTATTTTGGCCGACATCCTGACTCAAGGACTCTGAGCAGGAGACTTCTTCCGATACCTTATAGGGAACCATGTCACAGACATGAATGAGCTTATGCAGAAGGCGGAAACTGACATCCTTATGGAAGAGGCAGAAGACATGAAGAGGCGTATGGAGAACCATGACAACGAACATCGCGAACGCGCCGAGCGGGACGCAAAAACTAAAGAGAAGGGTAAAGAAGGGAAACCCTCCCAATGAAAGGACGACGGTGGCATGGTCAAGAAGTTCCTTTGGCCCGTACCCCTACCCCCGATGACTATTGCTCTGGAAGAAGCGCTCAACGTGATGAGAGGTAATAACGAATTACATTGGCCCTAACCAGCCAAGTTTCCTTATAGGGAAAAAAACTCGGGGAAATATTGTAAGTACCATAAAACCTATGGACATACCACCGAGAAGTGCACCACTTTGAAAAAAGAAGTGCTCCGCTCTTAGAGGTGGGGTACTTGAAGAATTATCTGAAGAAAAACAACCCCGAGGAACCTAGGCCGAACGTGTGGAAAAGGCTCCAAGAGGAGCAGAGAGATGAGGAAAGGACCCCTAGTAGGCGGTCCCGAGAAAAGACCGCGGGGCATCGGAGTCTACCTCCCGCCCCCCCCAAAATCTAAAGAAGACAACGCCCCATCAGGGCGAACAATTAACATGAAAGAGGGAGGAGAAATTTCGATGACGCCCCAAGGTAAGAAGAAGAAATATCTATAGGAAGCAAGGTGAGTGAAACAAGGACTACCCGTGTGCTTTGTTCAAGGAGCAAGGATGCATAGCATTACCTTCAGATCCAAGGATCTGAAAGGTATAATCTATTCCCATGAGGACCCCTTGGTAATCAAAGCTACCATCCATGGGTTTGGGATCCAGCGAATCCTAATAGATACGGGCAGTTTCGTGGACGTATTGTTCCTACCTACTTACCTAGCTATGGGATTGAAAAGGGAACAACTAGAGGCGACTGAAGTCCCCCTCATAGGCTTTTCGGGAGAAGCATGTAATACCCTTGGAACCATAACTCTTCCCATGTCATGGGGAGAGGGAGCCCTTCGAAGAACGGAACCCACCAAATTTTGGGTGGTGGAGGCCTCCTCCCGGACGTACAATGCCGTATGTGGACGGCCCTCCATTTGGACATTCGAAGCGATTCCCTCTACCCTTCACCTTAAGGTAAAATTCCCCACATGCGCAGGTATCGGAGAAGTTCAAGGAAGCCAAGCCAAAGTCAGGAAGTGCCGCATGAACGCCATCCCTCCGGAAGAGGACGAACCAACTCTCGGCAATAGCAAAAGGCGTAAGACCGAAGGTATACTGGTTCAACCTGTGGAGGAATTAAAGATGGTAGAACGTGTAGAAGGAGAGTCCGAGAAGGTGATCAAGATTGGCACAAACATGGAGCCTGAATCAGAAGCCCAACTAACTTCCGTCCTCAAACAATTTCACCATCTCTTTGCATGGGAAGGAGGACTGCCCGGATGAATCAGCGACAAGGTATGCCAACATTTTCTTAACGTAAAGCCTGGGGCTAAACCCATCCAACAAAAGAAAAGAAAAATAGGTCCTGAGCGCAATAAAATTATTCGGTCGGAGATACAATGCCTCTTTAACCTAAAGCAAATTAGGGAAGTCACATACCCCGAATGGCTGGCTAATGTAGTCCTAGTCCCCAAACATGGATGAAGATGGCAGATGTGCATGGACTTTACAAATCTCAATGAAGCATGTCCGAAGGATTGCTATCCCCTGCCTAGCATATACCAGCTGGTCGATTCCACCACCGACTGCGCACTCTTGTCAACCCTAAACGAAGATCAGGGATACAACCAAATCCCGATGGCAGCAGTCGACCAGGATAAAACTAGCTTTATCACCAACGCAGGTACCTTTTGCTATTTAGTAATACCTTTTGGACTCAAGAATGTCGGGGCTACTTACCAAAGATTGGTAAGCCTCATGTTTGCCGGACTCATCAGAAAATCGGTAGAAGTCTATGTGGACGACACGGTCGTCAAAAGTCACACCGCAGAAGATCACCCCGAAGATCTGCGAAAGCCGCTAGTCATCATGAACAACTTCGGAATGAAGGTTAACCCAATAAAGTGCTCCTTTGGAATACGAGGAGGAAAATTCATGGGTTTCATGGTCATAGAAAAGGGAATAGAAGTTAACCTCGAAAAGGCAGAAGCCATCGTAGGCTTACCCACTCCGAAGACGGTAAAAGACGTCTAGAAACTGACCGACCGCATGGCCTCCTTGAGCCGATTTGTTTCTAAATCGGCGAAAAAGGGACTTCAATTTTTTAAGGTACTCTGAAATATCAAAGAGTTCCAATGGACTGTGCAGTGCGAAGATGCTCTGAGGGAGCTAAAAAATTACATGGTGAAACCGCCCTTGCTGGTAGAACCGTCACCTCAAGAGGAGCTCTTCGTCTACTTGTCCGTCGGAGAGGAGGCCGTAGGTGCCGTATTGGTCAAAGAACAAGACAAAGAACATCACCATGTATACTATGTCTGTAAGACTCTCCTCGGAGCCGAAACCAGGTACACCTTAACCGAGAAACTTGTCATTGTTTTGATTATTACGGAGCGAAAGCTGCACCCATATTTTCTTTCCCATCCGCTCACTATGTTGACCAAACACCCATTGCATGCGATCCTCAGTAAACACTAGACATCGGGGAGATTGATAAAATGGGCAATAGAGCTTACAGAGTAAAATATTTCCTATGCCTCGAGGCCCTCTATCAAAGCGCAAGTCCTGGCGGACTTCGTGACGGAACTAGCGGGCATCAGAGCCGAAGATAAGGCACCGATGTGGCACGCCTATGTAGATGGCTCCTCTGTACGTACACACGGAGGAGCGGGAGTAGTCCTGGTAAACAAAGAAGTTGAAGAGGAAATGCTCCACTTTTCTGTCAGGATTGATTATCCTCTGTCAAATAACGAGGCCAAATATGAAGCCCTTCTCATCGGAATAAGACTAGCGCAAGAAGGTGGGATAAAAAGGATACTCATCCACATCGATTCCCATCTAATCGTTCAACAAGTTAACGGCTCTTACGAGGTCAAAGAAGAAAGAATGCGAGATTACCTTCGGGTAGTCCACCAGAGGCAAGGATGCTTCAATGAGTATAAAGTCATCCAGATTCCCCAAGAGGAAAATTAGGAGTCGGACGCTTTGTCCAAGATGGCCACTCAAACAACCACCATCCACACCCGAAGAATCACTCTCCTCCATGTAGGCGAGTCGAAAAAAGTAGAAAGCAAAGGAGTAAACGCCACGACAGACTCCTCGATAAGTTGGATAACTTCCATCAAGGCTTATCTACAAGATCCCGAAGGTTACTCCGAGGAAAAATCTGTACAACGGATTATGTCTAAGAAAACCATACGATACTTTCTTAAGGACGGTGTACTATTTCGGAGGACTTACTCTTGTCTGCATGCCCGATGCCTTAGTGAGAAAGAGGCGCAACAAGTCCTATCGGAAATTCATGAAGAAACTTGTGGGAGCCATACCAGAGGTGAAAGCATGGCCATGCGCTTGATTCGGCAAGGCTACTACTGGCCCATGATGGCTAGAGATTGCAAGGAACATGCCGAGAAGTGCAAACCATGCCAAGCCTATGCCCCGCGGACCTACCAACCAGCAGCTCCATGGGAGCCTAACCTAACACCATGCCCCTTTGCCAAATGGGGCATTGATATCATAGGACCCCTCATCCCCGATGCCGAGCAAAAGAAATTTCTATTGGTGGCGGTGGACTACTTCACCAAATGGGTAGAGGCAGAACCCCTAGCCCGAGTCACAGCAGGTGCAGTCATTAACTTCCTATGGAGGACTATCATGTGCCGATTCGGCATCCCTCGGAGTCTTGTGAGCGATAACGGACTCCAGTTTACTAGCAAAGAGTTAGAAGATTGGTGTAACCATTGGGAAGTCAAACATCATTTTGCTTCAGTGGGATATCCCCAAGCAAATGGCCAAGTGGAAATGACTAACCAAACCCTTCTGAAAAACATAAAGGTTTGACTGGATTGGCATAAAGCCAAATGGCTCGAGGAGATACCTGGCATCCTGTGGGCCTATCGGACTACGCAAAGAACATCCACAGGTGAAACTCCCTATAGCCTGGCATATGGCAGCGAAGCCGTCGTACCCCCCGAAGTGGTAGTGGAATGCTGGCGAGTTAGGGAGTATGAAGAAGTAGCTAATAGCTCCAACTTAGCTCTCGCCCTTGACCTCCTCAAAGAAAGGAGAACCCGAGTCGCTGTCCGAATAGAGGGATACAAGGCCTGGATGTCACAGTACTACAACACCAAGGTAAAGTCTATGATTTTCCAACTTGGAGACTTAGTACTAAAAAGAGTCGGAGCTTTCAAGAACGTAGGAAAGCTTGATCCCCGATGGGAAGGACCCTACAAAATCGCAGGAATCATCGGACCGGCAACATACTAGCTTGCCAACTCCGAAGGCGCAACACTCCACAATACCTGGAATGCCCTTAACCTTAGAAAGTATTATGCTTAATGCAAAGTAGGAGTTTGTACATAAATAAAAAGTTTTTTATATATAGATGGTTCATGTACCAAAAAATAAACGAGGAAAATATGGTTGCACGACAAAATGATGACCCTACATATGGTCATCTAAGCAACCTAATCCCAAGGGGCCATCTATTACAAAACAACGAAATCTCATAGGTATATCAGACCATATCCTATACAAAGGTCCTTATACCACTAAAACGACCCCTACATACCCTAAGCTTCCTTGATCGGACGCTTTCCCTCCCTAATGAGGCGACGATGTTGCTCCTCGAACAAGTTTACAGAATCGCCAATCACCACAAGAGGAACTGCAAGGCCTTCGGAAACCGTTGGATTAACTTCTGTAAAAACTTGACGAATGTTGAGCTCAGGGACAACCAGTCCCGAAGGAAACCCTGGCAAAGCTCGAACTGCGTCCCGACACAGCCGATATCCAATGCGGACTAAGTCACGCATCTCTCTTTGAAAGGACTCCCGAAGAACGGATGAACCCGCTATGCCCAAAACTGCCTGGACTTTGGCCATCACTATCTCCACCTCATGAGTCTCCCATCCGCTCTTCCAAACCTAACTCCCGGGCCTTTTCTGACACCAACCGGCATTCCATCTCCCACGACTTATTCCTCTCACTTTGTAACATCTCATCATAAACCACCTGAGAAGTTTCACGATCCGCCCTTAGGCGAGATAACTCTTCCTGGGCCTCCAGCAGACCCCTCTCCAACTCATCCCGAAAACGGTTTACCAAGCCGGTATCAGAAAATGAGCCCCCTCGGGAACCAATGGCATCTAGTACCATATAAATATGCACAAATTAATCCTATTACCACAACAAAGGCGTAAAGGTTATTGTTATGTATAACGAACGGACAAATACTATACCTCGCATAAATCCTTGCTGGCTAGGTCCTGAAGGCTGGATAGAGGGAGAGTCTTTATCAACTCACAATTCATTATATTCAATAAACCGCTCAAATATTTCCAGCAAAAATCCACAACTGACGTAGCCGGAGGAACGGAACCATCACTTTCCACGAAGGGCTGGGACCCCACGGGAATAGGATTTCTCTCAAGGGGGGAGCCCTTATGATCGGGACCCTCCCCGAGGAGATGAGATCCCCCGGGAGTAGGAGAAGGAAGAACCTCCTCTACCGAAAAGACATCTCCCTCGGGAGAAGACTGCACTATCAAAACGGGTGTAGAAGGGTCCATCCGAAAAGCTGTAGCCGTCGAACCCTTGGGCACCATAAGCTCCAATGCATTTACAGGAGGGGCTACGACAGGCAAAGCCCTTTGATCCCTCTCTTTCAAAGAATGACTTATCACTACCTAAAAATTCGAATGATAGGAGCCCTCGTCCTCAGAAAGGGCGTATCTACCATTCGATATTTGCCCCAAAAAAGCCTTATCAAAAGGCTTAATGGCAAACATATCCATCTCCGCACCTATCAAGAGCACAAGCGTACTATAAGCCCAGAGTATTGAGAAATACCGTAAAAAGAGAGAGAAAAACTTACGAAAAAAGAAGTTATTATGCAGAGGCTGATGAGAGAGATTAAAAATCTCCACCCCTCCTGGAGACCTGCAAGGATTAGGGACTCAGGAAGCTCTAACAAACTGTTGATAACGTAAGTACCCGAGAACAACCCCAAACTAGACAAGACCTCCCATTCACGTACCAATGTCTCAGGATTGGGGACGATATATCCTAAACCCCATCGGAGAGGCACTCCCCAAAAACTAGCCAATGAGCCATTCGGACGGACAAAGAAGAACCTACGCCTCCAATCCCCTCGATGAGAATGATGATTGGAAACATGTGTGAAGGCCATACTATTTTCCTGATATGCCAGGCTAAAAAAGAAAGGGCTACCCAAACAAGGGCGTAAGATGAATATCGCCCCCACCTGATAAGGAGACACCGGGAGGTTTAAATGCTCGGAAAATAGAATATACCCCACCAAATGATGATAAGAGTTAGGCGTCAGTTGGCTAGGGCAAATCTTCCAGCATCGGAAAAGGACTTGAAGAAAAGGATAAAAAAAACCTGCATCTCACAATGCACCTGCTCACAATAAATGGTTAAATAACCCGACGGGGGATCATATGCCTTCTGATCGGGGTGGGGTATATCTACGTCGTACTTGTCAAAATACAAAGCATACTCGGCAAAGCGGGTCATAATAGACTCCCCGTATTCAGTACTCATAGCGGATCCAACACACCCTCGGCCCATCATCCTTGAGGACTCAAAGGAAGCATATTGAACACCGAGGAACGATCAGCTGGGGAATAAGGCGCTCTACTCATAAACACCTCCCTAATATGGTTCATCCGACGTGAATCCTCATACGAAGTTCCTGGCATAGCCCTCGCCGAAGAGCTCCCCACGAGGGCAGCCGAACCTTCATCGGCCCTATCCCTTGGCCCATGGGACAAACTTTCGGAGGAGGCATGACGGACGCCTAGCCGCAACGAAAGATTTCAAGCTGAATTACGAGAGGAATTCCTTGAGGAAACAGAACCGCCCTGCCTATAATGTGGAGGCATCATCTTGCTAAGTAAGTTCCTTACTACTTTTTTACGATTAATTTAAAAACTAACCAAGAGAAAAGCAAAAGCGAAAAGAGAAAATCTAGATTTGCGAAAAAAGAGTAAACAGCTCAGTACAATATTTTGGAAAACCTTTGAAAGTGAGTGTGAAAATATTCACTAAACTCCAAATTATATATATATATATATATATATATATATATATATATATATTTGAGCTGTCAAAGTAAAAACATAGGCACACGTGTTAGTGGATATCTCTATTTAGAGAAAAGTAACTCCAAAGTTTGCCATGCAAACGGGCACGTTCTGCTAAACCATTTACTTGGCCGACAAGAATGAGAATATTAACTCAAGATTAATGAGGGGGTCCCAATATTTATATATACTAAACAATTTTCTATTTTAAACTACAAGTACAAAAAGAAAGAAATAGATAAAGGACAAAATGACTGTTCATTCATAAACCCGAGAAGCCCTCGGAAAACACTTACAATCTTAAAAATTACCTACAAAGTCTAAAAATGCAAAATAAAGAGTTCGAAAATTAAACCTAAACAATCTAATACTGAAACTCTAAAAACAAAAGAAAAATTCTAAACTCCTGAAGTTGAACGAAGAGAGGCCGAAGGAGTGGAAGAAACGGTCCCCTCGGAGAGAAGAGTCTTCGGACTCAGCAGACTGGTCGGCACCCTTATCGTAGGCAGCTGAGTATCGGGTGAAAGCACCCCTCTAGAGCCACTAGGTCTCGGACTTGCACCACCCATTCGGACCTCACTCCCCAACCTAGTAGGAGAGTAAAGGGAGAGGCCCGAGGAGACATGCCGCTATGCCTATGGAAAAGGGCATAAGCTTCCTCGGGGCTAGCTAGATTCTTCAACTTATGGATATTAAAGGCCTTCGTGAAGTCAACACCCGGTCGCAGCAGTCCCATCGCCAACTTGCCACACTCGAGATATCCCCATAGCATATGCCCTGTCAGAACACCATGGTGCCGCTCCTCGGAGAGTTCCAAACACTGTCGAACAATTTCCACCTAAGCATACTTCACCGTCGCTTCCACTTTGGCCTGCAATTCCTCGGGGGAGACAGCCACCGCTAGCTTTCCCGAGGCCGACTAGGCCCGATCGAGGGCTTCGCCCAATTGCTCCTAGAGAACCCTCTCACTTTCTTGAGCCTCCTCCTTCTCCTTTTTAAGGAGCGCTATTTCGGCCTTCGAAGCCTTTTTCGATTCATCAGCCAGAGCCTGCAGGCGCTTCATCAGCTCACCCTGCCTCGCTATCTCCTTCTGATCTTTTTGCCATTGAAAGTCATAAGAGGAGATCTTCGTGCGGAGAACGTCCATCTCCATCAGATCTTCCTTCCTCTTAGCATTAAGAAACGCCACCTGCTCTCAGAGGACTCTCACCTATTTCCCACCCTTATTATATCCCTGCTCGGATATAGTGGCAGCCTCCCTAGCCTTTCCAACATGAAAAATAAAGAGATATCAGGCGTAAGTTCTCCTATCCAAAAAAAAGAATTCCTGCAAGGATAAAGTTACAAAGGAGGACAAATAGAAAAAAAATGAGAAGACTTACCATGAGCCCCATCCAGTTGAGACAGGTTTGCATGAAGTGGAAGCCATCGGAAGGCGTGGCATGAGAGGAGGCGAAGAAGCGGAGTACTACTCTGAAGGCATTCTCCAAAGTCTGCAGTGATGGCAGATCTTCTAAATGAGGAGGAACCCCTAGAAAGGGCATCCCAAAAGAAATACCCCCTGGAAAAACCGTCACTGGAATCGAGGCGACAATAGCTGAATCGATAAATAAGGCCCAATGGACACCCGCAGCACCAGAGGGACTCGCTGCCCCCAAAAGAGAATCCAGAAGCAAGACCTTGACGTCCAGTTGCGACGAATCTCCAGGCTGCGCCTCGGGAATCTCTGAAACATCCTCGGAATCACCTAGCGATACTTCTGAGTTGGATTTGAGAAGCTGCGCCAACAAATCCTCCCCTACAAGAAAAATCGTAAGTCATAAAACTACGAAATAAACGATTAATAGTGATAAGTCAGAAAAGGGATCCAAGTAACTACCTGAAAGAAAAGATTCCCCTTCGTGGATCATCGAAGCTTTCCCCTTCCTACGTGACCTATGGGAAAAAGAAAGAAACAACTTGCCTTAGCCTAAGAAAAAACGAGGTTATGAAATTAACTTGAGAAAAGAAAACAAAAATTATTGGGGGCAAGTGGCTCGGAGATTGGCCCCACCAAAGGCACCATGGAAGGTTCCTCAATTTCCTTCCGAAGAGAAGTTAAAGGGTTGTCGGAAGAGATGGTCACGTACTCTGGCACAATCGCTGAAGAAGTCCCCTCCGTAGTTGGACTTCTTTCCGGAGGGAAACCTCCCTCCGATGCAAACTCCCTTCCCGAAGTCCTCGGAGAGCCCTCTGTGGTAGAGATGGAACCAAATACCGGAACCAGGGCTGACCGTGGGTCTATGATGGACAAGGGGACGACTCCATGGATCACGCCATCCTCCCCGATGACGAATGGGGAATGATCCTCCTCCTCTTACACCGGATGTATGTCCTTGTCCTCGGGGGTACTAACCTCCTCATCTTCTTCCTCGGGAGCATCAAAAGTACCACTGGATGAGCGAGTCGAAGAAGCAGCCTGGGCCTTAGTCTTCTTTCGACCGCTCGAGACCAGAATATCCTGCTCTGATGGCCTCACAGTCATGGATAGGTCCGAGGGACCCTTGCACGAATAATACTTCGCCAAAATCTCCCCTGCAATAAAAGAAAGAAAACCCTTAAAGGACCTTAAAAAATAAAATTTACTCGAAGCAATGAAAGAAAATAAAATAAAATTACTTACCAAAGGAGGCCAGCTCATTGGAAGATAGGGATAAAGGTTCTCGAGCAACATCATCGGCGAACACCACGTGATGAAGCCCCGACCTCTAATACAACTCGCCAAAATCCTCCGACTCCATCACAGCTTTGGTCGAAATAATTGGGGAGAAACCTATCTCTGAGTCCAGGGGATACACTGGAGCCTTAGCCTCCCTCCAATCGAATGGCATATGCCATTCGTCGTCCACGAGCTTCACTAAAAAGTAATTGTCCTTCCAAGTACTGTGGGAGCTGAGTGTCCCCTCCAGAATCTTCTCGGTCGAGTTCTTAACAGAATCCCGATGAAGAAAATGGTAAAAAAGGAGCCCCTCGGGTGAGATTACGATATCAAAAATTGAAAATAACCGAGCCACAATGCAGTTCAATCCCTTCACTTGGCACCAGAAGACAAAAATACAAAGGGCAGCAAAGCTATTCGTAGTCACTTGACTCGAACAAACGTTGCATGCCTTGAAAATCTCGCAGAAGAAAAAGGGTATAAAAGACCGCCACCCATATCTCATCTGCGCAAAATATACCGTTAGATAACCCTTCGGAGGTTTGATAGCCCTCTCCTCCTTAGTCGGGATCTTGAAGGTCATATTCTTCTGATACGCCCCCAAACTCTTGAAAAGAGAGGACACCTCTTTCCGAGTAGCAGTACGCGCAGTCTCCTGAGCTTTTCTGGAGATTACGATTATCTGCCTTCTTTGCTTTTGAAGCCCTAGCCTTCTTCGAAGAAGCAAAATCACCCTCCTTTGCCGCGGCAGAAGTTCCCCCCTTTCTTTTACAAGTGGAGGCAGCATGACCACTCACAACAATGCCACCAGTGACCGCCGGTGAATCGGCGGTAGAAGTGAAAGACACAGCCCCCGAGACCGATGCGGTAGTGGTGAGATCAGTAGCGGATGAAGTCATCTCTACAGAGGAAAGATACAAAAAATTATTTGTGAAGATTTGGGAAAAACTAGCAAAATCGTGAAGAAGAATAGAGAAATTTCTTGCTAAATATTTGCTGAAAAGATTGAAAGTGAGAAGTGAGAAGAGATGAGCGTGTTGGCTATATTTATAGCCAACACCATAAAGGTCGTGAGGAGTAATAACTCCCCGCGTAACTCCCGTAATCGACACGTGACTGGGACATGTTTACCACTAGCTAGCCGTTGGAGCTCGGGCATTACCAACGGTCGGATGAGCGCATGTTACACCGCCAACGATCAAATAAGTAGACCGTTACATCACTGCAAAAAAACCGCCAGGAAGCTCGCCTGTGCTGCTCACCCGAGGACAAAGCTCCCAAGGGCTAAAAGGTAATTTCCTTACAAACGTTTGTGATATATATATACACCTCTCGTTAAATCGCCAAAAAATAAGAGAAAAATGACAAAAGAGAAAAAAAAAGTCCATTTTCTCGCCGAAGGCAAAAAATAAAAGGAGTAAAAATTCCTCTCGCCTCTACGATGGCGATCGAAATTGGGGGGGGGGGGGGGGCTAGTGTTAACTCTAAAAAATAAATAAAGGGATTAACCAAAATGTTAACCCTAAAAATAGGAATTAACCCAAGGACGATACTATCGTCACATATACTCCCGATGCCACGCGGTATCGAGGGGCCCCCACCGAGTGTCGCAAACCCAAAGTGGTAAGAAGTGACACCCGAAGAGGCACTTAAGCGTCCCTTGGAAAGTCACAATGAATAAAAATAAGATATCCACGCGGCATCGAAAAATGAGTATACCCCGATGGACCCGCGAGACTCCGATATCCATCAATGCGCCAAGAGGGACCACAACGAGGACCCCGAGTCCCCAAAAAATGCGAGAACATCCCCTCACTGAACAAACCAAAGGAAAAGAGCCCTCAGAACAATATATCATGAATGGCAACTGAACCCTATTGAGGACAAAAAGCCATCGGAGCACCTATTACGAAGAGCAAAACACAAAGGCAGCCCCTTATCGGAACCAACCATCTATCAAAGTAGACCGTCGATCGGAGCATATACCACAGAGTCCTATTGTGGTCCAGAAAGCCATCGGATCACATATCCCGAAGAACAAAGCACAAGAACATAGCCCTATCAAAGGTAAGGAGCCATCGGAGCCCACACCTTAAGGAATAAAATACCAATCCACGACCTACCAGGCTCAGCCACCTATTGGAATACATACCATGAAGATGACAACGCAAGAGTAGATCCCTTTCGGGAATGTAACGCTATCGGATGAATCTCTAGCCACCTTTATAAAGTTCTCCCAAAAGATCTACCTCATCAGAGAGAAGAACCTAAAGAAGCCAATCCATCGGAGCTCCCTAAAGTCATCAGACCGGATAGAATACGTCCCAATCAGCGCCTAGTAGACAAATATAAAGTTTATCTTGTCCTCTCACGCATATTGCGACACCTGTACTTTACTAAACGCATGCACACTGACACATGTCCCCAAATACCTCTATATAAGAGGTATCCCTTATCAAAATTAAAGGGAGGAAAAAAACTTGAACTGAACACAAGCAATATATAAGGTTATCAGTGAATAAAAAGAGGGATGTTTTTGTCATAAGCAAGCTTCTGAACCTTCGAACATGGCGTTCTAACCCTTATAATCTCGTTAATTCGGTTAAAATGTCAAACCTGTCAACACCACTGCTTTGTGATCACTTATCAATTTCCTCCCATCTGCAACCCTTAGCAGCATAGGATCAACCTTATCCACTTGACAACCCAACTTTTCAGCAAAATCAGCATCTAAGAATCTGTGAGTTGCTCCATAGTTAATTAGAATGAGGACCTTGTGTCCTTTATAATTACAAACAACCTCATAGTCTTGAGGTTAGCCTTTCCTCCAATCATGTTAAGAGAAACCTCTCATGTATCTTGGAAGGCCCACTGCTGGTAGTCAGAGTGGTACTCTTGGATGGTATGCATAAATGCTTCCTCCTCTTCCTCACAATTTCTAAGTATACTTTCAGCTCCTCATACTTCTCAATATAATCCACTAATGAACCATGTTGGTTAAGCTTGTTAAAATCTGATGTAACACTAGCCTACTTAAGATCCTCAAACCTCTCAGACACTTCTTTTAAGAATCCATCCCAGCTCAGGCCAAAAAACTTGATTCTATAGTTTTGGTACCACACTGCCGCCTTCCCATCAAAGTGTAGGTTAGCCATAGTTATCTTTAGTATGTCAGATGGTGTAGGAACTAGCTCAAATTAATTAGTGCATTTGATCATCCAATCCCTAGCAATAGTGCCATCAAAACCAGGGAACTCCACTCCAGAACTAGGTAGTGCACATTGTAGGTTGTTAATGTTGTTTGTCCTAGGAGATCTATCCATGTTATTACTCTGAGATTGTCCCTCTCCTCTCCTGACCGAGGGTGAATCTCTCATAACAGGTTGATCCCTAGCGGTTTGGATCAATAGCCCAACAATATGAGACAATTATATTGGTAGTCCCTCAACTCAGTTAGCAAAAGAATTTTGCCTCTGATCAGATTGGGACTTGCGCTCCTCCATTTTTTCATCTAGATGTCTGATGTGGTCATGTATTTGGGTGTTCAATAACCCAATCTGCTCTTGAATGTTTGTTTCCATCATGGTACGTGTAATACCCCAAAAATTAGGAAGAAAATAAATTTATACTTTAGTCCTTGAACTTTTGAAAATTTCCATTTTTGACCCTAAATGTTTAGAAAATTTTGCATTTGAGCCCCTGAACTTAAAAGTTAGTCTTTTGTATTATTTACAAGTCTATAATCCTAAACATGTATTTCAATTTCAAATATTAACCAGTTGATTGAATTACCTAGAAAAATTACATAAGTAAATATGTATGTAACAAAGAAATCTAATTATACCTATTGGAATTTTAATTGTAAATAATTGAGGGACTTGATATGCAATTAATCAATTGATGAAGTAAGCCATAACATCTTTTTTGATGAGGAAAGCCATGGCATCCTTAAGAGCATGAATAAATTCAGATTTTTTGTGATTTATTATAAAATAATCAAAGTGAGACCTTAATTAAAAGTATTTTAATATGATTTTTTGCCTATAAATAATAGGCTTTCTTCCTACAATTTTCACACCCAAGATCATTTCGGTTTTTTCTTCTTTCTTCATATGAATATCTAAGTTACTAAGTCTACTTTCAAGGAAAATGCATCTCAAGTTCTTATTTCATCATTTTCTACCCGAAAATACCCCAAAACGTTTATTGTGCAGAAATTATCCATTCGGCCCTGCACCTTAGAAAAATCATAACTTAGCAGCAGGACATTCATAGGGGCGAAAGCATAATTGTAGAAAAATCCTTTTTAATCAAGGCCAATGGCCGAATACTCCTCATGATATCCTCTAACTTTCATATGAAGAAATATTTTTCAAATAATGTGATTTAGAAGGTCGAAATTCCTAAACCGTAGACTGCTGTCTGAAAATCTGAAAAATAGGTTCTATGTTTTCAAGAATTATTTAGCATAGCAAACCTTTGGATTTTACTTCCCATTCGGGTACACGTGTTCCTAGTGATGTTAGGGATTAGTTGCCACAAAAATATTTGGAAACAAAGTTCATTTGGATATTCGATCAAAGGTAAACTCGAAACTACGACGATTTTCAACTTATTTAACGTACTTTAAGTTCTTTGTTTATGATTGAAAATAATCATTATAATTCCATGATTGACCACTCACACATGACTCTTATAAGATATAACAATTATGAGAATCGCTTTAATATGACTTGTTTTCACGAATTAATATTTTTGAGATTTTTCAATAGTATATAAATAGTATAATTATGATGTTTAACATATCTTTACATAAGTGTAATAAGATTACCATATACTTTTGAGTTCTAATCCTCTTATATGATTATGTATCGTAATTTAAACATTCTTTTATCATTTACCTTGATTAGGTTTATGTATTAATATTTTTATAAATTATGAATACAATGTTATGTAATTTAAGATAATCTTGGAATAAAATAATATTAACTAAGGTATACAATTTAATGGATTGCTTCATAAGGTAATTGTTTGATGTCATGATTCCTGAAAGTTTTGGATGTACTGCAAACTTAAAGAACGATCTTCCATAAATCAATTAAGTAATATATTTTGAAAAATTATGTTGCACCAAAATAAATAGTTTATCATACTATACTTGATATTATTATATACTTACCAATTGAAATGATTTTCTAACATTAGAAAAATTATAACTACAATTATAATTATAAATATATGGTTGCTTAAGATAAATATTGAGATATAAATTACGTATACAAAGTATATTTGATATTTAACTTAACCTTACGACATCAAAGTTTATCGCGTAAGATTTTCATCAATGATATGTGCTATTTGCTTAAATTAGTATTAGCTACATTTTTTAACAAGAACTTCCTCAAACTTTATCAACACGAAAGTTGAATAGTACATATGTTTATAGTGGTGAGTTATGATTATTCAGTTCACTGATATATCTTAATGTTATTAAAGGTTTGACAAATTAATCAACGACGCGCAAGATTCTCCGAACAAATAAAGGTGAGGTTCCATTTCTAATTTGTTATAGCCCCGTTTGGCATCCGACCCTGAGGAACTTGGACAGAAAAGCTACTACTCCGTTACCAAACCTCGAACAACCTATATTTTATCATAATCCCGTTTTACATCTCATCTCATAACATGATTTTATTACTCATCGTTAAATCATATCCAATCATTTATTATTTCATAATCATGGTAATTCCCCGATATTTTAATCTCATCTTCTGGTTCTGGAATTGTGCAAAGAGCAATGAACTATGTTCGGGAAATGTAGCTCAAGGAGCAACGGATATTATCTGGTTTACTAGCTTATTTGTTTATCCGTTATACCCATTGCGTGGCATAATGAGTCGTCCGTCAAGTGTCTACAAAACCTTTGCTCATTGCTTAGGTGCTTATCATGTAGAGCAAGCAAATAAAGGTGTGAACTCGCTGGCGAGTGCAGAGTTTCCTTTCAAGATTCCAAGATGAAGAGCTTGGCAAGTTCTGGATTGCAAGCATATTACAAGCGGAGTTCACCGAAAATTTCCCGTCGCTTGTGAATGCCTAGTAGGGTGAATCCGGGAAGTTGTCGCTGCCATTTATTAGCACACTTGCAATTTTCGCAAGGATACAGGAAAGTAGGAGTTGCTGAAATTCAGTCCACTTCCATTGGCTGTTCATATCGATGAAGTCAACAACTTTGTGGTTTAAAATCTCTTATGTGATAGGTTGAATAACGTAATTTGAGAGTGCTCCAGGTCCAATCCACCAATCGTGCCAAAAGTGAGATGTTCTTCCACTGCGAATATTCCACTTGAGGCCTCTACGAAGAGGTTCAATGCATGCATATAATTGACGCCATAAAGGTGAGCATCCAGTAGGTTTCTTAGAATTAAGAATATCACCATCAGACACATATTTAGAAAGCAATAAACTGCACCATAATGAGTCCTTTTTTTTTTTGAAGAAGTTCCCAAGCTAATTTCATAATCATGCCTTTGTTCTGGTCCTCCATACGTATCAAACCAAGTCCCCCTTTTTTCTTTAGGAAGGCAACATGTCGTCCAATTGACAAGGTGAATACGACGACGACCCGGGTTATCACCCCAAAGTCTCGCTTTATTCTATCAATGGTGTAGGTAGATGACTTTGGCAACTTATAAGTTTGTATAGTATGGATCGGGATGGAGCAAGCGACTGACTTGAGAAGCATATGTCTGCCGACAAAGGGAAAAAGGTGAGGCCTCTAAGAAAACACACGTTTCTTTACCCGTTCAATAACTTTAGCAAAAAGGGGACGATTAATACGTATGTTACATATCTGAATGCCCAGGTAGCGGCCAAGCGAAGAAGCTTGAGGGATTCCCGACATGCTAGAAATATCTCGGGCGATGTTGCGAGGGACATTAGGCGAGAAAAGAATGATAGATTCGCTAAGGTTTACTTTCTGACCCGAAGCCACTGCAAACATGTCAAGACAATCAAGAATGACCCTCATCTGAGTAGTGCTTGCTTGTGCAAAAAGGAGTAGGTTATCTGCAAAGAAAAGGTGCGAGACTTTTGGACCGTCTTGAGATGCTTTAGTCGGAATCCATGTTTTATCATCAACTTTCGACTGAATAAGATGGGCAAGGCGCTCCATGCACAAAATGAAGACATAAGGCAAAATGGGATCACCTTGTCAAATGCCTCTCGTTGGCAAGAAAGAACCAGTCAGTTCCCCGTTCCAAATAATACGGATGCTCGGAGTCTTAATGCAATACATAACCATGCAAATGATTTTAGAGGGAATATGCGCATGGTGGAGTGTTTCCTCAATAAACGTCCATGAAAGTCTATCGAAGGCTTTCTCAAGGTCAATCTTAAGAGCCATAGTGCCATGCCTCGCCTTTGTATTCCTCATGGTATGGACAAGTTCATGTGCAGTAATTATATTATCACGTGTCTGGCGGCCAGGAGGAAACTACTTTGGTTCGGTCCAATAAGTCTCATAAGTAGGGGTTTGAGTCTTGTGGTGAACACTTTAGTGATAGCTTTGTAGGCGATGTTGCACAAACCCAGAGGACGAAATTTTTGGATAGTCTCAGGGTGGTCCACCTTCACAACGAGATGCAAGAGAGTCTCGTTGAGGGAGGCGGGGAATGACCCTGTTTCAAAAGCCGATGAGACAAGACGATGGAGATCTGTACTAAGCGCGTTCCAAAATTTTTGAAAAAAGATTGGGTGAAAACCATCGGGTCCTGGATTATAGGGACCCATAGCAAAGTTCACTGCCCGAACTTCTATCATGCTAATTTCTCTAGTAAGAGAAGACGAATCACCAGGTGTCAAAGGGACTATCCAAAAATATGATTCGTTCAGCGCTCAAGAACAACCTTCGATCAACACGAGAGATTACCTGAAGAGATTTAATTCTCCATTTATCGTTTGCAAGAACTCGATCAACACGAGAGATTACCAGAAGAGATTTAATTCTACGTCGCCATGTGAATTTCAGTCCCGAGAAACCCAAGTCAGAAAGGCTGCATCTAGAAACTCGGCTGTTAAAAAGATAACACCTATTGGAGTCTCTGCCCTGACCTCCTTTGCACTCTTCAATAGAAGCAATGTCGTTAAGGTCCCCCCCAACAATCTAGGGGGACGTAATCTGGTCCGAAATAGCTACAAGATCGTCCTATAATTCGTCTTTGAGGGATTGCAAAGGAGAGGCATAAACACCTGTAAAAATATATGAGCCAAAGTCTTGGACATCAATATAAGTATGAAGAAGTTGAGATGAAGCTCCCAAAATCTGAATAGAGACACGATTATGAAACCAAATGAACCAGATTCCCAGACAAGTCCTCTCGCTTCCACACGAGCATTTTTGAGAGGGCCAAGTTCGCGAATAATAGACTTTGCTGTCTTACCACTGATACGAGTTTCCATCAACACTAACAAAAGATGATCATAACATTTTATTAAATCATTAATGTTTCAAACTGATGTATCATTACCGGCCCCTTGGATATTCCAAAAAATAATCTTGTGGTGTCTATCCATGGGAAACCAATGAGAGGGAAAGTGGGGAAAAGACATCAACCCCGATGTGGGGTGATATTCCGTCCTTTGTCATAAGGGCATCCTCTTTCTACATTCTTTGTATTTTCAGCGGTAGTACGTCGTGGGGTAGATTTAATAATCTCCTGATCATAGCTTATTGTGCTAATAGTATCAGCCACACTTTTGTTGAAAGTGGGAGCCTTGGATTTATTGCTAAGGCTGTTGGGCAATGTTGATAGGGGGATTCTAATGTTACTTTCTTGGTTTGGCTGACCAGAGGTTTCCTTGGGTTCCATAGTTGGTTGCTCAATTAATGGAACAATATGTTCCTGTGCCGGGTGTTTTATAAGAGGTTGCATCGGTTGGACGGTAGTATATGATGAGGGTCCAATAGTAGTTTTAGAAGCGGTAGCTACAACTTGAGTCGACGTATTAAGTGATGCAGCTTGCCAAGTTGAGGTAGGACCTCAGAAATCCTCATCAAGATCAGCAAGCACAGAGAAAGAGGACCTAGTAGTAGGTGTTTTTTCCGCCAATATGCCGTGAGTCTCCTGGGAATGTGAATTTGCTGAGTTTTTAATATTGCATCCCCGCGGGTTGGTTCGCTGATAATTTGGTTGCCTACGAGTGTTAACGAGCATCTACTCGTTCCAGTCGATGTAGTTGATCGTGAGTTGGCGTTTCTCTTTGTGGAAGCCATTTGGATTGCTGCTAGTTCGGCCTCTTTAGTTTTACGTTCAATCATATCAGGGGAGACGGGACACTCATCATGGTGATGGCCGAAGACCCTGGATTGGTAGCATATTAGGCGGATACCCTCATACTTAATGTTGAACTCCGTATTACCGATCATGTACTTGGGGAGCAACGGTTTTTTGAGATAAACTTCAACTGCGATTCTAGAAAATCTACCCTTAACTGCTATCTATGTATGTTCATCAAATTTGATGAAGCTACCAATCATATCTTTTGGCTCATTTATTGACACAATACATTAGTTTATGTATGTTCAGTTTTCTGCCGAAAAGGTTGATGGTTTTCTTATTATAGCTCTGAATATTTTATTATTTATCTTTTAATTCTGATTTGACATAAGGTTTGAAAGACTAAGGTTGATCTCAATAAAGATTTAGGACTTACTGGAAATATGCATGATTCAGATCACATTGCATGTAATTTTCAGTTACACATCCATGCTTGATCTATGTCATTAAATACATTTGACATGTGTGATCATTGATGGGCCGAGTTACGATAAATGTAAAAAAGACCGCTTTGGTTCCATGTTGGTATAGGAGATGGACCAGATTGATTCAAGAAGATGCTTCAGTATTATCGAATTTGGTGCGCACTTATGGTTATTAATGTAATTGTTATTTGGGTTCAATTTATAATCCTACTAGGAGATTGTTTGATTATTTCTAATAATATATTTAGTGGACAAATAAATTGAGACAATTATATTTAAGATAATAAATATATTTGCTAAGTAAGTGATCTAAATTGAGGAGCCCAATAAGCATCTAATTAAGAACAATTATATTTAAGATAATAAATATATTGGCTAATTAAGTGATCTAAATTGCGGAGCCCAATAAGCATCTAATTAAGTATGGGCTTTGTAATGTGTAGTACCCAATATGAATGTAATTAGTGTTTATGGGGTTCTAATTAGATTACTATATAAGGCACGGGTTTTGGTCCCCAAGACAATTCTTGAAACACTCTCCTCCTCATTTCCCATCAACAGTGCGAGATCCAATCGAGAGCTAGAATTTGTCTGTGGAAGACCGAAGGCTCACCGTTCTCGCGTAAAAGCTTAACTGTATGGATCAAGGTACGCTTCTCGATTCATGAATTATGAATTTCTTTATTGTTTAACATGTGGCGGTCTTGGATTGATGAATTAATATTTATTGTAAAGTATTTAATCCAATAATTTACACCAATAAATAGAGCGATCAAACGTCCATCTTTGTGCTTTATGTAAGTGGTGTCAAAAGAAACAACATCACCAAAATAAGAATAATCAGATCTCATTCTTGCGTCGGTCCAAAATATACTAGTAGTCAAAATGACCTTATCCATTTGTATTGAATAGAAAAAATTAGGATCTCCTGCTTGCTTTCTTTATAAATATTCTAGTACTCCACATGTTTCACTTATTTTCTTCTTATTGTGCGCAAGTAATTTTTGCAATCATTTGATATAAATCCTAGATGTTCATGACCACCAACTTGTTTGGCCGAAAATTCCATTGTCTCTCTTTGTGCAATCCCACAATTGATAGCTATGTCTACTTCAGCCTTTTGTGCACAGTCATTTTTCTATGAGATGGAAGTAAATGTAATTTTGAAGGAGTTACACTAGAATGATTATGTCCATCAATAAACCAAATGACAACTCATTTTCATTTTAGCCAAACAGTTGTATCTAGTTACATCACGATGAGACTTCACATTGGCGGCGTCCTTAGACAATTTTGCATATGACAAATAAAACGCTTTGGCGGCGTCCCCATACTCAAATTCCATGTCAAGTTTTGGAATAAATTAGAAATTTAGATTATATATTTATGAATGCAAGTTGAGTAATTACCCATATATGATCATCAATGTCCTTCTCGTGATCCATATTAGAAACCTCAACTTTATTGTTGATATCCCAAATTATCACAATTCTCAAATCGAGTTTCCGACATAGATCACGCCTAAACGTCCTTTACTGAAAACAAAAGCCGCCAACGAGCATGAAAACGGATGAGATATAAAAATCTCAACTTATAATTACAAGCATTGATAGCATACATCAGAATATTAATTAACTAACATAAAGAAACATAATGCATATAACAATAACATGATACATTATTGAAGATACATATAAAATTACCTAAAAAGTTTAACTTCTCATTACTCAACATAAAAACTATACATCATAGCGTGATATTCAAATGAAGAGACATATAAAATTACCTGAATTTGTATTAAAAAACGCAAAAGGTAACTTGGATGAAAACAATACTTTATTGAAGAGTTTAATGTTGGAGAAGAATTTCTTCAAGAAAAACGTGGAATAAGAATTAGAGTTTATGTCAAATTAAAATTCACCGCCAACAAGATATTTTGATTTTATCATAATTAGAAATTAAAATTATACAATTCATCACCCAACCTTATTATTATGAATGAATTAGAGTGCGCGTGGTGTGCTCCTATGAATTAGGGGTTTAGTTTGAATTTGGATTCTTTTAGCGTTTGCATATAATTAGATAAATATAGTAATTTGAGGTCATTGTGCGATAGGGGGATCCCACCGATATTTTCCACCAAAAAAATAAAATCAAAATCAATACTATAACCCCCAACGTTTTAACTTTCACCGTTAAGTTGCTGTTGGTAATTCAGAGTCTCAATAATATAACGGTTGTATGAAATACTTTCTCGTCGCTGGGTCCGAAAAACCACTTCCTTTTTTCTATGTTTGTATATTCGTTCATATCCAAAGCTATTGTCTATTGAAAATTTTACTGTTTGCATGATATTCTCCAAATACTTGTTGTTCGTCTCACTCTTTTCACGCTTTTTTGCCTCTCTCACGTTGATTGTGTTGAATCAGGAGTGGAAATATGATTCGAGTCTATCAGCGTAAGGAGCGTAAAGTTAGTATTCATAACTTTCCAAAAGACGTAATAATTCACATAATCTTCCTCTTACCAGTCGTGGAGGCCGTGCGAACTAGTGTTTTATCCAAAGATTGGAGATACAACTGGGCTTCCGTTCCCTCTATAAAAATTGATGATCAGTCGATGAACAACGCTACTTTCGTAAACTTTGTTAACATGATACTTCTTTGTTCTCACGATATCCAGAGCTTAAAACTCTCAGTGCGTGATCCAAGTATCTTAGAGACATGGATATCTTCTCTATCATTGTGTAGTACTCAGAGTATTAAAATTGTTTCTCCTGATTGCGATGGATTTACCTTACCACGTTGCCTTCTCGACAATATTGCACTAATCAGTTTAAAACTTAAAATGCCTTGTACAGTTATGGGTCATCAAAGTAACCTCCAAACGTCGTCTCTTTCAAATATTCACTTCCAAAACGAGCATTTTCTTGATAACGACACACTTATATTGACTTCCCCAGTCCTTGAAAGCCTTCAACTAGACTCGTGTACTTGGGGTAATGTAAAGTTTGTGAAAATCAACTCGCCCTCATTGACCACTTTCATTTATGCGTCTTTTGAAACTGTAGCAAATGATTTCCTTATCAAGGTCCATGGAGCAGAGCTGAAGGGGTTCCTGATTGGTGGTACCGTGCTACTCAATAATTTTGATCTGAATACATCTTCACTTATCCAAGAATGTATTTTCATTGGGAGCCGAAAATATCATCCATTCGTTGGAGATAGGGAATCACGGTCTCGAATATCCATCAAAAGCTTTTTATGTTTGATACATTTGAGACTTATGGGTTATCTCACTAAGGTTGGTTTCTTCCACTATTTTATGTTTTTCCAATATAGAATTGATCTATTGTTGCTAGTTATGGAATTATTTCATTCTGTCAATGGAGCGGTGCTTATACAGGAACAAACTACTACAGAGATATATACATTCAGATTTGGATTCAATTTATAGTCCTAGTGGGAGATTGCTAGATTATTTCTAATAATCTATTTAGTGGACAAATTTGAGGAAATTATATTTAAGCTAATAAATATATTGGGCTAATTAAGTGATCTAAATTGAGGAGCCCAATAAGCATCTAATTAAGTATGGGCTTTGTAATGTGTAATACCCAATAGGAGTCTAATTAGGGTTTATGGGGTTCTAATTAGATTACTATATAAGGCTCGGATTTTGGCTCGAAAGACAATATTTGAAACATTCTCCTCCTCCTCCTTTTCCATCAATAGAGCGAGATCCCATATTGAGCTGGAATTTGTCTATGGAAGACCGAAGCCTCATCGTTCTCGTGTAAAAGCTTAACTGTATGGATCAAGGTACGCTTCTCGATTCATGCCTTATGCATTTCTTTATTGATTAACGTATGACGGTCTAGGATTGATGAATTAATATTCATTGTAAAGTATTTAATCCAACAATTTACACCTACAAATAGAGCAATCAAACGTCCATCTTTGTGCTTTCTGTAAGTGGTGTTAAAAGAAACAACATCACCAAAATAAGAATAATCAGATCTCATTCTTGCGTCAGTCCAAAAAATATTAGTAATCAAAACAACCTCATCCACTTGTATTGAGTAGAAAAAAATTAGGAACTCCTGCTTGATTTCTTTGTAAATTTTCTAGACTCCACATGTTTCACTTAATCTCTTCTTATTTCTTCTTATCGTGGGCAAATAATTTTTGCAATCATCTGATATAAATCCTAGATGTTCAGAACCACCAATGTGTTTGGCCGATAGTTCCTTTGTTTTCTCTTTGTGCAATCCCACAACTCATGGCTATGTTACTTTAGCCTTTTGCGCACAGTCATTTTTCTATGAGATGGAAATAAATGTGATTTTGAAGGAGTTACAAGAGAATGTTTATGTCCATCGATAAATCTAATGACACGATACTTACCAATTTGACAACTCATTTTTATTTCAGCCAAAAAATTGTATCTAGTTACATCATGATGAGACTTTACACTGGCTGCGTCCTTAGACAGCTTTTGCATATGACAAATAAAACACTTTGGCGGCGTCCTAGACTCAAATTCCATGTCAAGTTTTCGAATAAATTAGAATATATTTTTATGAAGGGATAAAAGCATCAAGCCCCCTGAATTATACACGTTTTTGCGACTTGCCCCCTAAACTAAATTAATAAGCGTTTTGCCCCCTGAACTATCCTCGTCTGTTCGATTTGCCCCCTCGCCGTTTTTCGCCGAATATTCCTCGAAATATTCCATTCTCGTACGACTCACGTGAGGGTCAGAAGGGCATTTTCGGTACATGTTATGGAGTGTAAAGTTCATGCATATTCCCCATTAAACTATGCTTCTTAGTGTGAATTGCCCATTAAACTATGTTATCGTACCCCTTGAACTATTGTATTACGATTTGCCCCCGAGTTAATTTTGCACCTAAATTTACCTTTTATTCCATATTTTGGAGGATCTTTTTTATGTATTTTTAGTGTGTGTTTTTGTGCGTTTGCAAACATGTTATTGAGCCAATTGTATTCATAACCATTCAGACATATTGCACCAAAATTCGAAGAATTCGAACATCACAACATGAAACAGGCTAGTTAAATTACATCCCGATCATTAACAAACTTGTCCTTAAAATGAAAAAAAAAAAACTACTTGTCTTTAAACAGGTCTTCATTCCTTGAACTTTGAAGCTTTGGCTTTGTCCATGAGGTTGGTGCTGCTCCTCATCATGTATCTTTTGGTGACAGATTGAAAATCTTTTGGTATCTTTTGGTATCTTTTGTCTAGGAGATTGGTTCTTTGGAACTTCATCATTTTCTTTGGTAGATTGAAAATCATCCGCAACTTTGTTATTGTGTGCGAAAGATCCAGAGATGGCATGACTTATGTTTGAAGCATTTCCATCCCCGTCAGTAGCCACACTTCTTTCAGACGGTTCTCCACCTTAACAATGATTTTCAAAAAAACCATAAAGTATTACTTCATATCATACAACTACCAGAATCCACATAACAATGATTAAGACACATAAAGCGGTTGGGTTAAGATAAAACAGAATAGTCATAAGATATAGAGATTACCAAACGATCGACAAGAATTAGATTTTTCCGTTTTCGCCGAATCTCCAATACTTTTCTTTGATCGTGCATTTTCATCCACCTCTTCATTCATGAACAAAACCACTGAGTGTTACTAAACACAGAACCACTAACTTTCAAAAATTCCCAACATCAAATCACAATTTCTCTACATACTAGGCCAAACGAGCGTGTCAAAAGCAACAACGGCAGTCCAGTTATCTATATTAATACGGAATAGTGGCCAATACAAACACAATACCAGAAAATACAAGAAAAATAAATAGGAATACATACCTAGAGAGAAAATTGGTGAATCAAAATCCTAAAAACCACCAAACAGCTGAGGAGAAGCATCCACAAACTTCGCTGTCGTATCCTCTTCGACATTTCCTCCTCCTTCTCAATTCAACAAACATAACATCAGCTCTCTCTCACACACTCAACAAACACACAGTTACAAACATTTCCACTCTCTCTTCTAAAAAAAAACTGACGATTATAAAACTACCTTGAGTGAAATTATTTGACTTGGTTTATTATTAGGTTGGGGCTTTGATTTCTGCGATTTTGACGAATTGAAGTGATTGGATAGAGAGTTTGATGAAGAACCCTAATTTGTTGGGCTGTTTTTTTTTTTTTCTAAGTGTGAAGTTGTGTGGAGTGACGTTTCGATTTACCCACTGAACTTAGTCCATTTTTTATTTTTTTTTAATTCGTGGGAAAATAAAAAAAAATGGAATTGACGAAATTCGCACTAAGAAGCATAGTTTAAGGGGCAATTCACACTAAGAAGCATAGTTTAAGGGGGAATATGCATGAACTTTACACTCCATAACATGTACCGAAAATGCCCTTCTGACCCTCACGTGAGTCGCACGAGAATGAAATATTCCGAGGAATATTCGGCGGAAACCGGCGAGGGGGCAAATCGAACAGACGAGGATAGTTCAGGGGACAAAACGCTTATTAATTTAGTTTAAGGGACAAGTCGCAAAAACGTGTATAGTTCAGGAGGCTTGATGCTTTTATTCCTTTTATGAATGCTAGTTGAGTAATTACCCATATATGATAATCGATGTCCTTCTCGTGATCCATATTAGAAACCTCAACTTCATTGTCGATATCCCAAATTATCACAATTCCCAAATCAAGTCTCTGACGTAAATCACGTCCATTACTTGAGATATAAAAGTTTCAACTTATAATTACTCAACATAGATAGCATACATCAGAATATTAATTAACTAACATAAAGAAACATAATGCATAACATCATATATAAGTGAAGATATATACAATTACCTAAAAAGTTTAACTTCTCATTACTCAACATAAAATCAATACATCAAAATATTAAATAACTAACATAAGAAAAGACAATGCATAGCGTGATATTCAAATGAAAAGACATATAAAATTACTTGAAATTGTATTAAAAAAAGCAAAAGGTAACTTGGATGAAAACAAGACCTTAATTGGTGACTTTATTGAAGAGGTGACTGTTGGAGAAGAAGGTTTATCTTGAAGAAAAACGTGGAATAAGAATAAGAAATTAAAATTATGAAATTAATCACCCAACCTTACTATTATGAATGGATTAGAGTGCGCGTCGTGTGTTCCTATGAATTAGGAATTTAGTTTGAATTTGAGTTTTTTTAGCGTTTGCATATAATTAGATAAAGGGATAAATGCATTAAACCCCCGAACTATGCATGTTTTTGCGTTTTCGTCCTTAAACTAAATAAATAAGCGCTTTGCCTCCTAAATTATGCCATTCTGTGCGATTTGCCCCCTGGCCGGGTTTTCGGCTATTTTTGGCCATTCTTGGCCGGAATTTTTTCCCTTACCCGACACATATGTGTTGTACTTGATGTATTTTAGTAGTTGATGACAAAAAGTAGGCGAAAAAATATCTCAAATGGGACATATTCCGGCTAAAATATACTGAAGAGGAAATCACAATTTAGCCGGAATATGTCCCGTTCGAGGTGTTTTTTAAAACTCGATTTGTCATCAACTGCTAAAATACATCTAGTACAGCACATATGTGTCGGGTAAGGGGAAAAATTCAGGCCAAGAATGGCCAAAAATAGCCGAAAACACGGCCAGGGGGCAAATCGCACAGAATGGCATAGTTTTGGGGGCAAAACGCTTATTTATTTAGTTTAAGGACGAAAACGCAAAAACCTACATAGTTCAGGGGGTTTAATGCATTTATCCCTAAGATAAATATCGTAATTAGAGGTAATTATGGGATAGGGGATCCCACTGATATTTTCAACCAAACAAAAAAGAAAATATCAAAACTATAGCCTTCCCCCCCCCCCCCCCCCCCAAAGTTTTTAACTTTCACCGTTAAGTTGTTGTTGGTAACTTAGAGTCTCAGACGAAATAACTAGGGATAATTTCATCAAATCCCCAAACTATGACACTTTTTACCGGGCGAAGTCAGAACTTTCGTTTTAACTCCAGTGCCCCCTAACCTTTAGTCGTATGTGCGATTTACTTTTGTGCGTGTTTCGGCCATATTTTTTCCGGAACAGTAAGGCAAAACACATGTTAAAGTTTAAGGGAATTTATGTCCAAAAATATTCGCCAAACTTTCAAACCCCCCAAACTATACTCTTTTTTGAC
Source organism: Linaria vulgaris (assembly GCA_948329865.1). Lineage (NCBI taxonomy): Eukaryota > Viridiplantae > Streptophyta > Magnoliopsida > Lamiales > Plantaginaceae > Linaria > Linaria vulgaris. Next base: position 79,665,729 of record OX415254.1, read on the forward strand.
TTCCCCTCTGAATTATCAAGTGTGCGATTTGCCCCCTGAACTATGGTATGATTTTGAGGACTGTCCCTTGAACTATTTTTTGAGTTTTTGGACTGCCCCCTGAATTTTTATGAGTTTTTAGGATTGCACTCCTGAACTGTGAGATGCATTTTGCTGAATTGAAATGGTATTAACTGGAGCAAAAAGGTAAGCATCTAAACAATCAAAAATTAACATCAAAACACCAAAAAAAATATTCATAATGATCATTCACAACCCCATCACCATAATAAACAACCAACCCATAATATCTGAAGGCCTTAACAACGTCACACAACATTTTGAAACTAAATAGATCTCAATTCTTTATAACAAAATAAGAAAGGGCATAACATGGTGGTTATCCCTCACAAAATAGTGGTCATAACCACTTCATTTCTTAAGAATCATGTTCACTCTCTTGTTAATGAACTTCTTTACTGCTTTGTCAATTATAAGATCCACAACACATGAAGTGTTCTCCACTTTGCTCACTATTTCCTTATTAGATGTCTGCATCAAAAACACAAGGAAATGAGATAATGAGTTTGGGACCACATGACATAGATAAGAAATTTTGGACCACAAACATGTAAATGCAGTTTTTACCTCATTCTTTGATGCATTTCCCAATGAAGTTGATGCACCCTTCTTTTTCAATTCTGCATTTTTCTTTTCTGTATCTTCATTCCAATAAGCAAACCAAACCAGGTGGTTCAGCCAGATAGCAATAACATAAACTTCAAAATTATGGATTGCACATAAATGGAATTTAACCTCAGGTAGTGTTGGCTCATGTTCTTTATCCTCTGTTGTGACCTTGATCTTCTTGCTTTTTTTGTTACCATTCTTTACATTCTTATTGGGACCTTTCTTACCACTGACCTCCTCAACCAATCTTGACACATTCTTCTTGTTTCTAACCTGCCTCTCCTTAACTTCTAAATCCTCTTCCTCACTTACTAACTTCCTTTTTACATTTTTTCCTTTACCTACTTCATTATTTTTCTAAGGAGATCTAATTGTGTGGCTTGAAATAGGTGGTGAAGAAGGGGCATTGACCTGAGTTGTGAATCTTGGGCTTGATCTAATTGGAGTAAGATTAGGGGTTTGACTAGCAGGAGTAGTACCAACACTCTTCTTCTTTTCCTTATTTGCCTGTAATTCCTAAGAGTTAGCTCATTTTATGGTTATAACATTTTGACTAAGTAAATGAAATAACACTTATTTACCTGTCCAGTCCCAATTTCCTGAGCATGAGTTGGTCCAACTTCTCCATCCTCAAGATTAGAAACCACTTGCTCATGTGTTGCACCAGCATTTAAATCTCCTGCTTGCTCCTCGTAGGCACTAGCAGCACCAGCATCTTCTCCATTTTCTTGCTCTTGTTGTGAACCAGCATCACCACTGGTGGCTTCAGTGTTAGCATTTTTCTTGTTGGCACTCTGCTTTCTCCCTTTCTTAGATGGCTGAAACAAAAGTTGTAATATACAATTAGTACATGTTATGAGTGAGAATTTACAGTTATAAGCAGTGATTTTGTATTTACCTTTGTCTTGCTGCAACATTGACATTCATTTCTCCATCAGGCATACTCACTTCAAAATCATCCTCCTCACTCCAAAAAGCCTTGCATTCACCCTGTTTCTCATATGTCTTGTCCAATACCTTCTGAATATTAGGACAAACCTCCCCAATCCACTTTTTTGTGAGATCCCTCTTTGCATAAGTCCTCTTCATTAAAATGAGCCTTATGTGCTCCAAACAGTCAATTATGGACTTAGGCCTGGCTTCCAAAATCATGGCATTAAATGACTCACACATGTTGTTGAGCAATACATCACACTTGTATCCCTCCTTGAAATAGGACCTTGACCAGTACCTTGCAGACCTTTTTGCAAGGCATTTGTATGCCTCTAAATCTCTGCCTCTTATTTCTTTCATAAACCCCTCAAAATCTTTGATCCTTGGAGCCTTTGCAGCCTGCCAAAGTAGTGTCTTCAATGGTAGACCTTTGTGTGTTTGCTTAAAGTTCCCATACATATGCATAACACAAAATATGTGTTGTGCATATGGCAACACCAACTCCACAGCATCTATCAGTTCCTTTTGTTTGTCGGATATCACCACATACCCACCACTTCCATCCACAGAAATACCTAAATCTTTCACTAGCAGATTCATGAACTATACCCAAGTATTCCTCTTCTCTTTTTCCACCACATTATATGTTATGGGATACAAACAATTGTTGGCATTAATACCAATGGCAGTCAACAATATCCCACCATAGAAGCTCTTCAAATGACACCCATCAAAGCACAAGATAGGCCTACACCCTGCCAAACATTCCTTCTTCAGTTGCCCCAAACATATATAGAATCTTTTGAATATTAGACCATTCTCTGAAGGCAGAGTCTTTATCCTAACAGTGTTGTTAGGGTCACTCCTCACTATCTCAGCTGCATACCTCCAAAGAAGTGCATACTGCTTCTTATCTCCACCAACAGACAACTGCCTCACCTTAGCTTTTACCCTATACATCTGGAACCTAGTAAACTTTAGCTTTGTGTCATTCCTTGCCATGTCTTGTAAGGCAGTTACATGCATTATTGGATTATACTTCAGCATCATTTGGTTTTTCTATGCAACCCAGGTTGATGTAGCTGATGTGACACTCTCCTACCATGAACATCTGTGGTGGCCTTGCCATGTCTTCACAATTAGAGTTTTGCATTTACCATGTTTTGAGGCATATATATGCCAATCACATTTCTCATTTTTGCACTTGATCCCGATACTGTGTTTTTCGTTCTTGACAAATGTAATATCTCTCCCAACCAAAATTGTAAACTCCCTCACAGCTTTTCTGAAAATTGCTGCATTCTGAAAACACAGTCTCACATGGAACCTGGGCTTTGACATACAACTTTCTGGATTGAATACAGGATAGCCCTGATAATTCCATTGAGACCTCTTCAATCTTGCCACACCAGATTGCATATGTGGTGGGTTGCCCTTTGATTCTTGTGATCAAGTGGAAGGTGTTGGGGTCTTTTGAGTTGTTTCTTCTCTAGGTAACTGTACACCCTCTACATTAGAAGCTTGTGTATCTACATGGGGTTCTTCACTTTTCTGATCTGGAGCTTGTGTAGATTCAGGGGTTTCCTCTTCAAGAGGTTCATCTTCAAATGCAGAAGGGGGAGCCCAGTGTGCTTCAGTTTCACCAGCAGTAATATAGATCATTTCATCATCTGTCCCCCCATCCTCATTATCAGTGAAAGACTCAGATAGATCTGTATCACTCCCCACAAGGTTAGCATCATATGTGTCAACATCTTCCTTATCTTTGATAAGCTCATCCTAGAAACCAGATTCCTCATCAATCTCTCATCACCATCAGCTTCCAAATCCTTATTAAAAACATCACCAGCGCCCACTTGGCCCTCACCTCTAACATTCCCAGAACCTTCTCCCTCTGAATGATACCCATCATCCTTAACTACATTATATAACTTCCCACCCCCTGTGTAGACATGTACAACTCTGTCTTCATCAATATACTTATCCAACTTCAAAGTTTCCTCATCCCTCCATAAGTATTCCATGACTAACAAGTCATTCTCACTGACTGTAGTAGAACTTATCATCAGTATTCTTCTTAAAACCAGCAGCCTCACCCATTTGAAAGACCTCAAGAAGGCTTATATGTGACGCATTGCAGTAGTCAATGTGAGTAACATCTCCCCCCACATATCTCACAACTCTGTTGTGCCTAAACTTTCCACTACGATGAAGTGTGATAGTGAAATCTTTAGGATCAGTTCGTGCAATAAGATAGCAAGCTTATTAAATTGATGTTTATCATTTTTTTTCAAAGCATGAGTAACCACAAATAACTTATAAATTACTAAAAGGTAAAAAATAGACACTGAGACTGTTCAAAGTCTGACAATGATATAATATTTAGCACTCTTTATGTTGCTACTCCAGCCCTACCACTGCACAACCCAAGACCAATATTTTTTGGCATATAGCAACACAAAATGACTTAACTTTATTCAATTGAGTATGACAAACATGCACAAGTAACATGGGTGGACCACAACCAACTACAAATTACTTAAATTTAGAATTACTATCACTCACACTAAGCAAAGCATGACAATAACATAATATTGATTTTTTTTTTGTTGAGGATCAAGCCCCACCACTGCACTATCTAATACCCACTATTATTCTACATATAACAACACCAAATCACCTCAAATCCCTTTAGACATAACCATGTGCAACAAAAATAAACAAAAATCAAAAAAAATTGGACCACAGTTCAAACCCTAGCCCACATAATACCAACAAAATGCATATTTGCAAGCCCACATAATACCAACAAAATGCATATTTGCAAACTTTCACTTATTCTAACATAAGTAGAGATGTATACCACCAATAGAAACAAAAATAAACTCAATTTGGTCAAAAACTTGTAGAAATTAGGGTTTCGAATCGGTCGTAACTTACCATAATCGGGATGATTTCAACCTGGGGGTAGTTCATCGCTGGTATCTCTTATTTTCCACCCCATCTGAATGATTATTAACCGAAATTAAGAAATTGGTTTTTTTTAAGAACACTAAATTCGCCCCTCTTTTTCCCGCCTAAGTGTAGAAAGCTATAATAGATTGTGAGATTTTGCCCCTGATCTTTAGGGTTTTTTATTAGTTTTTTAATCATTTTCAGTGATGTGTCTATTTTACCCCTTATGGATCGCGTGAGTCATGCATGTGAGGGAATATTCTAAGAATATTCCGGTAAAAATGTGGCCGGAACACGCACAAAACACACTCGCACAAACAACTAAAGTTTATGGGGCACTGGAGCTAAACCTCGTTCGGTAAAAGGTACCATAGTTTGGGGGGTTTGATGGAATTATCCCAAATAACTAACCCCATAACACTCCATTACCACCGTGTATTGGTAGTGGTTGCACCACGTTAGCAATACAACGGTTGCATGAAATACTTTCTCGTCGATGAGTCCGTAAAAATCACTTCATTTTTTCTATCGTTCGTATATTCGTTCATATCCAAAGCTATTGTTTATTGTTAATTTTACTCTTTGCTTGATATTCCCCTAATACTTGTTGTTTGTCTCACTCTTTTCATACTTTTTTGCCTCTCTCAGGTTGATTGTTTTAAATCATGAGTGGAAATATGATTCGAGTCTATCAGCGTAAGAAGCGTAAAGTTAGTATTAATAACTTACCAAAAGACATGATTATTCACATAATCTCCCTCTTACCCATCGTGGATGCTGTGCGAACTAGTGTTTTATCCAAAGGTTGGAGATACAACTGGGCTTCCATTTCCTCTATAAAAATTGATGATCAGTTGATGAACAATGCTACTTTCGTAAACTTTGTTAACATGATACTTCTTCGTTCTCACAATATCCAGAGCTTAAAACTCTCATGTGCCTCTGTGCGCGATCCAACTATCTTACAGACATGGATATCTTCTCTGTCATTGCGTAGTACTCAGAGTATTAAAATAGTTTCTCCTGATTGCGATGGATTTACCTTACCACATTGCCTTCTCGACAATACTGCACTAATCAGTTTAAAACTTAAGTTGCCTTGTACTATGAAAATCCCAGTTAAGGGTTATCTCTGTAACCTCCAAACCTTGTCTCTTTCAAATATTCACTTCCAAAACGAGCATTTTCCTGATACCGACACATTGATATTGACTTTCCCAGTCCTTGAAATGCTTCAACTAGAGTCGTGTACTTGGGGTAATGTAAAGTTTGTGGAAATCAACTCGCCCTCATTGACCACTTTCATTTATGCGTCTTTTGAAACTGTAGCAAATGATTTCCTTATCAAGGTTCGTGGAGCAGAGCTGAAGGGGTTCCTGATTGGTGGTACCGTGCTGCTCAATAATTTTGATCTGATTACATCTTCACTTATCAAAGCATGTATTGTCACTTGGAGCCAAAAATATCATCCATTCGTTGGAGATAGGGAATCACGTTCACGAATATCCATCAAAAGCTTCTTAACTTTGAGACATTTGAGACTTGTGGGTTATCTCACTAAGGTTGGTTTCTTCCACTATTTTCTGTTTTTCCAATATAGAACTGATCTATTGTTGCTAGTTATGGAATTATTTCATTCCTTCGATGGATCTTATACAGGAACAGTAATAGGTGACCGAATGAGAGAAAAAAGAAAGAAAGAATCATAGATAGATAGGAATTAAAAATGAAATCAGGGGATAGTTTCTATCTTGTGCCTCTCGCTCTCGCGGCCCGCACCGAAACAGTGCTTTACCCCTAGATGTCCAGTCAACTGCTGCGCCTCAACGCATTACTTGGATAAAGAGTAGTAGTAGTAGTGTGAGACGAACAGATAATGCAACTTATTTCGGATTTATCCTGTGCATGTGTGTGTCAATTTATCTACAGTCGTAGAATAAACATGCCAGTTGGATACACCTTGTAAATGTTGATTGAGATTCAATCTGTGTGTTCTTGTGTCTTATTCTTTTACTTGTATTTCTCTGCTTGACTACTTAAAAATAGCTATGAAATGAACTAACTCTAGTTTGTTTGTGGTAACTACCAAGTCGTATGCGCAGTTGATGCCAAGACTTCCTCTTCCTAAATTCGATATGCTGGAAACCTTAGTACTATATTTATTTGGCACTATGGAAACTTTGCTAGAGTTACTACACATGGCACCAAATCTGAAACTGCTTGACCTTGATCTGGTAAGTTATAAAATAAAATCCACATCTCCTTGTTGTCTTTCGTCATGGTTTATAAGATTGGGTTTAAGTAGTTCTCCATACTTTATTATTTGTTTCGCCAGCATCCCAAGGACTATTCAGAAGATTTCAATTTGGAAGTTGTTAGATCTGTGCCATCTTGTATGTTGTCTCACCTAGCAAACATCAAGTTTTCAAACATTTCGGGCACAACGTGGGAACTTAATGTGGTGAAGTTTTTGTTGAAGAATTCTATGGAACTTGAGAAAGTCGTCGTTTCTGTTTACTTGGAGCCACTGATTTCAAAGGCTGTTATCGAAGAACTCTTGTCAACATATCCGAAAGGCTCAACTAGCATGTCACTGGTGGTTACTTGAGAGGTTTCCGACTCTCTCTCTCTCTCTCTCTCCCTCTCTCCTATAGTTGTGTGAGCTTGCACGCATGCATGTGTGGCCACGAGATACGAGGACGTATTTAGGATGGGGCTAGGTATGTGCCCAAAAATCAAAAGCACTTGTGCTTCTGTTTTTGTTTAATTACTTAGGTGATGATTGGAAGACAACAAATCCCAAGTGATTCTTCATTTGCTTATGTTTACATTACCCAAAAAATGTGGATTTATGAAGGATAAGGCATTTTCAAGTTTGCTCATGTATACCTCATATCTTCACTTTCAACCATCAGTAATTACCCAAAAAACTCATATTAAGATTCACTTGCTTTTTTCTCAAAAGTTTCCTGCTAACCCTCAACGCCAAACATGGCTTTTCAGGAAATGCTTAATATCACCTGGAAATAATATCAAATTCAATGGTATCGGGCGTCCCACTTGGAGACTCAGCCATTATGTTGGGGAGAGTGAGAAGAAGAATTTTGTCAAGTCGAAGAAGAATTCGTTTTCCATCATCAAGTGGGTGGCCTCACCATTCCCTGTAGCGAAGATTTGTTCACTGACTTGATTTCTCAATTTATAAGAACATGTAACTAGGTTTTGAGGAGAACATCTTTCTAGACTAGTATTACTTACAACTTACAACTAGTTCCCTTTTCAGGGAAGAATTGTGCATTTAGACAAACTTATGGAGATTAGAATACATGAGAAAAATACTCATTTTCATATGCAAATGCAACGCCTTGTTTGACTCGTTAGCACAAATAACTCATCTGTATGTATGTGCATATTCATCTTTACCTTTTGCATTGCTTTATCCTTAAGTAGGCTTTATTTCTGTAAATATTATATACAAATAATTATATTACTGATATGGTCATTCACACAATTCTGACACGGTCTTTATCAGCTGCAAAACAACCAAACACAATAGGAACTGATGTTCCAAAAGGGCATGTTTTTATTTATGTTGAGGAGAATGAGAAGTAGCGCTATTTCTGTTTCGTAGTTGAACCACTCTTTATTTCAAGATTCATGTACAGAAATTGTTAAACATCTGAGTTCCACACATATAGCACACCTTGAAATTGCAATTACGCGATTTTGGTCCAAACAACATATTATTTTCCAGCATTAAGAACAGGTGGCACGTGTTAAATGTTATATCCGATGTATTACCAAATGAAATAGTATTTTGAAGATTTCAATATTGTCAGCTCGAATACTAAAACCATAAACCTGCAACATATGTCGTAAAATGTACTGAAGAAAGAAATAAATCAACTACCTACATTCTCCTGCCTTAATTGAAATAAATCACAGAACACTGTGAAGAAAAGAAACTGTCAGGAAATTGGTTTTCCTCCGAAGTGAGGAAACATTCAGCTTAGAGAAGGACGAGAACATAATTAAGAGCAAAGTTAACCATACTGATCAGGATATTCTGATTTAATAGAGTAACTAATTAAAGAAATGCAGCTTTGTTTGGCATTGAAATTTCCCAAATATTAAACAGGAACATGTTGTCCTTTGCGTTGAAATTTATCGTATCATTGTAAACTTCTCGATATATTGACTATCTACCTTTTTCAAAAAAGAAAATAAGCATACATAAAATAGGTTTAGCGTATTACAAATCTTTGACAGCTGAGTCTGTGGCGAAGGTATTCAAATAGGAGTTAGGACCAACGCTGTACCATAAGTACATGAATCATGGAATGTTTTTGTCTTACTAGTACTTTGCATTTATAAATGAACCCACTGCACAGGCATCCAGAGACCGTTTCCCCTACAATTTCTAACTCAATTGGATAGCAGACTTCTACTGAGATACTCTGTGTGATGTTGAACTGGCGCAGGAAAACAAAAGAAATTTCAATAAAGAAGGCATCACACATTATCACTCAATGTGTTTCAAATGGATTTATATTGCTATTTTGACAAGGTTGTTGGGGAACATTCGTCGTCAAGCACCCATATGCTTCTGTTCTTATTGCTTAATAAGTCATGTGATGATTTGGAAGATAAAATCATGTGATTCTTGTGCTTACATTTCTCAGATTTTACGCAAAAAGGATATGAAGGACAAGGCATTTCCAGTTTGCTTACAAGCATCAACAAGCACCCAAAGAACTCATATTACTCAGGATCACTTGCTTCACAAAAGTTTTCTGCTTTCTTCCCATTTCAGTTTCTGTCTCAGCAAGATTCACTTAATAGAAACATGGCCATTCACAAAATGCTTAAAAGATCTTTATCAGCCGGAAAAAGATCAAACTTAATGGCAACGGATGTCCCAAAGGTACACTTCTGGCTTAGGTAGAAAATTATATATAGCAAGACTTTCAATAAATCTGGTTTTTAATTTGTTGCTAGCAGCATAGCCAAATAGTCCATATTTTTTTTCTTTGTACACAGGATTTGTCAGGAAATATTGTATCCCCTGGTCGAAGTCATAGATGAAACATGAAATATTATTATTCTTTTTCAGATGCAAAAGCATTACCTGGTTTGAATTGTGAGCACAAGCAACTATATATGAGCTTTTAGATCAAACATACTAAAGACAATAGTTATGTCTGAAACGAATAAACGTACTGAATCAATCTGAAATTTATTTCATAAAAGCAGGCACACACCAGGCCTCTATGTACATTATTCGTTCCCCATTGCATCTAAAATCCAATAACAGCTGTACACTTACTTCCTTCTATCTAATAGACTTCTGAACTGATGATATCTAACAGAAAATCTACGATAATCTTCTTCTATACATCAAATCTCCAGGGCTGACACCTAAGAATTAGACCAACTTACGGTAGTAATCAGTTCCACTACAAATCTCATTTCATTCCTTCATTAATCAAGCCTCGACGAAATCCATTTGAAACTCAAGAGTATTCTTTTTGCATATAGATGACAAGGCGTCGACTCAAAATAGTAGAAATCAAACAGATACATAACGTAGAAAGAAATGTGCGCCTTCCAAAAGATTTTAGATCTCATTACTAGTGTATTATTAAAATTAAATAAAAAGATTATCAAAAGCATTGTATTTATCATAATAATAAAAAGGTGGTGTTTGCAAACTCTTAAAAAAAGCTATAATCAGCTTTTTATTTGAACAAGTAATTTTGGTGTTTGCAAATCTAACTTCTTCGGTTACAAAACTTTTTTTAAGCTAAAAAAGCTCACAATCTTCAAGCTGGTGTGGGGGTGCTTTTGGCTTAACTAAAAATTGTGAACCTCTACTTTTCCACTAGAGTTTGCAAACACTGCCGAAGTCACATCTATATATACTATACTATAAAGAAATGCAAATTGTGAGTTTGTCACACCAAATTTTTAATTTCCGGTTTTAAACAATTATAATTTTAGTGCTGACACAATATTTTATTATTAAGTTACTAATCTAGCCTAATGTTTAAGTAGAATTATTAACTACTATAATTATAGTGATTGTTGATTTAGTTTCTCAAAAACTTTTCTAGTCTATCCTTATACATTTAATTTTTACTAAGTTATTTTTTCTCGCCATACAAATTTAAATAAATTCCTAATCGTGTGCCAGTGTTTCTAGTTAAGTCTTAAAACTCAAGTGAAATTTACTCGTAATTTTCTATATATGCTATTATTATCATTTCTAAGTAGGGATTATTCCATCAAACCCTCTGAACTATGGTCACTTTATGGGTTCAGGGTTAGATCTTTATTTTTAGACTCAGGTCTAAACTTTGGTAGTTTGTGCGAATTGCCCCATTTTCTAGTTTTTGGCAATTTCGACCAAAAATTATCGGAAAAATTATTTAAAGTTTGACTAAAACCTTCCCCTTGTTGAGACAGTTCCGATGGTGGTGACGCTGTCGCAAAATTCAAAGTCAATATACGGAAAATTTTATTTAAGTGTATTGAACTTTATTTAGAATTCCCGTGTTATAACTTTGAATTTTGCAAAACCGTCAACCATCAGAACCGTCTCATCGAGGGGAAGATTCTAGTCAAACTTTAAATAATTTTTTCGGTGATTTTTGGTCGAAAAATCACCAAGAAATGAAAAATGGGACAATTCATACTGACTATCAAAGTTTAAACATTACTCGGTCTAAAAACAAAGATATGACCTTATTTGCATAAAGTACCTATAGTTTGGGGGGATTTAGTGGAATAATCCCTTCTAAGTATGTAGCACGCATTTTACCTTTAGAAAGCATATTTTATAGTTATTTTGAAATCATATATATATATATATAATATCGTACGATTGCTTAAGTATTTGGTTTTCAATTTCATGAGTGAGTGTGGAATTTTAACTTCATTATACTCCGCCTCTCTCTCCCTCTCTGTCTCCCCCCTGCAATTTCTGTAAGTCTCTCTCTCTCTCTCTCTCTCTCTCTCTCTCTCTCTGTGTGTATTTTTTACTTGGGAATTCTGAAAGCGCCCTAATAACATGACCTGCATTTCACGAAACTATTATATTATATCGGTTTAAGATTTGAGTTAAGTAAAGTAACCTAACAAAATAAGTACGGGCTGCAGCATTGAACAATGGTGAGGACTAAAATTTTCAGTAAAAGAATTTGTGTATATATTTTGAGTAAAAGAATTTTGAGAACAATGGTGAGGACAATGGTAAGGTTCACGGCTTAATATCTCGCAATTGTAAATTTCTTTTTGTTTATTACTTGTATGTTTGACATTCTTCTTCTAATAGTTGTTGTTTGTCTGATTCCTCGCACTGTTTAATTGTCACTGGTGTTCGTCTGATTCCTCGTAAATCTCTCAGGTTGATATTGTTGAGTCATGAGCGGAGACATTGGAGTGCATCACAATTGCGTTGTAAGTATAAACGATTTACCAAAAGACGTCATTATTCACATCATCTCCTTCTTACCTATTGTGGATGCTGTGCAAACTTGTGTTTTGTCCAAAGATTGGAGATACAACTGGGCTTCCGTTCCCTCTATAAAAATTGATGATCAGTCGATGAACAAGGCTACTTTCGTGGGAAAAAATCGAAACTAGTCATTTATTGTGTCCTAGTTACAGTTTTGGTCCTTTATTGTGTCCTTGTTTTATTTTCGTCCTTTATTGTGTATTTCACTACAATTTTGGTCCTCAGGAAGAAGTCAGAGTCGAAAATATCACTGAGAGCACTTGTCGGCCAAAATAAAAACTTTTTTAATTCCCACATGCAAATTCACATGTGGAAACGCTGGTTTCAATTTTTATTTTTTTTAAATTCTGACCCGGCCAACCCGATTTGACCGGGTTATCCGGATCGGACGGGTCAAAATTTTAAATAAAAAAATTAAAATTGTTGTTCCAACATGCGAATATGTTTGTGGAAAATTCAAAAAAATTGAATTGAGGGCAACACGTGCTCGTACATGACATTTTCGGCTGAGATTCCATCTGAAGGACCAAAACTGTATTGAAACACACAATAAAGGACCAAAATAAAACAATGACACAATAAAGGACGAAAACTGTAACTAAGACACAATAAAGGACCAATTTCGATTTTTCCCCCTACTTTCGTGAACTTCATTGACATGCTACTTCTTCTTCATTCTCGCAATATCCAAAGCTTGAACCTCTCATGCACCAATGTGCGTGATCCAGCTCCCTTAGAAACATGGATATCTTCTCTATCAATACGTAGTGCTAAGAGTATTAGCATAGTTTCTCCTGATTGTGAAGGATTTACCTTACCACGTTGCCTTCTCGACAATACTGCACTAACCAGTTTAGAACTTAAGCTGCCTTGTACTATGAAAATTCCAGTAAAGGGTTATCTTTGTAACCTCCAAACCTTGTCTCTTTCAAATATTCGCTTCCAAAATGAGCATTCTCCTGATACCGACACACTCATATTGACTTTCCCAGTCCTTGAAAGCCTTCAACTACACTCGTGTACTTGGGGTAATGTAAAGCTCGTGGAAATCAACTCGCCCTCATTGACCAATTTCTTTTATAATTCCGTTCAAACTGCAGCAAATGATTTTCTTATCAAGGTTTTTGGAGCAAAGCTTAAGGGGTTTATGAGTGGTGGTTCCGTGTTGCTCAATAATTTTGATCTGAATACATCTTCACTTGTCCATGCATGTATTTCCACTGGGACCCAAATATGTGATCATCCATTGGTTGGAGATAGTGGATCACGTTCTCGAACATCAATCAAAAGCTTCTTAGGTTTGAAATATTTGAGACTTATGGGTCAGGTCACTAAGGTTGGTTTCTTCTACTCTTTTCTGTTTTTCCATTATAAATTTGATCGATTGTTGGTAATATGGAATGATTTCATTCCTTAGATGGAGCTTATAAAAGAACGAGATAATACAGAGGATATAACTTGTAAATGTTATTTAACTTTGCTCTGCCAACGATAATAGGTGATTGAATGAAAGATAAATAAAAAAAACCGTGGATAGGTAACAACTAAAAATGAAAGGGATAAAAGCATCAAACCCCCTAACCTATGGGGTGATTTGCGCTTTGGTCCTTAAACTAAGTTTATCAGCGCTTTGCTCCCTAAACTATAGGGTGTCTGTGCGATTTGGTCCTTTTTTGCATTTTGGGCAATTTTCGGCCATTTTTGGTCGGAATATTTCCCTCTACCCGACTCATATGTGTTGTACTAGATGTATAATAGTAGTTGGTGAAAAAAAAAAGACAAGAAAACACCTCAAAGTGAGGAATATTCCGGCCACAAAAAGACCATGACGGCACTACGGGATTTGCGCATTTTCGGCAATTTTCGGCCATATTTGGCCGGAATATTCTCCTCTACCCGACTCATATGTGTTGTACTAGATGTATAATGATAGTTGGTGAAAAGAAAAAGACAAAAAAACACCTCAAAGTGAGGAATATTTTGGCCACAAAAAACCGGAAATGCAAAAAAGGACCAAATCGCACAGACACCCTATAGTTTAGGGAGCAAAGCGCTGATAAACTTAGTTTAAGGACCAAAGCGCAAATCACCCCATAGGTTAGGGGGTTTGATGCTTTTATCCCAAAATGAAATAAGAGGAATCTTCTATCTTGTGTGTCTAATTTGGATAGAGATTAGTATTAGTGTGAAACAACAGATAATTCAACTTTTTCTGCTTTATCCTATGCACGTGTGTCTCAATATAACTGACAGTAGTAGAATAAAAATATCATCTGGAGACAACTTGTCAATGATAAAGTAATTTGAAGCAGATTCAGTTTGTGTGTTCCTTTGTAACTGTAGACAAATTAATTTTGTCTACTCCAATTAAATATTGACAAATGTCAAATTGATTATTGTAAATTAAATTGATTATTTCTATTTTTAATTTGGAATTTTACTAAATTAAATTCCATTTATTAATAGGTTAATTAATTGATTTATAATATAAAGATGGAGAATTGTTGGCCGATCAAATAAAGCCATGTGGAAATACGATGTGTTCTAAGAATTTCTTGATAAAGGGCAGCCCAGTGCACGAAAGCATCCCCGCAATGCGAGGATCCGGGAAAGAAGTCCACCACAAGCTAAATTAAATCCATGCCTATATTAAAAAAATAAAACCGACCAATCACAAGCAAAGGAGGCTCGGTTCTACAACTATAAATAGACGAGCTCTTGAAGAACAAAACACAACAATTGAAGCTTCAAGAATTCAGAGCAAGGAAGTTCAACAAATCCTCTCCAACAAGCTCAACAATCTTCAAGGTGTTCTTCGTTAAGAACCCCTTTCAATCCGCTATCAAGCCTCAAGTTCATCCAAAAACCGTTTTTGAAGATCGTATCTCTGTCAAGAAGATCAAATCTTCAACAATTCAAGAAAACCCAAATCAAATTCATACCGTTCTTCAACAACATTCAAACCAAAAATCCGTTTGATCCGAGATCAAGTCACAAGACCCTCGGAAAACTGTTTTTGAAGATCAAAATCCATATTGGAAAGATCAAAATTCACAAATCCAAGGAATTGAGGAAGAAGATCATATCATCCTTCATCAATCTTCAAATCAAATCACCATTTAATCCGAGATCAAATCCAAAGACCCTCGAATTAACGTTTTCTCCAAGTTCAAATCATCTGAATGAAGATCAAATTGAAGATTTCCACCACAGATTTCAATATTGTTCTTGTAGAATCGAATCAGAGGATTAGATAGAGATTGAACCGCAATTGTACTTCAAATATACTCAAAAATTATTTTGTGATCTTTTTCTTGTCTTTTATTCTCAGAGATAGCAAGAATTTGTCGTTACAAATTTGGCACGCCCAGTGGGACAACTCTACCTCTCATCTCCTTTCATCAAGAACAACAAGTCAACCATATGTCATCACGCAAGACAAGAAGGTTGTCTGATCTATTGTCTGATCCATCCACGAAGATGCCAAGTGAAGTCGTCGACGACATTGTTCAAAAGGACTCCCTTGTCTCCGACAACGTCAACAATGATGAAGATGTTGAGAGCGGCGACTCCTCCCAACCAACTCCTCACTCCGCATCGGGTTCTTCACCTCCGTTGGATACAGTGCACGCATTGACAACAAGTGCTACAACTTTGGAAGAACAAATGGTGATGTTAACCAAAGCCATAGAGATGCTGAACAAACATGTGCAAGACCAAGACTCCAAGATAGAAAAATTGCTGAGTAGGGAAGTCAAGGTGGAAGAAAGTCATGTAAAGGACCTGAAGTTTGGAGGCTTTGAAAAGGGTGAAACATCCATGAAGCAGTTATCCAATGAGAAGGAAAAGTCTATTGCCAATGAATTCCAAGTCTCTTCAAATGGCATGATCCCTGCTGATCAATTAAAGGAGTTCATCATGGGAACTATCAAGGACAAACTAGACGGAAGCTTCAAATCATCATTCTCATATTCCAAACCATACACTCAAAGGATAGATAACCTCAAGATGCCAAATGGCTACCAACCACCAAATTTCCAGCAGTTTGATGGCAAAGGCAACCCAAAGCAACATGTAGCTCATTTTGTTGAGACTTGCAACAATGCCGGAACTTACAGTGACCATCTTGTCAAGCAATTTGTTCGCTCGCTGAAGGGAAATGCATTTGATTGGTACACTGACTTGGAAGCAAACTCGATTGATAGTTGGGATGAGTTGGAGCAAGAATTCCTCAATCGCTTCTACAGTACGAGAAGGACCGTCAGCATGATTGAACTAACAAATGCTCGCCAATGGGATGAAGAGCCGGTGATTGATTACATAAACCGTTGGAGAAACTTGAGTCTCAATTGCAAGGATCGGTTGTCCGAGACCTCGGCTATAGAGATGTGCATCCAAGGCATGCAATGGGGGCTCCGTTACATTCTTCAAGGAATACAACCAAGGACGTTTGAGGAGTTAGCAACTCGTGCTCATGACATGGAACAGAGTGTGGTGGCAAGTGGAGTTAATGGACCACCTATGCAAGATCCGCGAAGATTCAGTGACAAGCAAGATACAAGGAAAGGAGGCAAACCTTTCAACAAAGCACCTACCAAAGAGTCTATAGCAGTGAATGTTGCTCCATGGAGAATCCAGACCAAGACAAATGATAGCAACGACCAACGAAAAGGTGTTTTGGTATCTGAAAAGGCTAATAATTCACAAGCTAATGAGCAAAGGAAGACGACACTCAAGGAGATGCAGTCAAAGAAATATCCGTTCCTCGATTCTGATGTTTCAGCCATATTTGATGATTTGCTCAAAGCTAACTTAATTGAGCTGCCTGAAATGAAGAGACCAGAAGAGGCTAGTCGCACCGATGATCCTAAGTATTGCAAATATCACCGTCTCGTAGGACACCCAATCCATGATTGCTTTATATTCAAAGATAAGGTGATGCGATTGGCTCGTGAGGGAAAGATCACGCTAGAAGAGGATGTTGTGTCATCAAACCTTGTCACACTCTCAAGCCCAGTTGATAGCCTAGATGACTCTCACATCATCGTTTCATGCAATGCAACTCACGAAGGAGAGAAAATTGAAGACTCTACTTCAAATACTGCTCATGTCACAAACCAATACATGTCCACTATGTGCTTCACTGATGAAGACCTTCTACTAGGTTCCAAGCTCCACAACCGACCCTTGTTTGTCGCTGGCTATATTCGCGAGAAAAGAGTCAATCGAATGTTAATTGACGGGGGCTCTGCGGTCAATATCTTACCTCTACGCACTTTGAATACATTAGGGATCTCGGTGGATGAACTATCAAGTAGTCGTCTGATGATCCAAGGTTTCAACCAAGGGGGGCAAAGAGCCATCGGCATCATAAGATTAGATCTTCTTATTGAAGATATGCCATCCAGTACGCTATTCTATGTCATCGAATCCAACACATCCTACAACATGTTATTGGGTCGACCTTGGATACATGAAAATGGCGTTGTTCCTTCAACATTACACCAGTGCTTCGGATATTATCAAGATGGAGTCGAAAGAAAGGTACATGGTGATGTAAAGCCTTTTTCTGATGCTGAATCACACTTTGCAGATGCAAAATACTATATTGAAGGAAATAGCACTGTGAAACTCAATGGAACTGAGCAACTCCAGCAGCATGATGTAAAAGGCTCCGATAACACAAGTGACACAGAGAAGAGTAAAATTTATGGATCTCCCCTTGAGTCAAAGCCTTTGAAAGAACTAACATTCCCTCTTACAACACTTGAAAAGAAAGGGCCATCTCCTCCACTTGAAGGATTTGTTCGTCCATCCAAAGGACCAAAAACAGAGCATGGAACATTTCCCACAAAGAAGATTGAGCAATGCTTCGACCCGAAAGCTTTCAAATTGCTAGTTAAAGCTGGATATGACCCTAATGAAGAACAACGATTGGAGGGCCTCGCTCTTGATGCTGCTGCAGAGAAGCCATACGGACTCAATTCCACACAAGTTATGCTAAAGGAAAAGGGGCATACCATTCCAAACATTCGGGTAGGCCTTGGCTACAAGCCACCAAACCCAGTTCGTATTGCTATAAAAAGAGCTAACACCAACTACATAGGCGAAGTAGAGGGTTCAACAACACGCTGTGAAGAGAAGATACCACACATGTCGGTCTTTAATAGACTTGGTCCGAATAAAACAGTATTTGATAGGCTTGGTCCGAATAAAACAGTTTTTGATAGGCTTGGTCCAAATAAAAGGTTTGATTGGAAAAGGTTGAGTGTTCCACATATGTCAACACACGCTAAGAGAAACCTCAAGTCATTAAACTCTAAGAAAATTCAAAGTCTGATCCCATCTCGAATGATTCGCCGCGAAGGCTTGATAGTGTCTTGTGGTGAAATGCTTAAAGTCAAGTTACAAACCGTAGTACTCACAAATACCAAAGATGAAGATGAAGAGAGTGTAGGGTCGTCATGCCATATCACTTCTCGTGAAGAAGATGTTGAAGAAGATGTCTCTTTTGATTGGTATATTAGTCTTGAGCCAAACTCCATTGACAACTGGAAAGATCTACAAAGTGCATTCTTCAATCGCTTTTATAGCACTCGACGCACTGTGAGCATGATTGAGCTTGCGAATTCACATCAACAAGAAGATGAGCCAGTGATTGAGTACGTCAATCGATGGAGAAATCTATCCTTAAGCTGCAAAGAGAAATTGTCTGAAACTTCAGCTATAGATATTTGCATTCAAGGGATGAATTGGGGTCTCTCTTACATACTTCAAGGAATCAAACCAAGAACATTTGAAGAGTTGGCGACGCGTGCGCATGACATCGAATCAAGTATGAAATCTACTCATGGCCTTGATATTGAAAGTTATGATACAAACAACGACGATGACGATGAAGAGGGCGTGACATCAAATTTCATTACAACCAATATGCTCCTTGATACGAGCTTAAACTATCTCAAATCTTCAAATTAAGTGCCAAAGTATATACTCCTTGATAAGAGTATAAACTATCAACATTCTCCTTAACACGAGTATAAACTGTTTGCATATGTGAACTCAAAGTGAACATTCAAGTCTTCAAAGTCTCCTAGACACGAGCAAAAAGGTCTGCATGTTCTTCAAGTCTTCAAGTGTTCAAGTCTTCAAATCTTCAAGTCAATGCTCCATGACGCACGAGCTTAAACTGCATGTTACTCCTGGCCCGCATGAGTATAAACTGTGGATGGCAACCACCAATGGTAATTATGTGGTTAAAATGATAACTTACTCCACTAAAGGTGTTTTATGTGGTTAAAATTTAAATACCCCACTTTGTTCAAAGTGGTTAAACAATGAATACTCCTGGCCCGCATGAGTATAAACTGTGTACGGCACCCCCCCCCCCCCTTAAATCAATCTTGATTTCTTTGAACTACGTTATGACTTGATCCTTTTTATTGAGGTACGTAGGCAGCTTAGAATTTTTCTAAGTTCAGTCATGAAATCTGCTTAAGTTGGTTTTGTTGCGTTATGTTACAATACTCATGAGAAAGAAACATGATGCCAAATGCAAATGAAAAACTCAAAATGAGTAGGTGAAGGACGTGCTTGTTAAGAAAGTGTCAAAACTGACTGATGATCATGGGGATACGGCCTTATTGCTTGGTGGAATTTTGACTCGTCCTTCTGTTCAGCCGGACCAATCCGATAACAAACATCATGAAGCAGCGAGTTATACAGGCTGAGGAGACAGAATGGAGTAGTTGAGCATTGGATTTATGTTTCTTGCCAGCTGCTTGAATGGGAAGCATTTGATCCCAAGCGCCGTCGTTGGATGACTTTACCGAATTTGAATCCTAATCAATGCTTTGTCTTTGGAGATAAGGAATCTTTGGCGATTGGAACTGAACTTCTTCTTTTCGGTAGAGAACTCGTGTCTTACGCTATCTATCGTTACAGTTTGTTGACAAACACGTGGACTACTGGAATGAGTATGAATGCGCCTAGATGTTTGTTTGGTTCTGCAAGCCTCGGGGAAATCGCAATATTGGCTGGTAGTTGTGATTCAAATGGAAATATTCTTGATTCTGCGGAGTTATATAATTCTGAGTTCGGTCATATTATTTTGCAAGTTATGTTGCGCTGGGTGTTACATGGACAACAAATTTTACGTGATTGGTGGAAAGAACGAAGACGGGCCGTTGACATGCGGGGAATTTTTGATGAAACTCGAAACAGTTGGACACTTATACCCGACATGTTAAAAGATGATCCTGTTTAGTCTTCCCATTCGCCACCTCTTGTTGCAGTGGTGAATAACGAGCTTTACTCGATCGAATCCTCTACTAATCAGTTGAAAGTTTATTTGAAGAAAAGCAATACGTGGAAGCCGTTGGGTCCGATTCCGGTGAGAACCGACTGCAATAGGGGTTGGGGGGTCGCATTCAAGTCTCTGGGAAACGAACTTTTGGTCATAGGAGCGTCGTCTGTTTCTTGGGTTGGTAACTGCAAGCCTACACTGCAATTCACCAGACTCCCAATCCGGGCAACATGTGTATATCGCCATGCAAAGCTGCGCGCGCAACCAAGTCTTGAAAGCAAATATCTTCCTTTCGGATGCCTTTTGGTGTCGAGTCGTGAAAACAATGTGCTCCTTCAAGGTATCTTTGAGGCCAAGTCATGAAAATGATGTCTCCTCGTTCAAGCGGCCTTTGATGTAGGGTCAACAATGTCTGGTCTTGTTGAATGTCTTTGATGCCAAATCTTGAAACCATGTCGACTCTTGTCGAATATCTTTGACGCCAAGCCTTGAAGACAAGTCCACTCCTGCTGCATGTCTTTGATGCCAAGTCTTGAAAACAAGTCGACTCCTGCTGAATGTCTTTGATGTCAAGTCTTGAAAACAAGTCTACTCTTGCTGAATGTCTTTGATGCCAAGTCTCGAAAGCAAATCTCTGCCGTTCGGAAACATTTGAAGCCAAGTGGCAAAATGAATGTGTCCTTCAAGGTTTCTTTGATGTCGAGTTCTGAAATGAATGTATCCTTCAAGGTTTCTTTGATGCCAAGTCGTCCAAGGAATGTCTCCTCTTTCAAGCTCGCAAATGATGTTGTGTTGATTGAGGTTTGATTGTGCTCTTCCTCTCTTTACAAGAAATCCGGATTTTGTCAAGTACGACACGCGCATAAAACCTTCACGATCTCCAAATTGCAATTATATGTGAACAAGGATGCATAGGCAGACTGGCAAGGTGTTCCATGTCCCATAGGGAAACTGAGAGCTCTCCAAGTGAAGTGACAAGGATGTTTGTAGACGGTGACCACGCGTCAAGACTTCACGATCTCCAAGTTGCAATTATATGTGAACAGGGATGCATAGACTGGCTCGTACGTGTTGGTGGAAGTGTAGGATTGCACCGAACAAGCACATCTTCTGTCCACTCCCAATATCCGGGAAAGTAATGGATTTTGCCAGGAAAGTGAAGAAAGACATCGTCCCATATGGCATCACCTTTGGCAATACGTTGCCCCAAGGTATCGAAAGGAAGATCATCGTCTGATACTCGGCGCAGAGAAGATCGGAGCACAAACGACGGCAGAGATCGATTGGAGGATTTGGGAAACTCTTCGGTCTAGTCTTTAGATTTAATGGTGTTAATCAAAGTGGGCCATCGGCTTGTGAAAATTCCGGCAAGAGGGGTACCGACTTCCAAGACTGTGTCCCGTTGGGTCGATTGGTTTTCATCTCCGGTGATGGTTAGGGTCTTAACTCCCTTCGAATTATAGGCACGACCAAATTTCACCATTTTGCGTATCCTGTCAACATCAACAAAAAAATATTGAGATTAGCAAAAAAAAAAAAGAGAAAAAAAAAACAAAAGAAAGAGGCGTGTAAAACAAGAGACAGGGGCAAGTAAAAGGGGCGTTTAAAAGGGAAGTGGCCGGATCCAAACTTAGTTGAGCTCAAAATGTTAGAAATCTTGTTGGAATCCATTGCTTGTTTAGCTTTTTCAAGCGCATTCATGTTTTGTCGCATTGGATTGTCATCTATGTCTTGTTTATCCTTTTATAGCATAACGAGGTTCGAGTTCATAAGTCCCACTTTATCATGTCCAAAGGATTGGTACAAGTACAAGTTCGGCTCGGAAATTGGGACGATGATATTTTAGATTTGGTCAACATTTGCCTTCGGAGTTGACTTTTCGAGGGTCAACGTTGACTCAGTCAACACAGTTGATGTGGCACGCGGGTCCACATTGGTCTTGCAAGGTGATGACAAGTGTAAAGAAAGGGACCACATTCATAATGGGGGACACAAAGACAAAGAAAAGCACTCTTGTCCCCATAGTGCTCTTACACATACACTAAGACAAAGTGGGGAACACAAGGACAAAGCAAAGCACTCTTGTCCCCTATGGCCCCTTAGGCACAATCACACCTCCACTACCAAACCATGGCTGACAGTTGACCGCCGCCTATAGACAGTTGACCGGACGGAGGCGGACGGAGGCGGACGGCGGTGCGACGTCGGAAAGTCGCCGGAGGCGCGGTTGCGGTCGGAAAATTCAAGAATAGAGCTAAGGACGTTACGGATCCGATACAACTGCTCTCGGGTCGGTCCACCCACCAAACTGACCGTAACGAAGAGTACTACCTGAAAATGACACTTTCCGGCGAGGTTGCGTCGAAGAGGTGGTCGGAAACAGCGGAAAACCGACGGAAAATGCTTAAAACCCGTGGATCCGAAGCCAAAACTGACCCCAAGACTCAAATCCGATGAAAATCACCTCCACAACCACCTAAAACATGCAAGGGACATGATCCTTATCAACACCGAAGAGGCGGACGGCGGAGGTACAGCGGTGTGTCGTCGGAAAATCGCCGGAGTCGTGGTAGCAAACAAAAAAAAAAAAAAACGGAACCGCCTCGTCCGTAGCTCCAAAAACTCGTGAGGAGGTGTTGTGCTCCGATGATACCGGCGTCAAGATGAAGAAGACGTCAAAGCACGGAAATACCTCGAAACCACCACACTAACCGTTCCTCTTGAGCTCACGATTATGATGATGACATTTTCGAGATGAAACTTTATCACATGCGCGATAAATC
Source organism: Linaria vulgaris (assembly GCA_948329865.1). Classification (NCBI taxonomy): domain Eukaryota; kingdom Viridiplantae; phylum Streptophyta; class Magnoliopsida; order Lamiales; family Plantaginaceae; genus Linaria; species Linaria vulgaris. Next base: position 79,688,890 of record OX415254.1, read on the forward strand.
TCCAATGGAAGGTGCGGCCATGGGAGGAGCTAGAGGAAAGAGAAAGAATTTTTTTTTTTTTTCTCTTTTGTAAGGTGCGGCCATGAGAGGAAAGAGAAAGAATTTTGTTTTCTTCTTTTTGTTGTTGAACAAGACATACTAGACGGTTCCTATATAGCAAAAAAAAAAAAAAGACAAGAAGAAACAATGACACACTACCTACATGTGAATATGTGTGTGATGGGAGTGAAAAAAAAAAGCAACAAGAAAAAAAAAAGAAGAAATGTCACGTGGGAGGCCTAATTTGTGTTTGATACACAAAATTGCACTTTGGTCCTTCTAAGCAATTGCCATGGAAGCCCTCCAAAGTTTTGATTCTTAAGTGAAGTGCACAATCTTATATCAATTTCATTGATGGCACAAACAAAAATATATGTTGCGACATATTCACTTCAAGACGCATTTTTTTTACAATGCTATTAGTGACAAGTCGCAAGGGGGCATTTGTAGACAAATTAATTTTGTCTACTCCAATTAAATATTGACAAATGTCAAATTGATTATTGTAAATTAAATTGATTATTTCTATTTTTAATTTGGAATTTTACTAAATTAAATTCCATTTATTAATAGGTTAATTAATTGATTTATAATATAAAGATGGAGAATTGTTGGCCGATCAAATAAAGCCATGTGGAAATACGATGTGTTCTAAGAATTTCTTGATAAAGGGCAGCCCAGTGCACGAAAGCATCCCCGCAATGCGAGGATCCGGGAAAGAAGTCTACCACAAGCTAAATTAAATCCATGCCTATATTAAAAAAATAAAACCGACCAATCACAAGCAAAGGAGGCTCGGTTCTACAACTATAAATAGACGAGCTCTTGAAGAACAAAACACAACAATTGAAGCTTCAAGAATTCAGAGCAAGGAAGTTCAACAAATCCTCTCCAACAAGCTCAACAATCTTCAAGGTGTTCTTCGTTAAGAACCCCTTTCAATCCGCTATCAAGCCTCAAGTTCATCCAAAAACCGTTTTTGAAGATCGTATCTCTGTCAAGAAGATCAAATCTTCAACAATTCAAGAAAACCCAAATCAAATTCATACCGTTCTTCAACAACATTCAAACCAAAAATCTGTTTGATCCGAGATCAAGTCACAAGACCCTCGGAAAACCGTTTTTGAAGATCAAAATCCATATTGGAAAGATCAAAATTCACAAATCCAAGGAATTGAGGAAGAAGATCATATCATCCTTCATCAATCTTCAAATCAAATCACCATTTAATCCGAGATCAAATCCAAAGACCCTCGAATTAACGTTTTCTCCAAGTTCAAATCATCTGAATGAAGATCAAATTGAAGATTTCCACCACAGATTTCAATATTGTTCTTGTAGAATCGAATCAGAGGATTAGATAGAGATTGAACCGCAATTGTACTTCAAATATACTCAAAAATTATTTTGTGATCTTTTTCTTGTCTTTTATTCTCAGAGATAGCAAGAATTTGTCGTTACAGTAACTTGTTAAGAATTCTCTTACTTGTGTTTCTCAGCTTGACTAGTTAAACATACCAATGAACTAAACTAACTCTTGTTTGTTTGTGGTAACTACCAAGACGTATGCACAGTTAATGCCAGGACTTGCTCTTCCTAGGTTCAATAGGCTGGAAAACCTAACACTATTTTTGTTTGGTAATATAGAAGCTTTGCCAGAGTTACTTCACATGGCACCAAATCTGAAACTACTTGACCTTGATCTGGTAAGTTATAAAAAAAAATCTACATCTCCGTGTTGTCTTTTGTCATGGTTTATAAGATCGGATCTAAGTAGTTTTCCGTACATATTTATTTGTTATGCCAGCGTTTCAACCAATATCATTCAGAAGATTCCAATTTGGAAGTGGTTGGATCTGTGCCATCTTGTATGTTGTCTCACCTGGCACATATCAAGTTTTCTAACTTTTCTGGCACAATGTGGGAATTTAATATGGCGAAGTTCTTGTTGAAGAATTCTATGAAACTTGAAAAAGCTGTCGTTTCTATTTACTCGGAGTCGCTGATTTCAAAGGCTGTTGTCGGCGAACTCTTGTCAACATATCCGAAAGGTTCAACTTGCATGTCACTGGTGGTTAATTAAGAGGTTTATGATTCTCTCTCTCTCTCTCTCTCTCTCTCTCTCTCTACCTTGTTGATGTGAGTGCTTGGACACATGCATGGCCACGAGGTACAGGGACGTATTTAGGTAGGGGCTAGCCCCCCAAGGCCCCACCCTAAGCTTTTGGGCCCAATAATCAAATGCACTTATGCTTCTGTTTTTTGTGTAATACCTTATGTGATTATTGGAAGACAACAAATCCAAGTGATTCTTCATTTGCTTATTTTTCTCTATTTTACCCAAAAAAAATAAATGGATTTATGAAGGATAAGGCATTTTCAATTTTGCTTATATATTCTACACGTCTCTTCACTTACAACCATCAGCATATACCCAAAAAAGTCATGTTAGGATTCACTTGCTTCTCAAAAGTTTCCTGCTTTCTTTCCATTTCAGCTTCTGTGTCAGTAAGTTTCCCTCAAAACAAAACATGGCTCTTCAGGAAATGCTTAATATCAGCTGGAAAAAGATCAAATTCAATGGTATCGGACGTCCCAGAAGGGCACTTAGCCGTTGTGTTGGGGAGAGTGAGAAGAAGAATTTTGTCAAGTCGAAGAAGACTTCGGTTTCCATCATCAAGTGGGGTGGCCTCACCATTCCCTGCAGTGAGGTTTTGTTCACCTGACTTGATTTCTCAATCTAGAAGAACATGTAACTAGGTTCTGAGGAGAACAGTTTTCTAGACTAGTGTTACTAACAAGTAGTCCCTTTTTGAGGGGAGAATTGTGCATTTGGACAAACTTACGGAGATGAATACATGAAAAAATACTCATTTTCATATGCAAAAGCAGCGTCTTGTATGAACAAATAACTTAATCTGTTCATATTGATCATTACCTTTTGCATTATTCTATCCTTAAGTGGGCTTTATTTCTTTGAATATTAAGTACAAATACTTATATCACTAATATGGTCATGCACACAATTCTGACACGGTCTTTATCAGCTGGAAAACAATCAAACACAATAGGAACTGATGTTCCAAAAGGGCATTTTGCTGTTTATGTTAGGAGAATGAGAAGCAGCGCTTTGTTATTCCAGTTTCGTACTTGAACCACTCTTCATTTCAAGATTTGTTATGTCAAGTTGAGGAAGAATTCGGTTTCCACCATAAAATGGGTGGCCCTTCTCTGCAGTGAGGATTTGTACAGTGACTTGATTTTGTCAATTTAGAAGAGCATGAAAGTGCAGTTATGAGAAACCAAAATGCTCTTTAGAACTTAGCAGATAACACTACCAGCTAAGATCAATTATTAGTCAAACATATGGTAGACCTTGAAAGGATGATCTAACCTCTGAAGAGATATCTATTTATCATAATTTGAAGGTTTATACTATATACATTTCATGTACAAAATTTCTTAAACATCTGAGTTTCACACATATACTACAACGACGGGATTTTGGTCCAAACAACATACAGTTATTTTTTCTAAGAACATGTGTCACGTAGTAAATGTTAAATCTGATGAATTTCATTATCTTGAAGAGTTCAATATCGTCAGCCCGAATATTAAAACCGTAAACCTGCAACATATGTCGTAAAGTGTACTGAAGAAAGAAATGAATCAACTACATTCATGGCGAATGTGTAGCCCAACTTGATACTCAACTTGAACTACATGCATTCTCTTGCCTTAATTGAAATAAATAACAGAACTCTGTGCAGAAAAGAAACTGTCAGGAAACTGCTCTTCCGACTAACGGTAGTAATTAGTTCCATCCTTAAGAATCTCATATCTTTTCCCACATGGACCTCTGTAGCGAATGGTTAAGTCGGCATCATTATTATTCTCACCAACCCACACTGCTCCGTCAGTTCCAATACCAGATTCTTGATCATCCTTCAGTTTTACAACCCACAAAAAGAACAAAAAAACTTACTTCACATTCAGAAAAAAGAAACCAAAATGGAACATGAATATAGTAGTAGAGTACCTTGTTGCAATACTAAACTTCAGAAGGAATAGCCCCCTACTTCTTCTTGTACTCCATTCATGACTTGATAACACGACTCAGTCGGAGCTTGCGTTTTGTCCGGTGTTATCCTTAGCCTCTGCAACAAGTCATGGAACAAGAATAAGGAGACTAATTTGACAACCCCATCAACTAAAATCTTGAAATTATTTTCACAAGAAGTCGATAAATTAGGAGATCATTTGGTATTCTGACTACAATATGGGGTTGCCAAATGATCCAATTCTTGTTATTTCTATATGCTATCAAATAAAGCTATATTATGGGAAATTGTTCAGCAGACACTTATAGGTTCTTTCAGGATAGCAGACACTTATAGGTTCTTTCAGGATAGCAGACACTTATAGGTTCTTTCAGGATAGCAGTATAGTTCATAAATTGTTATGAGGTAACTAATTTTGTGATATGATTGTAAAATTTGTAACTGCGCTGCGACTTGTGGATAAGTTTGAAAGACCACTCAACAATATTGGTGACAACATATTACAGTTATATATTTTAGGACGAATTATTATTTATGCCCTGTATGTTTTCCCTTTTTTTGAAAATGCCCGTTATGTTTGCAATTATATAAAAATGCCCCGTAACTATGCCTTTTTTTTTTTTTTGTAGAAAATGCCCTTTGGGTGCCACATGGGATTTTCGGCCTACGTGGCCGCCAGCTTGGAAGAGGCGTGTGACACATGTACAAAACGTTCAGCCACCTCATTTTCTTACCAAAAAAAAGACGTTTTTCACGCTGCCCCTTTATACTCAACACTTAGTCATTTTCTACCCGATTTCATTTCCCCTCTTTCATTTTTTCTACCCGATTTCTTAAACCCTACTTTCATTTCACCCAATTGAAGTTCATACGAAGTTGTTGAAATCACCATCCAAAATTCGACCTTTTGCCGTGTTGTGCCTGTGCGGAAAGGCCGAAAGTACGGAACCCTTTTCACCATGATTTGCCGAACCCAAATTATCGTAAGTCACTCACTTTACATGCATGGCTTATACATTTGCATTTTTTCACTTAACTTAGCGTTTTTGTTGGTTCAGTAAACTCATTAGAGTTTAAGTAGTTGTTGTGGGAGTGGGTAAGTCAGTGTCGAGGTAAGGTTTCGATTTGTCAGGGTTGAAGTAGTTGTTTCGTCCTTTTTTCGCAAAGCAGAGATGTTTTATAATGTTTGTGTTGTGGGGTATTGTGAATCTCACTGCAATGGTCCCCTCACCATGTGTTATTTCTGGAAGACATCACTTTAGTGGGGTTCACAGCTATTACTTTAAGTTTTTGTCTTAAAGCATCATTTTTTTATTGTTTTTGTGAAGTTTATTTTCTGTTTTTTCTAAAAGATTTGGCATCTTTGTTCCTTTTTACTAATAAAGTTGTATACCTTCTATTTGCAGCACCTAAAAGCAAGTTACTTACCCTAATAGTTCATTATGGGGGTAGGTTGAAGTCCACTCCTTTTGATACGTATGTTGGTGGTGGTATGATGAAGTTTGACTACTCTGGGATTAAAGACATAAACTTAAAGCTCTTTAACATATATGCTGATAATATGAATGCCAAGGGTGAGAGGAAGTTCTACATTGTCAGAGAGGGTTGGTTTAAGGTTATAAAGGACAACAAGATTTTGAAGAGGGCTCTGAATGAAGCTCTACCAAATAGGGAATTCAATTTGTACTGTGATTTTGAGATTGACCCACCATTTCTTGAAATGCCTGAATTACCAGTAGATGCTGAGCTTCAAACAAATGAAGGGAATGATGTCACTGGAACTGCTCGGAAGGTTAGTGGCAATGATAATGGTGGTTGTGAGGTTGTTGAAGGAGATGAAGTTGCAGGGGAAGTTGATGTGGTGGAGACTGCTGATAAAAATAGGGATGTAAGTACACAGATGGAGGTTAATAGGAAAGATCAAAATGAAGAGGTGGCAAGTGATAAAGGTCAAAATGAAGGAGAAGCAACTGATAAATGCCAAAATGAAGGAGAAACAAGTGATAAAGGGCAACATGAAGGAGAAGTAAGTAATAAACGAAAAGTGGTAATCATTGAATTGGTTGACAGTGACAGTAGTGATGACACTTATGAAGAGGAGAGTGAGTACACAGATGACACAGACTTCTATGAGAATGTTGATGAGGATGTGGAGGGGGAAGACACTGTAAGTCCATGAGTTGTTAGTCTACCTATTAATGACAAGGGGAAGAGTCTCATAGTTGAGGTGAGTGATTGTGAGAGTGATAGTAATGATGACACATATGAAGAAGAAAGTGAACACACTGATGAAAGTGATTGGTCTGAAAATATTGATGTTGAGGCTGAAGCTGAAATAACTGCCAATCCCGATGAAACAAATTCCACTCAACATCATGCTGACACAATAAGTATTGGCCCAGGAGAGGAAGATAATGCAGCATCTGATCTTGAAGCTGAAGATGAACCAGATGTTGTGAGTTGTGTTAAAAGAGCTTTATTTAACCCTATTCCCTATGGAAATCCATTAGAGGAGGATGAGGCTGAAGTATTTGTGAAGACTGACAAATTCAACCCTATTTTTAAGTTGAAGATGTTATTCATCAACAAGGAGCAATTGAAGATGGCAGTTAGATCAGATGCCATAAATAACATGAGAAGTGTAAAATCCAATAAGAGTGATCCTGGGAGGGTCCATTTCAAATGTGTCCAGGAAGGGTGTGACTGGTGCATCCATGCATTTAAAGTGCCAGGTGAGGAGACCTTCCAGATCAGACAATATAATCCACAACACAAATGTGGGAAAAGGTTTGGTGTGAGGAATTTGAAGTCTTCATGGTTAGCTGACAGATTCATAGATGTCTTCAAAACAGATCCTAACAGGAATGCTGAAGCTTTTAGGTTGGACTCAATAAAAACATTAAGAGTTGACATTTCAAAAAATCAAGCTTACCAAGCTAAGAGATTATCTGCTGCTCAATTGGAAGGGACACAAGCATATCAATTCTCTAGACTGTGGGATTACCAAGCAGAGTTGAAGAAAAGCAATCCTGGTACTTCTGTGGCTATTCATACAGAAGATGTTGGTGATGTTCAGCTTTTGTATATTTTGTCTAGTTATGAACAACAGTTTTATCTTGGATACATAATTGTTGAACAATGCCAATGTTAAGTATTTTGTTGCTGCTGAAAATTGGATGGTTTTTTGGCTGCTGAAAATTGTTATTCATTAAATTGGATGGTTCTGTTGCTGCTGAATATGGTTCATGTATTGGATTTGATGATGGTTCTGTTGCTGCTGAAAATACATACATAAAGGGTAACATTCAACCATAATAAACCAAAAGGTGGTGAAATTTGATCACACCATATTCACAGATCATAGACAAACAAAATATTTAAAATGGTTCAAAACCATTAAAACTAACATTCAAACTAACATTATTAAACCTAAAGGGACTACTACGAATCGTAAATGCCCATGTCGAAGCGGTCAAACTTTGTCACCACTTTAATTTTCTCAATTGGCAGCTTCTTCACTTGGAGGCAGTAGCAGAATTGGTCATAATTCTTGAAACCTTTCTCGGCAAACCTTTTGTCGATCGGGATTGGCTGAAATAACAAACAACAATTAGTGTTATAAACAAACATTTTTTGGGAACATTCATGCAACAATTAGGTATTATAGAGTCCACTCTTACTTGTTTGATAAACTGCTCATACTTGACCTGGTTTAGCCTCACGGTACCCGTCTTGATGTTGAACTGCACTCTTGGATGGGCCCAAAATCTTTGGAAAAGTCTGAGGCGGCACTTCATAATCATCAACCTCTCCTTAACGGCTTAACCATAAAGGGTGTGACCTCCATCTTCTTCCGAATAGATAGCTTTTCAGCAATCTTTGCATGCATCTCTTCTAACTCTGAAGTGTCAAACCTAATCCCTTCTCCAATCAAACCTTGGAGCTTCCGTAAAATAAAGGTTTCATCAGCCTCAGAAAAATCGCTGAACTTCATAAAAGGATCCAACAATGAATCCTGCAAAACCCGCAACAAGTCGAGAATAAGTTTCATATTTTAAAAAGAGTTTGGTTTCAAAGGAAAATAGAGGGTTTGAGGATCTTTCAACCATCGTAGTGTCGTAGTACTCCTTCAAAATGATGCTGTTTGAAGCCATGATAACAGAGGGTACTTTTTTGTGGGAGAGTTTCAGAGGAGAGAGAGAATTGAGAAGGAATGATTAGGGTTCAGTAATTTAAGGGGCAAATGAACATACGCTTCATCTATTAATACGTAATTAACCATCTCAACGCTCCACCTGACACGAATGTCGAATCGACCCTAATTGCACAATTTTTAATACATTTCTTCCAAACACTATCCATTGCGTCTGTTGACTTTATATAAAAAAAGGCAGTTTGTATATATCAATATAAACTTCCCGGGCAATTTTAATGAATGTGATAACTTAAAGCGCATATTTACTATAAGCACCAAACTTATCGGGTATTTATATAATTAAATACATACTTAGAGGGCAGTTTTGACAAGGTCCAAAAACATATAGGGCAATTTTAACAAAGTGCAAAAATGACTTCTTTTTTTTTCAAATTTGTTGGATATTGACTGAACTTATGATTATTCTTAATTTTAAGCATGTTATTTCTACTTGTTGGAAATCATATATGTCATTTTTATTTTATTCCTTGTTTTGAACTCTTTATGTGAGAATGTGGAATTCTGGTATTATGCATGTCAACTTGCTTACTTGCATGGTATGGATTGCATTAACAAAACTTCAATCCATTCATTACAACAACAAATACCAACACAATAGCTTCATTAGATTACTTATACTACCCAAAGCAAAATGACCAGTCTTTCAGTACAACATTGCAACAATCATACACAATACGAAAATTATCATCAGACTAAACCGAAGTCGACCAGCCAATTTCATTTTCTCCTTCTGAAGCACATTGATTTTCTCTTCTTGTTCCTTTAGTGTTTTTTCAAACAAAGACTGAATCACGTCCAAATTTTGACCGTTGTTCGAAGCTAGCTTTTCTTTAAGTTCTTTCACTTTTGCATCCCTCCTCTCGATCCTTCTTCGCAAAATTGGTATAACGGCACGAGCAAACCTACACACGGGTGGGTCTTCCCAAATGAACAATGCGCAACCTAGAGGCCAAAACACACAACCATGGAACCTACGGCCTGGGTTTCCATCGGTTGTTGATACGCGCAAAACGGCGGCCCTCCCACAATCGCAAATCAAGTTACTGTTCATAGTAGATTCAGACATTTTAATAAAAATTAATTTAGGGTTTCGATTAGAACTAAATTTGGGGCAAATGTAATTTGGCGGAAATGAAATTAGGGTTGCGGGAAAATTAAAGCGGGTAGAAAATGACTAAGTGTTGAGTATATAAAGTGGCAGCGTGAAAAACGTCTTTTTTTTGGTAAGAAAATGAGGTGGCTAAACGTTTTGTACATGTGTCACATGCCTCTTCCAAGCTGGCGGCCACGTAGGCCGAAAATCCCATGTGGCACCCAAAGGGCATTTTCTACAAAAAAAAGGCATAGTTACGGGGCATTTTTATATAATTGGAAACATAACGGGCATTTTCAAAAAAAGGGGAAACATACAGGGCATAAATAATAATTCGTCCTATATTTTAACAATAGGAGTTCTTCAAAGTCTAGCCACATAGACATCGAAGTATCCAATTGTTATCAGAGAATTCAGAGTCAGTTAGTGTTTTGTGAGCGTAAAGAAACAAACGTAATGCTAGCATGCCCACTTATAAAGGTTTGACCGTCAAGATCTTTCATGATCATATTGCTTACACGAGTGTTGTCTTATCTTATGATATGCAGTTTCATTGGGAGTTTGTTTCATGTGTTTAGCTCATTTATTTTTATTTTTTTTATTTTTTTATCGGAAGGGGAAGCCCCAAAGTCACTTATTCGGAAATACTTCGAAGACTAATACCACCAATAACATCAAAAAGAATATAAAAGTGAAGCGCCAGTGGAGGAGAGCTATAAAACTCGACGCCATAGTTGATGGAGTAGCCAAGGTTGGCAAGTCTATCAGCGATAATATTGGTTTCACGGTATTCATGGAAAACTTCGCAATGAGTGCACATGGCAATGAACTTGCGACAAGATTCAGTCAAACTATGATGAGGGTGTGTCAAAGGAGGAGATGAGGCAAGTAAGTTAACCAAGACTTTGGAGTCGCATGCAACATGAATGTGACGAAATCCTTGTTTAATCGCTTCAGCTAGACCGTAGTGAATACCCCATAACTCTGTGATGCTACCATATACGATGTTAGCTGCAAATTCAAAAAGCCATTGGCCTTCGCTATTTCTTGCAACACCACCACAAGAGATTTTTCCCGGATTACCAAGTGCACTGCCGTCAACGTTAACTTTAATAATACCTGGTTCGCGATGAGAACAGCAAAGACCTCGAATAACCTTCATAGAGCCTGGATTTTGCAACGAAGTAATTTTTGTCCATGCCGTTGTATCATCATGGGCTGCTTGGCGAATCCAACCAATAGCACGGGTTGTGTGAATTTCTTCGTTTTCAAAAACCTTTTTGCAACGCCATCCCCAAATTTTCCAGCAAGTAATGGAAAAAAGAGTCGCCCAAGGTGTGTCCTGAGCGCTATTTCCCGTGTGGTGATACAGATTCTCACAAAGCCATTCGTGGAGGGAAAGCTCAAAGAAACGAGCATAATCTTGACAATTCAAAAGATTAATCCATATGTCATGGCTAGAAGGGCAATCCGAAGAAGGTGAAGCAAAGATCCTGAGTTGAAAGAACAACGTGGGCATGACGAGTCGTCCGTCAAGTGTCTACGAAACATTTTCTCATTGCTTAGGTGCTTATCATGTAGAGCAAGCCAAATAAAGGTGCGAACTCGCTGGCAAGTGCGGAGTTTCCATGCAAGATTCCAAGATGAAGAGCTTGGCAAGTTCTAGATTGCAAGCATATTACAAGCGGAGTTCATCGAAAATTTCACGTCGCTTGTGAATGCCCAGTAGGGTGGATATGGGGAGTTGTCACTGCCATTTATTAGCGCACTCGCAATTTCCGCAAGTATACATGAAGGTAGGAGTTGCTGGAATTCAGTCCACTTTCATTGGTTGTTCATATCGATGAAGTCAGTGACTTTGTGGTTTAAAATCTCTTCTCGGATAGGTTGAATAACGTAATTTGAGAGAGCTCCAGGTCCAACCCACCAATCGTGCCAAAAGTGAGCTATTCTACCGCTGTGAATGTTCCACTTGAGGCCTCTACGGAGAGGTTCAATGCATGCATATAATTGACGCCATAAAGGTGAACATCCAGTAGGTATTAAGAATAGGGATAAAAGCATCAAGCCCCCTGAACTATACACATTTTTGCGACTTGCCCCCTGAACTAAATTAATAAGCATTTTGCCCCTTGAACTATGCTCGTCTGTTCGATTTGCCCCTACGCCGGATTCCGCTGCGACTCACGTGAGGGTCAGAAGGGCATTTTCGATACATATTATGGAGTGTAAAGTTCATGCATATTCCCCCTTAAACTATGCTTATTAGTGCGAATTGCCCCCTGAGTTAATTTTGCACATAAAATTACCTTTTATTCCATATTTTGGAGAATCTTTTTTATGTCATTCTAGTGTATGTTTTTGTGAGTTTGAAGACATGTTATTGAGCTATTTAAAACCATTACACTTCTGCATTCATACATTTAAATCACCTAGTTCATATGACCCTCCAATGCATTAGTTCATGAGAAATATTACACCAAAATTGGAAGAATTGGAACATCAAAATATTGTGCAGACTGATTACATTACATTGTGATCCTTTAGTATGAACTAGGTGATTTAAATGTATGAATGTAGAAGTGTAATGGTTTTAAATAGCTCAATAACACATCTTTAAACTCACAAAAAATACACTAAAATGACATAAAAAAATATCCTCCAAAATATGGAATAAAGGGTAATGTTCTGTGCAAAATTAACTCAGGGGGCAATTCACACTAATAAGCATAGTTTAAGGGGAAATATGCATAAACTTTACACTCCATAGTATGTACCAAAAATGCCCTTCTGACCCTCACGTGAGCCGCACGAGAATGGAATATTCTGGGGAATATTCGGCAGAATTCGGCAAAGGGGCAAAATCGAACAGACGAGCATAGTTCAAGGGGCAAAACGCTTAATAACTTAGTTTAAGGGGCAAGTCACAAAAACGTGTATAGTTCAGGGGGCTTGATGCTTTTATCCCTTAAGAATATCACCATCGGGCACATATTTAGAATGCAATAAACTGCACCATAATGAGTCTTTTTTTTGAAGAAGTTCCCAAGCTAATTTCATAATCATGCCTTTGTTCAGGTCCTCCATATGTATCAATCCAAGCCCCCCTTTATCTTTAGGAAGGCAACATGTCGTCCAATTGACAAGGTGAATATGACGACGTCCCCGGGTTATCGCCCCAAAGAAAGTCTCAGCTTATTTTGTCAAGGGTGTAGGTAGATGACTTTGGCAACTTATAAGTTTGCATAGTATGGATCGGGATGGAGCAAGCGACTGACTTGAGAAGCGTATGTCTGCCGACAAAGGAAAAAAGGTGATGCCTCCAAGAAAACACACGTTTCTTTACTCGTTCAATAACTTTAGCAAAAAGGGGACGAATAATACGTCCGTCACATATCTGAATGCCCAGGTAGCGGCCAAGCGAAGAAGCTTGAGGGATTCCCGACATGCTAGAAATATCTCGGGCGATGTTGCGAGGGACATTAGGCGAGAAAAGAATGATATATTTGCTAAGGTGTACTTTCTGACCCGAAGCCGCTGCAAACACGTCAAGACAATCAAGAATGACCCCCCATCTGAGTAGTGCTTGCTTGTGCAAAAAGGGGTAGGTCATCTGCAGAGAAAATGTGCGAGACTTTTGGACCGTTTCGAGATGCTTTAATCGGAATCCATGTTTTATCATCAACTTTCGACTGAATAAGATGGGCAAGGTGCTCCATGCACAAAATAAAGACATAAGGCAAAATAGGATTGCCTTGTCGAATGCCTCTCGTTGGCGAGAAAGAATCACTCAGTTCCCCGTTCCAAATAATAAGGATGCTCGGAGTCTTAATACAATACATAACCAGGCGAATGATTTTAGAGGGAATATGCGCATGGTGGAGTGTATTCTCAATAAACGTCCATGAAAGTCTGTCGAAGGCTTTCTCAAGGTCAATCTTAAGAGCCATAGTGCCATGCCTCGCCTTTGTTTTCCTCATGGTATGGACAAGTTCCTGTGCAACAATTATATTATCACGTGTCTGGCGGCCAGGGAGGAAACTACTTTGGTTCGGTCCAATAAGTCTCATAAGTAGGGGTTTGAGTCTTGTGGTCAACACTTTAGTGATAACTTTGTAGGCGATGTTGCACAAACCTAGAGGACGAAATTGTTGGATAGTCTCATGGTGGTCCACCTTCGGAACGAGATGCAAGAGAGTCTCGTTGAGGGAGACGGGGAATGACACTGTTTCAAAATCCGATGAGACAAGACGATGGAGATCTGTACTAAGTGTGTTCCAAAGTTTTTGAAAAAAGATTGGGTGAAAACCGTCGGGTCCTGGACTTTTATAGGGACCCATATCAAAGACCGCTGCCCGAACTTCTGTCATGCTAATTTCTCTAGTAAGAGAAGACGGATCACCAGGTGTCAAAGGGGGAAAGCTTGACAAGTGTAAACTCGAAGGTTGTTCTTGAGCGCTGAATATGTTTTTAAAATAAAGAACAACCATCTGACGAAGTGTTATAGGATCCGAAACCCGTTGCCTTCATTGTTTTGGAGGAGAGAAATAATGGACCTCTGACAGCAAGAAATCGTGGAAAGATGGAAGAAAGTTGCAATATCCTCTTTAGATTTTTGGATCCAATAGACTTGTTCCTCTAATAACACTTCAATATATTCATGGATCAACCTACATTCAAGCTTGAGGAGATTTTTATTCATGGACTCATCAATTGCTGTCTGAACACCGAGAATACAGGTCTAGAGGCGCCTCTTGCGTCGAAAAATATTACCAAAAGAATTTTGGTTCCAAAGAGTGAGTTATTTTGCACAGTTAGCAAGAGAGGAGGGGAAGTTTCCCTCATGTTTCCATGCACAATTTATGACCTGCTCTATATCAGAATTAAGCAGCCAAGATGCCTCGAATTTAAAACGATGGGTGGTGGCCTTGCCATGTCTTCACAATTAGAGTTTTGCAGTTACCACGTTCTGAGGCATATATATGCCAATCACATTTCTCATTTTTGCACTTGATCCCGGTTATGTATTTGTCGTTCTTGACAAATGTAATATCTCTCCCAACCAAAATTGCGAACTCCCTCACAGCTCTTCTGAAAATTCCTACATTCTGAAAACACAGTCCCACATGGAACCTGGACTTTGACATATAACTTGCTGGATTGAATACAGGATAGCCCTGATAATTCCATAGAGACATCTTCAATCTTGCCACACCAGATTACATATGTGGTGGGTTGCCCTTTGATTATTGTGATCAAGTGGAAGGTGTTGGGGTCTTTTGAGTTGTCTCTTCTCAAGGTAACTGTCCGCCCTCTACATTAGAAGCTTGTGTATCTACATGGGGTTCTTCACTTTTCTGATCTGGAGCTTGTGTAGATTCAGGGGTTTCCTCTTCAAGGGGTTCATCTTCAAATGCAGAAGGGGGAGCCCAGTGTGCTTCAGTTTCACCAGCAGTAATATAGACCATTTCATCATATGTCCCCTCATCCTCATTATCAGTGAAAGACTCAGATAGATCTGTATCACTCGCCACAGAGTTAGCATCATATGTGTCAACATCTTCCTTATCTTTGATAAGCTCGTCCCAGAAACCAGATTCCTCCTTAATCTCTCATCACCATCAGCTTCCAAATCCTCATTAAAAACATCACCAGCACCCTCTTGGCCCTCCCCTCTAACATTCCCAGAACCTTCTCCCTATGAATGATACCCATCATCCTCAACTACATTATATAACTCCCCACCCCCTGTGTAGACATGTACAACTCTGTCTTCATCAATATACTTATCCAACTTCAAAGTTTCCTCATCCCTCCATAAGTATTCCATGACTGACAAGTCATTCTCACGAAATTGACTGTAGTAAAACTTAGCATCAGTATTCTTCTTAAAACCAGCAACATCACCCATTTGAAAGACCTCAAGAAGGCTTATCTGTGAAACATTGCAGTTGTCAATGTGAGTAACATCTCCCCCCATATATCTCACAACTATGTTGTGCCTAAACTTTCGGCTACGATGAAGTGTGATAGTGAAATCTTCAGGATCAGTTCGTGCAATAAGATAGCAAGCTTATTAAATTGATTTTTATCACTTTTTTTCAAAGCATGAGTAACCACAAACAACTTATAAATTACAAAAAGGTAAAAAATAGACACTGAGACCACTCAAAGTCTGACAATGATATAATATTTAGCACTCTTTATGTTGGTACTCAAACCCTATCACTGCACAACCCAATACCAATATTTTTTGGCATATAGCAACACAAAAGGACTAACTTTATTAAATTGAGTATGACAAACATGCACAAGTAACATGGGTGGACCACAACCAACTACAAATTACTTAAATTTAGAATTACTATCACTCACACTAAGCAAAGCATGACAATAACATAATATTGAAAACTTTTTTGTTGAGGATCAAGCCCCACCACTGCACTATCTAATACCCATTATTATTCTACATATAGCAACACCAAATCACCTCAAATCCATTCAAACATAACCATGTGCAACAAAAAAAAAATGGACTACAGTTCAAACCCTTGCCCACATAATACCAACAAAATGCATATTTGCAAACTTTCACTTATTCTAACATAAGTAGAGATGTATACCACCAATAGAAACAAAAATAAACTCAATTTGGTCAAAAACTTGTAGAAATTAGGGTTTCGAATCGGTCGTAACTTACCATAATCGGGATGATTTCGACCTGGGGGTAGTTCATCGCTGGTATCTCTTATTTTCCACCCCATCTGAATGATTATTAACCGAAATTAAGAAATTGGTTTTTTTTTAAGAACACTAAATTCGCCCCTCTTTTTCCCGCCTAAGTGTAGAAAGCTAGAATAGATTGTGAGATTTTGCCCCTGATCTTTAGGGTTTTTTATTAGTTTTTTAATCATTTTCAGTGATGTGTCTATTTTACCCCTTATGGATCGCGTGAGTCATGCATGTGAGGGAATATTCTAAGAATATTCCGGTAAAAATGTGGCCGGAACACGCACAAAACACACTCGCACAAACAACTAAAGTTTATGGGGCACTGGAGCTAAACCTCGTTCGGTAAAAGGTACCATAGTTTAGGGGGTTTGATGGAATTATCCCAAATAACAAACCCCATAACACTCCATTCCCACCGTGTGTTGGTAGTGGTTGCACCACGTTAGCAATACAATGGTTGTATGAAATACGTTCTCGTCGATGAGTCCGTAAAAATCACTTCATTTTTTCTATCGTTTGTATATTCGTTCATATCCAAAGCTATTGTTTATTGTTAATTTTACTCTTTGCTTGATATTCTCCTAATACTTGTTGTTTGTCTCACTCTTTTCATACTTTTTTGCCTCTCTCAGGTTGATTGTTTTAAATCATGAGTGGAAATATGATTCGAGTCTATCAGCGTAAGGAGCGTAAAGTTAGTATTAATAACTTACCAAAAGACATGATTATTCACATAATCTCCCTCTTACCCATCGTGGATGCCGTGCGAACTAGTGTTTTATCCAAAGGTTGGAGATACAACTGGGCTTCCGTTTCCTCTATAAAAATTGATGATCAGTTGATGAACAATGCTACTTTCGTAAACTTTGTTAACATGATACTTCTTCGTTCTCACAATATCCAGAGCTTAAAACTCTCATGCGCCTCTGTGCGCGATCCAACTATCTTACAGACATGGATATCTTCTCTGTCACTGCGTAGTACTCAGAGTATTAACATACACTACAAGAAATGAGGGCTGTAGAATGCACCTCTAAGAATCGGAAATAAATTCAGATTCTAAACTAAAGAAAACGGAATCCGAATATTCGGATTCTACATTTTTTGTAACTTAGAATGCGGTTCCGCATTCTAAGCCTTTAAAAAAACTAATAAAATAAAAAAGAAAAGCGTGTGATGAGGCTGAAATGGGCCCGCGTTGACCACTTAAGGCATGGAATGCGAAATCGGATTCCACGCTTTAAGGAAAAAAGAATTTAAAAATGGTAAATAGGTGTGGAATCCGGTTTCGGATTCCACGCCCTATTTTAAAGAAAAGAAAAAAGATAATGAATTCCACAATTATAGAACAATAATACGCAATACATACATGTATATACGCCTAATAAAAAAACAAAATAATAAAGGTTTGTGGAATTCGAAATCGAATTCCACAATTACAGAATTAAAACAAGGTGTTATTATATTTGCTTATTTATGTGGATTCACTTAATTATATTTTTCTCCCCAAAGTTTAATTTATCGTGTTCCGTAACTCTATATTTTTATGAATCTCGACGAATCACTCGTATTTAGTGCCATATAATATTCGAGAAATCAGAAAGTGAAATCGGAGATGTTTTGCATCTTTTGGAAATGTTTTGCATCTTTTGTGTAATTTTTTCTCCTCCCCAAAGTTTAATTATGCTTGTTTCGTAACTCCGTTTATTATGATACTCGACGAAAAGCACATATTTAGTGCCACATAATATTCGAAAAAAAACAAAAAGTGGAATGGGAGATGTTTTACATTATTTTGAGATGTTTTGCATCTTTTGAAGATGTTTTACATCTTTTGAAGATGTTTTACACCTTTTGTTTAATTAATTTTCCTCCCCAAAGTTTAATTAGGCGTGTTTTATAACTCTGTTTTTTGTGAAACTCAACGAATACACATATTTAGTGTCATATGATATTTGAGGAAAGAAAAAATGGAATCGGAGATGTTTTGTATCTTTTGGAGATGTTTTACATCTTTTATTTAATTAATTTTTCGCCCCAAAATATAAGTTATTTCGATTACCACTCTAACACATGTCCAATTTCAATTATTTTTTACCAGATTCTATATTATGTGAAATGTATGTGTCCCTCAAAATTTCATCAAAATCGGAGTTACGGAAGAGATCAAAGAAAATGTTCGGGTATAAAATATAAATATCCAAGAGTTTGAAACCCCACCCAAAACTCCTCCAATTTCAATCATTTTTTACCAGATTCCATATAATCTAAAATGTATGTGTTCCTCAAAATTTCATCAAAATCGGAGTTACGGAAGAGATCAAAGAAACTTTTGGGGTAAAAAAGTATAAATATCCAAGAGTTTGAAAACCTGTCCAAAACTCCTCCAATTTCGATGATATTTTACCAGAATCTATATTATGTGAAATATATCCGTCTTTCAAAATTTCATCAAAAACGGAGTTACGAAAGAGATTAAAGAAACTATTGGGGTAAAAAATATCAATATCCAAGGGTTTGAAAACACCTCCGAAACGCCTCTGATTTCGATGATATTTTACCAGGTCCTATATTATGTAAAATATGTGTGTCCCCTAAAATTTCATTAAAAACGGAGTTACGAAAGAATTTAAAAAAACTACTGTCTTAAAATTAACTTAAAATCACTTCAACCCTAAACCTTAAACCTTACAACTATTCTTCTTCTATAAACCTAAATGGTGTTATGTCCAAATAAAATTTAGATTTACCTCCATATGAACTTAAAATTTTATGAATTTTGACAAGCATTTTGATAATGGTAAGTATGTTTGTTCCGTAAAAATTTAACAGAAACAGAGTTACGAAACACTTTAAATAAACTATAGGGGAGAAAATATAAATATAACTTATTTTAATTACCACTCTAACACATGTCCAATTTCAATTATTTTTTACCAGATTCTATATTATGTGAAATGTATGTGTCCCTCAAAATTTCATCAAAATCGGAGTTACGGAAGAGATCAAAGAAAATGTTCGGGTATAAAATATAAATATCCAAGAGTTTGAAACCCCACCCAAAACTCCTCCAATTTCAATGATTTTTTACCAGATTCTATATAATCTAAAATGTATGTGTTCCTCAAAATTTCATCAAAATCGGAGTTACGGAAGAGATCAAAGAAACTTTTGGGGTAAAAAAGTATAAATATCCAAGAGTTTGAAAACCTGTCCAAAACTCCTCCAATTTCGATGATATTTTACCAGAATCTATATTATGTGAAATATATCCGTCTTTCAAAATTTTATCAAAAACGGAGTTACGAAAGAGATCAAAGAAACTTTTGGGGTAAAAAAATATCAATATCCAAGGGTTTGAAAACACCTCCGAAACGCCTCTGATTTCGATGATATTTTACCAGGTCCTATATTATGTAAAATATATGTGTCCCCTAAAATTTCATTAAAAACGGAGTTACGAAAGAATTTTAAAAAACTACTGGCTTAAAATTAACTTAAAAGCACTTCAACCCTAAACCTTAAACCTTACAACTATTCTTCTTCTATAAACCTAAATGGTGTTATGTCCAAATAAAATTTAGATTTACCTCCATATGAACTTAAAATTTTATGAATTTTGACAAGCATTTTGATAATGGTAAGTTTATTTGTTCCGTAAAAATTCAACAGAAACAGAGTTACGAAACACTTTAAATAAACTATAGGGGAGAAAATATAAATATAACTTATTTCGATTACCACTCTAACACATGTCCAATTTCAATTATTTTTTACCAGATTCTATATTATGTGAAATGTATGTGTCCCTCAAAATTTCATCAAAATCGGAGTTACGGAAGAGATCAAAGAAAATGTTCGGGTATAAAATATAAATATCCAAGAGTTCGAAACCCCACCCAAAATTCCTCCAATTTCAATGATTTTTTACCAGATTCTATATAATCTAAAATATATGTGTTCCTCAAAATTTCATCAAAATCAGAGTTACGGAAGAGATCCAAGAATTATTAGAATCGGTTCAAGTGGTAAAATTTGGGACTACACAACTTAATAAATTATTATTAGAGATAAAAATCAAAGTGAATATAATTAATTTTAATTTTAGAACTATGGAAGGCGAATTCGCATTCTAAAAGTGGAAAACAGAACCTTGGAATTCCAATTTTCGGTTCCCACAATCTTAGGAAAAGGTGGAATCCGGATATGCGCATTACCCTTTTATTTAATGAAATAAAAAAAATCTTGGAATGCGAACTCGCATTCCATAATTCCAGTAAGTACGAGCAGCATTTTTTACCCCCAAAATTCTATAAATACAATGCCTTTGCTATTCATAATTCATCACTACAAACTAAAATATCTCAAATAAATTTATCTCTAACTCATTTCTTCTTCTCTTCTTCATCTCTATAATCTTCAAATTCCCCATCTTCAAATCTTCAACACCATCTTCAAATATTGGATGAATATTTAAGTACTTTGGATGAAGATTTGAAGATGAGAATAAATAGTTTGAAGATGAGATTAATACTTAAATATTTTGGGTGAAGATTTGAAGATGGAGATAAATATTTGATAAATGAATTAATATTTGAAGATGGTGTTGAAGTTTTGAAGAAGGTGTATGTTGAAAGCTTGAAGATGGTGTTGAAGATTAAAGATGGGGATATGTTGAAGAATGAAGAATCATCAAAACCCATCAATTATTATCAAGTATTCATCCAAAGAATCATCAAATCACCACTTTAAATCTTCAATTATATTACTAGTATTCCTTATTTCTTCTAGTTACTCATCTAATTAGTATATTTTTCATGTTCTTTTCCTAGTTGCTTATTACCACTAATTAAATTTTTTATACTAATTATGAATAATAATATACTAAACAATCCTCCCATGTAATTATGATACTAAATTAATTAGTAATTTATAAATTTTTAATTATGCCGTCTAATCTCGGCACAATTTTAAAAAGAAAAATAATTATAATTTCGGAATCGGAATAATCGGATTCCAAAATGTACTGAAAAATTCAAATATGTATGGCGGTAATATTATTACCGCCACATTATATTTAAATTTTTTGAAAACGAATGGAGTGCGTATTTCCGCATTCCATACTTTTTCGAAATATTCAAATTAAATGTGGCGGTAATAATATTACCGCCACATATTCAAAATTTTCGAAAAGACATGGAATGCGAAAACTCGCATTCCACGGTTCACCACGCGTATTTGTACGCTTGTACAATATACGCGTACCATGGAATGCGGATTTCCGCATTCCATAGTTTCACGCGCGTTGGAATGCGCTTTTCCGCATTCCATGGGTTGACTATTCAGAGAATCGGATTTTTCGGATTCCACCTCTTTTGGAATGCGCAAACGCATTCTAATTTCTTTAGAAAGCGAGCTTGTAGAGTGCAACTCGTGGAATGCGGTTTTCTGGATTCTATACCACTTTAGAATCCGAATTCGGACTTGTAGAATGTGAATATGTGGATTCCTCAGCCCTTATTTCTTGTAGTGATAGTTTCTCCTGATTGCGATGGATTTACCTTACCACATTGCCTTCTCGACAATACTGCACTAATCAGTTTAAAACTTAAGTTGCCTTGTACTATGAAAATTCCAGTTAAGGGTTATCTCTGTAACCTCCAAACCTTGTCTCTTTCAAATATTCACTTCCAAAACGGGGAATTTCGCAAAGATGGTCCTTTATAGTAACCAACTTTCAAAATTGGTCCTTTATAGTACCTTGTTTCGTTTTTGGTCCTTTTGCAGTAAAATTACTATTTTGTCCTTAATTTTAACAGGTGATGTGCACATGACCTCCAATTCAATTTTTCTCCATCAATTTACAATCAAATCTTTTCATTTGTTATATTTACACCCCCATACTATAATAACCATTTTTTCATAATTTTGTAATAATAATATTTAATATCTTAAAACATAAGCCCTAAAAAATCATTATTGTTTCAATTCTTTTTTAGTTGTAAAAAAATTGTACATTAACATCACACTAATAATAATAATAATAATAATAATAATAATGAGAATAAATTGAAAAATATATATATGCAAAAAATTACATTCAAAAAAAAAGTTAGATCATCTTCACACACAAATATATATATATATATATATGCAATTTTTCTTTTATTTTTTCCAATTATTTTTTATATTTTTCACAAAATCAAAATAACTTAAAAAAAAATATTTACTATTTCATCATCCCTACCAGGGCTAGCCCCCAGCCCCAGCCCCACCCCCACCCCGCCCTTACCACCCCCCACCCCCACCCGCGCGTAACCACCCCTCAGCCCCCTCCCCCGCCGCCACCCACCACCCCCCAGCCCCCTCCCCCGCCGCCACCCACCACCACTACAAGAAATCCGCGCATTTCCGACGGCACAAAATTCGTCGGAAAAGGCCTATTTCCCGTCGGAAATGGTCTTTTCCGACGGGTTCACCCGTCGGAAATGGTGGACGGAAAAGCTTCCGTAGGAAAAGGTCTTTCCGACGGGTGCATGCCGTCGGAAAAGACCTTTTCCGACGGGTGCATGCCGTCGGAAAATTTGCCGGGCATTTCCGACGGCACCATGCCGTCGGAAAAGACCCCTTTTCCGACGGCACTATGCCGTCGGAAATGCCCTCTTTTCCGACGGCATGGTACAGTCGGTAAAGGGTCTTTTCCGACGGCATCGTGCCGTCGGAAAAGACCCTTTTTCATACGTATTATTTCATACGTATTTTTTATAAAATACATATTAAATTAAGAATACGTATTTAATTATTTTAAAAATATTATTAAAAGACCTTTTCCGACGGCATGCACCCGTCGGAAATAATATAAAAATATTATTTAAATGTCTTTTCCGACGGCTCCATGCCGTCGGAAATAATATAAAAATATTATTATAAAATTATTTCCGACGGCCAGGTGCCGTCGGAAATAATATTCATAAATATTAAAAAAAAAAATTACGGAAAAAAACAATTTTTTGTTAATTTTCATATCAAATTTTGTCCGAATTTTCGGAAAAGGCTATAATTAAAACATAAATATATATATATATATATATATATATATAAACATTAATAATATATATTAGCTATAAAAATGAATTATTTGGTACGAAAATAGATTAATAATATATATATATATAAACACTAATTTGTAATAAATATAGATTAATAAAAATAGTTTATTACGAAAATATTAAGAATAATATATGATATGTGTAAGAAAAAATAAAATATATATGATAAGATAAAAAATATAAATAAAATATAAGTAAGAAAAATAATTGAAGAAAGAATTGAGAGAAGAAATGTAGTTAGGGAGATATAATTTTGAGTGTTTGTGTATGAATGAATTTTAGGTGTAAAATTTGGGGGTATTTATAGATTTTGGAGGGGGAATAGTGCCATGTCAGCGATCCGCGTCAAAAATATATATAAAAACGCTCATTTCCGACGGCACCATGCCGTCGGAAAAGACCCATTTCCGACGGCACCATGCCGTCGGAAATGACTCTTTTCCGACGGCATGGTGCCGTCGGAAATGGGTCTTTTCCGACGGCATGGTGCCGTCGGAAATGAGCGTTTTTATATATAATTTTAGGAACATTTCGGGGTGAAAATATAATTATTCAAAAGTTGAAAAACAACTCAAATTTAACTTTTTCTTTCACCAACATCTTCTAAACAATAAGTATGAGTGTTCTTTCAAATCTCGTCAAAAATGGAGTAACGAAAGACAAAAAGAAACATTTCGGGGTGAAAATGTAATTATTCAATAGTTGGAAAAAAACTCAATTTTAACTTTTTTTTTTCCACCAACATCTTCTAAACAATAAGTATGAGTGTTCTTCAAAATTTCGTAAAAAATGGAGTAACGAAAGACAAAAAGAAATATTTCGGGGTGAAAATGTAATTTTTCAAAAGTTAGAAAACAACTCAAATTTAACTTTTTCTCCCACCAACATCTTGTAAACCATAAGTATGAGTGTTCTTTCAAATCTCGTCAAAAACGGAGTAACGAAAGACAAAAAAAAACATTTTGGGGTGAAACTGTATTTTTTCAAAAGTTGGAAAACAACTCAAATTTAACTTTTTCTTCCACCAACATCTTGTAAACCATAAGTATGAGTGTTCTTTTAAATCTCGTAAAAAACGTAGTAACGAAAGACAAAAAGAAATATTTTGGGGTGAAAATGTATTTTTTCAAAAGTTGGAAAACAACTCAAATTTAACTTTTTCTTCCACCAACATCTTGTAAACCATAAGTATGAGTGTTCTTTCAAATCTCGTCAAAAACAGAGTAACGAAAGACACAAAAAAAAACAATACAACAGTATATATATGATCTTCAACTCTAAACCCTAAACCCTAAACCCTAAACCCTATATAGCTATACTCTATCCTACTAAAATTGTATTTTCACATGTAGAGAGTGTCAATCAGTCCACGCGTCGATTTTTTTTCACCATATGCACTGTTATTAAAAATAATAGTGTTCTTCAAAATTTCGTAAAAAACGTAGTAACGAAAGACAAAAAGAAGTATTTCGGGGTGAAAATATAATTTTTCAAAAGTTGGAAAACAACTCAAATTTATCTTTTTTTTCCACCAACATCTTCTAAACAATAAGTATGAGTGTTCTTCAAAATTTCGTAAAAAATGGAGTAACGAAAGACACAAAGAAACATTTCGGGGTGAAAATGTAATTTTTCAAAAGTTGGAAAACAACTCAAATTTATCTTTTTTTTCCACCAACATCTTCTAAACAATAAGTATGAGTGTTCTTCAAAATTTCGTAAAAAATGGAGTAACGAAAGACACAAAGAAACATTTCGGGGTGAAAATGTAATTTTTCAAAAGTTGGAAAACAACTCAAATTTTACTTTTTTTTCCACCAACATCTTCTAAACATTAAGTATGAGTGTTCTTCAAAATTTCGTTAAAAATGGAGTAACGAAAGACACAAAGAAACATTTCGGGGTAAAAATGTAATTTTTTAAAAGTTGGAAAACAACTCAAATTTTACTTTTTTTTCCACCAACATCTTCTAAACATTAAGTATGAGCGTTCTTCAAAATTTCGTTAAAAATGGAGTAACGAAAGACACAAAGAAACATTTCGGGGTGAAAATGTAATTTTCAAAAGTTGGAAAACAACTCAAATTTTACTTTTGTTTTCCACCAACATCTTCTAAACATTAAGTATGAGTGTTCTTCAAAATTTCGTTAAAAATGGAGTAACGAAAGACACAAAGAAATATTTTGGGGTGAAAATGTAATTTTTCAAAAGTTGGAAAACAACTCAAATTTAACTTTTTTTTCCACCAACATCTTCTAAACAATAAGTATGAGTGTTCTTTCAAATCTCGTCAAAAATGGAGTTACGAAAGACAAAAAAAAATATTTCAGGGTGAAAATATAATTATTCAAAAGTTGGAAAACAACATCAAACCTCAAACGCGTAAACTGATTACACACAACTTAAAATGGTAAGTGAAACGTACAAACTCACACTAACACAAATAACATAAAACATACAACGCTTAAAATGGTAATTGAAACATACAAACTCACACTAACACCCATAACATCTTTATTCTTGATTGGCGGGGCCTTTACCTCTGTTACCCCTTGGCCGAGATTGTTGATCTCCAGTATGGGCATTCAACCAAGCATTATTACTCAAAAATTCGACCTCCCCGATAGGCAAACTTGATAGGTCGGCTATTGTTTCCTCGTCCTGAGTAACATGGGTGGATACATTATCATGTCGTGTACTTCTTGAGGCACTCTGGCGCTGATTATTCCCACCAAATTCAGACCGCATCAAATAATCCAAATCCTGATCAAAATTAAGGTCGTTGTTTTGGCTATGCGTACTTGGATAACTCGTCTGACCGATTGGCACTTGCCACGACGTGTTTGTTCCATGAAACTCTTGGTCCCAATACTGATAGTTTTGACCAGGATATGTCTGGTTATCTCGCCAATAATCGTTCGGTTGACTTTGCGCTCCATGAAACTGATTTGGAGGATAGTTGCTTGAATTGTAGTTGTTGGTGTTGAATCTCTGCGGGTTGTTCCATTGATAACGATCCCTCTCTTCTCGGTCGCGAGCTCGCTCCCGCTCTCTCTCCTCTCGCTCACGAGCTCGCTCCTGCCTCCACTCCTCCTGGTCCCTCGCCACTAGGCCCTCCACATCGATAAGTTTTTTCTCCAAGCCCGCAACGGTTTGTTTCAACTCAACAGTAGCATCCTTGACTGCATTACGTGTTCTTACCACCTCAGCACGGTTAAGATTTTTACCCTGCGACTTACCATAATCTGCGAGGGTATTGCACCTATCTTTGCCTTTGAGCCTCCCATGTGTGCCATTATGATCTGCAATGGCCGCGATATTTATGTCAAACTGAAGCGGCCATTTGGCTTTGTTTGGACCACAATTATCCTCGAGCGCTTCAATATAATTTTTCTACAATGTTCAAAGTAAATAAATGAAATAGGTATATACGCAAAACAATCATATATGTGCTTAATTAAGATAACTTACAAAATACTCTTCTGATTGTGGGGGGTCCCAATAGAGTATTCTTCCATTTGGATCCGTTACTAAGTGGTCGTGCATGTATTGCTCGTCGAAGCGTATCACATCATCCGTGCCATACTATAACAACATTTGTTTAAACAATATTAGTGTTAAACAATATCACAAAATGTATTCTGCAAACAAGGAAATATTAACATATCGTACCGTTGCTGAACTCCTCTCTTGTGTACTCACAGATCCACCATGGTACGTACCTAAGGATCCCTTTCCATCGACGCTCTTTGTCTTATTGGCCAGTCGATTCTCCGTTGCTTTTTCTGCAAGTTCAATCGTCCTTTCATTCTCCCAATGATTACAGTACGTCGATTCAAAGCCGATTGGTAGCCAAGTCTTTTAGTACCATTGGGGGTCTTTAGCTCGCTTCCTGTAGAGCTTTTTGCACTCGTATATGGCATCCTTCCATTTTACTTGTGCCACCTTATGGAATGCTGTTCTAATGTTATCCGTTTCTTCTCGATCCCATTTGTATATAGTCTTCAAAATATGATAACATATAAGTTGAATGCAAAAATTATAATGGACATAAATAATGAAAAATGTGTTAAAACAAGTTAAAAGAAGATACCCTGAACCAGTTTATGAATTTTTCTTTTTGAGCCTCGGATAACTGAGAGTAATGTATCGCCGGTTCGGTCACTATGCCTGTTATCGTAACTTGAATTGATCGCCTAACCGTGTCGATAGTATCTGTACATAAATTTTTGTCAAATTGAAAATGCTCGTTCACTCCAACTTTGAGCCTCACATCGTCTGAGTTTGTAGTACCTCGACCCTTCGCCCGTCCCCTAGGCATCCTATTGGTATTATTAGAAGCAGATTCAGAAGCAACAGATGATGGCGAGGGTTGTAGTCCCGACGAAGTTCCTTCGTTGTTGGCTTGTGGAAGTTCATCCATCATGCCATGCGGAACAACCAAACGTGGAGGAGTAATTCCAGCAGGCAGCAACAATGGATGGGGGTCCTCCCTCAGTCGGGGAGCAGCAGCTCTTTGGCTCCGAGTGGTGGGGCGTTGTGGTTGTTCACGAGCAGGACTAGGGGCCTGAGTTGTAGTTGGGCATTGTTGGGTAGCAACCGGAGTATGCTGAGTTTGTGGCGGAGGTTCATCGACTTGTTGGGTAACTTCGTCGGGACAAATTGTTTCAGCATCGCCACCACGCCGAGATTTAAAATTACTCGAAAGTTTATCGAAGAGGGATCTCGATAAATTTGTATTGGAAATATATAATTTCTGTTTCCCTTTTCCTTTATCAATATTTTTTTTTCGATTATCGGCCATTTATAAAATGACAATTTTTCGAAAAAAAAGATATATATTGGAAGAGAGTAGGATTGAAATATTTAGAATGAAGAGTGATTGGTGTGATTATTGAAAAGATTTGGGGGGGTATTTATAGAATTTTTTTTTTGTTTTTTTTTTTTTTTTTTTATTAAATTCATTAAAAAATGTACGGCCGGTCATTTCCGTCGGCGTTACGCCGACGGAAATGCCATGAAAATATTTTTTTTAAAATTTTTTTTTATAATCTTTTCCGACGGGCTTCACCCGTCGGAAAAGACTATTTCCGTCGGCACTAGGCCGACGGACATGTCTTTTCCGACGGGTGAAGCCCGTCGGAAAAGATCCGACGGAAACTGGCCGTCGGAAAATTTTTTGCCTCATTTCCGACGGCCGTTTCCGTCGGAGGCCGTCGGAAATGAGCGCTATTTCTTGTAGTGCACCCCCCACCCCACCCCGCGCGTAACCAACCCCCAGCCCCCTCCCCGCCGCCACCCACCACCCCCACCCCCCACCCCGCGCGTAACCCCTCCCAGCCCCCTCCCCGCCGCCACCCACCACCAACACAACCCCAATTTCGCCCCCCACCCCACGCCTTTCCGTAACCACCCCACGAAATTGAGGGTGGGGGGTGCGAAATTGGGGTGGGGTGACGGCAGGGAGAGAGTTGAGGGATGGGGGTGGGCGGCGGGAGGGGGGTGGGGGGTGGGGGTAGGGGTGGGGGATAGTAAGATTTTTTTTTTTGTTTTTTTTTTGTTTTTTTGTAAAATTACTTTGTTTTTTTGTTTTTTATAACTTAAATAATTTTGTAAATTGTGAAAAATATAAAAAGGAATTGAAGAAGATAAAAGAAAAATTGCATATATATATGTGTGTATTTTTTTTTGTAAATTTGAATGTATTTTTTTTATTTTAATTTTTATATCTATTATAAATTTGCAAATATAAAAAATTTATGTATATATATATATATATTTTGTGTATAAAAAAAATATTTTGCCCATCTTTTTAATATGTTACATATGATTATTACATAATTATCAAAAAAATAGTTATTATAAAATTGTGGGGTGTAAGTATAATAACTGAAAGTTTTGTACCAAAATTAAAGGAAAAAAAATTTGAAATTAGAGATCATGTGCAAGTCAAATGTCAAAAAGGGTAATTTCGTAATTTCACAGTAAAAAGGACTAAACAGGACACTATAGAGGACCAAAAATGAAATTGTGGTTACTTTAGAGGACCAAAAACGGCCCGAGGTACTATAAACGACTAATTTTGAAACGTGGTTACTATAAAGGACTAAAGAGTTAAAATTCCCTCCAAAACGAGCATTTTCCTGATACCGACACATTGATATTGACTTTCCCAGTCCTTGAAATGCTTCAACTAGAGTCGTGTACTTGGGGTAATGTAAAGTTTGTGGAAATCAACTCGCCCTCATTGACCACTTTCATTTATGCGTCTTTTGAAACTGTAGCAAATGATTTCCTTATCAAGGTTCGTGGAGCAGAGCTGAAGGGGTTCCTGATTGGTGGTACCGTGCTGCTCAATAATTTTGATCTGATTACATCTTCACTTATCAAAGCATGTATTGTCACTTGGAGCCAAAAATATCATCCATTCGTTGGAGATAGGGAATCACGTTCACGAATATCCATCAAAAGCTTCTTAACTTTGAGACATTTGAGACTTGTGGGTTATCTCACTAAGGTTGGTTTCTTCCACTATTTTCTGTTTTTCCAATATAGAACTGATCTATTGTTGCTAGTTATGGAATTATTTCATTCCTTCGATGGATCTTATACAGGAACAGTAATAGGTGACCGAATGAGAGAAAAAAGAAAGAAAGAATCATAGATAGATAGCAATTAAAAATGAAATCAGGGGATAGTTTCTATCTTGTGCCTCTCGCTCTCGCGGCCCGCACCGAAACAGTGCTTTACCCCTAGATCTAGATGTCCAGTCAACTGCTGCGCCTCAACGCATTACTTGGATAAAGAGTAGTAGTAGTAGTGTGAGACGAACAGATAATGCAACTTATTTCGGATTTATACTGTGCATATGTGTGTCAGTTTATCTTCAGTCGTAGAATAAACATGCGAGTTGGATACACCTTGTAAATGTTAAACTAATTTGATTGAGATTCAATCTGTGTGTTCTTGTGTCTTATTCTTTTACTTGTATTTCTCTGCTTGACTACTTAAAAATAGCTATGAAATGAACTAACTCTTGTTTGTTTGTGGTAACTACCAAGTCGTATGCGCAGTTGATGCCAGGACTTCCTCTTCCTAAATTCGATATGCTAGAAACCTTAATACTGTATTTATTTGGCACTATGGAAACTTTGCTAGAGTTACTTCACATGGCACCAAATCTGAAACTGCTTGACCTTGATCTGGTAAGTTATAAAATAAAATCCACATCTCCTTGTTGTCTTTCGTCATGGTTTATAAGATTGGGTTTAAGTAGTTCTCCATACTTTATTATTTGTTTCGCCAGCATCCCAAGGACTATTCAGAAGATTTCAATTTGGAAGTTGTTAGATCTGTGCCATCTTGTATGTTGTCTCACCTAGCAAACATCAAGTTTTCAAACTTTTCGGGCACAACGTGGGAACTTAATGTGGTGAAGTTTTTGTTGAAGAATTCTATGGAACTTGAGAAAGTCGTCGTTTCTGTTTACTTGGCGCCACTGATTTCAAAGGCTGTAATCGAAGAACTCTTGTCAACATATCCAAAAGGCTCAACTGGCATGTCACTGTTGGTTACTTAAGAGGTTTCTTACACTCTCTCTCTCTCTCTCTCTCCTGTAGTTGTGTGAGCTTGCACGCATGCATGTGTGGCCACGAGATACGAGGGCGTATTTAGGGTGGGGCTAGGTCTGTGCCCAAAAATCAAAAGCACTTGTGCTTCTGTTTTTGTTTAATTACTTAGGTGATGATTGGAAGACAACAAATCCAAGTGATTCTTCATTTGCTTATGTTTACTTTACCCAAAAAATGTGGATTTATGAAGGATAAGGCATTTTCAAGTTTGCTCATGTATACCACATATCTCCACTTTCAACCATCAGTAATTACCCAAAAAACACATATTAAGATTCACTTGCTTTTTTCTCAAAAGTTTCCTGCTAACCCTCAAATTCAAACATGGCTTTACAGGAAATGCTTAATATCACCTGGAAATAATATCAAATTCAATGGTATCGGGCGTCCCACTTGGAGACTCAGCCATTATGTTGGGGAGAGTGAGAAGAAGAATTTTGTCAAGTCGAAGAAGAATTCGTTTTCCATCATCAAGTGGGTGGCCTCACCATTCCCTGTAGCGAAGATTTGTTCACTGACTTGATTTCTCAATTTATAAGAACATGTAACTAGGTTTTGAGGAGAACATCTTTCTAGACTAGTATTACTTACAACTTACAACTAGTTCCCTTTTCAGGGAAGAATTGTGCATTTAGACAAACTTATGGAGATTAGAATACATGAGAAAAATACTCATTTTCATATGCAAATGCAACGCCTTGTTTGACTCGTTAGCACAAATAACTCATCTGTATGTATGTGCATATTCATCTTTACCTTTTGCATTGCTTTATCCTTAAGTAGGCTTTATTTCTGTAAATATTATATACAAATAATTATATTACTGATATGGTCATTCACACAATTCTGACACGGTCTTTATCAGCTGCAAAACAACCAAACACAATAACTGATGTTCCAAAAGGGCATGTTTTTGTTTATGTTGAGGAGAATGAGAAGTAGCGCTATTTCTGTTTCGTAGTTGAACCACTCTTTATTTCAAAAATTTTGTATAGAAATTCTTAAACATCTGAGTTCCACACATATAGCGCACCTTGAAATTGCAATTACGCGATTTTGGTCCAAACAACATATTATTTTCCAGCATTAAGAACAGGTGGCACGTGTTAAATGCTATATCCGAGGAAACAGTCAGCTTAGAGAAGGACGAGAACATAATTAAGAGCAAAGTTAACCATACTGATCAGGATATTCTGATTTAATAGAGTAACTAATTAAAGAAATGCAGCTTTGTTTGGCATTGAAATTTCCCAAATATTAAACAGGAACATGTTGTCCTTTGTGTTGAAATTTATCGTATCATTGTAAACTTCTCGATATATTGACTATCCACCTTTTTCAAAAAAGAAAAAAAAGCATACATAAAAGAGGTTTAGCGTATTACAAATCTTTGACAGCTGAGTCTGTGGCGAAGGTATTCGAATAGCAGTTAGGACCAACGCTGTACCATAAGTACATGAATCATGGAATGTTTTTGTCTTACTAGTACTTTGCATTTATAAATGAACCCACTGCACAGGCATCCAGAGACCGTTTCCCCTACAATTTCTAACTCAATTGGATAGCAGACTTCTACTGAGATACTCTGTGTGATGTTGAACTGGCGCAGGAAAACAAAAGAAATTTCAATAAAGAAGGCATCACACATTATCACTCAATGTGTTTCAAATGGATTTATATTGCTATTTTCACAAGGTTGTTGGGGAACATTCGTCGTCAAGCACCCATATGCTTCTGTTCTTATTGCTTAATAAGTCATGTGATGATTTGGAAGATAAAATCATGTGATTCTTGTGCTTACATTTCTCAGATTTAACCTAAAAAGGATATGAAGGACAAGGCATTTCCAGTTTGCTTACAAGCATCAACAAGCACCCAAAGAACTCATATTACTCAGGATCACTTGCTTCACAAAAGTTTTGTGCTTTCTTCCCATTTCAGTTTCTGTCTCAGCAAGATTCACTTAATAGAAACATGGCCATTCACAAAATGCTTAAAAGATCTTTATCAGCCGGAAAAAGATCAAACTTAATGGTAACGGATGTCCCAAAGGTACACTTCTGGCTTAGGTAGAAAATTATATATAGCAAGACTTTCAATAAATCTGGTTTTTAATTTGTTGCTAGCAGCATAGCCAAATAGTCCATATTTTTTTTCTTTGTACACAGGATTTGTCAGGAAATATTGTATCCCCTGGTCGAAGTCATAGATGAAACATGAAATATTATTATTCTTTTTCAGATGCAAAAGCATTACCTGGTTTGAATTGTGAGCACAAGCAACTATATATGAGCTTTTAGATCAAACATACTAAAGAAAGACAATAGTTATGTCTGAAACGAATAAACGTACTGAATCAATCTGAAATTCATTTCATAAAAGCAGGCACACACCAGGCCTCTATGTACATTATTCGTTCCCCATTGAGGGTGAAAACCACAACCTGAGCAAAACATTGCATCTAAAATCCAATAACAGCTGTACACTTACTTCCTTCCAGCACTGACACCTAAGAATTAGACCAACTTACGGTGGTAATCAGTTCCACTACAAAATCTCATCTCATTTGGGGGGTGGGGAAGATGACTTTTTATTTTTATTTTTTTTGTTATAAAAAATTATATATTTTTGTTTTTAATAAAGATTTATATAAAATTATAAAATATAAAGATTTATATAAAATTATAAAATATAACCTAAATTAGTTGAATTGATAAAGTCTGAGGGCATAACTGCAATATTTCGAATTATTTTTGTAGTATTAAAGAAATTTTGTCTGAAAATGACTATATTACCCCCTCACTTGCCGAGACATGATGTCACTTTGTCTGGAAATGACGTTTTTTGGCCGAAAATTTAGTATATGTATAGTATAGTTACGGTTTTTAAAGATTGGGTATAGTATTGCAAAAGTTCAAAGGTTGGGTATAGTTTCGTAAAAGAGGCTAAACGATGGGTATAGTCCGTACTTTTTCCCTAATAAGAAGTCACATCTATATATACTATACTATAAAGAAATGCAAATTGTGAGTTTGTCACACCAAATTTTTAATTTCTAGTTTTAGACAATTTTAATTTTAGTATTGACACAATATTTTATTATTAAGTTACTAATCTAGCCTAATATTTAAGTAGAATTATTAACTACTATAATAATTATGATGATTGTTGATTTAGTTTCTCAACATTTGAGACTTTTCTATATAAATTGTCTATCCGTATACATTTAATTTTTACTCTCTTAAGTTATTTTTTCTCGCCATACAAATTTAAATAAATTCCTAATCGTGTGCCAGAGTTTCTAGTTAAGTCTTTAAACACAGTGAAATTTACTCGCAATTTTCCATATATGCTATTATTATCATTTCTAAGTATGTAGCACGCATTTTACCTTTAAAAAGCATATTTTATAGCTATTTTGAAATCATATATATATATATATATATATATATTTGGTTTTCAATTTCATTTCATGAGTGTGGAATTTTAACTTCATTATACTCCGCCTCTCTCTCCCTCTCTGTCTCCCCACTGCAATTTCTTTATTCTTCTAATAGTTGTTGCTGCTGTAAGTCTCTCTCTCTCTCTCTCTGTGTGTGTGTGTGTGTATTTTACTTGGGAATTCTGAAAGCGCCCTAATAACATGACCTGCATTTCACGAAACTATTATATTATATCGGTTTAAGATTTGAGTTAAGTAAAGTAACCTAACAAAATAAGTACGGGCTGCAGCATTGAACAATGGTGAGGACTAAAATTTTGAGTAAAAGAATTTGTGTATATATTTTGAGTAAAAGAATTTTGAGAACAATGGTGAGGACAATGGTAAGGTTCACGGCTTAATATCTCGCAATTGTAAATGTCTTTTTGTTTATAACTTGTATGTTTGATATTCTTCTAATAGTTGTTGTTTGTCTGATTCCTCGCACTGTTTAATTGTCACTGGTGTTCGTCTGATTCCTCGAACATCTCTCACCAGGTTGATATTGTTGAGTCATGAGCGGAGACATTGGAGTGCGTCACAATTGCGTTGTTAGTATAAACGATTTACCAAAAGACGTCATTATTCACATCATCTCCTTCTTACCTATTGTGGATGCTGTGCAAACTTGTGTTTTGTCCAAAGATTGGAGATACAACTGGGCTTCCGTTCCCTCTATAAAAATTGATGATCAGTCGATGAACAAGGCTACTTTCGTGAACTTCATGGACACGGTACTTCTTCTTCATTCTCGCAGTATCCAAAGCTTCAACCTCTCATGCACCAATGTGCGTGATCCAGCTCCCTTAGAAACATGGATATCTTCTCTATCAATACGTAGTGCTAAGAGTATTAGCATAGTTTCTCCTGATTGTGAAGGATTTACCTTACCACGTTGCCTTCTCGACAATACTGCACTAACCAGTTTAGAACTTAAGCTGCCTTGTACTATGAAAATTCCAGTAAAGGGTTATCTTTGTAACCTCCAAACCTTGTCTCTTTCAAATATTCGCTTCCAAAATGAGCATTCTCCTCATACCGACACGCTGATATTGACTTTCCCAGTCCTTGAAAGCCTTCAACTACACTCGTGTACTTGGGGTAATGTAAAGCTCGTGGAAATCAACTCGCCCTCATTGACCAATTTCTTTTATAATTCCGTTGAAACTGTAGCAAATGATTTTCTTATCAAGGTTTTTGGAGCAAAGCTTAAGGGGTTTATGAGTGGTGGTTCCGTGCTGCTCAATAATTTTGATCTGAATACATCTTCACTTGTCCATGCATGTATTTCCACTGGGACCCAAATATGTGATCATCCATTGGTTGGAGATAGTGGATCACGTTCTCGAACATCAATCAAAAGCTTCTTAGGTTTGAAATATTTGAGACTTATGGGTCAGGTCACTAAGGTTGGTTTCTTCTACTCTTTTCTGTTTTTCCATTATAAATTTGATCGATTGTTGGTAGTATGGAATGATTTCATTCCTTAGATGGAGCTTATAAAAGAACGAGATAATACAGAGGATATAACTTGTAAATGTTATTTAACTTTGCTCTGCCAACGATAATAGGTGATTGAATGAAAGATAAATAAAAAAAAAACCGTGGATAGGTAACAACTAAAAATGAAATAAGAGGAATCTTCTATCTTGTGTGTCTAATTTGGATAGAGATTAGTATTAGTGTGAAACAACAGATAATTCAACTTTTTCTGCTTTATCCTATGCACGTGTGTCTCAATATAACTGACAGTAGTAGAATAAACATATCATCTGGAGACAACTTGTCAATGATAAAGTAATTTGAAGCAGATTCAGTTTGTGTGTTCCTTTGTAACTTGTGTCATATTCTCTTACTTGTGTTTCTCAGCTTGACTACTTAAACATACCAATGAACTAAACTAACTCTTGTTTGTTTGTGGTAACTACCAAGACGTATGCACAGTTAATGCCCGGACTTGCTCTTCCTAGGTTCAATAGGCTGGAAAACCTAACACTATTTTTGTTTGGTAATATAGAAGCTTTGCCAGAGTTACTTCACATGGCACTAAATCTGAAACTACTTGACCTTGATCTGGTAAGTTATAAAAAAAATCTACATCTCCGTGTTGTCTTTTGTCATGGTTTATAAGATCGGATCTAAGTAGTTTTCCGTACATATTTATTTGTTATGCCAGCGTTTCAACCAATATCATTCAGAAGATTCCAATTTGGAAGTGGGTGGATCTGTGCCATCTTGTATGTTGTCTCACCTGGAACATATCAAGTTTTCTAACTTTTCTGGCACAATGTGGGAATTTAATATGGCGAAGTTCTTGTTGAAGAATTCTATGAAACTTGAAAAAGCTGTCGTTTCTATTTACTCGGAGTCGCTGATTTCAAAGGCTGTTGTCGGCGAACTCTTGTCAACATATCCGAAAGGTTCAACTTGCATGTCACTGGTGGTTAATTAAGAGGTTTATGATTCTCTCTCTCTCTCTCTCTCTCTCTCTCTCTCTCTCTCTCTCGCTCTCTCTCTCTCTCTCTCTCTCTCTCTCTCTTGTTGATGTGAGTGCTTGGACACATGCATGGCTAGGAGGTACAGGGGCGTATTTAGGTAGGGGCTAGCCCCCCACCCTAAGCTTTTGGGCCCAATAATCAAATGCACTTATGCTTCTGTTTTTGTGTAATACCTTATGTGATTATTGGAAGACAACATATCCAAGTGATTCTTCATTTGCTTATTTTTCTCTATTTTACCCAAAAAAAATATGGATTTATGAAGGATAAGGCATTTTCAATTTTGCTTATATATTCCACACGTCTCTTCACTTACAACCATCAGCATATACCCAAAAAACTCATGTTAGGATTCACTTGCTTCTCAAAAGTTTCCTGCTTTCTTTCCATTTCAGCTTCTGTGTCAGTAAGTTTCCCTCAAAACAAAACATGTCTTTTCAGAAAATGCTTAATATCAGCTGTAAAAAGATCAAATTCAATGGTATCGGACGTCCCACAAGGGCACTTAGCCGTTGTGTTGGGGAGAGTGAGAAGAAGAATTTTGTCAAGTAGAAGAAGACTTCGGTTTCCATCATCAAGTGGGTGGCCTCACCATTCCCTGCAGTGAGGTTTTGTTCACTGACTTGATTTCTCAATCTATAAGAACATGTAACTAGGTTCTGAGGAGAACAGTTTTCTAGATTAGTGTTACTAACAAGTAGTCCCTTTTTGAGGGGAGAATTGTGCATTTGGACAAACTTACGGATATGAATACATGAAAAAAATACTCATATCCATATGCAAAAGTAACGTCTTGTTTGACTTGTATGAACAAATAACTCAATCTGTTCATATTGATCATTACCTTTTGCATTATTCTATCCTTAAGTGGGCTTTATTTCTTTGAATATTAAGTACAAATACTTATATCACTAATATGGTCATGCACACAATTCTGACACGGTCTTTATCAGCTGGAAAACAATCAAACACAATAGGAACTGATGTTCCAAAAGGGCATTTTGCTGTTTATGTTAGGAGAATGAGAAGCAGCGCTTTGTTATTCCAGTTTCGTACTTGAACCACTCTTCATTTCAAGATTTGTTATGTCAAGTTGAGGAAGAATTCGGTTTCCACCATCAAATGGGTGGCCCTTCTCTGCAGTGAGGATTTTTACAGTGACTTGATTTTGTCAATTTAGAAGATCATGAAAGTGCAGTTATGAGAAACCAAAATGCTCTTTAGAACTTATCAGATAACACTACCAGCTAAGATCAATAATTAGTCAAACATATGGTAGACCTGAAAGGATGATCTATCCTCTGAAGAGATATCTATTTATCATAATTTGAAGGTTATACTATATACATTTCATGTACAAAATTTCTTAAACATCTGAGTTTCACACATATACTACAACGACGGGATTTTGGTCCAAACAACATACAGTTATTTCACGTAGTAAGTGTTAAATCTGATGAATTTCATTATCTTGAAGAGTTCAATATCGTCAGCCCGAATATTAAAACCGTAAACCTGCAACATATGTCGTAAAGTGTACTGAAGAAAGAAATGAATCAACTACATTCATGGCGAATGTGTAGCCCAACTTGATACTCAACTTGAACTACATACATTCTCTTGCCTTAATTGAAATAAATCACAGAACTCTGTGCAGAAAAGAAACTGTCAGGAAACTGCTCTTCCGACTAACGGTAGTAATTAGTTCCATCCTTAAGAATCTCATATCTTTTCCCACATGGACATCTGTAGCGAATGGTTAAGTCGGCATCATTATTATTCTCACCAACCCACACTGCTCCGTCAGTTCCAATACCAGAATCTTGATCATCCTTCAGTTTTACAACCCACAAAAAGAACAAAAAAACTTACTTCACATTCAGAAAAAAGAAACCAAAATGGAACATGAATATAGTAGTAGAGTACCTTGTTGCAATAGTAAACTTCAGAAGGAATAGCCCCCTGCTTCTTCTTGTACTCCATTCATGACTTGATAACACGACTCAGTCAGAGCTTGCGTTTTGTCCGGTGTTATCCTTAGCCTCTGCAACAAGTCATGGAACAAGAATAAGGAGACTAATTTGACAACCCCATCAACTAAAATCTTGAAATTATTTTCACAAGAAGTCGATAAATTAGGAGATCATTTGGTATTCTGACTTCAATATGGGGTTGCCAAATGATCCAATTCGTGTTATTTCTATATGCTGTCAAATGAAGATATATTATGGGAAATTGTTCAGCATACACTTATAGGTTCTTTCAGGATAGCAGTATAGTTCATAAATTGTTATGAGGTAACTAATTTTGTGATATGATTGTGAAATTTGTCACTGGGCTGCGACTTGTGGATAAGTTTGAAAGACCACTCAAGAATCTTGGTGACAACATATTATAGTTATATATTTTAACAATAGGAGTTCTTCAAAGTCTAGCCACATAGACATCGACGTATGCAATTGTTATCAGAGAATTCAGAGTCAGTTAGTGTTTTATGAGTGTAAAGAAACAAACGTAATACTAGCATGCTCACTTATAAAGGTTTGACCGTCAAGATCTTTCATGATCATATTGCTTACACAAGTATTGTCTTATCTTATGATATGCAGTTTCATTGGGAGTTTGTTTCATGTGTTTGGCTCATTTATTTTTATTTTTTTATTTTTACATCGGAAGGGGAAGCCCCAAAGTCACTTATTCAGAAATACTTCGAAGACTAATACCACCAATAACATCAAAAAGAATATAAAAGTGAAGCGCCAGTGGAGGAGAGCTATAAAACTCGAAGCCATAGTTGATGGAGTGGCCAAGGTTGGCAAGTCAAGTCTATCAGCGACAATATTGGTTTCACGGTATTCATGGCAAACTTCGCAATGAGTGCACATGGCAATGAACTTGCGACAAGATTCAGTCAAACTATGATGAGGGTGTGTCAAAGGAGGAGATGAGGCAAGTAAGTTAACCAAGACTTTGGAGTCGCATGCAACATGAATGTGACGAAATCCTTGTTTAATCGCTTCAGCTAGACCGTAGTGAATACCCCATAACTCTGTTGCAGTGATGCTACCATATCCGATGTTAGCTGCAAATCCAAAAAGCCATTGGCCTTCAATTCGCTATTTCTTGCAACACCACCACAAGAGAATTTGCTCGGATTACCAAGTGCACTGCCGTCAACGTTAACTTTAATAATACCTGGTTCGGGACGAGAACAACTAAGACCTCGAATGACCTTCATATAGCCTGGATTTTGCAACGAAGTAATTTTTGTCCATGCCGTTGTATCATCATGGGCTGCTTGGCGAATCCAACCAATAGCACGGGTTGTGTGTATTTCTTCGTTTTCAAAACCTTTTTGCAACGCCATCCCCAAATTTTCCAGCAAGTAATGGAAAAAAGAGTCGTCCAAAGTGTGTCCCGAGCGCTATTTCCCGTGCGTTGATACAGATTCTCAAAAATCCATTCGTGGAGGGAAAGCTCAAAGAAACGAGCATAATCTTGACCATTCAAAAGATTAATCCATATGTCATGGCTAGAAGGGCAATCCGAAGAAGGTGAAGCAAAGATCCTGAGTTGAAAGAACAGCGTGGGCATGACGAGCCGTCCGTCAAATGTCTATGAAACCTTTGCTCATTGCTTAGGTGCTTATCATGTAGAGCAAGCCAAATAAAGGTGCGAACTCGCTGGCGAGTGCGGAGTTTCCATGCAAGATTCCAATATGAAGAGCTTGGCAAGTTCTGGATTGCAAGCATATTACAAGCGGAGTTCACCGAAAATTTCCCGTTTCTTGTGAATGCCCAGTAGGGTGAATATAGGAAGTTGTCACTGCCATTTATTAGCACACTCGCAATTTCCGCAAGTATACGGGAAGGTAGGAGTTGCTGGAATTCAGTCCACTTTCATTGGCTGTTCATATCGATGAAGTCAGCGACTTTGTGGTTTAAAATATCTTCTGGGATAGTTTGAATAACGTAATTTGAGAGAGCTCCAGGTCCAACCTACCAATCGTGCCAAAAGTGAGATGTTCTACCGCTGCGAATGTTCCACTTGAGGCCTCTACGGAGAGGTTCAATGCATGCATATAATTGACGCCATAAAGGTGAACATCCAGTAGGTATTAAGAATAGGGATAAAAGCATCAAACCCCCTCAACTATACACGTTTTTGCGACTTGCTCCCTGAACTAAATTAATAAGCGTTTTGCCCCTTGAACTATGCTCGTCTGTTCGATTTGCCCCTTCGCCGGATTTTGCCGAATATTCCTCAGAATATTCCATTCTCGTGCGACTCACGTGAGGGTCAGAAGGGCATTTTCGGTACATATTATGGAGTGTAAAGTTCATGCATATTTCCCCTTAAACTATGCTTATTAGTGCGAATTGCCCCCTGAGTTAATTTTGCACATAAAATTACCCTTTATTCCATATTTTGGAGAATCTTTTTTTATGTCATTTTAGTGTATGTTTTTGTGAGTTTGAAGACAGGTTATTGAGCTATTTAAAACCATTGCACTTCTGCATTCATACATTTAAATCACCTAGTTCATATGACCATCCAATGCATTAGTTCATCAGAAATATTACATCAATATTGGAAGAATTGGAACATCAAAATATTGTGCAGACTGATTACATTACATCCTGATCCTTTAGAGTCATATGAACTAGGTGATTTAAATGTATGAATGTAGAAGTGTAATGGTTTTAAACAGCTCAATAAGATATCTTCAAACTCACAAAACACACCCTAATATGACATAAAAAAAGATCCTCCAAAATATGGAATAAAGGGTAATTTTCTGTGCAAAATTAACTCAGGGGGCAATTCGCACTAATAAGCATAGTTTAAGGGGAAATATGCATGAACTTTACACTCCATAGTATGTACCAAAAATGCCCTTCTGACCCTCACGTGAGCCGCACGAGAATGGAATATTCTGAGGAATATTCGGCGGAATTCGGCGAAGGGGCAAAATCGAACAGACGAGCATAGTTCAAGGGGAAAAACGCTTATTAACTTAGTTTAATGGGCAAGTCGCAAAAACGTGTATAGTTCAGGGGGCTTGATGCTTTTATCCCTTAAGAATATCACCATCAGGCGCATATTTAGAAACTGCACCATAATGAGTCTTTTTTTTTTTGAAGAAGTTCCCAAGCTAATTTCATAATCATGCCTTTGTTCAGGTCCTCCATATGTAACAAACCAAGTCCCCCTTTATCTTTAGGAAGGCAACATGTCGTCCAATTGACAAGGTGAATACGACGACGTCCCGGGGTTATCGCCCTAAAGAAAGTCTCCGTTTATTCTGTCAAGGGTGTAGGTAGATGACTTTGGCAACTTATAAGTTTGCATAGTATGGATTGGGATGGAGCAAGCGACTGACTTGAGAAGCGTATGTCTGCCGGC
This sequence comes from Linaria vulgaris, assembly GCA_948329865.1. Classification (NCBI taxonomy): domain Eukaryota; kingdom Viridiplantae; phylum Streptophyta; class Magnoliopsida; order Lamiales; family Plantaginaceae; genus Linaria; species Linaria vulgaris. The sequence goes on from OX415254.1 coordinate 79,731,157, forward strand.
AAAGGAAAGAAGGGGAGGCCTCCAAGAAAACACACGTTTCTTTACCCGTTCAATAACTTTAGCAAAAAGGGGACGAGTAATACGTCCGTCACATATCTGAATGCCCAGGTAGCGGCCAAGCGAAGAAGCTTGAGGGATTCCCGACATGCTAGAAATATCTCAACTGATGTTGCGAGGGACATTAGGCGAGAAAAGAATGATATATTTGCTAAGGTTTACTTTCTGACCCGAAGCCGCTGCAAACACGTCAAGACAATCAAGAATGAACCTCATCTGAGTAGTGCTTGCTTGTGCAAAAAGGAGTAAGTCATCTGCAGAGAAAATGTGCGAGACTCTTGGACCGTTTCGAGATGCTTTAATCAGAATCCATGTTTTATCATCAACTTTCGACTGAATAAGATGGGCAAGGTGCTCCATGCACAAAATAAAGACATAAGGCAAAATGGGATCGCCTTGTCGAATGCCTCTCGTTGGCGACGTTCCAAATAATAAGGATGCTCGGAGTCTTAATGCAATACATAACCAGACGAATGATTTTAGAGGGAATATGCACATGGTGGAGTGTATTCTCAATAAACGTCCATGAAAGTATGTCGAATGCTTTCTCAAGGTCAATCTTAAGAGCCACATGCCATGCCTCGCCTTTGTTTTCCTCATGGTATGGACAAGTTCCTGTGCAGCAATTATATTATCACGTGTCTGGCGGCCAGGGAGGAAACTACTTTGGTTCGGTCCCATAAGTCTCAAAAGTAGGGGTTTGAGTCTTGTGGTCAACACTTTAGTGATAGCTTTGTAGGCGATGTTGCACAAACCCAGAGGACGAAATTGTTAGATAGTCTCAGGGTGGTCCACCTTTGGAACGAGATGCAAGAGAGTCTCGTTGAGAGAGGCGGGGAATGACCCTGTTTCAAAAGCCGATGAGACAAGACAATGGAGATCTGTGCTAAGTGTGTTCCAAAAATTTTGAAAAAAGATTGAAACCGTCGGGTCCTAGACTTTTATAGGGACCCATAGCAAAGATCGCTGCCCGAACTTCTATCATGCTAATTTCTCTAGTAAGAGAAGACGAATCACCAGGTGTCAAATGGGGAAAGCTTGACAAGTGTAAACTCGATGTTCTTGAGCGCTGAATATGTTTTTAAAATAAAGAACAACCATCCGACGAAGTGTTATAGGATCCAAAACCCGTTGTCCTTCATCGTTTTGGAGGAGAGAAATAATGGACCTCTGACAGCGAGAAACCGTGGAAAGATGGAAGAAAGTTGCAATATCCTCTTTAGATTTTTGGAACCAATAGACTTGTTCCTCTAATAACTCTTCATTATATTCATGGATCAACCTACATTTAAGCTTGAGGAGATTTTTATTCATGGACTCATCAATTGCTCTCTGAAAACCGAGAATATGGGCCTGGAGGCGCCTCTTGCGTCGAAAAATATTACCAAAAGAATTTTGGTTCCAAAGAGTGAGTTCTTTTGCGCAGTTAGCGAGAGAGGAGGGGAAGTTTCCCTCATGTTTCCATGCACAATTTATGACCTGCTCTATATCAAAATTAAGTAGCCAAGATGCCTCGAATTTAAAACGATGGGGGTTCTTGATTCGAGGAGTCCCAAAGAACAACATTATAGGTCGATGATCAAAGTGAGGTCGAGTTAAATGTTGGACACACAACTCCGGTGAGAAAATTTTCCATTCATACGATCAATACGAGAGCTTACCAGACAAGATATAATCTTACAATGCAATGTGAATTTTGGTCCCGAGAAACCCAAGTCAGAAAGGCTGCATCTAGAAACTCAGCTGTTAAAAAGATAACACCTATTGGAGTCTCTGCCCTGACCTCCTTTGCGCTCGTCAATAGAAGCAATGTTGTTAAGGTCTCCCCCAACAATCCAGGGGGACGTAATCTGCTCTGAAAAGACCGTCCTATAATTCGTCTTTGAGGGATTGCAAAGGAGAGGCATAAACACCTGTAATAATAAATGAGCCAAAGTCTTGGACATTGATATAAGTATGAAGAAGTTGAGATGAAGCTCCCAAAATCTGAACAGAGACATGATTATGAAACCAAATGAACCAGATTCCCCGGAAAATCCTCTCGCTTCCACACAAGCATTTTCGAGAGGGCCAAGTTTGCGAATAATAGACTCTGTTGTCTTACCACTGATACGAGTTTCCATCAACACTAACAGAAGAGGATCATGACATTTTATTAAATCATTAATGTTTCAAACTGATGTATCATTACCGGCTCCTTGGATATTCCAAAAAATAATCTTGTGGTGTGTATCCACGGGAAACCAATGAGAGGGAAAGTGGGGAAAAGACATCAACCCCGACGCGGGGTGATATTTCGTCCTTTGTCATAAGGGCGGCCTCTTTCTACATTCTTTGTATTTTCAGCAGTAGTACGTCGTGGGGTAGATTTAATAATCTCCTGATCATAGCTTGTTGTGCTAATATTATCAGGCACACTTTTGTTGAAAGTGGGAGTCTTGGATTTATTGCTAAGGGTGTTGGGCAATGTTGATAGGGGGATTCTAATGTTACTTTCTTGGTTTGGCTGACCAGAGGTTTCCTTGGGTTCCATAGTTGGTTGCTCAATTAATGGAACAGTATGTACCTGTGCCGGGTGTTTTATAGGAGGTTGCATCGGTTGGACGATAGTATATGATGAGGGTCCAGTAGTAGTTTTAGAAGCGGTAGCTACAACTTGAGTCGACATATTAAGTGATGCAGCTTGCCAAGGCGAGGTAGGACCTCAGAAATCCTCATCAAGACCAGCAAGCACAGAGAAAGAGGACTTAGTAGTAGGTGGTTTTTCCGCCAATATGCCGTGAGTCTTCTGGGAATGTGAATTTGCCGAGTTTTTAATATTGCATCCCCGAGAGTTGGTTCACTGATAATTTGGATGCCTACGAGTGTTAACGAGCATCCACTTGTTCCAGTCGATGTAGTTGATCGTGAGTTGGAGTTTCTCTCTGTAGAAACCATTTGGATCGCTGCTAGTTCGGCCTCTTTAGTTTTACGTTCAATCACAGCGGGGGAGACGGGACAATCATCATGGTGATGGCCGAAGACCCTACATTGGTAGCATATTAGGCGGATACCCTCATACTCAATGTTGAACTCCGTATTGCCGATCATGTACTTGGGGAGTAACGGTTTTTTGAGATCAACTTCAACTGCGATTCTAGAAAATCTACCCTTAACTGCTATCTATGTATGTTCATCAACTTTGATGAAGCTACCAATCACATCTTTTGGCTCATTTATTGACACAATACATTAGTTTATGTATGTTCAGTTTTCTGCTGAAAAGGTTGATGGTTTTCTTATTATAGCTCTAAATATTTTATTATTTATCTTTTAATTGTGATTTGACATAAGGTTTGAAAGACTAAGGTTGATCTCTATAAAGATTTATGACTTATTGGAAATAGGCATGATTCAGATCACATTGCATGTAATTTTCATTTACACATCCATGCTTGATCTATGTCATTAAATACATTTGACATGTGTGATCATTGAGAGGCCGAGTTACGATAAGTGTAACAAAGACTGCTTTGGTTCCATGTTGGTATAGGAGATGGACCAGATTGATTCAAGAAGATGCTTCAGTATTATCGAATTTGGTGCACACTTATGGTTATTAATGTAATTGTCATTTGGATTCAATTTATAATCCTACTAGGAGATTGTTTGTTTATTTCTAATAATATATTTAGTGGACAAATAAATTGAGACAATAATATTTAAGATAATAAATATATTGGCTAATTAAGTGATCTAAATTGAGGAGCCCAATAAGCATCTAATTAAGTATGGGCTTTGTAATGTGTAATACCCAATATGAATGTAATTAGTGTTTATGGGGTTCTAATTAGATTACTATATAAGGCTCGGGTTTTGGTCCCCAAGACAATTCTTGATACACTCTCCTCCTCATTTCCCATCAACAGTGCGAGATCCAATCGAGAGCTAGAATTTGTCTGTGGAAGACCGAAGCCTCACCGTTTTCGCGTAAAAGCTTAACTGTGTGGATCAAGGTACGCTTCTCAATTCATGACTTAATAATTTCTTTATTGTTTAACATGTAGCGGTCTTAGATTGATGAATTAATATTTATTGTAAAGTATTTAATCCAACAATTTACACCAACAAATAGAGCGATCAAACGTCCATCTTTGTGCTTTATGTAAGTGGTGTCAAAAGAAACAACATCACCAAAATAAGAATAATCAGATCTCATTCTTGCGTCGGTCCAAAATATATTAGTAATCAAAATGACCTCGTCCATTTGTATTGAATAGAAAAAATTAGGATCTCCTGCTTGCTTTCTTTGTAAATATTCTAGTACTCCACATGTTTCACTTATTTTCTTCTTGTTGTGCGCAAGTAATTTGCAATCATTTGATATAAATCCTAGATGTTCAGGACCACCAACTTGTTTGGCCGAAAGTTCCATTGTCTCTCTTTGTGCAATCCCACAATTGATGGCTATGTCTACTTCAGCTTTTTGTGCACGGTCATTCTTCTATGAGATGGAAATAATTGTAATTTTGAAGGAGTTACACTAGCCAATAAACCAAATGACAACTCATTTTCATTTTAGCCAAACAATTGTATCTAGTTACATCACGACGAGACTTCACATTGGCGGCGTCCTTAGACAACTTTTGCATATAACAAATAGAACGCTTTGGCGGCGTCCCCATACTCAAATTCCATGTCAAGTTTTGGAATAAATTAGAAATTTAGAATATATATTTATGAATGCAAGTTGAGTAATTACCCATATATGATCATCAATGTCCCTCTCGTGATCCATATTAGAAACCTCAACTTTATTGTTGATATCCCAAATTATCACAATTCTCAAATCGAGTTTCCGACATAGATAACGCCTAAACGTCCTTTATAGAAAACAAAAGCCGCTAACGAGCAAGAAAATGGATGAGATATAAAAATCTCAACTTATAATTACAAACATTGATAGCATATATCAGAATATTAATTAACCAGCATAAAGAAACATAATGCATATAACAATAACATGATATATTAATGAAGATATATATAAAATTACCTAAAAGGTTTAACTTCTCATTACTCAACATAAAAACTATACATCATAGCGTGATATTCAAATGAAGAGACATATAAAATTACCTGAATTTGTATTAAAAAACGCAAAAGGTAACTTGGATGAAAACAAGACTTTATTGAAGAGCTTAATGTTGGAGAAGAATTTCTTGAAGAAAAACGTGGAATAAGAATTAGAGTTTATGTCAAATTAAAATTCACCGCCAACAAGATATTTTGATTTTATCATAGGGATAAAAGCATCAAGCCCCCTGAACTATGCACGTTTTTGCGACTTGCCCCCTAAACTAAATTAATAAGCGTTTTGCCCCTTGAACTATGCTCGTCTGTTCGATTTGCCCCCTCGCCGGATTCCGCCGAATATTCCTCGGAATATTCCTTTCTCGTGCGACTCACGTGAGGGTCAGAAGGGCATTTTCGGTACATATTTTGGAGTGTAAAGTTCATGCATAATCCCCCTTAAACTATGCTCGTAAGTGCGAATTACTCCTTAAACTATGCTTGGAGTTTTGTCAGTTCCAATTTTTTTTTTTAACAAATTTAAAAAAACAAAAAAATGACTTAGAGACTGAAACGTTAGTCTCCACACTTAGAAAAAATCTTGCCCAACAATATTAGGGTTCTTCATCAATCACTCTCTCGAATCAGCTATATTCGTCCAAATTATACACAATTAACACGAAATCGACACACAAAAACTTCGAATTATCAGTTTACGGCTAATTGAGCACACATTCACGACGAATTGTGCACACATTCACGACATCAGTTCTTAGGAATTTGGGGAAAATCGATTGCCATTGTTCAAAATCGCATAAATGGCTTGGAAATTGAGGACTAGTTTCAAGTTCATACCAGAGGGAAAGAACACACCCGATTACGGTATGAATTTACCCTCTTTTGTAAACTCTATTTTTAATTTTTTGTTGTATGTGTCGATTATGTTTGTCCCTATAGTTGTAATCAAATACAACGGTGTAAAGCATGCATTTTTGTAACCAAAAAATGTCAAGTAGAAGGCTACAAAAAATAAGTCAGTGTATGGGAAAGGGAAGTTGGATGATCAGGAGCCTGTTGTTGACACTCTAGTTGGAGGTGATAATGCTCCACCAAACAGGAAGAAAGTGAGTGTGGGATTACAAAAGAATAAAGAACCCATGGTAAGAACGTTAGTCCTTATGGTGATAATGTTTGTAAATTGGATGTCAAAAGTGCATTTACTTATGAATTGAACTTAAACAGGTGTCCAAAGTTCAAAAGCCAGTAAAGAATGATGATAAAATTCTGGAAGAAGAGCCATTGGAGCAAAGACAAACAAGAAACAGGAAGACAGTAACAAGACTCGTGGAAGAAGTTAGTGGAAAAAAGAAGCCTGCTCCTAAGGGACAGGTGGTTATGAATGATTCTGAGTCACTTAAACATGCAATGGCAAAGGTAAACTCCTTATTCATTTCATAATTTTGGTGCTTATGTGTGTTACATTTGTCACTTTTTTAATTCATGTATTCTCATATGTAGCTCAAGAATATGTCTGATAAGGAGAAGAATATTGCATCAAATGTGTCTGAGGAGGAGATTGTTGCTGTCACCAAAAGATACATGATGAGGAGCAGTAACAACCCCCTGACCAGAGCCATGTCTAAGCTCAAGGAATGAATACCTATATTAAGTAGTTTTTTTTCGTTTTAAGGACAAGTTTGTTAATCATCTAGATCTAATCAGTCTGCTGAATATTTTGATGTTCCAATTCATCCAATTTTGGTGTAATATTGTTGATGAAATAATGCATTGGAGGACCATATGAACAATGTGATTTAAATGTATGGATGAAAGAGTGTAATGGTTTTAAATAGCTCCATAATCTATCTTCAAACTCACAAAAATATACCCTAAAACGACATAAAAAAGGCCTACAAAATATGGAATAAAGGGTAATTTTATGTGCAAAATTAGCTCGGGGGGCAAATCGCACCACAATAGTTTAGGGGGCACATTTACATAGTTTAAGGGGTAATTCACACTTACAAGCATAGTTTAAGGGGGATTATGCATGAACTTTACACTTCAAAATATGTACCGAAAATGCCCTTCTGACCCTCACGTGAGTCGCACGAGAAAGGAATATTCCGAGGAATATTCGGCGGAATCCGGCGAGGGGGCAAATAGAACAGACGAGCATAGTTCAAGGGGCAAAACACTTATTAATTTAGTTCAGGAGGCAAGTCGCAAAAACGTGCATAGTTCAGGGGGCTTGATGCTTTTATCCCTTTATCATAATTAGAAATTAAAATTATACAATTCATCACCCAACCTTATTATTATGAATGAATTAGAGTGCACGTGGTGTGTTCCTATGAATCAGGGGTTTAGTTTGAATTTGGATTCTTTTAGCGTTTGCATATAATTAGATAAATATAGTAATTTGAGGTCATTGTGGGATAGGGGATCCCACCGATATTTTCCACCAAAAAAATAAAATAAAAATCAATACTATAACCCCCAACGTTTTTACTTTCACCGTTAAGTTGCTGTTGGTAACTCAGAGTCTCAATAATATAACGGTTGTGAATTTGACAACTCATTTTTATTTCAGCCAAACAATTGTATCTAGTTACATCACGATGAGACTTAATACTGGCGGCGTCTTTAGACAGCTTTTGCATAAGACAAATAGAACACTTTGGCGGCGTCCTAGACTCAAATTCCATGTCAAGTTTTGGAATAAATTAGAATATATTTTTATGAATGCAAGTTGAGTAATTACCCATATATGATAATCGATGTCCTTCTCGTGATCCATATTAGAAACCTCAACTTCATTGTCGATATCCCAAATTATCACAATTCTCAAATCAAGTCTCTGACGTAAATCACATCCATTACTTGAGATATAAAAGTTTCAACTTATAATTACTCAACATAGATAGCATACATCAGAATATTAATTAACTAACATAAAGACTCATAATGCATAACATCATATATAAATGAAGATATATAAAATTACCTAAAAAATTTAACTTCTCATTACTCAACATAAAATCTATACATCAAAATATTAAATAACTAACATAAGAAAAGACAATGCATAGCGTGATATTCAAATGAAAAGACATATAAAACTACTTGAAATTGTATTAAAAAACGCAAAAGGTAACTTGGATGAAAACAAGAACTTAATGGTGACTTTATTGAAGAGGTGACTGTTGGAGAAGAAGGTTTATCTTGAAGAAAAACGTGGAATAAGAATAAGAAAATAAAATTATGAAATTAATCACCCAACCTTACTATTATGAATGGATTAGAGTGCGCGTGGTGTGTTCCTATGAATTAGGAATTTAATATAGTAATTAGAGGTGATTATGGGATAGGGGATCCCACCGATATTTTCTACCAAACAAAAAAGAAAATATCAAAACTATAGCCTCCCCCTCCCCCAACTTTTTAATTTTCACCGTTAAGTTGTTGTTGGTAACTCAGAGCCTCAGACTAAATAACTGGGGATAATTCCATCAAACCCCCAAACTATGACACTTTTTACCGGGCGAGGTCAGAACTTTCGTTTTAGCTCCAATGCTCCCTAACCTTTAGTCGTTTGTGTGATTTACTTTTGTGCGTGTTTCGGCCATATATTTGCCAGAACAGTAAGGCACAACACATGTTAAAGTTTAAGGGCATTTATGTCCAAAAAATATTCGCCAAACTTTCAAACCCCCCAAACTATACTCTTTTTTGACTTCCCCCCTGAACTATCAAGTGTGCAATTTGCCCCCTGGACTATGGTATGATTTTGTGGACTGTCCCTTGAACAATTTTTTGAGTTTCTGGACTGCCCTCTAAATTTTTATGAGTTTTTAGGATTGCACCCCTGAACTGTAATATGGTCATTGAGATGCATTTTGCTGAATTGAAATGGTATTAACTGGAGTAAAAAGGTAAGCATCTAAACAATCAAAAATTAACATCAAAACACCAAAAAAATATTCATAATGATCATGCACAACCCCATCATCACCATAATAAACAACCAACTCATAACATCTGAAGGCCTTAACAACGTCACACAACATTTTGAAACTAAATAGATCTCAATTCTTCATAACAAAATAAGAAATGGCATAACATGATGGTTATCCCTCACAAAATAGTGGTCATAACCACTTCATTTCTTCATAATCCTGTTCACTCTCTTGTTAATGAACTTCTTTACCGCTTTGTCAATTATAAGATTCACAACACATGAAGTGTTCCCCACTTTGCTCACTATTTCTTTATTAGATGTCTGCATCAAAAACACAAGGAAATGAGATAATGAATTTGGGACCACATGATATAGATAAGAAATTTTGGACCACAAACATGTAAATGAAGTTTTTACCTCATTCTTTGGTGCATTTTCCCATGAAGTTGATGCACCTTTCTTTTTCAATTCTGCATTTTTTTTCCTGTATCTGCATTCCAATAAGCAAATCAAACCAAGTGGTTCAGGCAGATAGCAATAACATAAACTTCAAAATTATGGATTGCACATAAATGGAATTTAACCTCAGTTAGTGTTGGCTCATGTTCTTTATGCTCTATTGTGACCTTGATCTTCTTGCTTTTTTGTACCATTCTTCACATTCTTATTGGGCCCTTTCTTACCACTGGCCTCCTCAACCAATCTTGACACATTTTTCTTGTTTCTAACCTGATTCTCCTTAACTTATAAATCCTCTTCCTCACTTACTAACTTCCTTTTTACATTTTTTCCTTTACCTACTTCATTATTTTTCTAAGGAGATCTAATTTTCTGGCTTGAAACAGGTGGTGAAGAAGGGGCATTGACCCGAGTTGTGAATCTTGGGCTTGATCTAATTGGAGTAAGATTAGGGGTTTGACTAGCAGGAGTAGTACCAATACTCTTCTTCTTTTCCTTATTTTCCTGTAATTCCTAAGAGTTAGCTCATTTTATGGTTATAACATTTTGACTAAGTAAATGAACTAACACTTATTTACCTGTCCAGTCCCAATTTCCTGAGCATGAGTTGGTCCAACTTCTCCATCCTCAAGATTAGAAATCACTTGTTCCTGTGTTGCACCAGCATTTAAATCTCCTGCTTGCTCCTCGTGGGCACTAGCAGCACCAGCATTTTCTCCATTTTCTTGCTTCTGTTGTGAAACAGCACCACCACTAGTGGCTTCAATGTTAGCATTTTTCTTGTTGGCACTCTGCTTCCTCCCTTTCTTAGATGGCTGAAACAGAAGTTGTAATATACAATTAGTACATATTATGAGTGAGAATTTACAGTTATAAGCAGTGATTTCGTATTTACCTTTGTCTTGCTGCAACATTGACATTCATTTCTCCATCAGGGCTACTCACTTCAAAATCATCCTCCTCACTCCAAAAAGCCTTGCATTCACCCTGTTTCTCATATGTCTTGTCCAATACCTTCTGAATATTAGGACAAACCTCCCCAATCCACTTTTTTGTGAGATCCCTCTTCACATAAGTCCTCTTCATTAAAATGAGCCTTATGTGCTCAAACAGTCAATTATGGACTTAGGTCTGGCTTCCAAAATCATGGCATTAAATGACTCACACATGTTGTTGAGCAATACATCACACTTGTATCCCTCATTGAAATAGGACCTTGACCAGTACCTTGCAGGCCTTTTTGCAAGCCATTTGTATGCCTCTAAATCCCTGCCTCTTATTTCTTTCATAAACCCCTCAAAATCTTTGATCTTTGTAGCCTTTGCAGCCTGCCAAAGTAGTGTCTTCAATGGTAGACCTTTGTGTGTTTGCTTAAAGTTCCCATACATATGCATAACACAAATATATGTGTTGTGCATATGGCAACACCAACTCCACAGCATCTATCAGTCCCTTTTGTTTGTCGGATATCACCACATACCCACCACTTCCATCCACAGAAATACCTAATTCTTTCACTAGCATATTCATGAACCATACCCAAGTATCCCTCTTCTCTTTTTCCACCACATCATATGTTTTGAGATACAAACAATTGTTGGCATTAATACCAATGGCAGTCAACAATATCCCACCATATAAGCTCTTCAAATGACACCCATCAAAGCACAAGATAGGCCTACACCCTACCAAATATCCCTTATTCAGTTGCCCCCAACATATATAGAATCTTTTGAAGATTGGACCATTCTCTGAAGGCAGAGTCTTTATCCTAACAGTGTTGTTAGGGTCACTCCTCAATATCTCAGCTGCATACCTCCAAAGAAGTGCATACTGCTTCTTATCTCCACCAACAGACAACTGCCTCACCTTAGCTTTTGCCCTATACATCTGGAACCTAGTAAACTTCAGCTTTGTGTCATTCCTTGCCATGTCTTGTAAGGCAGTTACATGCATTCTTGGATTATACTTCAGCATCATTTGGTATTTCTCTGCAACCTAGGTTGATGTAGTTGTTGTGACACTCTCCTGCCTTGAACATCTGTGGTGGCCTTGCCATGTCTTCACAATTAGAGTTTTGCAGTTGCCCTGTTCTGAGGCTTATATTTGCCAATCATATTTCTCATTTTTGCACTTGATCCCGATTCTGTGTCTATCGTTCTTGATAAATGTAATATCTCTCCCAACCAAAATTGCAAACTCCCTCACAGCTCTTCTGAAAATTGCTGCATTCTGAAAACACAGTCCCACATGGAACCTGGGCTTTGACATATAACTTGCTGGATTGAATACAGGATAGCCCTGATAATTCCATTGAGACCTCTTCAATCTTGCCACACCAGATTGCATATCTGGTGGGTTGCCATTTGATTCTTGTGATCAAGTGGAAGGTGTTGGGGTCTTTTGAGTTGTTTCTTCTCTAGGTAACTGTCCACCCTCTACATTAGAAGCTTGTGTATCTACATGGGGTTCTTCACTTTTCTGATCTGGAGCTTGTGTGATTCAGGGGTTTCCTCTTCAAGGGGTTCATATTCAAATGCAGAAGGGGGAGCCCAGTGTGCTTCAGTTTCAACAGCAGTAATATAAACCATTTCATCATCTGTCCCCTCATCCTCATTATCAGTGAAAGACTAAGATAGATTTGTATCACTCCCGACAGAGTTAGCATCATATGTGTCAACATCTTCCTTATCTTTGATAAGCTCATCCCAGAAACCAGATTCCTCCTCAATCTCTCATCACCATCACCTTCCAAATCCTCATTAAAAACATCACCAGCACCCTCTTGGCCCTCACCTCTAACATTCCCAGAACCTTCTCCCTCTGAATGATACCCATCATCATCAACTACATTATATAACTCCCCACCCCCTGTGTAGACATGTACAACTCTGTCTTCATCAACATACTTATCCAACTTCAAAGGTTCCTCATCCCTCCATAAGTATTCCATGAATGACAAGTCATTCTCACCAAATTGACTGTAGTAGAACTTAGCATCAGTATTCTTCTTAAAACCAGCAGCCTCACCCATTTGAAAGACCTCAAGAAGGCTTATATGTGACACATTGCAGTAGTCAATGTGAGTAACATCTCCCCCCACATATCTCACAACTATGTCGTGCCTAAACTTTCCACTACGATGAAGTGTGATAGTGAAATCTTCAGGATCAATTCGTGCAATAAGATAGCAAGCTTATTAAATTGATGTTTATCACTTTTTTTCAAAGCATGAGTAACCACAAACAACTTATAAATTACCAAAAGGTAAAAAATAGACACTGAGACCACTCAAAGTCTGACAATGATATAAATCACTCTTTATGTTGCTACTCAAGCCCTGCGACTGCACAACCCAAGACCAATATTTTTTGGCATATAGCAACACAAAAGGACTAACTTTATTCAATTGAGTATGACAAACATGCACAAGTAACATGGGTGGACCACAACCAACTACAAATTACTTAAATTTAGAATTACTATCACTCACACTAAGCAAAGCATGACAATAACATAATATTGAAAACTTTTTTGTTGAGGATCAAGCCCCACCACTGCACTATCTAATACCCACTATTATTCTACATATAACAACACCAAATTACCTCAAATCCTTTCAGACATAACCATGTGCAACAAAAATAAACAAAAAATAAAAGAATTTGGACCACAGTTCAAACCTTAGCCCACATAATACCAACAAAAAGCATATTTGCAAACTTTCACTTATTCTAACATAAGTAGAGATGTATACCACCAATAGAAACAAAAATAAACTCAATTTGGTCAAAAACTTGTAGAAATTAGGGTTTCGAATCGGTCGTAACTTACCATAATCGGGATGATTTCGACCTGGGGGTAGTTCATCGCTGGCATCTCTTATTTTCCACCCCATCTGAATGATTATTAACCAGAAATTGAACGAAAATTAAGAAATTGTGTTTTTATTAAGAACCCTAAATTCGCCCCTCTTTTTCCCGCCTAAGTGTAGAAAGCTAGAATAGATTGTGAGATTTTACCCCTGATCTTTAGGGTCTTTTTATTAGTTTTTTATTATTTTAAGTGATGGGTCTATTTTACCCCTTATGGATCGCGTGAGTCATGCATGTGAGGGAATATTCTAAGAATATTCCGGTAAAAATGTGGCCGAAACACGCACAAAACACACTCGCACAAACAACTAAAGTTTAAGGGGCACTGGAGCTAAAATGAAGGTTCTGACCTCGTTCGGTAAAAGGTACCATAGTTTGGGGGGTTTGATGGAATTATCCCAAATAACTAACCCCATAACACTTCATTCCCACCGTGTATTGGTAGTGGTTGCACCACGTTAGCAATACAACGGTTGCATGAAATACTTTCACGTTGATGAGTCCGTAAAAATCACTTCATTTTTTCTATCGTTCGTATATTCGTTCATATCCAAAGCTATTGTTTATTGTAAATTTTACTCTTTGCTTGATATTCTCCTAATACTTGTTGTTTGTCTCACTCTTTTCATACTTTTTTGCCTCTCTCAGGTTGATTGTTTTAAATCATGAGTGGAAATATGATTCGAGTCTATCAGCGTAAGAAGCGTAAAGTTAGTATTGATAACTTACCAAAAGACGTGATTATTCACATAATCTCCCTCTTACCCATCGTGGATGCCGTGCGAACTAGTGTTTTATCCAAAGGTTGGAGATACAACTGGGCTTCCGTTCCCTCTATAAAAATTGATGATTAGTTGATGAACAATGCTACTTTCGTAAACTTTGTTAACATGATACTTCTTCGTTCTCACAATATCCAGAGCTTAAAACTCTCATGCGCCTCTGTGCGCGATCCAACTATCTTACAGACATGGATATCTTCTCTGTCATTGCGTAGTACTCAGAGTATTAACATAGTTTCTCCTGATTGCGATGGATTTACCTTACCACATTGCCTTCTCGACAATACTGCACTAATCAGTTTAAAACTTAAGTTGCCTTGTACTATGAAAATTCCAGTTAAGGGTTATCTCTGTAACCTCCAAACCTTGTCTCTTTCAAATATTCACTTCCAAAACGAGCATTTTCCTGATACCGACACATTGATATTGACTTTCCCAGTCCTTGAAAGGCTTCAACTAGAGTCGTGTACTTGGGGTAATGTAAAGTTTGTGGAAATCAACTCGCCCTCATTGACCACTTTCATTTATGCGTCTTTCGAAACTGTAGCAAATGATTTCCTTATCAAGGTTCGTGGAGCAGAGCTGAAGGGGTTCCTGATTGGTGGTACCGTGCTGCTCAATAATTTTGATCTGAATACATCGTCACTTATCAAAGCATGTATTGTCACTTGGAGCCAAAAATATCATCCATTCGTTGGAGATAGGGAATCACGTTCACGAATATCCATCAAAAGCTTCTTAACTTTGAGACATTTGAGACTTATGGGTTATCTCACTAAGGTTGGTTTCTTCCACTATTTTCTGTTTTTCCAATATAGAACTGATCTATTGTTGCTAGTTATGGAATTATTTCATTCCTTCGATGGAGCTTATACAGTAACAAACTACTACAGAGACATATAGCAACAGTAATAGGTGACCGAATGAGAGAAAAAAGAAAGAAAGAATCATAAATAGATAGCAATTAAAAATGAAATCAGGGGATAGTTTCTATCTTGTGCCTCTTACTTGGATAAAGAGTAGTAGTAGTAGTGCAACTTATTTTGGATTTATACTGTGCACATGTGTGTCAGTTTATCTTCAGTCGTAGAATAAACATGCCAGTTGGATACACCTTGTAAATGTTAAAACTAATTTGATTGAGATTCAATCTGTGTGTTCTTGTGTCTTATTCTTTTACTTGTATTTCTCTGCTTGACTACTTAAAAATAGCTATGAAATGAACTAACTCTTGTTTGTTTGTGGTAACTACCAAGTCGTATGCGCAGTTGATGCCAGGACTTCCTCTTCCGAAATTCGATATGCTGGAATCCTTAATACTATATTTATTTGGCACTACGGAATTGGAAACTTTGCTAGAGTTACTTCACATGGCACCAAATCTGAAACTGCTTGACCTTGATCTGGTAAGTTATAAAATAAAATCCACATCTCCTTGTTGTCTTTCGTCATGGTTTATAAGATTGGGTTTAAGTAGTTCTCCATACTTTTTTATTTGTTTCACCAGCATCCCAAAAAGGACTATTCAGAAGATTTCAATTTGGAAGTTGTTAGATCTGTGCCATCTTGTATGTTGTCTCACTTAGCAAACATCAAGTTTTCAAACTTTTCGGGCACAACGTGGGAACTTAATGTGGTGAAGTTTTTGTTGAAGAATTCTATGGAACTTGAGAAAGTCGTCGTTTCTGTTTACTTGGAGCCACTGTTTTCAAAGGCTGTTATCGAAGAACTCTTGTCAACATATCTGAAAGGCTCAACTAGCATGTCACTGGTGGTTACTTAAGAGGTTTCCGACTCTCTCTCTCTCTCTCTCTCTCTCTCTCTCTCTCCTATAGTTGTGTGAGCTTGCACGCATGCATGTGTGGCCACGAGATACGAGGACGTATTTAGGATGGGGCTAGGTCTGTGCCCAAAAATCAAAATCACTTGTGCTTCTGTTTTTGTTTAATTACTTAGGTGATGATTGGAAGACAACAAATCCAAGTGATTCTTCATTTGCTTATGTTTACTTTACCCAAAAAATGTGGATTTACGAAGGATAAGGCATTTTCAAGTTTGCTCATGTATACCACATATCTGTTCACTTTCAACCATCAGTAATTACCCAAAAAACTCATTAAGATTCACTTGCTTTTTTCTCAAAAGTTTCCTGCTTTCCCTCAACGCCAAACATGGCTTTTCAGGAAATGCTTAATATCACCTGGAAATAATATCAAATTCAATGGTATCAGGCGTCCCACTTGGAGACTCAGCCATTATGTTGGGGAGAGTGAGAAGAAGAATTTTGTCAAGTCGAATAAGAATTCGGTTTCCATCATCAAGTGGGTGGCCTCACCATTCCCTGTAGTGAAGATTTGTTCAATGACTTGATTTCTCAATTTAGAAGAACATGTAACTAGGTTTTGAGGAGAACATCTTTCTAGACTAGTATTACTTACAAGTTACAACTAGTTCCCTTTTCAGGGAAGAATTGCAACTAGACAAACTTATGGAGATTAGAATACATGAGAAAATTACTCATTTGCATATGCAAATGCAACGCCTTGTTTGACTCGTTAGCACAAATAACTCATCTGTATGAAGATTCATATTGATCTTTACCTTTTGCATTGCTTTATCCTTAAGTAGGCTTTATTTCTGTAAATATTATATACAGATAATTATATTACTGATATGGTCATTCACACAATTCTGACACGGTCTTTATTAGCTGCAAAACAACCAAACACAATAGGAACTGATGTTCCAAAAGGGCATGTTTTGGTTTATGTTGAGGAGAATGAGAAGCAGAACTATTTCACCCCGTCGGTTTTTTGCAGATCTTCTCCAAACCCCGTTGTTGAACCACTCTTTATTTCAAGATTTTGTACAGAAATTCTTAAACATCTGAGTTCCACACATATATCGCACCTTGAAATTGCAATTACGCGATTTTGGTCCAAACAACATAATATTTTCAAGAAATATGAAATATTGTATCCCCTGGTCGAAGTCATAGATGAAACATGAAATATTATTATTCTTTTTCAGATGCAAAAGCATTACCTGGTTTGAATTGTGAGCACAAGCAACTATATATGAGCTTTTAGATCAAACATACTAAATACAATAGTTATGTCTGAAACGAATAAACCTACTGAATCAATCTGAAATTCATTTCATAAAAGCAGGCACACACCAGGGTGATGATAACCACAACCTGAGCACAACATTGCATCTAAAATCCAATAACAGCTGTACACTTACTTCCTTCTATCTAATAGACTTCTGAACTGATGATATCTAACAGAAAATCTACAATAATCTTCTTCAACTTACGGTAGTAATCAGTTCCACTACAAAATCTCATTTCATTCCTTCATTAATCAAGCCTCGACGAAATCCATTTGAAACTCAAGAGTATTCTTTTTGCATATAGATGGCAAGGCGTCGACTCAAAATAGTAGAAATCAAACAGATACATAACGTAGAAAGAAATGTGCTATAAAAAGATTAGCGAAACAAGTTTAAAACCGATATAAATATTATTAGTAAGAAGTGCGCCTTCCAAAAGATTTTAGATCTCATTACTAGTGTATTATTAAAATTAAATAAAAAGCTTATCAAAAGCATTGTATTTATCGTAATAATAAGAAGTCACATCTATATATACTATACTATAAAGAAATGCAAATTGTGAGTTTGTCACACCAAATTTTTAATTTCCGGTTTTAGACAATTATAATTTTAGTGCTGACACAATATTTTATTATTAAGTTACTAATGTAGTCTAATGTTTAAGTAGAATTATTAACTACTATAATTATAGTGATTGTTGTTTTAGTTTCTCAAAAACTTTTCTAGTCTATCCTTATACATTTAATTTTTACTAAGTTATTTTTTCTCGCCATACAACTTTAAATAAATTCCTAATCGCGTGCCAGTGTTTCTAGTTAAGTCTTAAAACTCAAGTGAAATTTACTCGTAATTTTCTATATATGCTATTATTATCATTTCTAAGTAGGGATTATTCCATCAAACTCTCTGAACTATGACCACTTTATGGGTTCAGGGTTAGATCTTTATTTTTAGACTCAGGTCTAAACTTTGGTAGTTTGTGCGAATTGTCCCATTTTCTAGTTTTTGGCAATTTTTCGACCAAAAATTATCGAAAAAATTATTTAAAGTTTGACTAAAACCTTCCCCTTGTTGAGACAATTCCAATGATGGTGACGCTGTCGCAAAATTCAAAGTCAATATACGGAAAATTTTATTTAAGTGTATTGAACTTTATTTAGAATTCCCGTGTTATAACTTTGAATTTTGCAAAACCGTCAACCATCAGAACCGTCTCATCGAGGGGAAGATTCTAGTCAAACTTTAAATAACTTTTTCGGTGATTTTTGGTCGAAAAATCACCAAAAAATGAAAAATGGGGCAATTCATACAGACTATCAAAGTTTAAATATTACTCGGTCTAAAAACAAAGATATGACCTTATTTGCATAAAGTACCTATAGTTTGGGGGATTTAGTGGAATAATCCCTTCTAAGTATGTAGCACGCATTTTACCTTTAGAAAGCATATTTTATAGTTATTTTGAAATCATATATATATATATATATATAATATCGTACGATTGCTTAAGTATTTGGTTTTCAATTTCATGAGTGAGTGTGGAATTTTTAACTTCATTATACTCCGCCTCTCTCTCTCCCTCTCTGTCTCCCCCCCTGCAATTTCTGTAAGTCTCTCTCTCTCTCTCTGTGTGTGTGTGTGTGTGTATTTTTTACTTGGGAATTCTGAAAGCGCCCTAATAACATGACCTGCATTCCACGAAACTATTATATTATATCGGTTTAAGATTTGAGTTAAGTAAAGTAACCTAACAAAATAAGTACGGGCTGCAGCATTGAACAATGGTGAGGACTAAAATTTTGAGTAAAAGAATTTGTGTATATATAACTTTTTTGTATTGCTTGTATGTTGGTTCACGCCTTAATATCTCGCAATTGTAAATGTCTTTTTGTTTATAACTTGTATGTTTGATATTCTTCTAATAGTTGTTGTTTGTCTGATTCCTCGCACTGTTTAATTGTCACTGGTGTTCGTCTGATTCCTCGAACATCTCTCACCAGGTTGATATTGTTGAGTCATGAGCGGAGACATTGGAGTGCGTCACAATTGCGTTGTTAGTATAAACGATTTACCAAAAGACGTCATTATTCACATCATCTCCTTCTTACCTATTGTGGATGCTGTGCAAACTTGTGTTTTGTCCAAAGATTGGAGATACAACTGGGCTTCCGTTCCCTCTATAAAAATTGATGATCAGTCGATGAACAAGGCTACTTTCGTGAACTTCATTGACATGCTACTTCTTCTTCATTCTCGCAATATCCAAAGCTTGAACCTCTCATGCACCAATGTGCGTGATCCAGCTCCCTTAGAAACATGGATATCTTCTCTATCAATACGTAGTGCTAAGAGTATTAGCATAGTTTCTCCTGATTGTGAAGGATTTACCTTACCACGTTGCCTTCTCGACAATACTGCACTAACCAGTTTAGAACTTAAGCTGCCTTGTACTATGAAAATTCCAGTAAAGGGTTATCTTTGTAACCTCCAAACCTTGTCTCTTTCAAATATTCGCTTCCAAAATGAGCATTCTCCTCATACCGACACGCTGATATTGACTTTCCCAGTCCTTGAATTTCTGAATCTAGGCTCGTGTACTTGGGGTAATGTAAAGCTCGTGGAAATCAACTCGCCCTCATTGACCAATTTCTTTTATACTTCCGTTGAAACTGCAGCAAATGATTTTCTTATCAAGGTTTTTGGAGCAAATCTTAAGGGGTTTATAAGTGGTGGTTCCGTGCTGCTCAATAATTTTGATCTGAATACATCTTCACTTGTCCATGCATGTATTTCCACTGGGACCCAAATATGTGATCATCCATTGGTTGGAGATAGTGGATCACGTTCTCGAACATCAATCAAAAGCTTCTTAGGTTTGAAACATTTGAGACTTATGGGTCAGGTCACTAAGGTTGGTTTCTTCTACTCTTTTCTGTTTTTCCATTATAAATTTGATCGATTGTTGGTAATATGGAATGATTTCATTCCTTAGATGGAGCTTATAAAAGAACGAGATAATACAGAGGATATAACTTGTAAATGTTATTTAACTTTGCTCTGCCAACGATAATAGGTGATTGAATGAAAGATAAAAAAAAAAAAAACCGTGGATAGGTAACAACTAAAAATGAAATAAGAGGAATCTTCTATCTTGTGTGTCTAATTTGGATAGAGATTAGTATTAGTGTGAAACAACAGATAATTCAACTTTTTCTGCTTTATCCTATGCACGTGTGTCTCAATATAACTGACAGTAGTAGAATAAACATATCATCTGGAGACAACTTGTCAATGATAAAGTAATTTGAAGCAGATTCAGTTTGTGTGTTCCTTTGTAACTTGTGTCATATTCTCTTACTTGTGTTTCTCAGCTTGACTACTTAAACATACCAATGAACTAAACTAACTCTTGTTTGTTTGTGGTAACTACCAAGACGTATGCACAGTTAATGCCAGGACTTGCTCTTCCTAGGTTCAATAGGCTGGAAAACCTAACACTATTTTTATTTGGTAATATCGAAGCTTTGCCAGAGTTACTTCACATGGCACCAAATCTGAAACTACTTGACCTTGATCTGGTAAGTTATAAAAAAAATCTACATCTCCTTGTTGTCTTTTGTCATGGTTTATAAGATCGGATCTAAGTAGTTTTCCGTACATATTTATTTGTTATGCCAGCGTTTCAACCAATATCATTCAGAAGATTCCAATTTGGAAGTGGTTGGATCTGTGCCATCTTGTATGTTGTCTCACCTGGCAAATATCAAGTTTTCTAACTTTTCGGGCACAATGTGGGAATTTAATATGGCTAAGTTCTTGTTGAAGAATTCTATGAAACTTGAAAAAGCTGTCGTTTCTATTTACTCGGAGTCGCTGATTTCAAAGGCTGTTGTCGGCGAACTCTTGTCAACATATCCGAAAGGTTCAACTTGCATGTCACTGGTGGTTAATTAAGAGGTTTATGATTCTCTCTCTCTCTCTCTCTCTCTCTCTCTCTCTCTCTCTCTCTACCTTGTTGATGTGAGTGCTTGGACACATGCATGGCCACGAGGTACAGGGACGTATTTAGGTAGGGGCTAGCCCCCCAAGGCCCCACCCTAAGCTTTTGGGCCCAATAATCAAATGCACTTATGCTTCTGTTTTTTGTGTAATACCTTATGTGATTATTGGAAGACAACAAATCTAAGTGATTCTTTTTTTTTTTTTTTGATACGAATCCAAGTGATTCTTCATTTGCTTATTTTTCTCTATTTTACCCAAAAAAAAAAAAATGGATTTATGAAGGATAAGGCATTTTCAATTTTGCTTATATATTCTACACGTCTCTTCACTTACAACCATCAGCATATACCCAAAAAAGTCATGTTAGGATTCACTTGCTTCTCAAAAGTTTCCTGCTTTCTTTCTATTTCAGCTTCTGTGTCAGTAAGTTTCCCTCAAAACAAAACATGGTTCTTCAGGAAATGCTTAATATCAGCTGGAAAAAGATCAAATTCAATGGTATCGGACGTCCCACAAGGGCACTTAGCCGTTGTGTTGGGGAGAGTGAGAAGAAGAATTTTGTCAAGTCGAAGAAGACTTCGGTTTCCATCATCAAGTGGGTGGCCTCACCATTCCCTGCAGTGAGGTTTTGTTCACTGACTTGATTTCTCAATCTAGAAGAACATGTAACTAGGTTCTGAGGAGAACAGTTTTCTATACTAGTGTTACTAACAAGTAGTCCCCTTTTGAGGGGAGAATTGTGCATTTGGACAAGCTTACGGAGATGAATACATGAAAAAAATAGTCATTTTCATATGCACATCATGTACAAAATTTCTTAAACATCTGAGTTTCACACATATACTACAACGACGGGATTGTGGTCCAAACAACATATAGTTATTTTTTCTAAGAACAGGTGTCACGTAATAAATGTTAAATCTGATGAATTTCATTATCTTGAAGAGTTCAATATCGTCAGCCCGAATATTAAAACCGTAAACCTGCAACATATGTCGTAAAGTGTACTGAAGAAAGAAATGAATCATCTACATTCATGGCGAATGTGTAGCCCAACTTGATACTCAACTTGAACTACATACATTCTCTTGCCTTAATTGAAACAAATCACAGAAGTCTGTGCAGAAAAGAAACTGTCAGGAAACTGCTCTTCCGACTAACGGTAGTAATTAGTTCCATCCTTAAGAATCTCATATCTTTTCCCCCATGGACATCTGTAGCGAATGGTTAAGTCGGCATCATTATTATTCTAACCAACCCACACTGCTCCGTCAGTTCCAATACCAGATTCTTGATCATCCTTCAGTTTTACAACCCACAAAAAGAACAAAAAAACTTACTTAACATTCAGAAAAAAGAAACCAAAATGGAACATGAATATAGTAGTAGAGTACCTTGTTGCAATAGTAAACTTCAGAAGGAATAGCCCCCTGCTTCTTCTTGTACTCCATTCATAATTTGATAACACGACTCAGTCGGAGCTTGCGTTTTGTCCGGTGTTATCCTTAGCCTCTGCAACAAGTCATGGAACAAGAATAAGGAGACTAATTTGACAACCCCATCAACTAAAATCTTGAAATTATTTTCACAAGAAGTCGATAAATTAGGAGATCATTTGGTATTGTGACTACAATATGGGGTTGCCAAATGATCCAATTCTTGTTATTTCTATATGCTATTGCTATCAAATGAATCTATATTATGGGAAATTGTTCAGCAGACACTTATAGGTTCTTTCAGGATAGCATTATAGTTCATAAATTGTTATGAGGTAACTAATTTTGTGATATGATTGTGAAATTTGTCACTGGGCTGCGACTTGTGGATAAGTTTAAAGACCACTCAAGAATATTGGTGACAACATATTAGAGTTATATATTTTAACAATAGGAGTTCTTCAAAGTCTAGCCACTTAGACATCGAAGTATCCAAATGTTCTCAGAGAATTCAGAGTCAGTTAGTGTTTTATGAGCGTAAAGAAACAAACGTAATACTAGCATGCCCACTTATAAAGGTTTGACCGTCAAGATATTTCATGATCATATTGCTTACACGAGTGTTGTCTTATCTTATGATATGCAGTTTCACTGGGAGTTTGTTTCATGTGTTTGGCTCATTTATTTTTATTTTTTTATTTTTTTTATTTTTACATCGAAAAGGGAAGCCCCAAAGTCACTTATTCGGAGATACTTCGAAGACTAATACCACCAATAACATCAAAAAGAATATAAAAGTGAAGCGCCAGTGAAGGAGAGCTATAAAACCCGACGCCATAGTTGATGGAGTGGCCAAGGTTGGCAACTCTATCAGCGACAATATTGGTTTCACGGTATTCATGGCAAACTTCGCAATGAGTGCACATGGCAATGAACTTGCGACAAGATTCAGTCAAACTATGATGAGGGTGTGTCAAAGGAGGAGATGAGGCAAGTAAGTTAACCAAGACTTTGGAGTCGCATGCAACATGAATGTGACGAAATCCTTGTTTAATCGCTTCAGCTAGACCGTAGTGAATACCCCATAACTCTGTTGCAGTGATGCTACCATATCCGATGTTAGCTGCAAATCCAAAAAGCCATTGGCCTTCAATTCGCTATTTCTTGCAACACCACCACAAGAGAATTTGCTCGGATTACCAAGTGCACTGCCGTCAACGTTAACTTTAATAATACCTGGTTCGGGACGAGAACAACTAAGACCTCGAATGACCTTCATATAGCCTGGATTTTGCAACGAAGTAATTTTTGTCCATGCCGTTGTATCATCATGGGCTGCTTGGCGAATCCAACCAATAGCACGGGTTGTGTGTATTTCTTCGTTTTCAAAAACCTTTTTGCAAAGCCATCCCCAAATTTTCCAGTAAGTAATGGAAAAAAGAGTCGCCCAAAGTGTGTCCCGAGCGCTATTTCCCGTGCGTTGATACAGATTCTCACAAAGCCATTCGTGGAGGGAAAGCTCAAAGAAACGAGCATAATCTTGACCATTCAAAAGATTAATCCATATGTCATGGCTAGAAGGGCAATCCGAAGAAGGTGAAGCAAAGATCCTAAGTTGAAAGAACAGCGTGGGCATGACGAGCCGTCCGTCAAGTGTCTATGAAACCTTTGCTCATTGCTTAGGTGCTTATCATGTAGAGCAAGCCAAATAAAGGTGCGAACTCGCTGGCGAGTGCGGAGTTTCCATGCAAGATTCCAAGATGAAGAGCTTGGCAAGTTATGGATTGCAAGCATATTACAAGCGGAGTTCACCGAAAATTTCCCGTTGCTTGTGAATGCCCAGTAGGGTGAATATGGGAAGTTGTCACTGCCATTTATTAGCACACTCGCAATTTCCGCAAGTATACGGGAAGGTAGGAGTTGATGGAATTCAGTCCACTTTCATTGGTTGTTCATATCGATGAAGTCAGCGACTTTGTGGTTTAAAATCTCTTCTGGGATAGGTTGAATAACGTAATTTGAGAGAGCTCCAGGTCCAACACACCAATCGTGCCAAAAGTGAGATGTTCTACCGCTGCGAATGTTCCACTTGAGGCCTCTACGGAGAGGTTCAATGCATGCATATAATTGACGCCATAAAGGTGAACATCCAGTAGGTATTAAGAATAGGGATAAAAGCATCAAGTCCCCTCAACTATACACGTTTTTGCGACTTGCTCCCTGAACTAAATTAATAAGCGTTTTGCCCCTTGAACTATGCTCGTCTGTTCGATTTGCCCCTTCGCCGGATTCCGCCGAATATTCCTCAGAATATTCTATTCTCGTGCGACTCACGTGAGGGTCAGAAGGGCATTTTTGGTACATATTATGGAGTGTAAAGTTCATGCATATTCCCCCTTAAACTATGCTTATTAGTGCGAATTGCCCCCTGAGTTAATTTTGCACATAAAATTACCCTTTATTCCATATTTTGGAGAATCTTTTTTATGTCATTTTAGTGTATGTTTTTGTGAGTTTGAAGACAGGTTATTGAGCTATTTAAAACCATTACACTTCTGCATTCATACATTTAAATCACCTAGTTCATATGACCCTCCAATGCATTAGTTCATCAGAAATATTACATCAAAATTGGAAGAATTGGAACATCAAAATATTGTGCAGACTGATTACATTACATCCTGATCCTTTAGAGTCATATGAACTAGGTGATTTAAATGTATGAATGTAGAAGTGTAATGGTTTTAAACAGCTCAATAACATATCTTCAAACTCACAAAACATACCCTAATATGACATAAAAAAGATCCTCCAAAATATGGAATAAAGGGTAATTTTCTGTGCAAAATTAACTCATGGGGCAATTCGCACTAATAAGTATAGTTTAAAGGGAAATATGCATGAACTTTACACTCCATAGTATGTACCAAAATTGCCCTTCTGACCCTCACGTGAGCTGCACGAGAATGAAATATTCTGAGGAATATTCGGCGGAATTCGGCGAAGGGGAAAAATCGAACAGACGAGCATAGTTCAAGGGGCAAAACGCTTATTAACTTAGTTTAAGGGGCAAGTCGCAAAAACGTGTATAGTTCAGGGGCTTGGTGCTTTTATCCCTTAAGAATATCACCATCAGGCGCATATTTAGAAAGCAATAAACTGCACCATAATGAGTCTTTTTTTTTTGAAGAAGTTCCCAAGCTAATTTCATAATCATGCCTTTGTTCATGTCCTCCATATGTATCAAACCAAGTCCCCCTTTATCTTTAGGAAGGCAACATGTCGTCCAATTGACAAGGTGAATACGACGACGTCCCCGGGTTATCGCCCTAAAGAAAGTCTCGGTTTATTCTGTCAAGGGTGTAGGTAGATGACTTTGGCAACTTATAAGTTTGCATAGTATGGATTGGGATGGAGCAAGCGACTGACTTGAGAAGCGTATGTCTGCCGGCAAAGGAAATAAGGTGAGGCCTCCAAGAAAATACACGTTTCTTTACCCGTTCAATAACTTTAGCAAAAAGGGGACGAGTAATACGTCCGTCACATATCTGAATGCCCAGGTAGCGGCCAAGCGAAGAAGCTTGAGGGATTCCCGACATGCTAGAAATATCTCGGGTGATGTTGCGAGGGACATTAGGCGAGAAAAGAATGATATATTTGCTAAGGTTTACTTTCTGACCCGTAGCCGCTGCAAACACGTCAAGACAATCAAGAATGACCCTCATCTGAGTAGTGCTTGCTTGTGCAAAAAGGAATAAGTCATCTGCAGAGAAAATGTGCGAGACTTTTGGACCGTTTCGAGATGCTTTAATCAGAATCCATGTTTTATCATCAACTTTCGACTGAATAAGATGGGCAAGGTGCTCCATGCACAAAATAAAGACATAAGGCAAAATGGGATCGCCTTGTCGAATGCCTCTCATTGGCGAGAAAGAATCACTCAGTTCCCCGTTCCAAATAATAAGGATGCTCGAAGTCTTAATGCAATACATAACCAAACGAATGATTTTAGAGGGAATATGCACATGGTGGAGTGTATTCTCAATAAACGTCCATGAAAGCCTGTCGAAGGCTTTCTCAAGATCAATCTTAAGAGCCACATTGCCATGCCTCGCCTTTGTTTTCCTCATGGTATGGACAAGTTCCTGTGCAGCAATTATATTATCACGTGTCTGGCGGCCAGAGAGGAAACTACTTTGGTTCGGTCCCATAAGTCTCAAAAGTAGGGGTTTGAGTCTTGTGGTCAACACTTTAGTGATAGCTTTGTAAGCGATGTTGCACAAACCCAGAGGACAAAATTGTTGGATAGTCTCAGGGTGGTCCACCTTCGGAACGAGATGCAAGAGAGTCTCGTTGAGAGAGGCGGGGAATGACCCTGTTTCAAAAGCCGATGAGACAAGACGATGGAGATCTGTGCTAAGTGTGTTCCAAAATTTTTGAAAAGAGATTGGGTGAAAACCGTCAGGTCTTGGACTTTTATAGGGACCCATAGCAAAGATCGTTGCCCGAACTTCTATCATGCTAATTTCTCTAGTAAGAGAAGACGAATCAACAGGTGTCACAGGGGGAAAGCTTGACAAGTGTAAACTCGAAGGTTGTTCTTGAGCGCTGAATATGTTTTTAAAATAAAGAACAACCACCTAACGAAGTATTATAGGATCCAAAACCCGTTGTCCTTCATCGTTTTAGAGGAGAGAAATAATGGACCTCTGACAGCGAGAAATCGTGGAAAGATGGAAGAAAGTTGCAATATCCTCTTTAGATGTTTGGAACCAATAGACTTGTTCCTCTAATAACACTTCATTATATTCATGGATCAACCTACATTTAAGCTTGAGGAGATTTTTATTCATGGACTCATCAATTGCTGTCTGAACACCGAGAATATGGGCCTGGAGGCGCCTCTTGCGTCGAAAAATATTACCAAAAGAATTTTGGTTTCAAAGAGTGAGTTCTTTTGCGCAGTTAGCAAGAGAGGAGGGGAAGTTTCCCTCATGTTTCCATGCACAATTTATGACCTGCTCTATATCAGAATTAAGTAGCCAAGATGCCTCGAATTTAAAACGATTGGAGTTCTTGATTCGAGGAGTCCCAAAGCACAACATTATAGGTCGATGATCGAAGTGAGGTCGAGCAAAATGTTGGACACACAACTCCGGTGAGAAAATTTTCCATTCATCGTTTGCAAGAACTCGATCAATACGAGAGCTTACCAGACAAGATTTAATCTTACAGCGCCATGTGAATTTCGGTCCCGAGAAACCCAAGTCAGAAAGGCTGCATCTAGAAACTCGGTTGTTAAAAAGATAACACCTATTGGAGTCTCTGCCCTGACCTCCTTTGTGTCGTCAATAGAAGCAATGTCGTTAAGGTCTCCCCCAACAATCCAGGGGGACGTAATCTGGTCTGAAAAGATCGTCCTATAATTCGTCTTTGAGGGATTGCAAAGGAGAGGCATAAACACCTGTAATAATAAATGAGCCAAAGTCTTGGACATCGATATAAGTATGAAGAAGTTGAGATGAAGCTCCCAAAATTTGAACATAGACATGATTATGAAACCAAATGAACCAGATTCCCCGACAAATCCTCTCGCTTCCACACGAGCATTTCCGAGAGGGCCAAGTTTGCGAATAATAGACTCTGCTGTCTTACCACTGATACGAGTTTCCATCAACACTAACAGAAGAGGATCATAACATTTTATTAAATCATTAATGTTTCAAACTGATGTATCATTACCGGCTCCTTGGATATTCCAAAAAATAATCTTGTGGTGTGTATCCATGGGAAACCAATGAGAAGGAAAGTGGGGAAAAGACATCAAACCCTACGCGGGGTGATATTTCGTCCTTTGTCATAAGGGCAGACTCTTTCTACATTCTTTGTATTTTCAGCGGTAGTACGTCGTGGGGTAGATTTAATAATCTCCTGATCATAGCTTGTTGTGCTAATATTATCAGGCACACTTTTGTTGAAAGTGGGAGTCTTGGATTTATTGCTAAGGTTGTTGGGCAATGTTGATAGGGGGATTCTAATGTTACTTTCTTGGTTTGGCTGACGAGAGGTTTCCTTGGGTTCCATAGTTGGTTGCTCAATTAATGGAACAGTATGTACATGTGCCGGGTGTTTTATAGGAGGTTGCATCGGTTGGACGGTAGTATATGATGAGGGTCCAGTAGTAGTTTTAGAAGCGGTAGCTACAACTTGAGTCGACGTATTAAGTGATGCAGCTTGCCAAGGCGAGGTAGGACCTCAGAAATCCTCATCAAGACTAGCAAGCACAAAGAAAGAGGACTTAGTAGTAGGTGGTTTTTTCGCCAATATGCCGTGAGTCTCCTGGGAATGTGAATTTGCCGAGTTTTTAATATTGCATCCCCGAGAGTTGGTTCACTGATAATTTGGATGCCTACGAGTGTTAACGAGCATCCACTTGTTCCAGTCGATGTAGTTGATCGTGAGTTGGCGTTTCTCTCTATAGAAGCCATTTGGATCGTTGCTAGTTCGGCCTCTTTAGTTTTACGTTCAATCACAGTGGGGGAGACGGAACACTCATCATGGTGATGGCCGAAGACCCTGCATTGGTAGCATATTAGGCGGATACCCTCATACTCAATGTTGAACTCCGTATTGCCGATCATGTACTTGGGGAGCAACGGTTTTTTGAGATCAACTTCAACTGCGATTCTAGAAAATCTACCCTTAATTGCTCTCTATGTATGTTCATCAACTTTGATGAAGCTACCAATCATATCTTTTGGCTCATTTATTGACACAATACATTAGTTTATGTATGTTCAGTTTTCTGCAGAAAATGTTGATGGTTTTCTTATTATAGCTCTAAATATTTTATTATTTATCTTTTAATTGTGATTTGACATAAGGTTTGAAAGACTAAGGTTGATCTCTATAAAGATTTAGAACTTATTAGAAATAGGCATGATTCAGATCACATTGCATGTAATTTTCAGTTACACATTCATGCTTGATCTATGTCATTAAATACATTTGACATGTGTGATCATTGAGGGCCGAGTTACGATAAGTGTAACAAAGACTGCTTTGGTTCCATGTTGGTATATGAGATGGACCAGATTGATTCAATAAGATGCTTCAGTATTATCGAATTTGGTGCGCACTTATGGTTATTAATGTAATTGTCATTTGGATTCAATTTATAATCCTACTAGGAGATTGTTTGTTTATTTCTAATAATATATTTAGTGGACAAATAAATTAAGACAATAATATTTAAGATAATAAATATATTGGCTAATTAAGTGATCTAAATTGAGGAGCCCAATAAGCATCTAATTAAGTATGGGCTTTGTAATGTGTAATACCCAATATGAATATAATTAGTGTTTATGGGGTTCTAATTAGATTACTATATAAGGCTCGGGTTTTGGTCCCCAAGACAATTCTTGAAACACTCTCCTCAAGGTACGCTTCTCGATTCATGACTTAATAATTTCTTTATTGTTTAACATGTGGCGGTCTTGGATTGATGAATTAATATTTATTGAAAAGTATTTAATCCAACAATTTAGACCAACAAATAGAGCGATCAAACGTCCATCTTTGTGCTTTATGTAAGTGGTGTCAAAAGAAACAACATCACCAAAATAAGAATAATCAGGTCTCATTCTTGCGTCGGTCCAAAATATATTAGTAATCAAAATGACCTCATCCATTTGTATTGAATAGAGAAAATTAGGAAGTACTCCACATGTTTCACTTATTTTCTTCTTATTGTGCGCAAGTAAGTTGCAATCATTTGATATAAATCCTAGATGTTCAGGACCACCAACTTGTTTGGCCGAAAGTTCCATTGTCTCTCTTTGTGCAATCCCACAATTGATGGCTATGTCTACTTCAGCCTTTTGTGCACGGTCATTTTTCTATGAGATGGAAATAAATGTAATTTTGAAGGAGTTACACTAGCCAATAAACCAAATGACAACTCATTTTCATTTTAGCCAAACAATTGTATCTAGTTACATCACGATGAGACTTCACATTGGCGGTGTCCTTAGACAACTTTTGCATATGACAAATAGAACGCTTTGGCGGCGTCCCCATACTCAAATTCCATGTCAAGTTTTGGAATAAATTAGAAATTTAGAATATATATTTATGAATGCAAGTTGAGTAATTACCCATATATGATCATCAATGTCCCTCTCGTGATCCATATTAGAAACCTCAACTTTATTGTTGATATCCCAAATTATCACAATTCTCAAATCGAGTTTCCGACATAGATCACGCCTAAACGTCCTTTATTGAAAACAAAAGCCGCTAACGAGCAAGAAAACGGATGAGATATAAAAATCTCAACTTATAATTACAAACATTGATAGCATATATCAGAATATTAATTAACTAGCATAAAGAAACATAATGCATATAACAATAACATGATATATTAATGAAGATATATATAAAATTACCTAAAAAGTTTAACTTCTCATTACTCAACATAAAAACTATACATCATAGCGTGATATTCAAATGAAGAGACACATAAATTTACCTGAATTTGTATTAAAAAAACGCAAAAGGTAACTTGGATGAAAACAAGACTTTATTGAAGAGCTTAATGTTGGAGAAGAATTTCTTGAAGAAAAACGTGGAATAAGAATTAGAGTTTATGTCAAATTAAAATTCACCGCCAACAAGATATTTTGATTTTATCATAATTAGAAATTAAAATTATACAATTCATCACCCAACCTTATTATTATGAATGAATTAGAGTGCACGTGGTGTGTTCCTATGAATTAGGGGTTTAGTTTGAATTTGGATTCTTTTAGCATTTGCATATAATTAGATAAATATAGTCATTTGAGGTAATTGTGGGATAGGGGATCCCACCGATATTTTCCACCAAAAAAATAAAATAAAAATCCATACTATAACCCCCAACGTTTTAACTTTCACCGTTAAGTTGCTGTTGGTAACTCAGAGTCTCAATAATATAACGGTTGTATGAAATACTTTCTCGTCGCTGAGTCCGTAAAAACCACTTCCCTTTTCCTATGTTTGTATATTCGTTCATATCCAAAGCTATTGTCTATTGTAAATTTTATTGTTTGCATGATATTCTCCTAATACTTGTTGTTCGTCTCACTCTTTTCACGCTTTTTTGTCTCTCTCACATTGATTGTGTTGAATCAGGAGTGTAAATATGATTCGAGTCTATCAGCGTAAGGAGCGTAAAGTTAGTATTCATAACTTTCCAAAAGACGTGATTAATCACATAATCTCCCCCTTACCAGTCGTGGATGTCGTGCGAACTAGTGTTTTATCCAAAGATTGGAGATGCAACTAGGCTTTCGTTCCCTCTATAAAAATTGATGACCAGTCGATGAACAACGCTACTTTCGTAAACTTTGTTAACATGATACTTCTTTGTTCTCACAATA
This sequence comes from Linaria vulgaris, assembly GCA_948329865.1. Lineage (NCBI taxonomy): Eukaryota > Viridiplantae > Streptophyta > Magnoliopsida > Lamiales > Plantaginaceae > Linaria > Linaria vulgaris. The sequence continues at coordinate 79,763,326 of OX415254.1, forward strand.
TCCAGAGTTTAAAACTCTCAGGCTCTGTACGTGATCCAACTATCTTAGAGACATTGATATCTTCTCTATCATTGTGTAGTACTCAGAGTATTAAAATAGGTTCTCTTGATTGCGATGGATTTACCTTACCACGTTGCCTTCTCGACAATACTGCACTAATCAGTTTAAAACTTAAAATGCCTTGTACTATGAAAATCCCAGTTATGGGTCATCAAAGTAACCTCCAAACCTCGTCTCTTTCAAATATTGACTTCCAAAACGAGCATTTTCCTGATACCGACACACTCATATTGACTTCCCCAGTCCTTGAAAGCCTTCAACTAGACTCGTGTACTTGGGGTAATGTAAAGTTTGTGAAAATCAACTCGCCCTCATTGACCACTTTAATTTATGTGTCTTTTGAAACTGTAGCAAATGATTTCCTTATCAAGGTTCGTGGAGCAGAGCTGAAGGGGTTCCTGATTGGTGGTACCGTGCTGCTCAATAATTTTGATATCTGAATACATCTTCACTTATCCAAGAATGTATTTTCATTGGGAGCCAAAAATATCATCCATTCGTTGGAGATAGGGAATCACGGTCTCGAATATCCATCAAAAGCTTCTTATGTTTGATACATTTGAGACTTATGGGTTATCTCACTAAGGTTGGTTTCTTCCACTATTTTATGTTGTTCCAATATTGAATTGATCTATTGTTGCTAGTTATGCAATTATTTCATTCTGTCGATGGAGCTTATAGAGGAACAAACTACTACAGAGATATATACATTCAGATTTGGATTCAATTTATAGTCCTAGTGGGAGATTGCTAGATTATTTCTAATAATCTATTTAGTGAAAAAATAAATTGAGAAAATTATATTTAAGCTAATAAATATATTGGGTTAATTAAGTGATCTAAATTGAGGAGCCCAATAAGCATCTAATTAAGTATGGGCTTTGTAATGTGTAATACCCAATAGGAGTCTAATTATGGTTTATGGGGTTCTAATTAGATTACTATATAAGGCTATGATTTTGGTCTCAAAGACAATTCTTGAAACATTCTCCTTCTCCTTTTCCATCAATAGAGCGAGATCCCATCGAGAGCTGAAATTTGTCTGTGGAAGACCGAAGCCTCATCGTTCTCGTGTAAAATCTTAACTGTATGGATCAAGGTACGCTTCTCGATTCATGCCTTAATAATTTCTTTATTGATTAACATGTGACGGTCTTGGATTGATGAATTAATATTCAACGTAAAGTATTTAATCCAACAATTTACACCAAAAAATAGAGCAATCAAACGTCCATCATTGTGCTTTCTGTAAGTGGTGTTAAAAGAAACAACATCACCAAAATAAGAATAATCAGATCTCATTCTTGCGTCGGTCCAAAAAATATTAGTAATCAAAACAACCTCATCTACTTGTATTGAGTAGAAAAAAATTAGGAACCCCTGCTTGCTTTCTTTGTAAATATTCTAGACTCCACATGTTTCACTTATTCTCTTCTTATTTCTTCTTATCGTGCGCAAATAATTTTTGCAATCATCTGATATAAATCCTAGATGTTCAGGACCACCAACGTGTTTGGCCGATAGTTCCATTGTTTTCTCTTTGTGGAATCCGACAACTCATGGCTATGTCTACTTTAGCCTTTTGCGCACGGTCATTTTTCTATGAGATGGAAATAAATGTGATTTTGAAGGAGTTACACGAGAATGTTTATGTCCATCAATAAATCTAATGACACGATACTTACCAATATGACAACTCATTTTTATTTCAGCCAAACAATTGTATCTAGTTACATCACGATGAGACTTCACACTGGCGGCGTCTTTAGACAGCTTTTGCATATGACAAATAGAACACTTTGGCGGCGTCCTAGACTCAAATTCCATGTCAAGTTTTGGAATAAATTAGAATATATTTTTATGAATGCAAGTTGAGTAATTACCCATATATGATAATCGATGTCCTTCTCGTGATCCATATTAGAAACCTCAACTTCATTGTCGATATCCCAAATTATCACAATTCTCAAATCAAGTCTCTGACGTAAATCACGTCCATTACTTGAGATATAAAAGTTTCAACTTATAATTACTCAACATAGATAGCATACATCAGAATATTAATTAACTAACATAAAGACTCATAATGCATAACATCATATATAAATGAAGATATATAAAATTACCTAAAAAGTTTAACTTCTCATTACTCAACATAAAATCTATACATCAAAATATTAAATAACTAACATAAGAAAAGACAATGCATAGCGTGATATTCAAATGAAAAGACATATAAAACTACTTGAAATTGTATTAAAAAACGCAAAAGGTAACTTGGATGAAAACAAGAACTTAATGGTGACTTTATTGAAGAGGTGACTGTTGGAGAAGAAGGTTTATCTTGAAGAAAATCGTGGAATAAGAACAAGAAAATAAAATTATGAAATTAATCACCCAACCTTACTATTATGAATGGATTAGAGTGCGCGTGGTGTGTTCCTATGAATTAGGAATTTAGTTTGAATTTGGATTTTTTAGCGTTTGCATATAATGAGATAAATATAGTAATTAGAGGTAATTGTGGGATAGGGGATCCCACCGATATTTTCTACCAAACAAAAAAGAAAATATCAAAACTATAGCCTCCCCCCCCCCCCCCCCAACTTTTTAATTTTCACCGTTAAGTTGTTGTTGGTAACTCAGAGTCTCAGACGAAATAACTAGGGATAATTCCATCAAACCCCCAAACTATGGCACATTTTACCGGGCGAGGTCAGAACTTTCGTTTTAGCTCCAATGCTCCCTAACCTTTAGTCGTTTGTGTGATTTACTTTTGTGCGTGTTTCGGTCATATATTTGCCAGAACAGTAAGACACAACACATGTTAAAGTTTAAGGGCATTTATGTTCAAAAAATATTCGCCAAACTTTCAAACCCCCCAAACTATACTCTTTTTTTGACTTCCCCCCTGAACTATCAAGTGTGCGATTTGCCCCCTGGACTATGGTATGATTTTGTGGACTGTCCCTTGAACTATTTTTTGAGTTTCTGGACTGCCCCCTGAATTTTTATGAGTTTTTAGGATTGCACCCTTGAACTTAATATGGTCATTGAGATGCATTTTGCTGAATTGAAATGGTATTAACTGGAGTAAAAAGGTAAGCATCTAAACAATCAAAAATTAACATCAAAACACAAAAAAAATATTCATAATGTTCATGCACAACCCCATCATCACCATAATAAACAACCAACCCATAACATCTTAAGGCCTTAACAACGTCACACAACATTTTGAAACTAAATAGATCTCAATTCTTCATAACAAAATAAGAAAGGGCATAACATGGTGGTTATCCCTCACAAAATAGTGGTCATAACCACTTCATTTCTTCAGAATCCTGTTCACTCTCTTGTTAATGAACTTCTTTACTGCTTTGTCAATTATAAGATCCACAACACATGAAGTGTTCTCCACTTTGCTCACTATTTCCTTATTAGATGTCTGCATCAAAAACACAAGGAAATGAGATAATGAATTTGGGACCACATGACATAGATAAGAAATTTTGGACCACAAACATGTAAATGAAGTTTTTACCTCATTCTTTGGTGCATTTTCCCATGAAGTTGATGCACCTTTCTTTTTCAATTCTGCATTTTTTTTTCTGTATCTGCATTCCAATAAGCAAACCAAACCAAGTGGTTCGGGCAGATAGCAATAACATAAACTTCAAAATTATGGATTGCACATAAATGGAATTTAACCTCAGTTAGTGTTGGCTCATGTTCTTTATCCTCTGTTGTGACCTTGATCTTCTTGCTTTTTTGTTACCATTCTTCACATTCTTATTGGGCCCTTTCTTACCACTGACCTCCTCAACCAATCTTGACACATTTTTCTTGTTTCTAACATGCTTCTCCTTAACTTCTAAATCCTCTTCCTCACTTACTAACTTCCTTTTTACATTTTTTCCTTTACCTACTTCATTATTTTTCCAAGGAGATCTAATTTTCTGGCTTGAAACAGGTGGTGAAGAAGGGGCATTGACCTGAGTTGTGAATCTTGGGCTTGATCTAATTGGAGTAAGATTAGGGGTTTGACTAGCAGGAGTAGTACCAACACTCTTCTTCTTTTCCTTATTTGCCTGTAATTCCTAAGAGTTAGCTCATTTTATGGTTATAACATTTTGACTAAGTAAATGAACTAACACTTATTTACCTGTCCAGTCCCAATTTCCCGAGCATGAGTTGGTCCAACTTCTCCATCCTCAAGATTAGAAACCACTTGTTCCTGTGTTGCACCAGCATTTAAATCTCCTGCTTGCTCCTCGTGGGCACTAGCAGCACCAGCATTTTCTCCATTTTCTTACTCCTGTTGTGAACCAGCACCACCACTAGTGGCTTCAATGCTAGCATTTTTCTTGTTGGCACTCTGCTTCCTCCCTTTCTTAGATGGCTGAAACATAAGTTGTAATATACAATTAGTACATATTATGAGTGAGAATTTACAGTTATAAGCAGTGATTTTGTATTTACCTTTGTCTTGCTGCAACATTGACATTCATTTCTCCATCAGGGCTACTCACTTCAAAATCATCCTCCTCACTCCAAAAAGCCTTGCATTCACCCTGTTTCTCATATGTCTTGTCCAATACCTTTTGAATATTAGGACAAACCTCCCCAATCCACTTTTTTGTGAGATCCTTCTTCACATAAGTCCTCTTCATTAAAATGAGCCTTATGTGCTCAAACAGTCAATTATGGACTTAGGTCTGGCTTCCAAAATCATGGCATTAAATGACTCACACATGTTGTTGAGCAATACATCACACTTGTATCCCTCATTGAAATAGGACCTTGACCAGTACCTTGCAGGCATTTTTGTAAGCCATTTGTATGCCTCTAAATCCTTGCCTCTTATTTCTTTCATAAACCCCTCAAAATCTTTGATCTTTGTAGCCTTTGCAGCCTGCCAAAGTAGTGTCTTCAATGGTAGACCTTTGTGTGTTTGCTTAAAGTTCCCATACATATGCATAACACAAAATATGTGTTGTGCATATGGCAACACCAACTCCACAGCATCTATCAGTCCCTTTTGTTTATCGGATATCACCACATAACCACCACTTCCATCCACAGAAATACCTAAATCTTTCACTAGCATATTCATGAACCATACCCAAGTATCCCTCTTCTCTTTTTCCACAACATCATATGTTATGAGATACAAACAATTGTTGGCATTAATACCAATGGCAGTCAACAATATCCCACCATAGAAGCTCTTTAAATGACACCCATCAAAGCACAAGATAGGCCTACACCCTGCCAAATATCCCTTCTTCAGTTGCCCCCAACATATATAGAATCTTTTGAAGATTGGACCATTCTCTGAAGGCAGAGTCTTTATCCTAACAGTGTTGTTAGGGTCACTCCTCACTATCTCAGCTGCATACCTCCAAAGAAGTGCATACTACTTTTTATCTCCACCAACAGACAACTGCCTCACCTTAGCTTTTGCCCTATACATCTGGAACCTAGTAAACTTCAGCTTTGTGTCATTCATTGTCATGTATTGTAAGGCAGTTACATGCATTCTTGGATTACACTTCAGCATCATTTGGTATTTCTCTGCAACCTAGGTTGATGTAGCTGCTGTGACACTCTCCTGCCTTGAACATCTGTGGTGGCCTTGCCATGTCTTCACAATTAGAGTTTTGCAGTTGCCATGTTCTGAGGCATATATATGCCAATCATATTTCTCATTTTTGCACTTGATCCCGATTATGGGTTTATTGTTCTTGACAAATGTAATATCTCTCCCAACCAAAATTGCAAACTCCCTCACAGCTCTTCTGAAAATTGCTGCATTCTGAAAACACAGTCCCACATGGAACCTGGGCTTTGACATATAACTTGCTGGATTGAATACAGGATAGCCCTGATAATTCCATTAAGACCTCTTCAATCTTGCCACACCAGATTGCATATGTGGTGGGTTGCCCTTTGATTCTTGTGATCAAGTGGAAGGTGTTGGGGTCTTTTGAGTTGTTTCTTCTCTAGGTAATTGTCCACCCTCTACATTAGAAGCTTGTGTATCTACATGGGGTTCTTCACTTTTCTGATGTGGAGCTTGTGTAGATTCAGGGGTTTCCTCTTCAAGGAGTTCATATTCAAATGCAGAAGGGGGAACCCATTGTGCTTCAGTTTCACCAGCAGTAATATAGACCATTTCATAATTTGTCCCCTCATCCTCATTATCAGTGAAAGACTCAGATAGATCTGTATCACTCCCCCACAGAGTTAGCATCATATGTGTCAATATCTTCCTTATCTTTGATAAGCTCATCCTAGAAACCAGATTCCTCCTCAATCTCTCATCACCATCAGCTTCCAAATCCTCATTAAAAACATCACCAACACCCACTTGGCCCTCACCTCTAACATTCCTATATCCTTCTCCCTCTGAATGATACCCATCATCCTCAACTACATTATATAACTCCCCACCCCCTGTGTAGACATGTACAACTCTGTCTTCATCAATATACTTATCCAACTTCAAAGTTTCCACGTCCCTCCATAAGTATTCCATGAATGACAAGTCATTCTCACCAAATTGACTGTAGTAGAACTTAGCATCAGTATTCTTCTTAAAACCAGCAGCCTCGCCCATTTGAAAGACCTCAAGAAGGCTTATCTGTGACACATTGCAGTAGTCAATGTGAGTAATATCTCCCCCCACATATCTCACAACTATGTTGTGCCTAAACTTTCCACTACGATGAAGTGTGATAGTGAAATCTTCAGGATCAATTCGTGCAATAAGATAGCAAGCTTATTAAATTGATGTTTATCATTTTTTTTCAAAGCATGAGTAACCACAAACAACTTATAAATTACCAAAAGGTAAAAAATAGACACTGAGACCACTCAAAGTCTGACAATGATATAATATTTAGCACTCTTTATGTTGCTACTCAAGCCCTACCACTGCACAACCCAAGACCAATATTTTTTGGCATATAGCAACACAAAAGGACTAACTTTATTCAATTGAGTATGACAAACATGCACAAGTAACATGGGTGGATCACAACCAACTACAAATTACTTAAATTTAGAATTACTATCACTCACACTAAGCAAAGCATGACAATAACATAATATTGAAAACTTTTTTGTTGAGGATCAAGCCCCACCACTGCACTATCTAATACCCACTATTATTCTACATATAACAACACCAAATCATCTCAAATCCTTTCAGACATAACCATGTGCAACAAAAATAAACAAAAATCAAAAGAATTTGGACCACAGTTCAAACCCTAGCCCACATAATACCAACAAAATGCATATTTGCAAACTCTCACTTATTCTAACATAAGTAGAGATGTATACCACCAATAGAAACAAAAATAAACTCAATTTGGTCAAAAACTTGTAGAAATTAGGGTTTCGAATCGGTCGTAACTTACCATAATCGGGATGATTTCGACTTGGGGGTAGTTCATCGCTGGTATCTCTTATTTTCCACCCCATCTAAATGATTATTAACCGGAAATTGAACAAAAATTAAGAAATTGTGTTTTTATTAAGAACCCTAAATTCGCCCCTCTTTTTCCCGCCTAAGTGTAGAAAGCTAGAATAGATTGTGAGATTTTGCCCCTGAGGGCTTTTTTATTAGTTTTTTTATCATTTTAAGTGATGGGTCTATTTTACCCCTTATGGATCGCGTGAGTCATGCATGTGAGTGAATATTCTAAGAATATTCCGGTAAAAATGTGGCCGAAACATGCACAAAACACACTCGCACACACAACTAAAGTTTAAGGGGCACTGGAGCTAAAATGAAAGTTCTGACCTCGTTCGGTAAAAGGTACCATAGTTTGGGGGGTTTGATGGAATTATCCCAAATAACTAACCCCATAACACTTCATTCCCACCGTGTATTGGTAGTGGTTGCACCACGTTAGCAATACAACGGTTGCATGAAATACTTTCTCGTCGATGAGTCCGTAAAAATCACTTCATTTTTTCTATCGTTCGTATATTCCTTCATATCCAAAGCTATTGTTTATTGTAAATTTTACTCTTTGCTTGATATTCTCCTAATACTTGTTGTTTGTCTCACTCTTTTCATACTTTTTTGCCTCTCTCAGGTTTATTGTTTTAAATCATGAGCGGAAATATGATTCGAGTCTATCAGCGTAAGGAGCGTAAAGTTAGTATTGATAACTTACCAAAAGACGTGATTATTCACATAATCTCCCTCTTACCCATCGTGGATGTCGTGCGAACTAGTGTTTTATCCAAAGGTTGGAGATACAACTGGGCTTCCGTTCCCTCTATAAAAATTGATGATCAGTTGATGAACAATGCTACTTTCGTAAACTTTGTTAGCATGATACTTCTTCGTTCTCACAATATCCAGAGCTTAAAACTCTCATGCGCCTCTGTGCGCGATCCAACTATCTTACAGACATGGATATTGATAACATTCATAAGGAAAGCATGATCTTACAAGACAAAGAGTAATATTACAAAACAATGAAATGTGGAATGGTAGCTAGGGTTTACAAGAAGACAAATATATATACAAGACACTAAATGACTAAACTACCCTTAAGACTATAATATACAACAATAATATGCTAACACCCCCCCCTCAAACTCGAGAAGGTACTGCAATAAGTAACGAGAGTTTGCCAACAAAGAAGTTGTGTCGCTGAATCGTATGTGCCTTCGTAAATAAGTCAGCCATCTGCATCGAAGACGAGATGAACGGTAGAGAGATAATACCATGCTGAAAATGATGTCGAGTCACATGACAATCGATCTCAATATGTTTGGTACGCTCATGAAAAATAGAGTTATGAGCAATCTGCACAGCACTTTTGTTATCACAATACATGGGTGTGGGAGATGACAACAACACCCCCATATCACCTAACAACCGTCGTAACCAAACAAGTTCAGTTGTGGTGGAAGCCATAGCATGATACTCTGCCTCGGTAGAAGAGCGAGAAACAACATCTTGTTTCTTGCTTTTCCAAGAGATGAGAGAATCACCTAGAAAAGTACAATATCCAGTGGTAGATTTTTGATCGGAAGGATCACTAGCCCAGTCTGCATCCGTATATGCTCGAAGTTCTAAGGAAGAACTCGAAGGAAACAATAGACTCTGATAAATAGTACCACGAAGATAACGAAGAATGCGAGTAACAGCAGCCCAATGATCAGAGGTAGGTGCAGCAACAAACTGGCTAACAATGTGAACCGCATAAGCAATATCCGGTCGAGTAATAGTCAAGTACACCAAACTACCAACAATAGACCTGTACAAGGTGGGATCCGGAAGAAGTGTGCCGCCAGTAGGAGTATAACGAACATTTACCTCTAAAGGAGTAGCAGCAATACGAGTGTCTGTAAGACGAGCTCGCTCTAAAATATCTGAAGTATACTTCGACTGAGACAAAAGATAGCCCTTTGGAGATGAGACGACTTCAATACCTAAAAAGTAACGAAGAGGACCCAAATCCTTCATATCAAACAAACGAGATAAGGTGTGTTTCAACACCTTGATACCCTCAACATAGTCACCTGTAATAATCATATCATCAACATACAGTAAAAGCATTATGCGACCAGCAGAACTGCATTTAACAAATAATGCTGAATCATTAGGACTAGATGAGAAGCCAAGAGAACAAACAACTGTAGAAAACTTCTCAAACCAAGCTCTTGGAGCTTGCTTAAGCCCATATAATGCTTTATTAAGTCTACACACCTGCCCTTTGTCATGAGGAACACCCGGAGGAGGTGTCATGTACACCTCCTCATGTAAATCACCATTCAAGAATGCATTTTTTACATCCATCTGTGAAATATACCATTGTCGTACAGATGCAACTGCAATCAGAACTCTAACAGATGTCATTTTAGCAACAGGAGCAAAGGTCTCCTCATAATCCATGCCATATTGTTGAGCAAATCCTTTTGCCACTAGACGAGCCTTATATCGCTCAACTGAACCATCAGCTTTGGTTTTAATTTTATATACCGATCGAGAACCAATTGACCTTTTCCCTACTGGAAGAGGAACCAAGTCCCAAGTGTGGTTTTTGTTCAAAGCTGATAGTTCCTCAGCCATAGCCTCTTGCCAAACAACATCTTGTGCCGCCTCAGAATAAGAGGTAGGCTCACAAAGAGGCCAAACAGATGCCAAAAAGGAAACAAAAGGCTGAGAATAACAAGAGTAAATGAAATCAGGCAGTTGAGTAGACTTACGAGTACGCCTGGGATACCGCTCCTGAGCTGGATCTGAAATCGTAAGAGAAGGGACATGAAGGGGTAACTCTTCAACAGCACCCAAGTCATTTCCATCACCAACACCAATATTGTCATCCCTAACAACATCACCAATACCAATATTCTCACCAGTTGGGTCATTAGTTCCAATATCAGAACCATCAAGAGTAAATGGGTCAATGTGAATAATATCAGACCGTGTCACATTATGGGAGCTTCTCGGAATAGAAAAAATATGGAATATGCTCAATAAAGTGAACATGAGGAGAAACATAACATTTTCTACCAACTGGATCATAACACCGATAAACCTTCTGACCATTTCCATATCCCAAAAAGACACATATTGCAACACGTGAAGACAACTTCGTTCGCTCAACATGTGGACGAAGAACAAAACGTGTGGACCCAAAAACCCGCAAATGAGAATAATCAGGAGTTTGGCCAAATAACTTAGCATATGGAGAGATACCTGCGTTCTTAGGAGTTGGAACTCTATTTATGATATAAACAGCAGTGAGAACTGCTTCTCCCCAATACTCACTAGGTACACTAGCAGACAAAAGCATAGAACGTGCCGTTTCAACAATATGCCTATGTTTTCTTTCAGCCACACCATTTTGCTGAGGTGTGTCTGTACAAGAGGATTGGTGCACAGTACCATCACTAAGAAGAGTGTCAGAGAGTGCCTTACTCGTATATTCCCCACCCAAATCAGATCTAAAACATTTTATGACTTTAGAGTGTTGAGTTTTCACATATGCAGCAAAGTGAGCATAAACTTCAATGAATTCAGAACGATTTTTCATCAAGTAAACCCAACAATAACGAGTATAGTCATCAATGAAAGAAACATAATATCGTGACCCCCTTTTGTAGGAATAGGGGCAGGTCCCCAAACATCAGAATGAATCAAATCAAATGGTGCAAAAGAAGTGGATGTACTGTGATTAAAAGGTTTTGCAGAAAACTTCCCAAGTTTACATCCACTACAATCATAAACATCCTGAGACTGCAAGTCTCCCAAAACACCACTATTACATAAAAATCTCAGACAAGATCCAGATACATGACCTAGTCTAGAGTGCCATACGTAAAACTTCGAAGAAGAAGAATTCAAATGAAATGTAGATAGATCAATACTCATAGCTGCAAACTGACCATCAACCTTCATGCCATCCAAAACATAAAGTCCCCCCTCTCTACTTCCAGTCCCAAGTATTCTCTTTGATTTCAGATCCTGCACATGACAAGAAGTAGAGGAAAAGTGAACATCAAGACCACGATCACACAATTGACCAACAAAAATAAGATTCATAGCCAATTTAGGAATACAATAAACATCAGGTAGTAAGAGATTTTCTGTTTGAATTGTACCAACACCTACTACTGGCATAGGAGTGCTATCAGCAGTCATAACAGATGTAGGTGGTAACACATGAGACAAAGATACAAATGAGTTGCGATCAGGAGACATGTGATGAGATGCTCCAGAATCCAACACCCATAAGGACGAGTTTCTACCTGATGTGGATGGAGCAGACATAGCATATGGTGGAGACTGGTTTTTGTTTGCCTGAAGAAGGTTCTGCAATAGATTAACCAAAGTTGCTTTGTCTGACAAAGATGAATCGACAGAGGTTGGATCCAATGTAGGCATGACAGCAGCTGTATTAGGTTGTCCTCCAAAACGAAGATTCTGTGAATATGAAGGTTTGTCACTTGGCCTCTTTCCATATTCCTGTTGTGGTTTGCCTTTCTGGTTCAATAAAGGACACTGATTCTTCCAATGACCCTTTTCATGGCAATAGCGACACTCATCCTTGTCATAACTCTTTTGTTTAGATCTGATATGACTAGGTTGAGTAACCAAAACAGAACCAACATGAGTGGACTTCTCAATTTGAGTCTTGAGGCGGGTTTCTTCACCTAACAATTCATGCACAACTGAATCAACTGAAGGCAAAGGAGTACGGTGCAGAATTGACCCACGGATGCCTTCATACTCAGAGCGGAGATTGTACAACAGTTGAACCAAACATTGTTGTTCTCGCCTTTCAATATACGGACCGAATGCTCTCAGTTCAGCGCATTCTGTCATAGCCAACTGATCCCAAAAGTTTGTCATCTCAGAATAAAACTCTTGAACACTTCGATCGCCCTGTGTAAGAGCACGAATTTCCCCTTCAAGTTGATATTGAACAGCAAAGTTGGACCTCACATACAACCTCTCCAAATGGTCCCAAACTTTTTTCGCAGTATCAAACTTAGCTAACTGAGTACCAATCTTATGCTCAACATAATTGTTAATCCAAGTAATAATTTTAGAATTATTGTTATCCCACACATCCAATAACTCAACAAAATTTGCATCATATGACTTAGGAGCAACCAAAACACCAGAAATATAATTCCACATCTTCTTCCCTTTTAGAAAGTTTTTCATAACATAACTCCAATACCCATAGTTCTTCCCATCGAAACGAACACTAATCGACTGCAACGAATCATCCCCTCATGTCATGATAACAGAAATCGAAAATTGCAGCAATACACAAAGCAAGACTAACCCAGAAACAGAATTGGGGCAACAAATCGAACAAAAATTGCACCAAATCGAAATCGAAATTAACACACCAACAAGTTCAGAGAGTGCAGCGGATTACCAGAAACCAGTAGCAATACGAAGACGAAAAACCCAAAAAATTTCCGGCGTGTTTGCCTTGGGTCAGAGATTTGGCTCTGATGCCATGATAACATTAATAAGGAAAGCATGATCTTACAAGACAGAGTAAAGAGTAATATTACAAAACAATGAAATGTGGAATGGTAGCTAGGGTTTACAAGAAGACAAATATATATATACAAGACACTAAATGACTAAACTACCCTTAAGACTATAATATACAACAATAATATGCTAACAGATATCTTCTCTGTCATTGCGTAGTACTCAGAGTATTAACATAGTTTCTCCTGATTGCGATGGATTTACCTTACCACATTGCCTTCTCGACAATACTGCACTAATCAGTTTAAAACTTAAGTTGCCTTGTACTATGAAAATTCCAGTTAAGGGTTATCTCTGTAACCTCCAAACCTTGTCTCTTTCAAATATTCATTTCCAAAACGAGCATTTTCCTGATACCGACACATTGATATTGACTTTCCCAGTCCTTGAAATGCTTCAACTAGAGTCGTGTACTTGGGGTAATGTAAAGTTTGTGGAAATCAACTCGCCCTCATTGACCACTTTCATTTATGCGTCTTTTGAAACTGTAGCAAATGATTTCCTTATCAAGGTTCGTGGAGCAGAGCTGAAGGGGTTCCTGATTGGTGGTACCGTGCTGCTCAATAATTTTGATCTGATTACATCTTCACTTATCAAAGCATGTATTGTCACTTGGAGCCAAAAATATCATCCATTCGTTGGAGATAGGGAATCACGTTCACGAATATCCATCAAAAGCTTCTTAACTTTGAGACATTTGAGACTTGTGGGTTATCTCACTAAGGTTGGTTTCTTCCACTATTTTCTGTTTTTTCCAATATAGAACTGATCTATTGTTGCTAGTTATGGAATTATTTCATTCCTTCGATGGAGCTTATACAGGAACAAACTACTACAGAGATATATAGCAACAGTAATAGGTGACCGAATGAGAGAAAAAAGAAAGAAAGAATCATAGATAGATAGCAATTTAAAATGAAATCAGGGGATAGTTTCTATCTTGTGCCTCTTACTTGGATAAAGAGTAGTAGTAGTAGTGTGAGACAAACAGATAATGTGCCTCTATCTTGTGCCTCTTATTTTGCATCAGTATTCTTCTTAAAACCAGCAGCCTCACCCATTTGAAAGACCTCAAGAAGGCTTATATGTGACACATTGCAGTAGTCAATGTGAGTAACATCTCCCCCCACATATCTCACAACTATGTCGTGCCTAAACTTTCCACTACGATGAAGTGTGATAGTGAAATCTTCAGGATCAATTCGTGCAATAAGATAGCAAGCTTATTAAATTGATGTTTATCACTTTTTTTCAAAGCATGAGTAACCACAAACAACTTATAAATTACCAAAAGGTAAAAAATAGACACTGAGACCACTCAAAGTCTGACAATGATATAAATCACTCTTTATGTTGCTACTCAAGCCCTGCGACTGCACAACCCAAGACCAATATTTTTTGGCATATAGCAACACAAAAGGACTAACTTTATTCAATTGAGTATGACAAACATGCACAAGTAACATGGGTGGACCACAACCAACTACAAATTACTTAAATTTAGAATTACTATCACTCACACTAAGCAAAGCATGACAATAACATAATATTGAAAACTTTTTTGTTGAGGATCAAGCCCCACCACTGCACTATCTAATACCCACTATTATTCTACATATAACAACACCAAATCACCTCAAATCCTTTCAGACATAACCATGTGCAACAAAAATAAACAAAAATTAAAAGAATTTGGACCACAGTTCAAACCTTAGCCCACATAATACCAACAAAAAGCATATTTGCAAACTTTCACTTATTCTAACATAAGTAGAGATGTATACCACCAATAGAAACAAAAATAAACTCAATTTGGTCAAAAACTTGTAGAAATTAGGGTTTCGAATCGGTCGTAACTTACCATAATCGGGATGATTTCGACCTGGGGGTAGTTCATCGCTGGCATCTCTTATTTTCCACCCCATCTGAATGATTATTAACCAGAAATTGAACGAAAATTAAGAAATTGTGTTTTTATTAAGAACCCTAAATTCGCCCCTCTTTTTCCCGCCTAAGTGTAGAAAGCTAGAATAGATTGTGAGATTTTACCCCTGATCTTTAGGGTCTTTTTATTAGTTTTTTATTATTTTAAGTGATGGGTCTATTTTACCCCTTATGGATCGCGTGAGTCATGCATGTGAGGGAATATTCTAAGAATATTCCGGTAAAAATGTGGCCGAAACACGCACAAAACACACTCGCACAAACAACTAAAGTTTAAGGGGCACTTGAGCTAAAATGAAAGTTCTGACCTCGATCGGTAAAAGGTACCATAGTTTGGGGGGTTTGATGGAATTATCCCAAATAACTAACCCCATAACACTTCATTACCACCGCGTATTGGTAGTGGTTGCACCACGTTAGCAATACAACGGTTGCATGAAATACTTTCACGTTGATGAGTCCGTAAAAATCACTTCATTTTTTCTATCGTTCGTATATTCGTTCATATCCAAAGCTATTGTTTATTGTAAATTTTACTCTTTGCTTGATATTCTCCTAATACTTGTTGTTTGTCTCACTCTTTTCATACTTTTTTGCCTCTCTCAGGTTGATTGTTTTAAATCATGAGTGGAAATATGATTCGAGTCTATCAGCGTAAGAAGCGTAAAGTTAGTATTGATAACTTACCAAAAGACGTGATTATTCACATAATCTCCCTCTTACCCATCGTGGATGCCGTGCGAACTAGTGTTTTATCCAAAGGTTGGAGATACAACTGGGCTTCCGTTCCCTCTATAAAAATTGATGATCAGTTGATGAACAATGCTACTTTCGTAAACTTTGTTAACATGATACTTCTTCGTTCTCACAATATCCAGAGCTTAAAACTCTCATGCGCCTCTGTGCGCGATCCAACTATCTTACAGACATGGATATCTTCTCTGTCATTGCGTAGTACTCAGAGTATTAACATAGTTTCTCCTGATTGCGATGGATTTACCTTACCACATTGCCTTCTCGACAATACTGCACTAATCAGTTTAAAACTTAAGTTGCCTTGTACTATGAAAATTCCAGTTAAGGGTTATCTCTGTAACCTCCAAACCTTGTCTCTTTCAAATATTCACTTCCAAAACGAGCATTTTCCTGATACCGACACATTGATATTGACTTTCCCAGTCCTTGAAAGGCTTCAACTAGAGTCGTGTACTTGGGGTAATGTAAAGTTTGTGGAAATCAACTCGCCCTCATTGACCACTTTCATTTATGCGTCTTTCGAAACTGTAGCAAATGATTTCCTTATCAAGGTTCGTGGAGCAGAGCTGAAGGGGTTCCTGATTGGTGGTACCGTGCTGCTCAATAATTTTGATCTGAATACATCGTCACTTATCAAAGCATGTATTGTCACTTGGAGCCAAAAATATCATCCATTCGTTGGAGATAGGGAATCACGTTCACGAATATCCATCAAAAGCTTCTTAACTTTGAGACATTTGAGACTTATGGGTTATCTCACTAAGGTTGGTTTCTTCCACTATTTTCTGTTTTTCCAATATAGAACTGATCTATTGTTGCTAGTTATGGAATTATTTCATTCCTTCGATGGAGCTTATACAGTAACAAACTACTACAGAGACATATAGCAACAATAATAGGTGACCGAATGAGAGAAAAAAGAAAGAAAGAATCATAAATAGATAGCAATTAAAAATGAAATCAGGGGATAGTTTCTATCTTGTGCCTCTTACTTGGATAAAGAGTAGTAGTAGTAGTGCAACTTATTTTGGATTTATACTGTGCACATGTGTGTCAGTTTATCTTCAGTCGTAGAATAAACATGCCAGTTGGATACACCTTGTAAATGTTAAAACTAATTTGATTGAGATTCAATCTGTGTGTTCTTGTGTCTTATTCTTTTACTTGTATTTCTCTGCTTGACTACTTAAAAATAGCTATGAAATGAACTAACTCTTGTTTGTTTGTGGTAACTACCAAGTCGTATGCGCAGTTGATGCCAGGACTTCCTCTTCCGAAATTCGATATGCTGGAATCCTTAATACTATATTTATTTGGCACTACGGAATTGGAAACTTTGCTAGAGTTACTTCACATGGCACCAAATCTGAAACTGCTTGACCTTGATCTGGTAAGTTATAAAATAAAATCCACATCTCCTTGTTGTCTTTCGTCATGGTTTATAAGATTGGGTTTAAGTAGTTCTCCATACTTTTTTATTTGTTTCACCAGCATCCCAAAAAGGACTATTCAGAAGATTTCAATTTGGAAGTTGTTAGATCTGTGCCATCTTATATGTTGTCTCACTTAGCAAACATCAAGTTTTCAAACTTTTCGGGCACAACGTGGGAACTTAATGTGGTGAAGTTTTTGTTGAAGAATTCTATGGAACTTGAGAAAGTCGTCGTTTCTGTTTACTTGGAGCCACTGTTTTCAAAGGCTGTTATCGAAGAACTCTTGTCAACATATCTGAAAGGCTCAACTAGCATGTTACTTAAGAGGTTTCCGACTCTCTCTCTCTCTCTCTCTCTCTCTCTCTCTCTCTCTCCTATAGTTGTGTGAGCTTGCACGCATGCATGTGTGGCCACGAGATACGAGGACGTATTTAGGATGGGGCTAGGTCTGTGCCCAAAAATCAAAATCACTTGTGCTTCTGTTTTTGTTTAATTACTTAGGTGATGATTGGAAGACAACAAATCCAAGTGATTCTTCATTTGCTTATGTTTACTTTACCCAAAAAATGTGGATTTACGAAGGATAAGGCATTTTCAAGTTTGCTCATGTATACCACATATCTCTTCACTTTCAACCATCAGTAATTACCCAAAAAACTCATATTAAGATTCACTTGCTTTTTTCTCAAAAGTTTCCTGCTTTCCCTCAACGCCAAACATGGCTTTTCAGGAAATGCTTAATATCACCTGGAAATAATATCAAATTCAATGGTATCAGGCGTCCCACTTGGAGACTCAGCCATTATGTTGGGGAGAGTGAGAAGAAGAATTTTGTCAAGTCGAATAAGAATTCGGTTTCCATCATCAAGTGGGTGGCCTCACCATTCCCTGTAGTGAAGATTTGTTCAATGACTTGATTTCTCAATTTAGAAGAACATGTAACTAGGTTTTGAGGAGAACATCTTTCTAGACTAGTATTACTTACAAGTTACAACTAGTTCCCTTTTCAGGGAAGAATTGCAACTAGACAAACTTATGGAGATTAGAATACATGAGAAAATTACTCATTTGCATATGCAAATGCAACGCCTTGTTTGACTCGTTAGCACAAATAACTCATCTGTATGAAGATTCATATTGATCTTTACCTTTTGCATTGCTTTATCCTTAAGTAGGCTTTATTTCTGTAAATATTATATACAGATAATTATATTACTGATATGGTCATTCACACAATTCTGACACGGTCTTTATTAGCTGCAAAACAACCAAACACAATAGGAACTGATGTTCCAAAAGGGCATGTTTTGGTTTATGTTGAGGAGAATGAGAAGCAGAACTATTTCACCCCGTCGGTTTTTTGCAGATCTTCTCCAAACCCCGTTGTTGAACCACTCTTTATTTCAAGATTTTGTACAGAAATTCTTAAACATCTGAGTTCCACACATATATCGCACCTTGAAATTGCAATTACGCGATTTTGGTCCAAACAACATAATATTTTCAAGAAATATGAAATATTGTATCCCCTGGTCGAAGTCATAGATGAAACATGAAATATTATTATTCTTTTTCAGATGCAAAAGCATTACCTGGTTTGAATTGTGAGCACAAGCAACTATATATGAGCTTTTAGATCAAACATACTAAATACAATAGTTATGTCTGAAACGAATAAACCTACTGAATCAATCTGAAATTCATTTCATAAAAGCAGGCACACACCAGGGTGATGATAACCACAACCTGAGCAAAACATTGCATCTAAAATCCAATAACAGCTGTACACTTACTTCCTTCTATCTAATAGACTTCTGAACTGATGATATCTAACAGAAAATCTACAATAATCTTCTTCAACTTACGGTAGTAATCAGTTCCACTACAAAATCTCATTTCATTCCTTCATTAATCAAGCCTCGACGAAATCCATTTGAAACTCAAGAGTATTCTTTTTGCATATAGATGGCAAGGCGTCGACTCAAAATAGTAGAAATCAAACAGATACATAACGTAGAAAGAAATGTGCTATAAAAAGATTAGCGAAACAAGTTTAAAACCGATATAAATATTATTAGTAAGAAGTGCGCCTTCCAAAAGATTTTAGATCTCATTACTAGTGTATTATTAAAATTAAATAAAAAGCTTATCAAAAGCATTGTATTTATCGTAATAATAAGAAGTCACATCTATATATACTATACTATAAAGAAATGCAAATTGTGAGTTTGTCACACCAAATTTTTAATTTCCGGTTTTAGACAATTATAATTTTAGTGCTGACACAATATTTTATTATTAAGTTACTAATCTAGTCTAATGTTTAAGTAGAATTATTAACTACTATAATTATAGTGATTGTTGTTTTAGTTTCTCAAAAACTTTTTTAGTCTATCCTTATACATTTAATTTTTACTAAGTTATTTTTTCTCGCCATACAACTTTAAATAAATTCCTAATCGCGTGCCAGTGTTTCTAGTTAAGTCTTAAAACTCAAGTGAAATTTACTCGTAATTTTCTATATATGCTATTATTATCATTTCTAAGTAGGGATTATTCCATCAAACTCTCTGAACTATGACCACTTTATGGGTTCAGGGTTAGATCTTTATTTTTAGACTCAGGTCTAAACTTTGGTAGTTTGTGCGAATTGTCCCATTTTCTAGTTTTTGGCAATTTTTCGACCAAAAATTATCGAAAAAATTATTTAAAGTTTGACTAAAACCTTCCCCTTGTTGAGACAATTCCAATGGTGGTGACGCTGTCGTAAAATTCAAAGTCAATATACGGAAAATTTTATTTAAGTGTATTGAACTTTATTTAGAATTCCCGTGTTATAACATTGAATTTTGCAAAACCGTCAACCATCAGAACCGTCTCATCGAGGGGAAGATTCTAGTCAAACTTTAAATAACTTTTTCGGTGATTTTTGGTCGAAAAATCACCAAAAAATGAAAAATGGGGCAATTCATACAGACTATCAAAGTTTAAATATTACTCGGTCTAAAAACAAAGATATGGCCTTATTTGCATAAAGTACCTATAGTTTGGGGGATTTAGTGGAATAATCCCTTCTAAGTATGTAGCACGCATTTTACCTTTAGAAAGCATATTTTATAGTTATTTTGAAATCATATATATATATATAATATCGTACGATTGCTTAAGTATTTGGTTTTCAATTTCATGAGTGAGTGTGGAATTTTTAACTTCATTATACTCCGCCTCTCTCTCTCCCTCTCTGTCTCCCCCCCTGCAATTTCTGTAAGTCTCTCTCTCTCTCTGTGTGTGTGTGTGTGTGTGTGTATTTTTTACTTGGGAATTCTGAAAGCGCCCTAATAACATGACCTGCATTTCACGAAACTATTATATTATATCGTGATAAATAATATGAAAGATGTATATTATGTATATTGTGTTCTGTTACAGATGCTACAGCAACAATATATACTACAGCAACTTGCAGCGTAAGAAAAAGAAATAAGGAAGGAGATATCAATGACAAGAAAATATTCTAAACATAATATCTTTCCTAATGAATATAATATCTTTCCTAATGACTGAATATCCAGTGCGCAATACGATCATGAAAAACCGGGTTAGCAGCGATGTGACGGGCAGCCTGATTGTCACAGAACAGTGGTGTTGGTTCAGAATAGTAAACGTCAAAATCACGCAATAACCAACGTAGCCATATAATCTCACTAACAGTGACGGCCATGGCTCGATATTCAGCTTCAGCTGATGAACGAGAGACAACACTTTGCTTCTTAGTCCGCCAAGAGATCGGTGATCCACCCAACTTGATAATGTAACCGGAACTAGAACGGCGTGTAAACGAGCATCCTGCCCAGTCTGCGTCACAGAATCCTTGCAAGTCAAAACTACCGTTAGAAGGGAGAAATATTCCTTGTCCTGGTGTGGCCTTTAAATAGCGAAGAATCCGATAGGCAGCGTCTAAATGAGACTGGCGTGGATGAGAAATAAATTGGCTCAACTGGTGAACAGAGAAAACAATGTCTGGGCGAGTGACTGTTAAGTACAACAGACGCCCAATCAGCCGACGATAAGAGCTAATATCAACAGCAGGATTGTTATCATCTGGTTGCAGCTTCAAGTTTTGTTCCATAGGAAATGAACTTGGACGACTCGCTTGCATTCCAGTTTCTTCCAAGATATCTAGTGTGTATTTACGTTGACTTAAGACAAATCCTTCAGGGGAGCGGGCTACCTCAATGCCAAGAAAGTATTTAAGGGGACCGAGGTCTTTGATACTAAACTTGGCATCTAAGTATTGTTTGACATATGCAATGTGCGACGCGTCGTTACCTGCTAATAGGACATCGTCAACATAAATGAGGGCTGCAACATAAATGGTTCCTTGGCGAAATGTAAAGAGTGAATGATCGGCATTAGACTGACGAAAGTCAATAAGGGTCAGTGATTGCGTGAACTTGTGATACCAGTTGCGAGAAGCTTGTCGAAGGCCATATAAGGATTTTTCCAACTTGCAAACGCGTGTATCACCTTTCTTTGCGAAGCCTTGTGGAATGCGCATATACACATCCTCGTGAAGATCGCCATGGAGGAACGCATTATTGACGTCCAACTGGTGTACATCCCAATGACGTTTAGCGGCAATAGCAAGCATGCATCGAACAGTCACGAGTTTGGCCACGGGAGCAAAGGTTTCATGAAAGTCAACACCTTCAATTTGTGTGAAGCCTTTCGCGACGAGCCGATCCTTGTATCGTTCCACATCACCGTTCGGCTTATACTTGATCTTATAAACCCACTTGGAATCAACGATTTTCTTACCAGGTGGTAACGGGACTAATTTCCAAGTGCCATTTGCCTCTAGAGCCTGAATTTCTTGTTTCATAGCTTCCTGCCATAAAGGGTCTCGTATAGCCTGAGAAAAAAATTTAGGCTCATCCCGGGAGGTGATGGCCGCCAAGAAAGCACGGTGGGCAACAGAAAATTTATCATATGCAATAAACTGAGATAAAGGATATACCGTCGAGCTTGCTGTATTGGCAGTGGGGCGTGAGTGGTCGAGCGAAGGGGGCAAATCGGTGTCAAAACTATCAAGATGTTTGGGACGTTTGCGAACTCTATCACTTTTGCGCGCACCAGCCGTCACATTATCAAGTGACCCAAGTACATTTTGGTGTTCCTCGGTGTGAACTTCGTCAATATTCGGGGCCTGGTCATGTGTATCAACAGAAGTAGAGGACATTTGTACATCATTAGAAGGAGCAGGTGTATCTTCTTGAGGTTGAGAAGCATAGGGGCTGTTGGGTCTCCGGATGAACGGTCGGATGGAGTGTGATGGATTTAAAGCAGGATCCATACCTATTACTCTTTGATAGGCTGTATTAATGGTTATGTCGAAAGTGGCGTTCGCATCCGTGACTGATTTGAAAGGAAAAATTTTCTCAAAGAATGTTACATCACGAGAGCTATAAATTTTGCGACTTTGTAAATCAAAGACCCGATATGCCTTTTGCCCGCTTGGATAACCAACGAAAATGCAAGGGCTCCCCCTTTCGCTAAACTTGTCCTTTCGCTTATTATTGTGAGAATAAACTAGGCATCCAAACACACGTAAATGAGTATAATTAGGAGACCTACCAAACAACATCTCGTAAGGACTTTTATTTGAAATAATTGGGGAAGGCAAACGATTAATGATGTAGACAGCAGTTAGAATGCACTCCCCCCAAAACTCAATTGGCAAACCCGATTCAAAACGAAGGCCTCTAGCCACTTCCAAAATGTGCCTATGTTTACGCTCTACCACGCCATTTTGTTGTGGCGTATCCGTACATGATGTTTCTAAAACAATTCCATTATCAGCATAGTAATCAAGCAAAACATTAGTTTGAAACTCCATACCATTATCTGCACGTATGCGTTTAACTTGAACGCCAAATTGAGTTCGAACCATGTTGCAAAACTGGATTAAAAACTGAGCAACTTGAGATTTATTTTGCATAAGATAAACCCAAACTCCTCTAGTAAAGTCATCAACAATTGAAATAAAATAGCGTGTCCCAGTAAAAGAATCACATCTGTAACTTCCCCAAATATCACAATGAATTAACTCAAAACAGCGAAGTGTTTTAATGCTACTAGTCGGAAAAGGCAAACGTGTTTGCTTAGCTCGCATGCAAGAATCACAAAAGGAGCTATTTCTCTTGAAACCTTTGAGACTAGGAATTTGGTGAAGCCTTCCATCAGATGCATGACCCAACGGTTGATGCCAAGGATCAGAATTCGAAGACACCGTCATTGCCACCCTCCTGCTCGTCAAAGGCTCCAAGTAGTATAAACCATCACGAAAGTTACCCACTCCAATCAGCCTCCTCGAGGGTAAGTCCTGTAATACACAGAAATCCGAAAAAAATGTGAGTGAACAGTTAAGGTCTTTAGTAAGACGACTGACTGATAATAAGTTGCATTGGAACTTCGGAATATATAAGGCGTGTGACAAGCGCAATCCGTTGGATAGACGGATACTACCAACTGAATGAACAGGAACTACATCACCATTTGGAATTCGAACAGGAGGCTCGGAGGGATTAATCATGATGTTCGTCAATAAGGTGTCGTCACAAGTAATATGTTCTGTGGCCCCTGAGTCAATGATCCACGGCTGTTTGTAAGGTAACTTACCTGCCATGTTAACTTGTGCCCCGGAAGTAGTTGTTGGAGTTGTAAACTCGGACTTCATGAACTGTGCTAGGCGCTGGAGTTGTTCACTAGAAAGTCCGATGAATGGATTTTGTTCGACTTCAACATGCGCAACTCGTGGCTGTCCGGGTCGCTTGTTCATTCCTCCACGCCCATTGGCTCCTCTAGTATGAGCCTTACCATCCTTGTTCTTCACATTCCAGTGGGCCGGGTAACCGATAAGCTCAAAGCACGAATCAACGGTATGGTTTTGCTTATTGCAGTGAGTGCAAAACCTACCATCTTTCATGTTGGAAAGCTGGTTGATATTGAGTTGTCCATAAGTATCGTCAAGACCCATTAAGAAATCATATAGACGATCGCGATCACGCGACTCATTAACTTGCTTTGTAATGTTGCAAGAGCACTTACCACAAGAGCATGTTGGAGCTTGTGAGATGGATGTCATCTCATCCCAAACACGTCGTAGCCGACTGAAGTAACCCGAGATTGATTGCCCTTCCTGTCGTGTGGTAGCCAAAGAACAACGTAATTCATAAGCACGAGGGGCACTCTCTTTCCCGAACCTTTCTTCAAGATCTGTCCAGATTTCGTGGGCAGTTTTGAACTTGACACTCTGCCGCAATTCGATTTCCATGCTACTATTGAGCCAACCTTTGACCATCGCGTTGGCTCGCTGCCAATATGGGAGGTAGGGAGAGTCGGCCTTCGGCATCGGAATATCGCCATTGACGAATCCAAATTTATTCTTTGCGTATAAGGCATTGCTCATCTCATCGAGCCAATCGCCATAATTTCCATCGCGTAAAAGCGCGGTGACGAAAACATCTCCAGGTTTATCCCCAGATTGAATGAAGTAAGGTGACATAGAATCAACGACTACGGCTGCGGCAGAAGATGGCGCAGTCTCGTTCTTTTTCCCGTCGTCGCCAGCCATGGACGTGAATTATATATGGAGAATTTTAGTGTGTAAAGTTTAATTATCGAGATACCAGGATTTCGACTCTGATGCCATGATAAATAATATGAAAGATGTATATTATGTATATTGTGTTCTGTTACAGATGCTACAGCAACAATATATACTACAGCAACTTGCAGCGTAAGAAAAAGAAATAAGGAAGGAGATATCAATGACAAGAAAATATTCTAAACATAATATCTTTCCTAATGAATATAATATCTTTCCTAATGACTGAATATCCAGTGCGCAATATATCGGTTTAAGATTTGAGTTAAGTAAAGTAACCTAACAAAATAAGTACGGGCTGCAGCATTGAACAATGGTGAGGACTAAAATTTTGAGTAAAAGAATTTGTGTATATATAACTTTTTTGTATTGCTTGTATGTTGGTTCACGCCTTAATATCTCGCAATTGTAAATGTCTTTTTGTTTATAACTTGTATGTTTGATATTCTTCTAATAGTTGTTGTTTGTCTGATTCCTCGCACTGTTTAATTGTCACTGGTGTTCGTCTGATTCCTCGAACATCTCTCACCAGGTTGATATTGTTGAGTCATGAGCGGAGACATTGGAGTGCGTCACAATTGCGTTGTTAGTATAAACGATTTACCAAAAGACGTCATTATTCACATCATCTCCTTCTTACCTATTGTGGATGCTGTGCAAACTTGTGTTTTGTCCAAAGATTGGAGATACAACTGGGCTTCCGTTCCCTCTATAAAAATTGATGATCAGTCGATGAACAAGGCTACTTTCGTGAACTTCATTGACATGCTACTTCTTCTTCATTCTCGCAATATCCAAAGCTTGAACCTCTCATGCACCAATGTGCGTGATCCAGCTCCCTTAGAAACATGGATATCTTCTCTATCAATACGTAGTGCTAAGAGTATTAGCATAGTTTCTCCTGATTGTGAAGGATTTACCTTACCACGTTGCCTTCTCGACAATACTGCACTAACCAGTTTAGAACTTAAGCTGCCTTGTACTATGAAAATTCCAGTAAAGGGGTATCTTTGTAACCTCCAAACCTTGTCTCTTTCAAATATTCGCTTCCAAAATGAGCATTCTCCTCATACCGACACGCTGATATTGACTTTCCCAGTCCTTGAATTTCTGAATCTAGGCTCGTGTACTTGGGGTAATGTAAAGCTCGTGGAAATCAACTCGCCCTCATTGACCAATTTCTTTTATACTTCCGTTGAAACTGCAGCAAATGATTTTCTTATCAAGGTTTTTGGAGCAAATCTTAAGGGGTTTATAAGTGGTGGTTCCGTGCTGCTCAATAATTTTGATCTGAATACATCTTCACTTGTCCATGCATGTATTTCCACTGGGACCCAAATATGTGATCATCCATTGGTTGGAGATAGTGGATCACGTTCTCGAACATCAATCAAAAGCTTCTTAGGTTTGAAACATTTGAGACTTATGGGTCAGGTCACTAAGGTTGGTTTCTTCTACTCTTTTCTGTTTTTCCATTATAAATTTGATCGATTGTTGGTAATATGGAATGATTTCATTCCTTAGATGGAGCTTATAAAAGAACGAGATAATACAGAGGATATAACTTGTAAATGTTATTTAACTTTGCTCTGCCAACGATAATAGGTGATTGAATGAAAGATAAATAAAAAAAAAAACCGTGGATAGGTAACAACTAAAAATGAAATAAGAGGAATCTTCTATCTTGTGTGTCTAATTTGGATAGAGATTAGTATTAGTGTGAAACAACAGATAATTCAACTTTTTCTGCTTTATCCTATGCACGTGTGTCTCAATATAACTGACAGTAGTAGAATAAACATATCATCTGGAGACAACTTGTCAATGATAAAGTAATTTGAAGCAGATTCAGTTTGTGTGTTCCTTTGTAACTTGTGTCATATTCTCTTACTTGTGTTTCTCAGCTTGACTACTTAAACATACCAATGAACTAAACTAACTCTTGTTTGTTTGTGGTAACTACCAAGACGTATGCACAGTTAATGCCAGGACTTGCTCTTCCTAGGTTCAATAGGCTGGAAAACCTAACACTATTTTTATTTGGTAATATCGAAGCTTTGCCAGAGTTACTTCACATGGCACCAAATCTGAAACTACTTGACCTTGATCTGGTAAGTTATAAAAAAAATCTACATCTCCTTGTTGTCTTTTGTCATGGTTTATAAGATCGGATCTAAGTAGTTTTCCGTACATATTTATTTGTTATGCCAGCGTTTCAACCAATATCATTCAGAAGATTCCAATTTGGAAGTGGTTGGATCTGTGCCATCTTGTATGTTGTCTCACCTGGCAAATATCAAGTTTTCTAACTTTTCGGGCACAATGTGGGAATTTAATATGGCTAAGTTCTTGTTGAAGAATTCTATGAAACTTGAAAAAGCTGTCGTTTCTATTTACTCGGAGTCGCTGATTTCAAAGGCTGTTGTCGGCGAACTCTTGTCAACATATCCGAAAGGTTCAACTTGCATGTCACTGGTGGTTAATTAAGAGGTTTATGATTCTCTCTCTCTCTCTCTCTCTCTACCTTGTTGATGTGAGTGCTTGGACACATGCATGGCCAC
Source organism: Linaria vulgaris (assembly GCA_948329865.1). NCBI lineage: Eukaryota > Viridiplantae > Streptophyta > Magnoliopsida > Lamiales > Plantaginaceae > Linaria > Linaria vulgaris. The sequence continues at coordinate 79,790,797 of OX415254.1, forward strand.
GAGGTACAGGGACGTATTTAGGTAGGGGCTAGCCCCCCAAGGCCCCACCCTAAGCTTTTGGGCCCAATAATCAAATGCACTTATGCTTCTGTTTTTTGTGTAATACCTTATGTGATTATTGGAAGACAACAAATCTAAGTGATTCTTTTTTTTTTTTTTTGATACGAATCCAAGTGATTCTTCATTTGCTTATTTTTCTCTATTTTACCCAAAAAAAAAAAAATGGATTTATGAAGGATAAGGCATTTTCAATTTTGCTTATATATTCTACACGTCTCTTCACTTACAACCATCAGCATATACCCAAAAAAGTCATGTTAGGATTCACTTGCTTCTCAAAAGTTTCCTGCTTTCTTTCTATTTCAGCTTCTGTGTCAGTAAGTTTCCCTCAAAACAAAACATGGCTCTTCAGGAAATGCTTAATATCTGCTGGAAAAAGATCAAATTCAATGGTATCGGACGTCCCACAAGGGCACTTAGCCGTTGTGTTGGGGAGAGTGAGAAGAAGAATTTTGTCAAGTCGAAGAAGACTTCGGTTTCCATCATCAAGTGGGTGGCCTCACCATTCCCTGCAGTGAGGTTTTGTTCACTGACTTGATTTCTCAATCTAGAAGAACATGTAACTAGGTTCTGAGGAGAACAGTTTTCTATACTAGTGTTACTAACAAATAGTCCCCTTTTGAGGGGAGAATTGTGCATTTGGACAAGCTTACGGAGATGAATACATGAAAAAAATACTCATTTTCATATGCACATCATGTACAAAATTTCTTAAACATCTGAGTTTCACACATATACTACAACGACGGGATTGTGGTCCAAACAACATATAGTTATTTTTTCTAAGAACAGGTGTCACGTAATAAATGTTAAATCTGATGAATTTCATTATCTTGAAGAGTTCAATATCGTCAGCCCGAATATTAAAACCGTAAACCTGCAACATATGTCGTAAAGTGTACTGAAGAAAGAAATGAATCAACTACATTCATGGCGAATGTGTAGCCCAACTTGATACTCAACTTGAACTACATACATTCTCTTGCCTTAATTGAAACAAATCACAGAAGTCTGTGCAGAAAAGAAACTGTCAGGAAACTGCTCTTCCGACTAACGGTAGTAATTAGTTCCATCCTTAAGAATCTCATATCTTTTCCCCCATGGACATCTGTAGCGAATGGTTAAGTCGGCATCATTATTATTCTAACCAACCCACACTGCTCCGTCAGTTCCAATACCAGATTCTTGATCATCCTTCAGTTTTACAACCCACAAAAAGAACAAAAAAACTTACTTAACATTCAGAAAAAAGAAACCAAAATGGAACATGAATATAGTAGTAGAGTACCTTGTTGCAATAGTAAACTTCAGAAGGAATAGCCCCCTGCTTCTTCTTGTACTCCATTCATGATTTGATAACACGACTCAGTCGGAGCTTGTGTTTTGTCCGGTGTTATCCTTAGCCTCTGCAACAAGTCATGGAACAAGAATAAGGAGACTAATTTGACAACCCCATCAACTAAAATCTTGAAATTATTTTCACAAGAAGTCGATAAATTAGGAGATCATTTGGTATTGTGACTACAATATGGGGTTGCCAAATGATCCAATTCTTGTTATTTCTATATGCTATTGCTATCAAATGAAGCTATATTATGGGAAATTGTTCAGCAGACACTTATAGGTTCTTTCAGGATAGCATTATAGTTCATAAATTGTTATGAGGTAACTAATTTTGTGATATGATTGTGAAATTTGTCACTGGGCTGCGACTTGTGGATAAGTTTAAAGACCACTCAAGAATAATGGTGACAACATATTAGAGTTATATATTTTAACAATAGGAGTTCTTCAAAGTCTAGCCACATAGACATCGAAGTATCCAAATGTTATCAGAGAATTCAGAGTCAGTTAGTGTTTTATGAGCGTAAAGAAATAAACGTAATACTAGCATGCCCACTTATAAAGGTTTGACCGTCAAGATATTTCATGATCATATTGCTTACACGAGTGTTGTCTTATCTTATGACATGCAGTTTCACTGGGAGTTTGTTTCATGTGTTTGGCTCATTTATTTTTATTTTTTTATTTTTTTTTATTTTTACATCGAAAAGGGAAGCCCCAAAGTCACTTATTCGGAAATACTTCGAAGACTAATACCACCAATAACATCAAAAAGAATATAAAAGTGAAGCGCCAGTGAAGGAGAGCTATAAAACCCGACGCCATAGTTGATGGAGTGGCCAAGGTTGGCAACTCTATCAGCGACAATATTGGTTTCACGGTATTCATGGCAAACTTCGCAATGAGTGCACATGGCAATGAACTTGCGACAAGATTCAGTCAAACTATGATGAGGGTGTGTCAAAGGAGGAGATGAGGCAAGTAAGTTAACCAAGACTTTGGAGTCGCATGCAACATGAATGTGACGAAATCCTTGTTTAATCGCTTCAGCTAGACCGTAGTGAATACCCCATAACTCTGTTGCAGTGATGCTACCATATCCGATGTTAGCTGCAAATCCAAAAAGCCATTGGCCTTCAATTCGCTATTTCTTGCAACACCACCACAAGAGAATTTGCTCGGATTACCAAGTGCACTGCCGTCAACGTTAACTTTAATAATACCTGGTTCGGGACGAGAACAACTAAGACCTCGAATGACCTTCATATAGCCTGGATTTTGCAACGAAGTAATTTTTGTCCATGTCGTTGTATCATCATGGGCTGCTTGGCGAATCCAACCAATAGCACGGGTTGTGTGTATTTCTTCGTTTTCAAAAACCTTTTTGCAACGCCATCCCCAAATTTTCCAGTAAGTAATGGAAAAAAGAGTCGCCCAAAGTGTGTCCCGAGCGCTATTTCCCGTGCGTTGATACAGATTCTCACAAAGCCATTCGTGGAGGGAAGCTCAAAGAAACGAGCATAATCTTGACCATTCAAAAGATTAATCCATATGTCATGGCTAGAAGGGCAATCCGAAGAAGGTGAAGCAAAGATCCTAAGTTGAAAGAACAGCGTGGGCATGACGAGCCGTCCGTCAAGTGTCTATGAAACCTTTGCTCATTGCTTAGGTGCTTATCATGTAGAGCAAGCCAAATAAAGGTGCGAACTCGCTGGCGAGTGCGGAGTTTCCATGCAAGATTCCAAGATGAAGAGCTTGGCAAGTTATGGATTGCAAGCATATTACAAGCGGAGTTCACCGAAAATTTCCCGTTGCTTGTGAATGCCCAGTAGGGTGAATATGGGAAGTTGTCACTGTCATTTATTAGCACACTCGCAATTTCCGCAAGTATACGGGAAGGTAGGAGTTGATGGAATTCAGTCCACTTTCATTGGTTGTTCATATCGATGAAGTCAGCGACTTTGTGGTTTAAAATCTCTTCTGGGATAGGTTGAATAACGTAATTTGAGAGAGCTCCAGGTCCAACACACCAATCGTGCCAAAAGTGAGATGTTCTACCGCTGCGAATGTTCCACTTGAGGCCTCTACGGAGAGGTTCAATGCATGCATATAATTGACGCCATAAAGGTGAACATCCAGTAGGTATTAAGAATAGGGATAAAAGCATCAAGTCCCCTCAACTATACACGCTTTTGCGACTTGCTCCCTGAACTAAATTAATAAGCGTTTTGCCCCTTGAACTATGCTCGTCTGTTCGATTTGCCCCTTCGCCGGATTCCGCCGAATATTCCTCAGAATATTCCATTCTCGTGCGACTCACGTGAGGGTCAGAAGGGCATTTTTGGTACATATTATGGAGTGTAAAGTTCATGCATATTCCCCCTTAAACTATGCTTATTAGTGCGAATTGCCCCCTGAGTTAATTTTGCACATAAAATTACCCTTTATTCCATATTTTGGAGAATCTTTTTTATGTCATTTTAGTGTATGTTTTTGTGAGTTTGAAGACAGGTTATTGAGCTATTTAAAACCATTACACTTCTGCATTCATACATTTAAATCACCTAGTTCATATGACCCTCCAATGCATTAGTTCATCAGAAATATTACATCAAAATTGGAAGAATTGGAACATCAAAATATTGTGCAGACTGATTACATTACATCCTGATCCTTTAGAGTCATATGAACTAGGTGATTTAAATGTATGAATGTAGAAGTGTAATGGTTTTAAACAGCTCAATAACATATCTTCAAACTCACAAAACATACCCTAATATGACATAAAAAAGATCCTCCAAAATATGGAATAAAGGGTAATTTTCTGTGCAAAATTAACTCATGGGGCAATTCGCACTAATAAGCATAGTTTAAAGGGAAATATGCATGAACTTTACACTCCATAGTATGTACCAAAATTGCCCTTCTGACCCTCACGTGAGCTGCACGAGAATGAAATATTCTGAGGAATATTCGGCGGAATTCGGCGAAGGGGAAAAATCGAACAGACGAGCATAGTTCAAGGGGCAAAACGCTTATTAACTTAGTTTAAGGGGCAAGTCGCAAAAACGTGTATAGTTCAGGGGCTTGGTGTTTTTATCCCTTAAGAATATCACCATCAGGCGCATATTTAGAAAGCAATAAACTGCACCATAATGAGTCTTTTTTTTTTGAAGAAGTTCCCAAGCTAATTTCATAATCATGCCTTTGTTCATGTCCTCCATATGTATCAAACCAAGTCCCCCTTTATCTTTAGGAAGGCAACATGTCGTCCAATTGACAAGGTGAATACGACGACGTCCCCGGGTTATCGCCCTAAAGAAAGTCTCGGTTTATTCTGTCAAGGGTGTAGGTAGATGACTTTGGCAACTTATAAGTTTGCATAGTATGGATTGGGATGGAGCAAGCGACTGACTTGAGAAGCGTATGTCTGCCGGCAAAGGAAATAAGGTGAGGCCTCCAAGAAAATACACGTTTCTTTACCCGTTCAATAACTTTAGCAAAAAGGGGACGAGTAATACGTCCGTCACATATCTGAATGCCCAGGTAGCGGCCAAGCGAAGAAGCTTGAGGGATTCCCGACATGCTAGAAATATCTCGGGTGATGTTGCGAGGGACATTAGGCGAGAAAAGAATGATATATTTGCTAAGGTTTACTTTCTGACCCGTAGCCGCTGCAAACACGTCAAGACAATCAAGAATGACCCTCATCTGAGTAGTGCTTGCTTGTGCAAAAAGGAGTAAGTCATCTGCAGAGAAAATGTGCGAGACTTTTGGACCGTTTCGAGATGCTTTAATCAGAATCCATGTTTTATCATCAACTTTCGACTGAATAAGATGGGCAAGGTGCTCCATGCACAAAATAAAGACATAAGGCAAAATGGGATCGCCTTGTCGAATGCCTCTCATTGGCGAGAAAGAATCACTCAGTTCCCCGTTCCAAATAATAAGGATGCTCGAAGTCTTAATGCAATACATAACCAAACGAATGATTTTAGAGGGAATATGCACATGGTGGAGTGTATTCTCAATAAACGTCCATGAAAGCCTGTCGAAGGCTTTCTCAAGATCAATCTTAAGAGCCACATTGCCATGCCTCGCCTTTGTTTTCCTCATGGTATGGACAAGTTCCTGTGCAGCAATTATATTATCACGTGTCTGGCGGCCAGAGAGGAAACTACTTTGGTTCGGTCCCATAAGTCTCAAAAGTAGGGGTTTGAGTCTTGTGGTCAACACTTTAGTGATAGCTTTGTAAGCGATGTTGCACAAACCCAGAGGACAAAATTGTTGGATAGTCTCAGGGTGGTCCACCTTCGGAACGAGATGCAAGAGAGTCTCGTTAAGAGAGGCGGGGAATGACCCTGTTTCAAAAGCAGATGAGACAAGACGATGGAGATCTGTGCTAAGTGTGTTCCAAAATTTTTGAAAAAAGATTGGGTGAAAACCCTCAGGTCTTGGACTTTTATAGGGACCCATAGCAAAGATCGTTGCCCGAACTTCTATCATGCTAATTTCTCTAGTAAGAGAAGACGAATCAACAGGTGTCACAGGGGGAAAGCTTGACAAGTGTAAACTCGAAGGTTGTTCTTGAGCACTGAATATGTTTTTAAAATAAAGAACAACCACCTGACGAAGTATTATAGGATCCAAAACCCGTTGTCCTTCATCGTTTTAGAGGAGAGAAATAATGGACCTCTGACAGCGAGAAATCGTGGAAAGATGGAAGAAAGTTGCAATATCCTCTTTAGATTTTTGGAACCAATAGACTTGTTCCTCTAATAACACTTCATTATATTCATGGATCAACCTACATTTAAGCTTGAGGAGATTTTTATTCATGGACTCATCAATTGCTGTCTGAACACCGAGAATATGGGCCTGGAGGCGCCTCTTGCGTCGAAAAATATTACCAAAAGAATTTTGGTTTCAAAGAGTGAGTTCTTTTGCGCAGTTAGCAAGAGAGGAGGGGAAGTTTCCCTCATGTTTCCATGCACAATTTATGACCTGCTCTATATCAGAATTAAGTAGCCAAGATGCCTCGAATTTAAAACGATTGGGGTTCTTGATTCGAGGAGTCCCAAAGCACAACATTATAGGTCGATGATCGAAGTGAGGTCGAGCTAAATGTTGGACACACAACTCCGGTGAGAAAATTTTCCATTCATCGTTTGCAAGAACTCGATCAATACGAGAGCTTACCAGACAAGATTTAATCTTACAGCGCCATGTGAATTTCGGTCCCGAGAAACCCAAGTCAGAAAGGCTGCATCTAGAAACTCGGTTGTTAAAAAGATAACACCTATTGGAGTCTCTGCCCTGACCTCCTTTGTGTCGTCAATAGAAGCAATGTCGTTAAGGTCTCCCCCAACAATCCAGGGGGACGTAATCTGGTCTGAAAAGATCGTCCTATAATTCGTCTTTGAGGGATTGCAAAGGAGAGGCATAAACACCTGTAATAATAAATGAGCCAAAGTCTTGGACATCGATATAAGTATGAAGAAGTTGAGATGAAGCTCCCAAAATTTGAACATAGACATGATTATGAAACCAAATGAACCAGATTCCCCGACAAATCCTCTCGCTTCCACACGAGCATTTCCGAGAGGGCCAAGTTTGCGAATAATAGACTCTGCTGTCTTACCACTGATACGAGTTTCCATCAACACTAACAGAAGAGGATCATAACATTTTATTAAATCATTAATGTTTCAAACTGATGTATCATTACCGGCTCCTTGGATATTCCATAAAATAATCTTGTGGTGTGTATCCATGGGAAACCAATGAGAGGGAAAGTGGGGAAAAGACATCAAACCCTACGCGGGGTGATATTTCGTCCTTTGTCATAAGGGCAGACTCTTTCTACATTCTTTGTATTTTCAGCGGTAGTACGTCGTGGGGTAGATTTAATAATCTCCTGATCATAGCTTGTTGTGCTAATATTATCAGGCACACTTTTGTTGAAAGTGGGAGTCTTGGATTTATTGCTAAGGCTGTTGGGCAATGTTGATAGGGGGATTCTAATGTTACTTTCTTGGTTTGGCTGACGAGAGGTTTCCTTGGGTTCCATAGTTGGTTGCTCAATTAATGGAACAGTATGTACCTGTGCCGGGTGTTTTATAGGAGGTTGCATCGGTTGGACGGTAGTATATGATGAGGGTCCAGTAGTAGTTTTAGAAGCAGTAGCTACAACTTGAGTCGACGTATTAAGTGATGCAGCTTGCCAAGGCGAGGTAGGACCTCAGAAATCCTCATCAAGACTAGCAAGCACAAAGAAAGAGGACTTAGTAGTAGGTGGTTTTTTCGCCAATATGCCGTGAGTCTCCTGGGAATGTGAATTTGCCGAGTTTTTAATATTGCATCCCCGAGAGTTGGTTCACTGATAATTTGGATGCCTACGAGTGTTAACGAGCATCCACTTGTTCCAGTCGATGTAGTTGATCGTGAGTTGGCGTTTCTCTCTATAGAAGCCATTTGGATCGCTGCTAGTTCGGCCTCTTTAGTTTTACGTTCAATCACAGTGGGGGAGACGGAACACTCATCATGGTGATGGCCGAAGACCCTGCATTGGTAGCATATTAGGCGGATACCCTCATACTCAATGTTGAACTCCGTATTGCCGATCATGTACTTGGGGAGCAACGGTTTTTTGAGATCAACTTCAACTGCGATTCTAGAAAATCTACCCTTAATTGCTCTCTATGTATGTTCATCAACTTTGATGAAGCTACCAATCATATCTTTTGGCTCATTTATTGACACAATACATTAGTTTATGTATGTTCAGTTTTCTGCAGAAAATGTTGATGGTTTTCTTATTATAGCTCTAAATATTTTATTATTTATCTTTTAATTGTGATTTGACATAAGGTTTGAAAGACTAAGGTTGATCTCTATAAAGATTTAGAACTTATTAGAAATAGGCATGATTCAGATCACATTGCATGTAATTTTCAGTTACACATCCATGCTTGATCTATGTCATTAAATACATTTGACATGTGTGATCATTGAGGGCCGAGTTACGATAAGTGTAACAAAGACTGCTTTGGTTCCATGTTGGTATAGGAGATGGACCAGATTGATTCAATAAGATGCTTCAGTATTATCGAATTTGGTGCGCACTTATGGTTATTAATGTAATTGTCATTTGGATTCAATTTATAATCCTACTAGGAGATTGTTTGTTTATTTCTAATAATATATTTAGTGGACAAATAAATTAAGACAATAATATTTAAGATAATAAATATATTGGCTAATTAAGTGATCTAAATTGAGGAGCCCAATAAGCATCTAATTAAGTATGGGCTTTGTAATGTGTAATACCCAATATGAATGTAATTAGTGTTTATGGGGTTCTAATTAGATTACTATATAAGGCTCGGGTTTTGGTCCCCAAGACAATTCTTGAAACACTCTCCTCAAGGTACGCTTCTCGATTCATGACTTAATAATTTCTTTATTGTTTAACATGTGGCGGTCTTGGATTGATGAATTAATATTTATTGAAAAGTATTTAATCCAAAAATTTAGACCAACAAATAGAGCGATCAAACGTCCATCTTTGTGCTTTATGTAAGTGGTGTCAAAAGAAACAACATCACCAAAATAAGAATAATCAGGTCTCATTCTTGCGTCGGTCCAAAATATATTAGTAATCAAAATGACCTCATCCATTTGTATTGAATAGAAAAAATTAGGAAGTACTCCACATGTTTCACTTATTTTCTTCTTATTGTGCGCAAGTAAGTTGCAATCATTTGATATAAATCCTAGATGTTCAGGACCACCAACTTGTTTGGCCGAAAGTTCCATTGTCTCTCTTTGTGCAATCCCACAATTGATGGCTATGTCTACTTCAGCCTTTTGTGCACGGTCATTTTTCTATGAGATGGAAATAAATGTAATTTTGAAGGAGTTACACTAGCCAATAAACCAAATGACAACTCATTTTCATTTTAGCCAAACAATTGTATCTAGTTACATCACGATGAGACTTCACATTGGCGGTGTCCTTAGACAACTTTTGCATATGACAAATAGAACGCTTTGGCGGCGTCCCCATACTCAAATTCCATGTCAAGTTTTGGAATAAATTAGAAATTTAGAATATATATTTATGAATGCAAGTTGAGTAATTACCCATATATGATCATCAATGTCCCTCTCGTGATCCATATTAGAAACCTCAACTTTATTGTTGATATCCCAAATTATCACAATTCTCAAATCGAGTTTCCGACATAGATCACGCCTAAACGTCCTTTATTGAAAACAAAAGCCGCTAACGAGCAAGAAAACGGATGAGATATAAAAATCTCAACTTATAATTACAAACATTGATAGCATATATCAGAATATTAATTAACTAGCATAAAGAAACATAATGCATATAACAATAACATGATATATTAATGAAGATATATATAAAATTACCTAAAAAGTTTAACTTCTCATTACTCAACACATAAAAACTATACATCATAGCGTGATATTCAAATGAAGAGACACATAAATTTACCTGAATTTGTATTAAAAAAACGCAAAAGGTAACTTGGATGAAAACAAGACTTTATTGAAGAGCTTAATGTTGGAGAAGAATTTCTTGAAGAAAAACGTGGAATAAGAATTAGAGTTTATGTCAAATTAAAATTCACCGCCAACAAGATATTTTGATTTTATCATAATTAGAAATTAAAATTATACAATTCATCGCCCAACCTTATTATTATGAATGAATTAGAGTGCACGTGGTGTGTTCCTATGAATTAGGGGTTTAGTTTGAATTTGGATTCTTTTAGCATTTGCATATAATTAGATAAATATAGTCATTTGAGGTAATTGTGGGATAGGGGATCCCACCGATATTTTCCACCAAAAAAATAAAATAAAAATCCATACTATAACCCCCAACGTTTTAACTTTCACCGTTAAGTTGTTGTTGGTAACTCAGAGTCTCAATAATATAACGGTTGTATGAAATACTTTCTCGTCGCTGAGTCCGTAAAAACCACTTCCCTTTTCCTATGTTTGTATATTCGTTCATATCCAAAGTTATTGTCTATTGTAAATTTTATTGTTTGCATGATATTCTCCTAATACTTGTCGTTCGTCTCACTCTTTTCACGCTTTTTTGTCTCTCTCACATTGATTGTGTTGAATCAGGAGTGTAAATATGATTCGAGTCTATCAGCGTAAGGAGCGTAAAGTTAGTATTCATAACTTTCCAAAAGACGTGATTAATCACATAATCTCCCCCTTACCAGTCGTGGATGTCGTGCGAACTAGTGTTTTATCCAAAGATTGGAGATGCAACTAGGCTTTCGTTCCCTCTATAAAAATTGATGACCAGTCGATGAACAACGCTACTTTCGTAAACTTTGTTAACATGATACTTCTTTGTTCTCACAATATCCAGAGTTTAAAACTCTCAGGCTCTGTACGTGATCCAACTATCTTAGAGACATTGATATCTTCTCTATCATTGTGTAGTACTCAGAGTATTAAAATAGGTTCTCTTGATTGCGATGGATTTACCTTACCACGTTGCCTTCTCGACAATACTGCACTAATCAGTTTAAAACTTAAAATGCCTTGTACTATGAAAATCCCAGTTATGGGTCATCAAAGTAACCTCCAAACCTCGTCTCTTTCAAATATTGACTTCCAAAACGAGCATTTTCCTGATACCGACACACTCATATTGACTTCCCCAGTCCTTGAAAGCCTTCAACTAGACTCGTGTACTTGGGGTAATGTAAAGTTTGTGAAAATCAACTCGCCCTCATTGACCACTTTAATTTATGTGTCTTTTGAAACTGTAGCAAATGATTTCCTTATCAAGGTTCGTGGAGCAGAGCTGAAGGGGTTCCTGATTGGTGGTACCGTGCTGCTCAATAATTTTGATATCTGAATACATCTTCACTTATCCAAGAATGTATTTTCATTGGGAGCCAAAAATATCATCCATTCGTTGGAGATAGGGAATCACGGTCTCGAATATCCATCAAAAGCTTCTTATGTTTGATACATTTGAGACTTATGGGTTATCTCACTAAGGTTGGTTTCTTCCACTATTTTATGTTGTTCCAATATTGAATTGATCTATTGTTGCTAGTTATGCAATTATTTCATTCTGTCGATGGAGCTTATAGAGGAACAAACTACTATAGAGATATATACATTCAGATTTGGATTCAATTTATAGTCCTAGTGGGAGATTGCTAGATTATTTCTAATAATCTATTTAGTGAAAAAATAAATTGAGAAAATTATATTTAAGCTAATAAATATATTGGGTTAATTAAGTGATCTAAATTGAGGAGCCCAATAAGCATCTAATTAAGTATGGGCTTTGTAATGTGTAATACCCAATAGGAGTCTAATTATGGTTTATGGGGTTCTAATTAGATTACTATATAAGGCTAGGATTTTGGTCTCAAAGACAATTCTTGAAACATTCTCCTTCTCCTTTTCCATCAATAGAGCGAGATCCCATCGAGAGCTGAAATTTGTCTGTGGAAGACCGAAGCCTCATCGTTCTCGTGTAAAATCTTAACTGTATGGATCAAGGTACGCTTCTCGATTCATGCCTTAATAATTTCTTTATTGATTAACATGTGACGGTCTTGGATTGATGAATTAATATTCAACGTAAAGTATTTAATCCAACAATTTACACCAACAAATAGAGCAATCAAACGTCCATCATTGTGCTTTCTGTAAGTGGTGTTAAAAGAAACAACATCACCAAAATAAGAATAATCAGATCTCATTCTTGCGTCGGTCCAAAAAATATTAGTAATCAAAACAACCTCATCTACTTGTATTGAGTAGAAAAAAATTAGGAACCCCTGCTTGCTTTCTTTGTAAATATTCTAGACTCCACATGTTTCACTTATTCTCTTCTTATTTCTTCTTATCGTGCGCAAATAATTTTTGCAATCATCTGATATAAATCCTAGATGTTCAGGACCACCAACGTGTTTGGCCGATAGTTCCATTGTTTTCTCTTTGTGGAATCCGACAACTCATGGCTATGTCTACTTTAGCCTTTTGCGCACGGTCATTTTTCTATGAGATGGAAATAAATGTGATTTTGAAGGAGTTACACGAGAATGTTTATGTCCATCAATAAATCTAATGACACGATACTTACCAATATGACAACTCATTTTTATTTCAGCCAAACAATTGTATCTAGTTACATCACGATGAGACTTCACACTGGCGGCGTCTTTAGACAGCTTTTGCATATGACAAATAGAACACTTTGGCGGCGTCCTAGACTCAAATTCCATGTCAAGTTTTGGAATAAATTAGAATATATTTTTATGAATGCAAGTTGAGTAATTACCCATATATGATAATCGATGTCCTTCTCGTGATCCATATTAGAAACCTCAACTTCATTGTCGATATCCCAAATTATCACAATTCTCAAATCAAGTCTCTGACGTAAATCACGTCCATTACTTGAGATATAAAAGTTTCAACTTATAATTACTCAACATAGATAGCATACATCAGAATATTAATTAACTAACATAAAGACTCATAATGCATAACATCATATATAAATGAAGATATATAAAATTACCTAAAAAGTTTAACTTCTCATTACTCAACATAAAATCTATACATCAAAATATTAAATAACTAACATAAGAAAAGACAATGCATAGCGTGATATTCAAATGAAAAGACATATAAAACTACTTGAAATTGTATTAAAAAACGCAAAAGGTAACTTGGATGAAAACAAGAACTTAATGGTGACTTTATTGAAGAGGTGACTGTTGGAGAAGAAGGTTTATCTTGAAGAAAATCGTGGAATAAGAACAAGAAAATAAAATTATGAAATTAATCACCCAACCTTACTATTATGAATGGATTAGAGTGCGCGTGGTGTGTTCCTATGAATTAGGAATTTAGTTTGAATTTGGATTTTTTAGCGTTTGCATATAATGAGATAAATATAGTAATTAGAGGTAATTGTGGGATAGGGGATCCCACCGATATTTTCTACCAAACAAAAAAGAAAATATCAAAACTATAGCCTCCCCCCCCCCCCCCCCAACTTTTTAATTTTCACCGTTAAGTTGTTGTTGGTAACTCAGAGTCTCAGACGAAATAACTAGGGATAATTCCATCAAACCCCCAAACTATGGCACATTTTACCGGGCGAGGTCAGAACTTTCGTTTTAGCTCCAATGCTCCCTAACCTTTAGTCGTTTGTGTGATTTACTTTTGTGCGTGTTTCGGCCATATATTTGCCAGAACAGTAAGACACAACACATGTTAAAGTTTAAGGGCATTTATGTTCAAAAAATATTCGCCAAACTTTCAAACCCCCCAAACTATACTCTTTTTTTGACTTCCCCCCTGAACTATCAAGTGTGCGATTTGCCCCCTGGACTATGGTATGATTTTGTGGACTGTCCCTTGAACTATTTTTTGAGTTTCTGGACTGCCCCCTGAATTTTTATGAGTTTTTAGGATTGCACCCTTGAACTTAATATGGTCATTGAGATGCATTTTGCTGAATTAAAATGGTATTAACTGGAGTAAAAAGGTAAGCATCTAAACAATCAAAAATTAACATCAAAACACAAAAAAAATATTCATAATGTTCATGCACAACCCCATCATCACCATAATAAACAACCAACCCATAACATCTTAAGGCCTTAACAACGTCACACAACATTTTGAAACTAAATAGATCTCAATTCTTCATAACAAAATAAGAAAGGGCATAACATGGTGGTTATCCCTCACAAAATAGTGGTCATAACCACTTCATTTCTTCAGAATCCTGTTCACTCTCTTGTTAATGAACTTCTTTACTGCTTTGTCAATTATAAGATCCACAACACATGAAGTGTTCTCCACTTTGCTCACTATTTCCTTATTAGATGTCTGCATCAAAAACACAAGGAAATGAGATAATGAATTTGGGACCACATGACATAGATAAGAAATTTTGGACCACAAACATGTAAATGAAGTTTTTACCTCATTCTTTGGTGCATTTTCCCATGAAGTTGATGCACCTTTCTTTTTCAATTCTGCATTTTTTTTCTGTATCTGCATTCCAATAAGCAAACCAAACCAAGTGGTTCAGGCAGATAGCAATAACATAAACTTCAAAATTATGGATTGCACATAAATGGAATTTAACCTCAGTTAGTGTTGGCTCATGTTCTTTATCCTCTGTTGTGACCTTGATCTTCTTGCTTTTTTGTTACCATTCTTCACATTCTTATTGGGCCCTTTCTTACCGCTGACCTCCTCAACCAATCTTGACACATTTTTCTTGTTTCTAACATGCTTCTCCTTAACTTCTAAATCCTCTTCCTCACTTACTAACTTCCTTTTTACATTTTTTCCTTTACCTACTTCATTATTTTTCCAAGGAGATCTAATTTTCTGGCTTGAAACAGGTGGTGAAGAAGGGGCATTGACCTGAGTTGTGAATCTTGGGCTTGATCTAATTGGAGTAAGATTAGGGGTTTGACTAGCAGGAGTAGTACCAACACTCTTCTTCTTTTCCTTATTTGCCTGTAATTCCTAAGAGTTAGCTCATTTTATGGTTATAACATTTTGACTAAGTAAATGAACTAACACTTATTTACCTGTCCAGTCCCAATTTCCCGAGCATGAGTTGGTCCAACTTCTCCATCCTCAAGATTAGAAACCACTTGTTCCTGTGTTGCACCAGCATTTAAATCTCCTGCTTGCTCCTCGTGGGCACTAGCAGCACCAGCATTTTCTCCATTTTCTTACTCCTGTTGTGAACCAGCACCACCACTAGTGGCTTCAATGCTAGCATTTTTCTTGTTGGCACTCTGCTTCCTCCCTTTCTTAGATGGCTGAAACAGAAGTTGTAATATACAATTAGTACATATTATGAGTGAGAATTTACAGTTATAAGCAGTGATTTTGTATTTACCTTTGTCTTGCTGCAACATTGACATTCATTTCTCCATCAGGGCTACTCACTTCAAAATCATCCTCCTCACTCCAAAAAGCCTTGCATTCACCCTGTTTCTCATATGTCTTGTCCAATACCTTTTGAATATTAGGACAAACCTCCCCAATCCACTTTTTTGTGAGATCCTTCTTCACATAAGTCCTCTTCATTAAAATGAGCCTTATGTGCTCAAACAGTCAATTATGGACTTAGGTCTGGCTTCCAAAATCATGGCATTAAATGACTCACACATGTTGTTGAGCAATACATCACACTTGTATCCCTCATTGAAATAGGACCTTGACCAGACCTTGCAGGCATTTTTGTAAGCCATTTGTATGCCTCTAAATCCTTGCCTCTTATTTCTTTCATAAACCCCTCAAAATCTTTGATCTTTGTAGCCTTTGCAGCCTGCCAAAGTAGTGTCTTCAGTGGTAGACCTTTGTGTGTTTGCTTAAAGTTCCCATACATATGCATAACACAAAATATGTGTTGTGCATATGGCAACACCAACTCCACAGCATCTATCAGTCCCTTTTGTTTGTCGGATATCACCACATAACCACCACTTCCATCCACAGAAATACCTAAATCTTTCACTAGCATATTCATGAACCATACCCAAGTATCCCTCTTCTCTTTTTCCGCAACATCATATGTTATGAGATACAAACAATTGTTGGCATTAATACCAATGGCAGTCAACAATATCCCACCATAGAAGCTCTTTAAATGACACCCATCAAAGCACAAGATAGGCCTACACCCTGCCAAATATCCCTTCTTCAGTTGCCCCCAACATATATAGAATCTTTTGAAGATTGGACCATTCTCTGAAGGCATAGTCTTTATCCTAACAGTGTTGTTAGGGTCACTCCTCACTATCTCAGCTGCATACCTCCAAAGAAGTGCATACTGCTTCTTATCTCCACCAACAGACAACTGCCTCACCTTAGCTTTTGCCCTATACATCTGGAACCTAGTAAACTTCAGCTTTGTGTCATTCATTGTCATGTATTGTAAGGCAATTACATGCATTCTTGGATTACACTTCAGCATCATTTGGTATTTCTCTGCAACCCAGGTTGATGTAGCTGCTGTGACACTCTCCTGCCTTGAACATCTGTGGTGGCCTTGCCATGTCTTCACAATTAGAGTTTTGCAGTTGCCATGTTCTGAGGCATATATATGCCAATCATATTTCTCATTTTTGCACTTGATCCCGATTATGTGTTTATCGTTCTTGACAAATGTAATATCTCTCCCAACCAAAATTGCAAACTCCCTCACAGCTCTTCTGAAAATTGTTGCATTCTGAAAACACAGTCCCACATGGAACCTGGGCTTTGACATATAACTTGCTGGATTGAATACAGGATAGCCCTGATAATTCCATTAAGACCTCTTCAATCTTGCCACACCAGATTGCATATGTGGTGGGTTGCCCTTTGATTCTTGTGATCAAGTGGAAGGTGTTGGGGTCTTTTGAGTTGTTTCTTCTCTAGGTAATTGTCCACCCTCTACATTAGAAGCTTGTGTATCTACATGGGGTTCTTCACTTTTCTGATGTGGAGCTTGTGTAGATTCAGGGGTTTCCTCTTCAAGGAGTTCATATTCAAATGCAGAAGGGGGAACCCATTGTGCTTCAGTTTCACCAGCAGTAATATAGACCATTTCATAATTTGTCCCCTCATCCTCATTATCAGTGAAAGACTCAGATAGATCTGTATCACTCCCCCACAGAGTTAGCATCATATGTGTCAATATCTTCCTTATCTTTGATAAGCTCATCCCAGAAACCAGATTCCTCCTCAATCTCTCATCACCATCAGCTTCCAAATCCTCATTAAAAACATCACCAACACCCACTTGGCCCTCACCTCTAACATTCCTATATCCTTCTCCCTCTGAATGATACCCATCATCCTCAACTACATTATATAACTCCCCACCCCCTGTGTAGACATGTACAACTCTGTCTTCATCAATATACTTATCCAACTTCAAAGTTTCCTCATCCCTCCATAAGTATTCCATGAATGACAAGTCATTCTCACCAAATTGACTGTAGTAGAACTTAGCATCAGTATTCTTCTTAAAACCAGCAGCCTCACCCATTTGAAAGACCTCAAGAAGGCTTATCTGTGACACATTGCAGTAGTCAATGTGAGTAATATCTCCCCCCACATATCTCACAACTATGTTGTGCCTAAACTTTCCACTACGATGAAGTGTGATAGTGAAATCTTCAGGATCAATTCGTGCAATAAGATAGCAAGCTTATTAAATTGATGTTTATCATTTTTTTTCAAAGCATGAGTAACCACAAACAACTTATAAATTACCAAAAGGTAAAAAATAGACACTGAGACCACTCAAAGTTTGACAATGATATAATATTTAGCACTCTTTATGTTGCTACTCAAGCCCTACCACTGCACAACCCAAGACCAATATTTTTTGGCATATAGCAACACAAAAGGACTAACTTTATTCAATTGAGTATGACAAACATGCACAAGTAACATGGGTGGATCACAACCAACTACAAATTACTTAAATTTAGAATTACTATCACTCACACTAAGCAAAGCATGACAATAACATAATATTGAAAACTTTTTTGTTGAGGATCAAGCCCCACCACTGCACTATCTAATACCCACTATTATTCTACATATAACAACACCAAATCATCTCAAATCCTTTCAGACATAACCATGTGCAACAAAAATAAACAAAAATCAAAAGAATTTGGACCACAGTTCAAACCCTAGCCCACATAATACCAACAAAATGCATATTTGCAAACTTTCACTTATTCTAACATAAGTAGAGATGTATACCACCAATAGAAACAAAAATAAACTCAATTTGGTCAAAAACTTGTAGAAATTAGGGTTTCGAATCGGTCGTAACTTACCATAATCGGGATGATTTCGACTTGGGGGTAGTTCATCGCTGGTATCTCTTATTTTCCACCCCATCTAAATGATTATTAACCGGAAATTGAACAAAAATTAAGAAATTGTGTTTTTATTAAGAACCCTAAATTCGCCCCTCTTTTTCCCGCCTAAGTGTAGAAAGCTAGAATAGATTGTGAGATTTTGCCCCTGAGGGCTTTTTTATTAGTTTTTTTATCATTTTAAGTGATGGGTCTATTTTACCCCTTATGGATCGCGTGAGTCATGCATGTGAGTGCATATTCTAAGAATATTCCGGTAAAAATGTGGCCGAAACACGCACAAAACACACTCGCACACACAACTAAAGTTTAAGGGGCACTGGAGCTAAAATGAAAGTTCTGACCTCGTTCGGTAAAAGGTACCATAGTTTGGGGGGTTTGATGGAATAATCCCAAATAACTAACCCCATAACACTTCATTCCCACCGTGTATTGGTAGTGGTTGCACCACGTTAGCAATACAACGGTTGCATGAAATACTTTCTCGTCGATGAGTCCGTAAAAATCACTTCATTTTTTCTATCGTTCGTATATTCCTTCATATCCAAAGCTATTGTTTATTGTAAATTTTACTCTTTGCTTGATATTCTCCTAATACTTGTTGTTTGTCTCACTCGTTTCATACTTTTTTGCCTCTCTCAGGTTTATTGTTTTAAATCATGAGCGGAAATATGATTCGAGTCTATCAGCGTAAGGAGCGTAAAGTTAGTATTGATAACTTACCAAAAGACGTGATTATTCACATAATCTCCCTCTTACCCATCGTGGATGTCGTGCGAACTAGTGTTTTATCCAAAGGTTGGAGATACAACTGGGCTTCCGTTCCCTCTATAAAAATTGATGATCAGTTGATGAACAATGCTACTTTCGTAAACTTTGTTAGCATGATACTTCTTCGTTCTCACAATATCCAGAGCTTAAAACTCTCATGCGCCTCTGTGCGCGATCCAACTATCTTACAGACATGGATATTGATAACATTCATAAGGAAAGCATGATCTTACAAGACAAAGAGTAATATTACAAAACAATGAAATGTGGAATGGTAGCTAGGGTTTACAAGAAGACAAATATATATACAAGACACTAAATGACTAAACTACCCTTAAGACTATAATATACAACAATAATATGCTAACACCCCCCTCAAACTCGAGAAGGTACTGCAATAAGTAACGAGAGTTTGCCAACAAAGAAGTTGTGTCGCTGAATCGTATGTGCCTTCGTAAAGAAGTCAGCCATCTGCATCGAAGATGAGATGAACGGTAGAGAGATAATACCATGCAGAAAATGATGTCGAGTCACATGACAATCGATCTCAATATGTTTGGTACGCTCATGAAAAATAGAGTTATGAGCAATCTGCACAGCACTTTTGTTATCACAATACATGGGTGTGGGAGATGACAACAACACCCCCATATCACCTAACAACCGTCGTAACCAAACAAGTTCAGTTGTGGTGGAAGCCATAGCATGATACTCTGCCTCGGTAGAAGAGCGAGAAACAACATCTTGTTTCTTGCTTTTCCAAGAGATGAGAGAATCACCTAGAAAAGTACAATATCCAGTGGTAGATTTTCGATCGGAAGGATCACTAGCCCAGTCTGCATCCGTATATGCTCGAAGTTCTAAGGAAGAACTCGAAGGAAACAATAGACTCTGATAAATAGTACCACGAAGATAACGAAGAATGCGAGTAACAGCAGCCCAATGATCAGAGGTAGGTGCAGCAACAAACTGGCTAACAATGTGAACCGCATAAGCAATATCCGGTCGAGTAATAGTCAAGTACACCAAACTACCAACAATAGACCTGTACAAGGTGGGATCCGGAAGAAGTGTGCCGCCAGTAGGAGTATAACGAACATTTACCTCTAAAGGAGTAGCAGCAACACGAGTGTCTGTAAGACGAGCTCGCTCTAAAATATCTGAAGTATACTTCGACTGAGACAAAAGATAGCCCTTTGGAGATGAGGCGACTTCAATACCTAAAAAGTAACGAAGAGGACCCAAATCCTTCATATCAAACAAACGAGATAAGGTGTGTTTCAACACCTTGATACCCTCAACATAGTCACCTGTAATAATCATATCATCAACATACAGTAAAAGCATTATGCGACCAGCAGAACTGCATTTAACAAATAATGCTGAATCATTAGGACTAGATGAGAAGCCAAGAGAACAAACAGCTGCAGAAAACTTCTCAAACCAAGCTCTTGGAGCTTGCTTAAGCCCATATAATGCTTTATTAAGTCTACACACCTGCCCTTTGTCATGAGGAACACCCGGAGGAGGTGTCATGTACACCTCCTCATGTAAATCACCATTCAAGAATGCATTTTTTACATCCATCTGTGAAATATACCATTGTCGTACAGATGCAACTGCAATCAGAACTCTAACAGATGTCATTTTAGCAACAGGAGCAAAGGTCTCCTCATAATCCATGCCATATTGTTGAGCAAATCCTTTTGCCACTAGACGAGCCTTATATCGCTCAACTGAACCATCAGCTTTGGTTTTAATTTTATATACCCATCGAGAACCAATTGACCTTTTCCCTACTGGAAGAGGAACCAAGTCCCAAGTGTGGTTTTTGTTCAAAGCTGATAGTTCCTCAGCCATAGCCTCTTGCCAAACAATATCTTGTGCCGCCTCAGAATAAGAGGTAGGCTCACAAAGAGGCCAAACAGATGCCAAAAAGGAAACAAAAGGCTGAGAATAACAAGAGTAAATGAAATCAGGCAGTTGAGTAGACTTACGAGTACGCCTGGGATACCGCTCCTGAGCTGGATCTGAAATCGTAAGAGAAGGGACATGAGGGGGTAACTCTTCAACAGCACCCAAGTCATTTCCATCACCAACACCAATATTGTCATCCCTAACAACATCACCAATACCAATATTCTCACCAGTTGGGTCATTAGTTCCAATATCAGAACCATCAAGAGTAAATGGGTCAATGTGAATAATATCAGACCGTGTCACATTATGGGAGCTTCTCGGAATAGAAAAAATATGGAATATGCTCAATAAAGTGAACATGAGGAGAAACATAACATTTTCTACCAACTGGATCATAACACCGATAAACCTTCTGACCATTTCCATATCCCAAAAAGACACATATTGCAACACGTGAAGACAACTTCGTTCGCTCAACATGTGGACGAAGAACAAAACATGTGGACCCAAAAACCCGCAAATGAGAATAATCAGGAGTTTGGCCAAATAACTTAGCATATGGAGAGATACCTGCGTTCTTAGGAGTTGGAACTCTATTTATGATATAAACAGCAGTGAGAACTGCTTCTCCCCAATACTCACTAGGTACACTAGCAGACAAAAGCATAGAACGTGCCGTTTCAACAATATGCCTATGTTTTCTTTCAGCCACACCATTTTGCTGAGGTGTGTCTGTACAAGAGGATTGGTGCACAGTACCATCACTAAGAAGAGTGTCAGAGAGTGCCTTACTCGTATATTCCCCACCCAAATCAGATCTAAAACATTTTATGACTTTAGAGTGTTGAGTTTTCACATATGCAGCAAAATGAGCATAAACTTCAATGAATTCAGAACGATTTTTCATCAAGTAAACCCAACAATAACGAGTATAGTCATCAATGAAAGAAACATAATATCGTGACCCCCTTTTGTAGGAATAGGGGCAGGTCCCCAAACATCAGAATGAATCAAATCAAATGGTGCAAAAGAAGTGGATGTACTGTGATTAAAAGGTTTTGCAGAAAACTTCCCAAGTTTACATCCACTACAATCATAAACATCCTGAGACTGCAAGTCTCCCAAAACACCACTATTACATAAAAATCTCAGACAAGATCCAGATACATGACCTAGTCTAGAGTGCCATACATAAAACTTCGAAGAAGAAGAATTCAAATGAAATGTAGATAGATCAATACTCATAGCTGCAAACTGACCATCAACCTTCATGCCATCCAAAACATAAAGTCCCCCCTCTCTACTTCCAGTCCCAAGTATTCTCTTTGATTTCAGATCCTGCACATGACAAGAAGTAGAGGAAAAGTGAACATCAAGACCACGATCACACAATTGACCAACAAAAATAAGATTCATAGCCAATTTAGGAATACAATAAACATCAGGTAGTAAGAGATTTTCTGTTTGAATTGTACCAACACCTACTACTGGCATAGGAGTGCTATCAGCAGTCATAACAGATGTAGGTGGTAACACATGAGACATAGATACAAATGAGTTGCGATCAGGAGACATGTGATGAGATGCTCCAGAATCCAACACCCATAAGGACGAGTTTCTACCTGATGTGGATGGAGCAGACATAGCATATGGTGGAGACTGGTTTTTGTTTGCCTGAAGAAGGTTCTGCAATAGATTAACCAAAGTTGCTTTGTCTGACAAAGATGAATCGACAGAGGTTGGATCCAATGTAGGCATGACAGCAGCTGTATTAGGTTGTCCTCCAAAACGAAGATTCTGTGAATATGAAGGTTTGTCACTTGGCCTCTTTCCATATTCCTGTTGTGGTTTGCCTTTCTGGTTCAATAAAGGACACTGATTCTTCCAATGACCCTTTTCATGGCAATAGCGACACTCATCCTTGTCATAACTCTTTTGTTTAGATCTGATATGACTAGGTTGAGTAACCAAAACAGAACCAACATGAGTGGACTTCTCAATTTGAGTCTTGAGGCGGGTTTCTTCAGCTAACAATTCATGCACAACTGAATCAACTGAAGGCAAAGGAGTACGGTGCAGAATTGACCCACGGATGCCTTCATACTCAGAGCGGAGATTGTACAACAGTTGAACCAAACATTGTTGTTCTCGCCTTTCAATATACGGACCGAATGCTCTCAGTTCAGCGCATTCTGTCATAGCCAACTGATCCCAAAAGTTTGTCATCTCAGAATAAAACTCTTGAACACTTCGATCGCCCTGTGTAAGAGCACGAATTTCCCCTTCAAGTTGATATTGAACAGCAAAGTTGGACCTCACATACAACCTCTCCAAATGGTCCCAAACTTCTTTCGCAGTATCAAACTTAGCTAACTGAGTACCAATCTTATGCTCAACATAATTGTTAATCCAAGTAATAATTTTAGAATTATTGTTATCCCACACATCCAATAACTCAACAAAATTTGCATCATATGACTTAGGAGCAACCAAAACACCAGAAATATAATTCCACATCTTCTTCCCTTTTAGAAAGTTTTTCATAACATAACTCCAATACCCATAGTTCTTTCCATCGAAACGAACACTAATCGACTGCAACGAATCATCCCCTCATGTCATGATAACAGAAATCGAAAATTGCAGCAATACACAAAGCAAGACTAACCCAGAAACAGAATTGGGGCAACAAATCGAACAAAAATTGCACCAAATCGAAATCGAAATTAACACACCAACAAGTTCAGAGAGTGCAGCGGATTACCAGAAACCAGTAGCAATACGAAGACGAAAAACCCAAAAAATTTCCGGCGTGGTGTCGTGTTTGCCTTGGGTCAGAGATTTGGCTCTGATGCCATGATAACATTCATAAGGAAAGCATGATCTTACAAGACAGAGTAAAGAGTAATATTACAAAACAATGAAATGTGGAATGGTAGCTAGGGTTTACAAGAAGACAAATATATATATACAAGACACTAAATGACTAAACTACCCTTAAGACTATAATATACAACAATAATATGCTAACAGATATCTTCTCTGTCATTGCGTAGTACTCAGAGTATTAACATAGTTTCTCCTGATTGCGATGGATTTACCTTACCACATTGCCTTCTCGACAATACTGCACTAATCAGTTTAAAACTTAAGTTGCCTTGTACTATGAAAATTCCAGTTAAGGGTTATCTCTGTAACCTCCAAACCTTGTCTCTTTCAAATATTCACTTCCAAAACGAGCATTTTCCTGATACCGACACATTGATATTGACTTTCCCAGTCCTTGAAATGCTTCAACTAGAGTCGTGTACTTGGGGTAATGTAAAGTTTGTGGAAATCAACTCGCCCTCATTGACCACTTTCATTTATGCGTCTTTTGAAACTGTAGCAAATGATTTCCTTATCAAGGTTCGTGGAGCAGAGCTGAAGGGGTTCCTGATTGGTGGTACCGTGCTGCTCAATAATTTTGATCTGATTACATCTTCACTTATCAAAGCATGTATTGTCACTTGGAGCCAAAAATATCATCCATTCGTTGGAGATAGGGAATCACGTTCACGAATATCCATCAAAAGCTTCTTAACTTTGAGACATTTGAGACTTGTGGGTTATCTCACTAAGGTTGGTTTCTTCCACTATTTTCTGTTTTTTCCAATATAGAACTGATCTATTGTTGCTAGTTATGGAATTATTTCATTCCTTCGATGGAGCTTATACAGGAACAAACTACTACAGAGATATATAGCAACAGTAATAGGTGACCGAATGAGAGAAAAAAGAAAGAAAGAATCATAGATAGATAGCAATTTAAAATGAAATCAGGGGATAGTTTCTATCTTGTGCCTCTTACTTGGATAAAGAGTAGTAGTAGTAGTGTGAGACAAACAGATAATGTGCCTCTATCTTGTGCCTCTTATTTTGCATCAGTATTCTTCTTAAAACCAGCAGCCTCACCCATTTGAAAGACCTCAAGAAGGCTTATATGTGA
Organism: Linaria vulgaris; assembly: GCA_948329865.1. NCBI lineage: Eukaryota > Viridiplantae > Streptophyta > Magnoliopsida > Lamiales > Plantaginaceae > Linaria > Linaria vulgaris. The sequence goes on from OX415254.1 coordinate 79,815,823, forward strand.
CACATTGCAGTAGTCAATGTGAGTAACATCTCCCCCCACATATCTCACAACTATGTCGTGCCTAAACTTTCCACTACGATGAAGTGTGATAGTGAAATCTTCAGGATCAATTCGTGCAATAAGATAGCAAGCTTATTAAATTGATGTTTATCACTTTTTTTCAAAGCATGAGTAACCACAAACAACTTATAAATTACCAAAAGGTAAAAAATAGACACTGAGACCACTCAAAGTCTGACAATGATATAAATCACTCTTTATGTTGCTACTCAAGCCCTGCGACTGCACAACCCAAGACCAATATTTTTTGGCATATAGCAACACAAAAGGACTAACTTTATTCAATTGAGTATGACAAACATGCACAAGTAACATGGGTGGACCACAACCAACTACAAATTACTTAAATTTAGAATTACTATCACTCACACTAAGCAAAGCATGACAATAACATAATATTGAAAACTTTTTTGTTGAGGATCAAGCCCCACCACTGCACTATCTAATACCCACTATTATTCTACATATAACAACACCAAATCACCTCAAATCCTTTCAGACATAACCATGTGCAACAAAAATAAACAAAAATTAAAAGAATTTGGACCACAGTTCAAACCTTAGCCCACATAATACCAACAAAAAGCATATTTGCAAACTTTCACTTATTCTAACATAAGTAGAGATGTATACCACCAATAGAAACAAAAATAAACTCAATTTGGTCAAAAACTTGTAGAAATTAGGGTTTCGAATCGGTCGTAACTTACCATAATCGGGATGATTTCGACCTGGGGGTAGTTCATCGCTGGCATCTCTTATTTTCCACCCCATCTGAATGATTATTAACCAGAAATTGAACGAAAATTAAGAAATTGTGTTTTTATTAAGAACCCTAAATTCGCCCCTCTTTTTCCCGCCTAAGTGTAGAAAGCTAGAATAGATTGTGAGATTTTACCCCTGATCTTTAGGGTCTTTTTATTAGTTTTTTATTATTTTAAGTGATGGGTCTATTTTACCCCTTATGGATCGCGTGAGTCATGCATGTGAGGGAATATTCTAAGAATATTCCGGTAAAAATGTGGCCGAAACACGCACAAAACACACTCGCACAAACAACTAAAGTTTAAGGGGCACTGGAGCTAAAATGAAGGTTCTGACCTCGTTCGGTAAAAGGTACCATAGTTTGGGGGGTTTGATGGAATTATCCCAAATAACTAACCCCATAACACTTCATTCCCACCGTGTATTGGTAGTGGTTGCACCACGTTAGCAATACAACGGTTGCATGAAATACTTTCACGTTGATGAGTCCGTAAAAATCACTTCATTTTTTCTATCGTTCGTATATTCGTTCATATCCAAAGCTATTGTTTATTGTAAATTTTACTCTTTGCTTGATATTCTCCTAATACTTGTTGTTTGTCTCACTCTTTTCATACTTTTTTGCCTCTCTCAGGTTGATTGTTTTAAATCATGAGTGGAAATATGATTCGAGTCTATCAGCGTAAGAAGCGTAAAGTTAGTATTGATAACTTACCAAAAGACGTGATTATTCACATAATCTCCCTCTTACCCATCGTGGATGCCGTGCGAACTAGTGTTTTATCCAAAGGTTGGAGATACAACTGGGCTTCCGTTCCCTCTATAAAAATTGATGATCAGTTGATGAACAATGCTACTTTCGTAAACTTTGTTAACATGATACTTCTTCGTTCTCACAATATCCAGAGCTTAAAACTTTCATGCGCCTCTGTGCGCGATCCAACTATCTTACAGACATGGATATCTTCTCTGTCATTGCGTAGTACTCAGAGTATTAACATAGTTTCTCCTGATTGCGATGGATTTACCTTACCACATTGCCTTCTCGACAATACGGCACTAATCAGTTTAAAACTTAAGTTGCCTTGTACTATGAAAATTCCAGTTAAGGGTTATCTCTGTAACCTCCAAACCTTGTCTCTTTCAAATATTCACTTCCAAAACGAGCATTTTCCTGATACCGACACATTGATATTGACTTTCCCAGTCCTTGAAAGGCTTCAACTAGAGTCGTGTACTTGGGGTAATGTAAAGTTTGTGGAAATCAACTCGCCCTCATTGACCACTTTCATTTATGCGTCTTTCGAAACTGTAGCAAATGATTTCCTTATCAAGGTTCGTGGAGCAGAGCTGAAGGGGTTCCTGATTGGTGGTACCGTGCTGCTCAATAATTTTGATCTGAATACATCGTCACTTATCAAAGCATGTATTGTCACTTGGAGCCAAAAATATCATCCATTCGTTGGAGATAGGGAATCACGTTCACGAATATCCATCAAAAGCTTCTTAACTTTGAGACATTTGAGACTTATGGGTTATCTCACTAAGGTTGGTTTCTTCCACTATTTTCTGTTTTTCCAATATAGAACTGATCTATTGTTGCTAGTTATGGAATTATTTCATTCCTTCGATGGAGCTTATACAGTAACAAACTACTACAGAGACATATAGCAACAGTAATAGGTGACCGAATGAGAGAAAAAAGAAAGAAAGAATCATAAATAGATAGCAATTAAAAATGAAATCAGGGGATAGTTTCTATCTTGTGCCTCTTACTTGGATAAAGAGTAGTAGTAGTAGTGCAACTTATTTTGGATTTATACTGTGCACATGTGTGTCAGTTTATCTTCAGTCGTAGAATAAACATGCCAGTTGGATACACCTTGTAAATGTTAAAACTAATTTGATTGAGATTCAATCTGTGTGTTCTTGTGTCTTATTCTTTTACTTGTATTTCTCTGCTTGACTACTTAAAAATAGCTATGAAATGAACTAACTCTTGTTTGTTTGTGGTAACTACCAAGTCGTATGCGCAGTTGATGCCAGGACTTCCTCTTCCGAAATTCGATATGCTGGAATCCTTAATACTATATTTATTTGGCACTACGGAATTGGAAACTTTGCTAGAGTTACTTCACATGGCACCAAATCTGAAACTGCTTGACCTTGATCTGGTAAGTTATAAAATAAAATCCACATCTCCTTGTTGTCTTTCGTCATGGTTTATAAGATTGGGTTTAAGTAGTTCTCCATACTTTTTTATTTGTTTCACCAGCATCCCAAAAAGGACTATTCAGAAGATTTCAATTTGGAAGTTGTTAGATCTGTGCCATCTTATATGTTGTCTCACTTAGCAAACATCAAGTTTTCAAACTTTTCGGGCACAACGTGGGAACTTAATGTGGTGAAGTTTTTGTTGAAGAATTCTATGGAACTTGAGAAAGTCGTCGTTTCTGTTTACTTGGAGCCACTGTTTTCAAAGGCTGTTATCGAAGAACTCTTGTCAACATATCTGAAAGGCTCAACTAGCATGTTACTTAAGAGGTTTCCGACTCTCTCTCTCTCTCTCTCTCTCTCTCTCTCTCTCTCCTATAGTTGTGTGAGCTTGCACGCATGCATGTGTGGCCACGAGATACGAGGACGTATTTAGGATGGGGCTAGGTCTGTGCCCAAAAATCAAAATCACTTGTGCTTCTGTTTTTGTTTAATTACTTAGGTGATGATTGGAAGACAACAAATCCAAGTGATTCTTCATTTGCTTATGTTTACTTTACCCAAAAAATGTGGATTTACGAAGGATAAGGCATTTTCAAGTTTGCTCATGTATACCACATATCTCTTCACTTTCAACCATCAGTAATTACCCAAAAAACTCATATTAAGATTCACTTGCTTTTTTCTCAAAAGTTTCCTGCTTTCCCTCAACGCCAAACATGGCTTTTCAGGAAATGCTTAATATCACCTGGAAATAATATCAAATTCAATGGTATCAGGCGTCCCACTTGGAGACTCAGCCATTATGTTGGGGAGAGTGAGAAGAAGAATTTTGTCAAGTCGAATAAGAATTCGGTTTCCATCATCAAGTGGGTGGCCTCACCATTCCCTGTAGTGAAGATTTGTTCAATGACTTGATTTCTCAATTTAGAAGAACATGTAACTAGGTTTTGAGGAGAACATCTTTCTAGACTAGTATTACTTACAAGTTACAACTAGTTCCCTTTTCAGGGAAGAATTGCAACTAGACAAACTTATGGAGATTAGAATACATGAGAAAATTACTCATTTGCATATGCAAATGCAACGCCTTGTTTGACTCGTTAGCACAAATAACTCATCTGTATGAAGATTCATATTGATCTTTACCTTTTGCATTGCTTTATCCTTAAGTAGGCTTTATTTCTGTAAATATTATATACAGATAATTATATTACTGATATGGTCATTCACACAATTCTGACACGGTCTTTATTAGCTGCAAAACAACCAAACACAATAGGAACTGATGTTCCAAAAGGGCATGTTTTGGTTTATGTTGAGGAGAATGAGAAGCAGAACTATTTCACCCCGTCGGTTTTTTGCAGATCTTCTCCAAACCCCGTTGTTGAACCACTCTTTATTTCAAGATTTTGTACAGAAATTCTTAAACATCTGAGTTCCACACATATATCGCACCTTGAAATTGCAATTACGCGATTTTGGTCCAAACAACATAATATTTTCAAGAAATATGAAATATTGTATCCCCTGGTCGAAGTCATAGATGAAACATGAAATATTATTATTCTTTTTCAGATGCAAAAGCATTACCTGGTTTGAATTGTGAGCACAAGCAACTATATATGAACTTTTAGATCAAACATACTAAATACAATAGTTATGTCTGAAACGAATAAACCTACTGAATCAATCTGAAATTCATTTCATAAAAGCAGGCACACACCAGGGTGATGATAACCACAACCTGAGCAAAACATTGCATCTAAAATCCAATAACAGCTGTACACTTACTTCCTTCTATCTAATAGACTTCTGAACTGATGATATCTAACAGAAAATCTACAATAATCTTCTTCAACTTACGGTAGTAATCAGTTCCACTACAAAATCTCATTTCATTCCTTCATTAATCAAGCCTCGACGAAATCCATTTGAAACTCAAGAGTATTCTTTTTGCATATAGATGGCAAGGCGTCGACTCAAAATAGTAGAAATCAAACAGATACATAACGTAGAAAGAAATGTGCTATAAAAAGATTAGCGAAACAAGTTTAAAACCGATATAAATATTATTAGTAAGAAGTGCGCCTTCCAAAAGATTTTAGATCTCATTACTAGTGTATTATTAAAATTAAATAAAAAGCTTATCAAAAGCATTGTATTTATCGTAATAATAAGAAGTCACATCTATATATACTATACTATAAAGAAATGCAAATTGTGAGTTTGTCACACCAAATTTTTAATTTCCGGTTTTAGACAATTATAATTTTAGTGCTGACACAATATTTTATTATTAAGTTACTAATCTAGCCTAATGTTTAAGTAGAATTATTAACTACTATAATTATAGTGATTGTTGTTTTAGTTTCTCAAAAACTTTTCTAGTCTATCCTTATACATTTAATTTTTACTAAGTTATTTTTTCTCGCCATACAACTTTAAATAAATTCCTAATCGCGTGCCAGTGTTTCTAGTTAAGTCTTAAAACTCAAGTGAAATTTACTCGTAATTTTCTATATATGCTATTATTATCATTTCTAAGTAGGGATTATTCCATCAAACTCTCTGAACTATGACCACTTTATGGGTTCAGGGTTAGATCTTTATTTTTAGACTCAGGTCTAAACTTTGGTAGTTTGTGCGAATTGTCCCATTTTCTAGTTTTTGGCAATTTTTCGACCAAAAATTATCGAAAAAATTATTTAAAGTTTGACTAAAACCTTCCCCTTGTTGAGACAATTCCAATGGTGGTGACGCTGTCGCAAAATTCAAAGTCAATATACGGAAAATTTTATTTAAGTGTATTGAACTTTATTTAGAATTCCCGTGTTATAACTTTGAATTTTGCAAAACCGTCAACCATCAGAACCGTCTCATCGAGGGGAAGATTCTAGTCAAACTTTAAATAACTTTTTCGGTGATTTTTGGTCGAAAAATCACCAAAAAATGAAAAATGGGGCAATTCATACAGACTATCAAAGTTTAAATATTACTCGGTCTAAAAACAAAGATATGACCTTATTTGCATAAAGTACCTATAGTTTGGGGGATTTAGTGGAATAATCCCTTCTAAGTATGTAGCACGCATTTTACCTTTAGAAAGCATATTTTATAGTTATTTTGAAATCATATATATATATATATATAATATCGTACGATTGCTTAAGTATTTGGTTTTCAATTTCATGAGTGAGTGTGGAATTTTTAACTTCATTATACTCCGCCTCTCTCTCTCCCTCTCTGTCTCCCCCCCTGCAATTTCTGTAAGTCTCTCTCTCTCTCTCTGTGTGTGTGTGTGTGTGTATTTTTTACTTGGGAATTCTGAAAGCGCCCTAATAACATGACCTGCATTCCACGAAACTATTATATTATATCGGTTTAAGATTTGAGTTAAGTAAAGTAACCTAACAAAATAAGTACGGGCTGCAGCATTGAACAATGGTGAGGACTAAAATTTTGAGTAAAAGAATTTGTGTATATATAACTTTTTTGTATTGCTTGTATGTTGGTTCACGCCTTAATATCTCGCAATTGTAAATGTCTTTTTGTTTATAACTTGTATGTTTGATATTCTTCTAATAGTTGTTGTTTGTCTGATTCCTCGCACTGTTTAATTGTCACTGGTGTTCGTCTGATTCCTCGAACATCTCTCACCAGGTTGATATTGTTGAGTCATGAGCGGAGACATTGGAGTGCGTCACAATTGCGTTGTTAGTATAAACGATTTACCAAAAGACGTCATTATTCACATCATCTCCTTCTTACCTATTGTGGATGCTGTGCAAACTTGTGTTTTGTCCAAAGATTGGAGATACAACTGGGCTTCCGTTCCCTCTATAAAAATTGATGATCAGTCGATGAACAAGGCTACTTTCGTGAACTTCATTGACATGCTACTTCTTCTTCATTCTCGCAATATCCAAAGCTTGAACCTCTCATGCACCAATGTGCGTGATCCAGCTCCCTTAGAAACATGGATATCTTCTCTATCAATACGTAGTGCTAAGAGTATTAGCATAGTTTCTCCTGATTGTGAAGGATTTACCTTACCACGTTGCCTTCTCGACAATACTGCACTAACCAGTTTAGAACTTAAGCTGCCTTGTACTATGAAAATTCCAGTAAAGGGTTATCTTTGTAACCTCCAAACCTTGTCTCTTTCAAATATTCGCTTCCAAAATGAGCATTCTCCTCATACCGACACGCTGATATTGACTTTCCCAGTCCTTGAATTTCTGAATCTAGGCTCGTGTACTTGGGGTAATGTAAAGCTCGTGGAAATCAACTCGCCCTCATTGACCAATTTCTTTTATACTTCCGTTGAAACTGCAGCAAATGATTTTCTTATCAAGGTTTTTGGAGCAAATCTTAAGGGGTTTATAAGTGGTGGTTCCGTGCTGCTCAATAATTTTGATCTGAATACATCTTCACTTGTCCATGCATGTATTTCCACTGGGACCCAAATATGTGATCATCCATTGGTTGGAGATAGTGGATCACGTTCTCGAACATCAATCAAAAGCTTCTTAGGTTTGAAACATTTGAGACTTATGGGTCAGGTCACTAAGGTTGGTTTCTTCTACTCTTTTCTGTTTTTCCATTATAAATTTGATCGATTGTTGGTAATATGGAATGATTTCATTCCTTAGATGGAGCTTATAAAAGAACGAGATAATACAGAGGATATAACTTGTAAATGTTATTTAACTTTGCTCTGCCAACGATAATAGGTGATTGAATGAAAGATAAATAAAAAAAAAAACCGTGGATAGGTAACAACTAAAAATGAAATAAGAGGAATCTTCTATCTTGTGTGTCTAATTTGGATAGAGATTAGTATTAGTGTGAAACAACAGATAATTCAACTTTTTCTGCTTTATCCTATGCACGTGTGTCTCAATATAACTGACAGTAGTAGAATAAACATATCATCTGGAGACAACTTGTCAATGATAAAGTAATTTGAAGCAGATTCAGTTTGTGTGTTCCTTTGTAACTTGTGTCATATTCTCTTACTTGTGTTTCTCAGCTTGACTACTTAAACATACCAATGAACTAAACTAACTCTTGTTTGTTTGTGGTAACTACCAAGACGTATGCACAGTTAATGCCAGGACTTGCTCTTCCTAGGTTCAATAGGCTGGAAAACCTAACACTATTTTTATTTGGTAATATCGAAGCTTTGCCAGAGTTACTTCACATGGCACCAAATCTGAAACTACTTGACCTTGATCTGGTAAGTTATAAAAAAAATCTACATCTCCTTGTTGTCTTTTGTCATGGTTTATAAGATCGGATCTAAGTAGTTTTCCGTACATATTTATTTGTTATGCCAGCGTTTCAACCAATATCATTCAGAAGATTCCAATTTGGAAGTGGTTGGATCTGTGCCATCTTGTATGTTGTCTCACCTGGCAAATATCAAGTTTTCTAACTTTTCGGGCACAATGTGGGAATTTAATATGGCTAAGTTCTTGTTGAAGAATTCTATGAAACTTGAAAAAGCTGTCGTTTCTATTTACTCGGAGTCGCTGATTTCAAAGGCTGTTGTCGGCGAACTCTTGTCAACATATCCGAAAGGTTCAACTTGCATGTCACTGGTGGTTAATTAAGAGGTTTATGATTCTCTCTCTCTCTCTCTCTCTCTCTACCTTGTTGATGTGAGTGCTTGGACACATGCATGGCCACGAGGTACAGGGACGTATTTAGGTAGGGGCTAGCCCCCCAAGGCCCCACCCTAAGCTTTTGGGCCCAATAATCAAATGCACTTATGCTTCTGTTTTTTGTGTAATACCTTATGTGATTATTGGAAGACAACAAATCTAAGTGATTCTTTTTTTTTTTTTTTTGATACGAATCCAAGTGATTCTTCATTTGCTTATTTTTCTCTATTTTACCCGAAAAAAAAAAATGGATTTATGAAGGATAAGGCATTTTCAATTTTGCTTATATATTCTACACGTCTCTTCACTTACAACCATCAGCATATACCCAAAAAAGTCATGTTAGGATTCACTTGCTTCTCAAAAGTTTCCTGCTTTCTTTCTATTTCAGCTTCTGTGTCAGTAAGTTTCCCTCAAAACAAAACATGGCTCTTCAGGAAATGCTTAATATCAGCTGGAAAAAGATCAAATTCAATGGTATCGGACGTCCCACAAGGGCACTTAGCCGTTGTGTTGGGGAGAGTGAGAAGAAGAATTTTGTCAAGTCGAAGAAGACTTCGGTTTCCATCATCAAGTGGGTGGCCTCACCATTCCCTGCAGTGAGGTTTTGTTCACTGACTTGATTTCTCAATCTAGAAGAACATGTAACTAGGTTCTGAGGAGAACAGTTTTCTATACTAGTGTTACTAACAAATAGTCCCCTTTTGAGGGGAGAATTGTGCATTTGGACAAGCTTACGGAGATGAATACATGAAAAAAATACTCATTTTCATATGCACATCATGTACAAAATTTCTTAAACATCTGAGTTTCACACATATACTACAACGACGGGATTTTGGTCCAAACAACATATAGTTATTTTTTCTAAGAACAGGTGTCACGTAATAAATGTTAAATCTGATGAATTTCATTATCTTGAAGAGTTCAATATCGTCAGCCCGAATATTAAAACCGTAAACCTGCAACATATGTCGTAAAGTGTACTGAAGAAAGAAATGAATCAACTACATTCATGGCGAATGTGTAGCCCAACTTGATACTCAACTTGAACTACATACATTCTCTTGCCTTAATTGAAACAAATCACAGAAGTCTGTGCAGAAAAGAAACTGTCAGGAAACTGCTCTTCCGACTAACGGTAGTAATTAGTTCCATCCTTAAGAATCTCATATCTTTTCCCCCATGGACATCTGTAGCGAATGGTTAAGTCGGCATCATTATTATTCTAACCAACCCACACTGCTCCGTCAGTTCCAATACCAGATTCTTGATCATCCTTCAGTTTTACAACCCACAAAAAGAACAAAAAAACTTACTTAACATTCAGAAAAAAGAAACCAAAATGGAACATGAATATAGTAGTAGAGTACCTTGTTGCAATAGTAAACTTCAGAAGGAATAGCCCCCTGCTTCTTCTTGTACTCCATTCATGATTTGATAACACGACTCAGTCGGAGCTTGCGTTTTGTCCGGTGTTATCCTTAGCCTCTGCAACAAGTCATGGAACAAGAATAAGGAGACTAATTTGACAACCCCATCAACTAAAATCTTGAAATTATTTTCACAAGAAGTCGATAAATTAGGAGATCATTTGGTATTGTGACTACAATATGGGGTTGCCAAATGATCCAATTCTTGTTATTTCTATATGCTATTGCTATCAAATGAAGCTATATTATGGGAAATTGTTCAGCAGACACTTATAGGTTCTTTCAGGATAGCATTATAGTTCATAAATTGTTATGAGGTAACTAATTTTGTGATATGATTGTGAAATTTGTCACTGGGCTGCGACTTGTGGATAAGTTTAAAGACCACTCAAGAATATTGGTGACAACATATTAGAGTTATATATTTTAACAATAGGAGTTCTTCAAAGTCTAGCCACATAGACATCGAAGTATCCAAATGTTATCAGAGAATTCAGAGTCAGTTAGTGTTTTATGAGCGTAAAGAAACAAACGTAATACTAGCATGCCCACTTATAAAGGTTTGACCGTCAAGATATTTCATGATCATATTGCTTACACGAGTGTTGTCTTATCTTATGATATGCAGTTTCACTGGGAGTTTGTTTCATGTGTTTGGCTCATTTATTTTTATTTTTTTATTTTTTTTATTTTTACATCGAAAAGGGAAGCCCCAAAGTCACTTATTCGGAAATACTTCGAAGACTAATACCACCAATAACATCAAAAAGAATATAAAAGTGAAGCGCCAGTGAAGGAGAGCTATAAAACCCGACGCCATAGTTGATGGAGTGGCCAAGGTTGGCAACTCTATCAGCGACAATATTGGTTTCACGGTATTCATGGCAAACTTCGCAATGAGTGCACATGGCAATGAACTTGCGACAAGATTCAGTCAAACTATGATGAGGGTGTGTCAAAGGAGGAGATGAGGCAAGTAAGTTAACCAAGACTTTGGAGTCGCATGCAACATGAATGTGACGAAATCCTTGTTTAATCGCTTCAGCTAGACCGTAGTGAATACCCCATAACTCTGTTGCAGTGATGCTACCATATCCGATGTTAGCTGCAAATCCAAAAAGCCATTGGCCTTCAATTCGCTATTTCTTGCAACACCACCACAAGAGAATTTGCTCGGATTACCAAGTGCACTGCCGTCAACGTTAACTTTAATAATACCTGGTTCGGGACGAGAACAACTAAGACCTCGAATGACCTTCATATAGCCTGGATTTTGCAACGAAGTAATTTTTGTCCATGCCGTTGTATCATCATGGGCTGCTTGGCGAATCCAACCAATAGCACGGGTTGTGTGTATTTCTTCGTTTTCAAAAACCTTTTTGCAACGCCATCCCCAAATTTTCCAGTAAGTAATGGAAAAAAGAGTCGCCCAAAGTGTGTCCCGAGCGCTATTTCCCGTGCGTTGATACAGATTCTCACAAAGCCATTCGTGGAGGGAAAGCTCAAAGAAACGAGCATAATCTTGACCATTCAAAAGATTAATCCATATGTCATGGCTAGAAGGGCAATCCGAAGAAGGTGAAGCAAAGATCCTAAGTTGAAAGAACAGCGTGGGCATGACGAGCCGTCCGTCAAGTGTCTATGAAACCTTTGCTCATTGCTTAGGTGCTTATCATGTAGAGCAAGCCAAATAAAGGTGCGAACTCGCTGGCGAGTGCGGAGTTTCCATGCAATATTCCAAGATGAAGAGCTTGGCAAGTTATGGATTGCAAGCATATTACAAGCGGAGTTCACCGAAAATTTCCCGTTGCTTGTGAATGCCCAGTAGGGTGAATATGGGAAGTTGTCACTGCCATTTATTAGCACACTCGCAATTTCCGCAAGTATACGGGAAGGTAGGAGTTGATGGAATTCAGTCCACTTTCATTGGTTGTTCATATCGATGAAGTCAGCGACTTTGTGGTTTAAAATCTCTTCTGGGATAGGTTGAATAACGTAATTTGAGAGAGCTCCAGGTACAACACACCAATCGTGCCAAAAGTGAGATGTTCTACCGCTGCGAATGTTCGATCGCCCTGTGTAAAAACTCTTGAACACTCTTGAACACTTCAGAATAAAACTCTTGAACACTTCGATCGCCCTGTGTAAGAGCACGAATTTCCCCTTCAAGTTGATATTGAACAGCAAAGTTGGACCTCACATACAACCTCTCCAAATGGTCCCAAACTTCTTTCGCAGTATCAAACTTAGCTAACTGAGTACCAATCTTATGCTCAACATAATTGTTAATCCAAGTAATAATTTTAGAATTATTGTTATCCCACACATCCAATAACTCAACAAAATTTGCATCATATGACTTAGGAGCAACCAAAACACCAGAAATATAATTCCACATCTTCTTCCCTTTTAGAAAGTTTTTCATAACATAACTCCAATACCCATAGTTCTTCCCATCGAAACGAACACTAATCGACTGCAACGAATCATCCCCTCATGTCATGATAACAGAAATCGAAAATTGCAGCAATACACAAAGCAAGACTAACCCAGAAACAGAATTGGGGCAACAAATCGAACAAAAATTGCACCAAATCGAAATCGAAATTAACACACCAACAAGTTCAGAGAGTGCAGCGGATTACCAGAAACCAGTAGCAATACGAAGACGAAAAACCCAAAAAATTTCCGGCGTGGTGTCGTGTTTGCCTTGGGTCAGAGATTTGGCTCTGATGCCATGATAACATTCATAAGGAAAGCATGATCTTACAAGACAGAGTAAAGAGTAATATTACAAAACAATGAAATGTGGAATGGTAGCTAGGGTTTACAAGAAGACAAATATATATATACAAGACACTAAATGACTAAACTACCCTTAAGACTATAATATACAACAATAATATGCTAACAGATATCTTCTCTGTCATTGCGTAGTACTCAGAGTATTAAAATAGTTTCTCCTGATTGCGATGGATTTACCTTACCACATTGCCTTCTCGACAATACTGCACTAATCAGTTTAAAACTTAAGTTGCCTTGTACTATGAAAATCCCAGTTAAGGGTTATCTCTGTAACCTCCAAACCTTGTCTCTTTCAAATATTCACTTCCAAAACGAGCATTTTCCTGATACCGACACATTGATATTGACTTTCCCAGTCCTTGAAATGCTTCAACTAGAGTCGTGTACTTGGGGTAATGTAAAGTTTGTGGAAATCAACTCGCCCTCATTGACCACTTTCATTTATGCGTCTTTTGAAACTGTAGCAAATGATTTCCTTATCAAGGTTCGTGGAGCAGAGCTGAAGGGGTTCCTGATTGGTGGTACCGTGCTGCTCAATAATTTTGATCTGATTACATCTTCACTTATCAAAGCATGTATTGTCACTTGGAGCCAAAAATATCATCCATTCGTTGGAGATAGGGAATCACGTTCACGAATATCCATCAAAAGCTTCTTAACTTTGAGACATTTGAGACTTGTGGGTTATCTCACTAAGGTTGGTTTCTTCCACTATTTTCTGTTTTTCCAATATAGAACTGATCTATTGTTGCTAGTTATGGAATTATTTCATTCCTTCGATGGATCTTATACAGGAACAGTAATAGGTGACCGAATGAGAGAAAAAAGAAAGAAAGAATCATAGATAGATAGCAATTAAAAATGAAATCAGGGGATAGTTTCTATCTTGTGCCTCTCGCTCTCGCGGCCCGCACCGAAACAGTGCTTTACCCCTAGATCTAGATGTCCAGTCAACTGCTGCGCCTCAACGCATTACTTGGATAAAGAGTAGTAGTAGTAGTGTGAGACGAACAGATAATGCAACTTATTTCGGATTTATACTGTGCATATGTGTGTCAGTTTATCTTCAGTCGTAGAATAAACATGCGAGTTGGATACACCTTGTAAATGTTAAACTAATTTGATTGAGATTCAATCTGTGTGTTCTTGTGTCTTATTCTTTTACTTGTAAATCTCTGCTTGACTACTTAAAAATAGCTATGAAATGAACTAACTCTTGTTTGTTTGTGGTAACTACCAAGTCGTATGCGCAGTTGATGCCAGGACTTCCTCTTCCTAAATTCAATATGCTGGAAACCTTAGTACTATATTTATTTGGCACTATGGAAACTTTGCTAGAGTTACTTCACATGGCACCAAATCTGAAACTGCTTGACCTTGATCTGGTAAGTTATAAAATAAAATCCACATCTCCTTGTTGTCTTTCGTCATGGTTTATAAGATTGGGTTTAAGTAGTTCTCCATACTTTTTTATTTGTTTCGCCAGCATCCCAAAAAGGACTATTCAGAAGATTTCAATTTGGAAGTTGTTAGATCTGTGCCATCTTGTATGTTGTCTCACTTAGCAAACATCAAGTTTTCAAACTTTTCGGGCACAACGTGGGAACTTAATGTGGTGAAGTTTTTGTTGAAGAATTCTATGGAACTTGAGAAAGTCGTCGTTTCTGTTTACTTGGAGCCACTGATTTCAAAGGCTGTTATCGAAGAACTCTTGTCAACATATCCGAAAGGCTCAACTGGCATGTCACTGGTGGTTACTTAAGAGGTTTCCGACTCTCTCTCTCTCTCTCTCTCTCTCTCTCTCTCTCTCTCTCTCTCTCTCTCTCTCTCTCTCTCTCTCTCTCTCTCTCTCTCTCTCCTATAGCTGTGTGAGCTTGCACGCATGCATGTGTGGCCACGAGATACGAGGACGTATTTAGGATGGGCTAGGTCTGTGCCCAAAAATCAAAAGCACTTGTGCTTCTGTTTTTGTTTAATTACTTAGGTGATGATTGGAAGACAACAAATCCAAGTGATTCTTCATTTGCTTATGTTCACTTTACCCAAAAAATGTGGATTTATGAAGGATAAGGCATTTTCAAGTTTGCTCATGTATACCACATGTCTCTTCACTTTCAATCATCAGTAGTTACTCAAAAAACTCATATTAAGATTCACTTGCTTTTTTCTCAAAAGTTTCCTGCTTTCCCTCAACGCCAAACATGGCTTTTCAGGAAATGCTTAATATCACCTGGAAATAATATCAAATTCAATGGTATCGGGCGTCCCACTTGGAGACTCGGCCATTATGTTGGGGAGAGTGAGAAGAAGAATTTTGTCAAGTCGAAGAAGAATTCGTTTTCCATCATCAAGTGGGTGGCCTCACCATTCCCTGTAGCGAAGATTTGTTCACTGACTTGATTTCTCAATTTAGAAGAACATGTAACTAGGTTTTGAGGAGAACATCTTTCTAGACTAGTATTACTTACAAGTTACAACTAGTTCCCTTTTCAGGGAAGAATTGTGCATTTAGACAAACTTATGGAGATTAGAATACATGAGAAAAATACTCATTTTCATATGCAAATGCAACGCCTTGTTTGACTCGTTAGCACAAATAACTCATCTGTATGTATGTGCATATTCATCTTTACCTTTTGCATTGCTTTATCCTTAAGTAGGCTTTATTTCTGAAAATATTATATACAAATAATTATATTACTGATATGGTCATTTACACAATTCTGACACGGTCTTTATCAGCTGCAAAACAACCAAACACAATAACTGATGTTCCAAAAGGGCATGTTTTTGTTTATGTTGAGGAGAATGAGAAGTAGCGCTATTTCTGTTTCGTAGTTGAACCACTCTTTATTTCAAGATTTTGTAAAGAAATTCTTAAACATCTGAGTTCCACACATATAGCGCACCTTGAAATTGCAATTACGCGATTTTGGTCCAAACAACATATTATTTTCCAGCATTAAGAACAGGTGGCACGTGTTAAATGTTATATCCGATGTATTACCAAATGAAATAGTATTTTGAAGATTTCAATATTGTCAGCTCGAATACTAAAACCATAAACCTGCAACATATGTCGTAAAATGTACTGAAGAAAGAAATAAATCAACTGCCTACATTCTCCTGCCTTAATTGAAATAAATCACAGAGCACAGAAAAGAAACTGTCAGGAAATTGGTTTTCCTCTGAAGTGAGGAAACAGTCAGCTTAGAGAAGGACGAGAACATAATTAAGAGCAAAGTTAACCATACTGATCAGGATATTCTGATTTAATAGAGTAACTAATTAAAGAAATGCAGCTTTGTTTGGCATTGAAATTTCCCAAGTATTAAACAGGAACATGTTGTCCTTTGTGTTGAAATTTATCGTATCATTGTAAACTTCTCGATATATTGACTATCCACCTTTTTCAAAAAAGAAAAAAAAAGCATACATAAAAGAGGTTTAGCGTATTACAAATCTTTGACAGCTGAGTCTGTGGCGAAGGTATTCGAATAGGAGTTAGGACCAACGCTGTACCATAAGTACATGAATCATGGAATGTTTTTGTCTTACTAGTACTTTTCATTTATAAATGAACCCACTGCACAGGCACCCAGAGACAGTTTTCCCCACAATTTCTAACTCAATTGGATAGCAGATTTCTACTGATATACTTTGTGTGATGTTGAACTGGCGTAGGAAAACAAAAGAAATCTCAATAAAGAAGGCATCACATTAAATATTACTTTGTGTTATAGATGAAACATTAAATATATTCTTTTTCAGATGCAAAAGCATTATCTAGTTTGATTTGTGAGCACAAGCAACTAATGATCCAATTTATTGATGTTCATAGTGATCTATACGTTTCTCTTTTAACTCCTCACTGATTCAGTTCAAACACACATTCATGGGATTTTTTTTTTCAAGAGTGTATGTTCTCTTCAACTTTATATTGACAAACATTTTTATAAAATAACAGTGTCAGGGTAATTATAAAAGACCCTGAATGTTGAAACCTCTCAAGAGAAGGTCCTTGTTTTTGGACGATTTTAACATTTCTGATGGGGGTATTTTAGGACTGGGCCAACAATAGAGTTGGGCCGGCCCATAAGCGTATCGAATTGACATTATTCGATACCTTCATCGCATCGAATATTCAGCATTCGATGCGCGCATCGAATCGGTATGATTCGATGCGTATTTTACAGCTGTCCTCGGGCCCCACATTGCGAGGTTGCTATATATATGACGGTTTTGAGCGTTCAGAGGCAGATCGAACTTGAGTACCAACCCGACCACATCGAATCCAGCTATTCGATACGTTCCCTTATTCGATACGTCCACGGTTCGATACGCTCCAATATTCGATACGCTCCAACTTATTATCAAGATCATATCGAATTAACTCGGCATCGAACCTGCTCTATTCGAGGCGAACATCGAACAACCACAATTCGATGCGTTACATTATTAGTGGTATCTTTGTATCTAAATCAGTGTAAGATATGTAATAGATAGTAGGTGTTTCGGACAAAGTTAGTCTGGTTGATTCTATTGGATTAACATTATTTTGGTTATTTATATTCCTGTTGTACTGTTTTACCGTGTTCTATTACCGTGACGAAATAAGACCAAAATATTGGCGCCGTCTGTGGGAACACCGTAAAAACTGTTTTTGGATAAGGTAGATAGGATGACTAGTAAGAGGCGCATGAATGTGGTTGAAAAACAGCAAACGGAGAAAAAGATCAAGATAAAGACAAATGCGAGTCAAGATAAGATTGAGCCTAAAGAACAGGGGCAAGATAAAATAGAAAGTCAGTTATTGAAACAATGGCAAGAATGTAAGATGGAACCATTAGGAGAATTCAAAATTGTACAGCTTTTCAAAGAAAATTCTGAGAAAGTAATCAAGATTGGAGCATAAATGGACTGGATGATAGAGGCTGCGTTAGTAGATTGTCTTCGCCGTAATTCAGATATATTTGCATGGTCCGATTCTGACCTTCTCGGAATAGACTCGAGAATTATTGTACATCATCTGAATGTAGACAAGAGTGCGAAACCGATACGACAGAAGAAGCGAAATTTCAGCAAGGAAAAGAACGAAGCAGCTGAAAAAGAGGTGCAAGAACTCTTAGCAGCTCGGCATATTTATGCTATAAGGTTCTCAGAATGGTTGAGCAATATTGTGTTGGTGTTAAAGAAAGAAGCTACATGGAGAATGTGTGTGGATTATACTGATTTAAACAAGCATTGCCCGAGAGATCATTTTCCTTTGCCGCGGATAGATCTGCTTGTGGACTCAACTGCAGGTTGTGCGTTATTGAGTATGATGGATGCAAATAGTGGTTTTCATCAAATCTTCATGGAAGTGCAAGATCAGAGTAAAACGGCATTTGTGACTGATACCGGAGTGTACTGTTATAGGGTAATGCCTTTCGGATTAAAGAATGCGGGAGCAACATTTCAAAGGTTGGTGGCTAAAATGTTTTACCATCAGATTGGGAAATCGATGGAAGTCTATATTGACGATATGCTTGTAAAGAGCCTAAAAGCTGATGAACATGTGCAACATCTGGATGAGGCATTCACCATAATGAGGACATCTGGAATGAAACTAAACCCTAAGAAATGCACTTTTGGAGTGACGGCTGGAAAGTTTCTAGGTTATGTGGTGAATGAGAGAGTAATCGAGGCCAATCCGGATAAAATAAAAACGGTACTGGATTTACCATCGCTTAGGACGGTGAGGGACGTACAATGTTTGGTGGGTCGTCTGACTGCCTTGGGGAGATTTATATCAACATCTGCTGAAAAGAACCTCCCTTTCTTTAAAGTGATGAAACGGAACAAAGATTTTATTTGGACTCCGGAATGTGAAGAGGCTTTCAGGAAAATGAAGAAATATCTAGTAAGCCCGCCGTTGTTAGCAAAACCGGAGGAGAATGAAATGTTATATCTTTATCTGGCAGTATCTGCAAATGCAATCAGTACAGTACTGCTCAAGCATAAAGGAGCTCAACAGTTACCAATACACTATGTGAGCAGGGTACTGCAGGGGTCGGAGAGAAATTATTTGGAAATATAATTGTTTGCATTCGCGATTGTTATTACAGCTCGAAAGTTGAAACCGTATTTTCAATCTCACCCAATTACCGTGGTGACTGACAAACCATTGAAGCAAGTATTGGCAAAACCAGAAACCTCGGGTAGATTGGTGAAATGGGCAATTGAACTCAGTGAATTTGGGTTGGAATTCAAGTCGCGAGTCGCAGTCAAAGCGCAAGCTCTAGCAGATTTCATGGCCGAAACCTTGGGGAACAGTGTAGTGGAGACCGCATGCTGTATATTTTCTATATCAAACCAAGAGGGAACCAGTAGAGCAACGACGACATGGATATTGCATACTGATGGATCTGCCACAACTCACGGAGGGGGCATTGGAATACATTTTTTATCCCCAGATCGAAGGGAGTTTGAATTTGCTATTAGCCTGAATTACATGGTAATGAATAATGAGGCTGAATACGAAGCAATAATTGCCGGGGTCAAGATGGCTCTCGGACTCAACATTGAACATCTAGACGTGTTCACTGACTCGCTATTGGTGGCAAATCACTTCTCAGGAAGGTATGAGACTCGTGAGGAAACTTGAAGCTATATGCCGCCAAGGTTAAAGAATTGGCGAGGAACTTCAAATTTTTTGATATAACTCAGATTCCTAGGGATGACAATGCAAAGGCAGATGCGCTTTCCAAGTTTGCAAGTTCTTCAGAGATTTTGGCGGAAAAGAGAATCACACTTATGGTCGCCAATAAACCTTCAATTGGGATATCGAAATATATTACCACGGAAGCCCGGGTTGAATTTATAATGGCGATACAAGAAGACCCGTCATGGAAGGATGAAATAATGACCTATCTCCAACAAGGCATTTTACCGGCGGATTCTAATGCACAGCGCAGAATGCGTTACAAGGCTTACAGATTTACTATCAGCAATGGAGAGTTGTATAAGAGATCATTCGAAGGACCATTGTTAAGATGTTTGACTCCCGCACAAGCTGGGTATGTTATGGAAGAGATCCATGCAGGTTGTTGTGGAAATCATTCTGGGGGACGGGCTCTAGCGCAACGAATATTGCGTCAAGGATATTATTGGCCAACTCTACTTAAAGATGCAACAGCTTATTCAAGAAAATGTGATAGTTGCCAATATCATGCTCGTCTCATTCACAGACCGGCACGTCAACTGCAACCCATCGACGTGGCATGTCCGTTTGATCAGTGGGGAATTGATATTGTGGGTCCGTTTCCACCCGCCAAAGGGCAAAAACGATACTTGATTGTAGCGGTTGAATATTACACTAAGTGGGTCGAGGCAGAAGCTATAACGTCGATCACAGAAAATAATATGATCGAGTTTATTTGGAAGCACATCATATGCCGCTTCGGCATACCGAGGTCTATTGTATGTGACAACGGCACACAATTTAGTGGGAAGCAGATTAAGTCATGGTTGGGGAATTAAAGATATCACACAATCTCACTTCAGTATATCATCCACAGTCTAATGGTCAAACGGAGTCCACTAACAAAACATTGAAGGACTATCTCGAAAGGAGAGTCAGGGCTACAGGGAAAACGTGGTCAGAAGAGCTTCAGGGAATACTATGGGCATATAGAACAACTCCAAGGACATCCACGGGAGAAACCCCATTCGTTCTAGTTTATGGCACTGAAGTTATATTACCCGCAGAGATAGGTATGCCGACACGCAGGATTTCTGATTATGATCCAGAGCAATCAGCCAGATTGCGCCAAATGGATTTGGATATGATAGGCTCCACAAGGGAGGATGCTTATCAACGTATCGTCGCTTATAAGGCAGCAATGGCCAAGAGTTATGATAAGAAAGTTCGTTTCAGGAGTTTTGAAGTAGGAGACTTAGTCCTGAGAAGTATTGCAGCCAAACAGCATATTGGGAAGCTTGAACCAAAATGGGAAGGGCCTTTTAGAGTCACACGAGCAAGTTCACGAGGATATTATTATTTGGAGACTCTAAAAGGAGTTCAACAGAAACGCCCATGGAATGTGCAACATCTCAGGTGTTATTACGCATAAATTGAAGAAATTTAATCGAATATATACTTTAAACACCTTATTTTATATCGGTATTTAGAAGATTATTAATTGAAATTTTTAATTCATCAAATGATACAAGGGTAAGAAGGCCCGAAGTGGTCCACCCCCGCATGCCAGAAGGAAGATCATGACGGAGGGGTAAGAAGGCCCGAAGTGGTCCACCCCCGCATGCCAGAAGGAAGATCATGACGGAGGGGTAAGAAGGCCTGAAGTGGTCCACCCCCGCATGCCAGAAGGAAGATCATGACGGAGGGGTAAGAAGGCCCGAAGTGGTCCACTCCCGCATGCCAAAAGGAAGATCATGACGGAGGGGTAAGAAGGCCCGAAGCGGTCCACCCCCGTATGTAGAAAGAAAAACATGACAGAGGGATGAGAAGGCCCGACGCAATCCATATCCCGTATGCAGGGATAACCCAGATGACCTGTCATTGCAGATAAAACAATAATACCCTAACGAAAACAGTCACAGCTCAAAATGCTCATGATCTTGTTGCAAACGAAAGCAGAATATTAGTTAGGCAAAATCAAGACTAAAAATATTGTGAAAAATAAAAAGATATTGACACAACATCGAGAAAATTAATGAAAAATCGAATGTGGAATGCACTATAAGTACCATTGAGCGAATGAATGCGCATCGCAAAGAAATAATATCAAACGGTTGAGTCATTCTCATTAATAGAGCAACCGCATACAAATTACAAGGTTTAGTACAAAATACGGACCTAATAATCACAAAATAGTGTAGCCAAACTATTGCTACTCTTTCGATGAATGGGGGGATTCATCACGAAGAACCACCCCCAATGAACGTGCAAAATTGGAGCAATTGCCCTGAATTTGATCCTCTGACAGGATTAATTCATCAGTTTGTGCCCAGTTGTCGGGCAAGATAATTTCTTCTCTATCAGCAGGATCTTCGAGTTGATACCTACTGGGAGAAATTATACATTGTGCATTAATTGATTGTTCAGCCCTTTTACTGGCCAACACAGGGGCCATGTCACTTTGAGCAGGATGTATTCTACCTGGCAATATTGTTGAGGGACCTGAGGCCTTAGACGCACTGGCCACCTTCTTCCTTTTATCCGGAATTATAGGGTGAATATTTGTGAAACCCGTTGTCTTCGGAGGACTTCGGAGAAAAATTGTAGACCTAGAAATTCTCGGAGGCAATTCTGGCTCATTATCGCTCGAACCAAAAACATCATGAAGAGCTATTTTAATATTTTATGAATCGCCCGGAGTAATGCTAGGAGTGATTTTCTCTTTACCCTTGGAAGCACGAGGTGATTTAGATTTTAAAGGGCTCGGTTGGGACTTCTTTGGTTTTTTACGGTCCCGCCACACCACATAGAATGGATCATCGGGACGAGGTGTAAGTAAGTCTTCATCGTCATCGTCACTGTCAGCCTCGGGTATTTGCATTTTTGCGTTACGACTTACGTCAAGCATGTCATTGCGAAAACCTTCTCTAAGGTACCCAAGATGCCCAGCCTGGCCAACGCCGACTTCCATTCCGTATTTCACGTCATCAGCACCGCGTAGTAATTCCAGAAATTATATGCGTTACTCTGCGTAAATTCTCCAACAATAGCGCATTTATAATCTTCAGATTCAAAATACTGAATTCGACCACGCAAGTTGGAAATGGCATTTTCAGCATCTGTATTCCAAGCCTCGAGAGAACGATTCACGTGTTTTAGGGATTCGTTATCCTTTTTCAACGCGTCAATTTCAGCACGCAGAACTTTTGCATCCTCTTCTGTTTTCTTAGCCTTCACTTCGGCATCATGTTTATCGCGGATGGCCTTAGATGCCTTCGATTCTGCTTCCCTAGCACGTTTCAGCGCATTTTGGCGACTGTATTTTCCATTATTGATAGTCGTACATAGATTGTCGACAACAGCATTGTGTTGATTTTGCACCTCAGCTAGCCCACTATAATCTCTGCATAGCCGATACACTGCTAAGATGACAGCAGCAAAGAAAAGGCGCCCAAAGCGAGCTAAACCTTGATACCCCAATCGGTTAATTACGGCTTGGCGATCCAATTGCGGCCATAAACTTTGCATAATCTCTCCAGCCTGCTCCTCTCTCAATCGATATCCACCCAATGTGGCACTCAATGATTCCGAATTTTCATCATCGAGAAAATCATAATTACTAAGGCTTCCAGGCGGAGCAGGTCTCGGATTCCCTGAAGGTCGAGGCCTTTTAGGTGGAGGTATGCTCTGAGCTTCGCGAGCGGATATATTCTCCTCTGATTTTCGTTTAGTGGTCGCGTACCAAGTCTCATCGGCTGAGCGGGAAGAACTCGCTGCTTCTACGTTACGTTTTTCCCTGAAATTGGGATGAGCTGCATTAAACTTGGCCAAGTTGGCAGCGATTTTCTCGTCTTCTGCATCGATGTCCTCCATTATCTGAATTTGGCGGTTGGTGCCAACTTTAATACGTCCACCGGTATCGGTTGGAGTCATCACCAATCTCCTCGTACTAAAGTTTTCTTGACGTTCAAAATCACTCACTATTGGCACCCGAGTGCCTGCGCTAATACCACCAAGCCTTATGGTAGTATGGTTTGGGGAAGATAAGTTATATGGGCCCGCACCAGAGGGCTCATTTTGCTCATTTCGTTCGTTCCTTCCCTGAGCATCGTGAATATTCTCAGGAGATACCACAATTTTGCTGCGACTTCAAGATTTTATACGAGCCATAACAGCCTAATTATAAATTTTAGTAGTTTTTCTATAAAAATAAATAATCAGTAGCGTGTCGAATTTCGGCGATTCGATACGAACCGTGTCGAACAGACTCCATTCGATGCGGTCCAAGAGCAAACAAAAATTCTTTCTCCGGATAAAAACAAGAAGTGTCAGACATGTGGTCCCTTATATATAGGCCCATGGGCCGCAACTGTCCTAAGCGCTTCGAATTTTCGTAATTCGATACGCGCATCGAACGCATCAAGATTCGATGCCTGCAAACTGGCGCATCGAATTGTTACAATTCGATGCCCAAAATTTATTATGACGAATATGTTTTGCGTTTGGAAGTCGTCATCATGCTTTTAACGTCTCCCAAACTGGGGGGACTATGTGATGGGGGTATTTTAGGACTGGGCCAGCAATAGAGTTGGGCCGGCCCATAAGCGTATCGAATTGGCATTATTCGATACCTTCATCGCATCGAATATTCAGCATTCGATGCGCGCATCGAATCAGTATGATTCGATGCGTATTTTACAGCTGTCCTCGGGCCCCACATTGCGAGGTTGCTATATATATGACGGTTTTGAGCGTTCAGAGGCAGATCGAACTTGAGTACCAACCCGACCACATCGAATCCAGCTATTCGATACGTTCCCTTATTCGATACGTCCACGGTTCGATACGCTCCAATATTCGATACGCTCCAACTTGTTATCAAGATCATATCGAATTAACTCGGCATCGAACCTGCTCTATTCGAGGCGAACATCGAACAACCACAATTCGATGTGTTACATTATTAGTGGTATCTTTGTATCTAAATCAGTGTAAGATCTGTAATAGATAGTAGGTGTTTCGGACAAAGTTAGTCCGGTTGATTCTATTGGATTAACATTATTTTGGTTATTATATTCCTATTGTACTGTTTTACCGTGTTCTATTACCGTGACGAAATAAGACCAAAATAATTTCATATACAACATTTGTGTAACATCCAAATTTGCACATGTAGCACACCTTGCATTTTACAACAGATTTAACAGTTGGACTTTGGCTATAGCAATATATAACTTTTCATTATGCAACATTACAAACTGCTGGTGCCTTCAAAGAAACTAATGAACTCAACAGTTCCTTTTGCTGTGTACTTGTAAGCTTAAGGTTGTGAATATTAAGCAAAAATAAAACAGTTTTTAGTGAACTTTTTTCCGGAGAAAGTCCAAAATCAACGATCAATTATGATAACACAACTATAACAAGAAAATCTTCATTCTTACTCCATGTCTTTTCAGTTTTGTTCTAAAAGGGGCTGTCCTCTGTTTACATATGGTATAACAAAATGGTAGGGGGTATTTCTTTTTGTTTTTACTCTCAGTGTCATTCTGAATTTCTGCTGCTTACACCAACAAACATGCTCGTGGTGAATAATGTAATTCAGCATACTTTAACCAGCCACTTAACTGTTGCAATCCACCCAACTCCAAATAATAACAGAGTGCAGCCCCGATTTTAGTAGTTCATGTTATAGTCCATCAGAATTTACTATTTTGTTTTCAAATCAAACATACTAAGTACAATAGCTATGTCCGAAACGAATAAAGATACTGAATCAATCTGAAATGCGTTTCATAAAAGCATGCATATGTACATTATTCTTTCCCCCTTGGGGTGACAACCACAACCTGAGCAACTTACAACTGTTCATAGTGAACTTTACCTTTACCTGTTAACTTTCTCACGAATTAAGTTCATGCGAAATATTTTCTAGAGTATATGTTATCAACTTTCAATTGAAAATCATTTCTATAAAGTCTCAGTGCTATGATAAATTATGATGATACACCCACCCTAAAAATATTTTTATCTTACCCTGTATCAATCTTTCTCACACAGAACTCAGAAGACCCTGAAATCTCAACATTGAAACCTCTCAAAAAGTTTGTTTATCTTGTTTTTGAAGGGTTTAAAATCTCATATACCACATTTGCGTAACATCTAAATTCTCACATGTAGCACACCTTGCACCTTACAACAAATGTAACCAACTTTCGGCAATATCAATATTCAACTTTCAATTAAGCAACATTATGAACTGACGGTACCTTCTGCTATGTACTTATTCTTATGTAAGCTTAAGATTGTGAAGATTAAGCAAAAAAAAAAAATTTACTGAATAATATATTTGACCCAACTTGACAACTCATGATCAATTACGATAACAAAACTATCCCAAAAAAATCCCAATTCCACATTTTTCATCCTGTTTCTAAAATAACATGTCTGCTGTTTTCATCATAAAACTATTGCATGTTGAAGTAATGTACACATCCAGATTTCAGCATCCTTCAATCAGCCACTTAGTTGTTACAATCCATCTCACTTCACATAGTAACACAGTGCAGCTCATTTACAAGCTAACGTACTAGTAAATTAACACGTAAACGTACTCAATCAAATCTGGAATTCATTCATAAAAGAAGTCACACCAGGCCTATGTACATTATTCTTTCCCCCTTTGGGTGAAAACCACAACCTGAGCAAAACGTTGCATCCAAAATCTGTACACCTTTCTTCTATCTAGTAGACCTCAGAACTGATATCTAACAAAAAAATTACGATAATCTTCTATATAACAAATCTCCAGAGCTGACACCTAAGAATTAGACCAACTTTTGGTAGTAATCAATTCCATCTTTGAGAATCTCATATCTTTTCCCACATGGACATTTGTCGCGAATATATGGTTAAGTCGGCATCATTATTCTTACCAACCCACACTGCTTCGTCAGTTCCAATACCAGATTCTTGATCATCCTTCAGTTTTACAACCCACAAAAAGAACAAAAAAACTTACATCACATTCAGAAAAAAGAAACCAAAATGGAACATGAATATTAGTTGTAGTAGTACCTTGTTGCGATAGTAAACTTCAGAAGGTACAACCCCTGCCTCTTCTTGTACTCCATTCATGACTTGATAACGCGACTCAGTCGGAGCTTGCGTTTTGTCTGGCGTTATCCTTAGCCTCTGCAACAAGTCATGGAACAAGAATAAGGAGACTAATTTCACAACCCCATCAACTGAAATCTTGAAATTATTTTTTCGCAACGAGTGAAGAAACAGAAGAGTGAGACAATATTTCCACAAACCCATAAATATAAAGTTAAAATGGAACAAACTTTATTACTACTACTGACCTTTGAACTAGGGCCTTCTTGATGCAGTTGGAAAATGCGACAGTGTTTTGTGGGCGGAATGGGAGCAGAGGAGGTGCGGCGGAGAGGCAGCGGCAGAGGAAGAGAAGAGGGTTCAGGTTCATTATTTGTTTGATTGTGATTTTCTTGGAGTGATAGTGATTTGAGTAGCTCAGTTGAAGCAGCAAGTAATGATGAGTCGGAGAGTTGACGTTGAAGGGGTGGTGGCGGTGGTGGTGGTGGTGGTGCGGTGACAGTTGAATAAGAGGGTGACCGTCTTGTTGGAGATATTTGGAATTGAGTCCAAATATTTTGTGTGTGAATTAAAATTTGCTTAATGAAGAAGCAAGTGGGATTAATCCCAAAATTGTGATAGAATTTTATTTAATCAAATAAATAAAATTCATGGTTAAATATTCATATTTATTTTGAATATGTGAATTAAGTCACACACTTAATGTGGTCAAAAACATTTGATGAATTCAAATGGTTTGAATGACAAGAATAAATTATCCCCTTAATGACTTGTGGTGGTTTCATGTTTTCTCACCTATAAATAGAGGGCCCTCTAGTCTTGTGAAGAGCATCCAAAAAACACAAATAATTTTTTGCATACTCATAGCATAAACATTTTCTTTTTCTGAGTTCTGCAAATACGATTCGAGTCCGATTTGAGAAGGGAGTGTAGTCCTTCACTTACTCTCTTATTGTGTGAGGACGTTGTACCTTGGGAGGTCGTTTCCCACTGAGGGCTTGAAGGGTAGCCGGGAAAATTGATCTTAAGGGGAGGAGGTTAAACTTCCAACTCGTCCGATGCTTCGACGGAATTTTCTGACTCGACTAATCCACTCCAAGGATTTTCCTACAGTTGCTGAGAGGTCAAATTTTATCTTATTGTCTATTACTTGTTTAATTACATATAAGTTATTGTTTAATTTTATGTTGTTATGATTCTAAAATTATAATCATGTTTATGTGCAGCATATACCCAACACGTCTTTTCTTGGAGGTGCGAGTGGCGGTGGTGCCGGATTTGTTCATGGTGGTGGAGGGAGATTTTGAAATGTAAAGACTAATTAAAGCTATGAAACTGACTTTTGTCGTTTATTGGGCTTTATTTATATAATAGCGGGAAAAAAGGGAAGTTAGGAATTACAAGATTTACGCTTCATAAATTAGTGTAACTACAAAACCTCTCTTTACAAATTTATAGAGACACCCCTAAACTTTACGAATTTAGTTATTTTTTTTGTACAATAGACTTATAAACTCTTTTATAATGTATATCATATACTTAAATATCACAATAACTATAGGACTATTTTTTTTAGGTAACAAACTAATGCATTAATATAAAATAACGGGATGGCTAAAGGAATGCTCCGGTCACAAATTTTTTTTTTTTTACAAAAGCTTCAGAAAATGGAATCGTTTTTTCTTTTTTTTTTTGACGAAACTCTATGCGATCATACCCGGCTAAGTTATATGCCTTCAATTGTTCGATCTTGAAATTTATTTAACTTTGGCAAAGTCTAAAACTTCCTAATAGCTAAATTAAATGCCCAAAGGCGAATGTGAGATAGTAATTTTCTTAATTGCCCAAAGACGTTTTAAGGGCAAATTTGCCCCAAGCGCACCCCGAGATACGCCTTTCACAACAGAGAACCACACCATTTCAGCAGAGGCATTAGCAAGTGCTTTTACTCAGCTTTGGTGCTCTAACGATTGTTTACTGTTGTTTGCAACTCCAAGATGTGAAAGATGCAATCGGCCCCAATAGAGTAATCATAATCACTAACATACGTTGGTCCTGAAGAACATACATATATTTGAAGCCGTACCAGGAACCTCTAAAAAGGCTTGAAAAAGAAGCTGTCTCAAATTATATTGAATCTTATTCTATAGCAGTCAGTCGGGAAAATATCGAAATTGGTCATTTATTGTGTCCTAGTTACAGTTTTCGTCATTTATTGTGTCCTTGTTTTATTTTGGTCTTTTATTGTGTGTTTCAGTACGATTTTGGTCCTTCGGATGGAATCTCAGCCGAAAATGTCATGTACGAGCACGTGCTGCCCTAAATTCAATTTTTTTGAATTTTCACAAGCATATTCGCATGTTGGAACAACAATTTTAATTTTTTTATTTAAAATTTTGACCCGTCCGATCCGGATAATCCGGTCAAATCGGGTTGGCCGGGTCAGAATTTTAAATAAATAAAAATAAAAAAATTTGAAACCACCGTTTCCACATGTGAATTTGCATATGGAAATTAAAAAAGTTTTTATTTTGGCCGGCAAGTGTTCCCACGTGATATTTTCGACTCTGACTTCTTCCTAAGGACCAAAATTGTACTGAAACACACAATAAATGACCAAAATAAAACAAGGACACAATAAAGGACGAAAACTGTAACTAGGACACAATAAAGGACTAGTTTCGATTTTTTCCCGCAGTCAATATCTAAAGTCTAAAAAAACGTTTGGTTTTTTTTTTCCCCTTTCTTTCAGGAACATTAAGAAGTGGTTGAAAATAAATTTTGTTTCAACCTGTTCCCAGCTCTGACTTTCATTTCTTACAGCTGGTATAGTTGATAGTTTGAAGACAAAAACATTGATTGTTCATGTGAGCATATGGTCCAATATGCAGCAAAGTTACTATAATGAAAATGCTTTTCCTCTTACTAAATTTACTGGTGTAAACGAACCTTCATCTGAGCGATGTGGAAGAAAACGAAACAAAGAGCTGAGCTAAAAGAAGCTGAAATCCTGATAAATGGAATAAATTTTGGACTACTATCAATAGGAGAATTTCGCCCCTGCACTGGAATTCTTCGTATCATTGTATTTTCTCCAAATCTTAACAATCTACAATTTGGAAGAAGAAAAAGTATATTCTAAGTAAGTTTTCCTTACACAACTATGCTATACATAAACATTCTATTTCAGCATCATCTGCTTTTGAACGGAGAGATGACGTTAGGGAAGAAATCCTCTGTGCGGGGAAGTGTGAGGCCTCCAGTTGGATGATCAAATCCAAATTCTTCCTCGGCTTGAATTAGCAGTTCTTGAAATGAAGGCTGATTCATGTAAGAAATTGGAATGACAAATCTTTTCTTTTCATCGCCAACATAAACTGCGATACGTCCCTTAGCAATATCTGAAGTTTGTCGAACAAAATGCTTAGCATGGATAATACAAGGAAACCTGATGGCCATGGTCTCAAGAGGAGTACAAAAAGAAACAAACTATGTAAGAACTAAGGGAAGAATTGAAGCCAAGTTGTGGAGTGGTTAGGATCAAAGTATCATTAGTACATAAAGTATCACATGGTTTTCTTACATTTATTGTTCGTATATAAATGAAGAACCAACTATACAGGTGTTATGTGACCGAAATTTTTCTCCATAACTTCTACTCAAATGATACTTTGAATGGTGGACACAATCAAAAGGAAAATATGGGAATTATTGATGGCCTTTTCTTCACTCAATCATAAGACAAAGATGGATATCAGATATATCTTAGGTAAAGTTGGTGGGATAGCAATGCAATTATTCATGTTTCTACTAATTTAATCCTTGGTGTTGAGTTGATGTAGGAACACAAAAGATATCCCATGTATAGAAGGCATCACACATTACCACACAATGGATTTCCAAATGGGTCCTTTGTGTTGCTATTTGACAGGGTTGGTAGGGAACAATTGTACGTTGTCAAGCACACATATGTTTCAGTTTTTGCTTGATAACTTATGTGATGGTTGGAAGACAAATCATGTGATTCTTCATGTGCTCTTGTTTCTTTATTTTACCAAAAAAAAGAAATTTGAATTTCTCAAGGATAAACCATTTTCATGTTTGCTTATATATACCACACATCTCTTTACTTAAACCATCAACAAGTACCCAAAAAACTCATATTATTCAGCATTCACTTGCTTCTCAAAAGCTTTCTGCTTTCCTTCCATTTTACCTTCTGTGTCAGCAAGATTCGCATACTTACAAACATGGCCATCCATAAAATGCTTAAACGATCATTATCAGCCGGAAAAAGGTCAAATTCTATGGTAACCGACGTCCCAAAGGGACACTTGGCTGTTTATGTTGGGGAGAGTGAGAAGAAGCGCTTTGTTATTCCACTGTCGTACTTAAACCACCCTTCATTTCAAGATTTGTTATGTCAAGCTGAAGAAGAATTCGGATTCCATCATCCAATGGGTGGTTTGACCATTCCGTGCAGTGAAGATTTGTTCATTGATCTCACTTCTAGCTTGAGCAGAAGATGATATTAGATATTTAACAAGAGTTATTGCTCTTGTAGACTAGTATAGCGAAAGATAGTTCTTTTGTTCTTTTTCTTCTCTTTTTTACATAGATTTTCCAGGAAAGATTGTATATATTGACAGAGTTACAGATGAATACATGAAAAATTATTCATATTCAGATGCACAATTATTATGTGGTTGGACAACTGTTACAGTAACTTTTACTTTTTCTATTGACTTGTCAAGTAAATCTTCGTACTGAGAATATAAGTATAAACACACATTATATTCATGTGAAATCACTTTTCAGGAAAATATGTTCTTAACAAACTTACATGGAAAAATATATCTTTAAAGAGTCTATGTTCCATGATAAAATTATGATGATACAACCATCCAAAAATATTCAAGTTTCTTCAATCCCTGCATAATAGGAAGACATTGGTTATTGGCCTAAGTCCTAGGAGCTGCTTTTAACATCTGGTGGCACTTCCGATATTTCCGAATTGGGTATTTTGTCAAATGATGTGGTAAAATTTTCAGTTTTAACTTTGATTCAGCAAAAAATACTAGAATATTAAGCCAGAAATATATGTTGTCAAAATTGCTCAGCCTGTCATTGTTTACAGTTGATAATTTGAAGACAGAAGCATGTGATTATTCATGAGTATATTTCTAGTTAGGTTATGTCCAGACTCACAGCTAATATCACTGTTCCTAATCAAAGTTTGGCGCAACTTGTAATCTATGAAAATGAAACATGACTCAACTTGTAATAATCTTCATTGGCACTATTTGGCTATTGTGGTTAAGACACTCAGATAGGACCAAACTGGTACATGAGGGATGTGTGATGTCTCTGAACAATAACAATTTGCTATGAATCTGATGTGTGATGTTGATCTTGATTGAAGATAAAGAAATCCCACTAATCTTGTGCTTTTAGAGGTTTGAAGAAACGCATCAAACATTACTACCCCACCGGTTTGAAAGGGGCCCTATTGACAGAGTTTGTCCTCAAGACTCAATATGTCCTAAAAATTTATGTGATAAAGGCTGCAGACAAATCCATGTGATTCTTCAAGTGCTTATGTTTCATCAACCATCAAATCTCCACCTCTTGTTCACCTATGAAGGATTAATATCACTTCAAAACTCACCTATATTTACAACACATTTCTGTGTTCACAACCATCAACAACTCCTCAAATTTATTTTAACATTCCCTGCTTCAGAAAAAGTATTCTTGTTTCTTTCCATTTCATTTTCTGTTTCAGCAAAATTCTTAAACACAAACATGGAGATAAACAAATTGCTTAGACGGTCTCTATCAGCCGGCAAAAGATTAAATTCCACAGGAAGTGAAGTTCCAAAAGGGCATTGTGCTGTCTATGTAGGAGAATACGAAAAGAAGCGCTTCGTAATTCCTGTATCGTACTTAAACCACCCTTCGTTTCAAGATTTGTTATGTCAAGTTGAAGAAGAATTTGGTTTCAACCATTCAATGGGTGGCCTAACCATTCCCTGCAGTGAAGATTTATTCATGGATCTTAATTCTAGCTTAGCCAGAAGATGATTTATAACTAAAAAGATTAGGAACATACTTTGTTAGAGACAAATTTTTTCTTTTTTCTTTTTTCAACAGAGAATTGGTTGGACAAAGTTACATAGTTAGAGTGTGAATACATGGAAATTTAGCCATTTTGAGACGCAGAAGTGTTATCTGGTTTGAGTTGTTAGCACAAATACCATATGAACAACTCACAATCATAATCATTCTTTTATTAGTGATGTATGCTGTGTGCCTATTCTGTTTAAGTAAGCTTCATTATCAAAAACATTAAGCACAAACAAACATTTATGGCAAACATCCTTCGAAGATAAAATGGCTCTTACATGTTTTACTGGATAGTCTTTCCTATAGGTCCACAATCCATGATCAATTATAACAAATACAAAGATCCGAAAAACATCTTAATTCTTTCTGCTTGTCATTTGAAAATGTTTTTGGTCCAAGTATCATTCTTGAACCACTTAGGACTACTGGCTTTGCTATGTTAACCCAAAGAACAATTAGGTTCCTTCACCCGATGAGGGACCTAACTATTCACACAGAGAACTAAAAAAATAATGAAATGTAAGATCTTAATATTTGTCAAGTGATCCGTATAAGCTTCCAGAACACATACACCAGATGTAAGTAAGAGCGATTACTTTCTGTCGACAAACGTCTCAATACCTTTATACTATGTTATTTTTCAGAATACATATCTTGTCACCAGCATATTTTTCTGAACCATCGATTGCTGAGACTAGTGCTACATCACTTTCATATTAGGTCGATCAACGCCATTACTTGAGGAGCCAAGAATTCATTTTTCAAACCACGTTTATGTATCTGTCCTTGTTCTGATGGAATTAGTAATATACATTGGTCTGTTTGGTTTACCATAAACAACGTTGTGGCAGAAAAATAAAGATTATTTATACTGGATTAGGTCCCTCATTGTACTTAATTCCTTTTTTTTTTTTAACGCCTCATGAATAAGCAGACGGCAAGAAAAAATCTGGTCGTATGGCCTCAAACAATTCCAACAATAATTTTCATACGCTCCATACATTGATATGAGAGGGGGTATCCATAGTTTTTGTAGACGTTAGTTCTTCAACAAGAGCGACACTGAAGGAGGAAATTGGAAATCTTCAAAAGCTTAGAAAACAAGAGAAACCTCAAGTCATCTATGTAGAAGAGATTCATACACATTGTGCAACAATAATCTTGAACAGCAGAACTTGTGGTGAGAGCATTCAAATAAGACAAAAGCTGGACCATCATATTAGTAGACCGCATACCCCCACAAGTTAAAAGCATAGGCTACTTCGAGTTTTGGACCTATTAAAAATGAAATATACTTGAATTATACATGCCCTATTCTCCCACTCAACCATAAGACATGATTGGTTGCAGATTACTTAATATTAATGTATTAGATGGCACAGCAATTCACCATGTTTCTGAAGATGTAAAGAAGACCTCAAGCATTATTATCCAATATGTCTTCAGTGGGACCTTTGAGGGCCATGTCAATGGAGTTGGTAGGGAGCATTTTTTGTGAAGAACTTATCTGCTTCAGTTTTTGCTTTAAAAGCTTAGGTGATGATTGAAAGACAAGTTCATGTGCTTATGTTTCTGATGCACGAAAAAAGAATCTGAGCTTCTGAATGATCAGCTCATTCATGCTTGCTTATATATACAAAACATTTCTTGGATAAGAATCATCAAATTTCTCAACTCTCACTTGCTTTACAAAAGTTGTCAACTCTTTATTTATTTTACCTTTTGTTTCAGAAAGATTTACATACATAAAAAGATGGCCATTCAACAAATACTTAGACGGTCTTTATCTGCCGGAAAGAGATCATCTTCAGCAAGAACTGACGTTCCGAAGGGGCATTTTGCTGTTTATGTTGGGGATAGCGAAAAGAAGCGCTTTGTTATTCCCATATCATACTTGAACCATGCTTCATTCCAAGATTTGCTATGTCAAGCTGAAGAAGAATTTGGGTTCAATCATCCAATGGGTGGCCTAACTATTCCTTGCAGCGAAAATCTATTCATAGATATCACTTCAAGCTTGGGTAGAAGATGACATATAAAGCACGACTTCTTGGGAACATCTTTTTTGTAGACTAGTACAGGGAGAAATAGTTTTTCGTGCTTTTTTCTTTCTTAGCCACAGAATTAGTCAGGGGAAATTGTATTATCCACGGACAAAGTTACGGACGAATACATGAGATATTATCTGTTTTCAGATGCGAAATATTCATTTGGCTTGACTTGTTAAAACAAATAGCACAAAATCCTACTTTTTCTTTTATAGTGATCTATAGTTTTACTGTTAAATGCTCCTTAAGTGACCTGGATTACTGATAAAGTATTTAATCACAGATACACATATGTGAAACCATTTTTCAGAGAATAGGTTCTTTACAAATTGCAAAATAATACAAACTTATGAAAGTTTAGAAGCCATGACCAGATGATACGACCGTCCCGAGATTATCGCAGGCTTTCTTGGTACTTGCATAGAATACCCTTGGGGAAAACCTTATACAAACGTCAAATACATATCTCTGAAAACTTGAAACCTCTCATGAAGAGTCTTGTTATCATAATTTTGAAAGCTATAACATTTCACACACAATATCTAAGTAGGATCTTCTGAATTTCCCCCACATACGCAATTTGCAACTTTACTGCAGATACAATTTGCCTAATGATATGGTATTATGTTAATCATCCAAAATAATATAACCATAAGGTTTACAATATATGGAAGATTTGTATGCCTGGACTGGACAAACCTTACAGATGAATACATGAAAACTAAATAACCTGTTTTTAGATGCAAAAGTATTGTCTTGTTTGACTTGTTAGCACAAAAAATAAGTCAAAATATCCAATTTATTTTTGTTCCTATTGATCTGTACTCGTTCTGTTACATGTTTGGACCTCTCAAGAGAAGTCTATTTATCATAATTGATGGATATAACATTCTTATACAATGTTTGAGGAACATCTGCATTTCACACGTACTGTTTCCCGTGTAATTTTACGTGGACGCAACCGTTGGATTTTGGTGAAAAGTAAGGTTTTTTTTTTTCGCCACCACTGCTGGTGGCGGGTTGCAATCGACGCCGCCACTGCAACCCACTACCAGCAGTGGTGGCGGCGTCAATTGACGCCGTCACCGCTGCAACCGGCGAGTTACAGCGGGGGGGAGGGGGGGGGGGGACGGGTGTGGGGGGGGGGGGGGGGGGGGGGGAACGGGGGTGGGGTTTTTTTTATTATTATTTTTTTAATTTCAGTAAAAAAATTGATTTTAGTTTTAATTTCAGTAAAAAAAAAAAGTTATTTTTTTTTAATTTCAGTAATTAAAAATGATATTTATGATTTTTTTCCTTTTTTTATATATTTATATACATTTGATATATTTTAATACATAAAGATATATTTTTTTATATATTTATATATATTATGGATATAAATATATTTTTATTTTAAACATATTACATGTGGCAGCCACATAGAAAAAAAAACACATGTGGCAGCCACGGTGGATACCACGTAGGCCGAAATACACATGTGGCACGCAAATAGCAGTTTCTACAAAAAAATGCATAGTTACGGGGCATTTTCATATAATTGGAAACATAACGGGCATTTTCAAAAAAAAGGGAAACATACAGGGCATAAATAATAATTCGTCCATAAGAAATCGATACATGACAATATTTGATGGCAGAATTTGTGGTGAAGGCATTCAGCTAGGACCAAAGTTGTACCATAAGTACATGAAGAATCACATGGTTTTGCCTTACATTTATTGGTGCATTTATAAATGAAGAACCAAATCCCACGTAATGAAGGAATTACACATTACCATACAATGGGTTTCAGATGGGTCCTTCACAGGTTATTGTGATAGGGTTGGTAGGGAACAGTTGTTGTCAAGCACTCATATGCTTCAGTTATTGCTTTGATAACTTATATGATGATTGGAAGACAAATCCATGTGATTATTCATGTGCTTATGTTCCTTAATTTACTCCATGAAAATATGAATTTCTGAAGGATAAGGCATTTTAAAGTTTGCCTATATATACCAAAAAACTCATATTATTCAGCATTCACTTGCTTCTCAAAAGTTCTCTGCTTTCTTTCCATTTCAACTTCTGTGTTAGTGAGACTCAATTCACTACAAACATGGCCATCCACAAAATGCTTAAACGGTCATTGTCTGCCGGAAAAGGATCAAACTCAATGGTAGCTGACGTCCCAAAGGGGCACTTTGCTGTTTATGTTGGGGAGAGTGAGAAGAAGCGCTTTGTTGTTCCACTGTCATACTTAAACCAACCGGCTTTTCAAGATTTGCTATATCAAGCAGAAGAAAAATTCGGGTTCTACCATCCGATGGGAGGTCTAACCATTCCTTGCAGCGAAGATTTATTCGTCGATATCACTTCTAGCTTAGGTAGAAGATGATATATAACAAATTTGTTGGAAACATGGTTTTTGTAGACTAGTAGTATAAGAAGTAGTCTTTTAGTTCTTTCTCTTTTCATCTAGACAGAATTTGTAGGAAACATTGTTATCCACGAACAAAGTTATAGATAAATACATGAAGTTACTCGTTTTTTCAGATGCAAAAGCATTATCTTGTTTCACTTGTTAGCACAAGCATTTCAATGATACAATTAACTTCTTTACTTTATTCATCACAAATCAGCTTATTACTGAGAATATTAAGTTTCTGTGATATTCCTCACAAATCAGCTTATTATTGAGAATATTAAGTTCAAACACAAATTTATGGGGAACAATTATTTCAATGACATATGTTCTCTACAACTTTTAAAGGATAATTATTTGTACAAGTCTTATTTCAATGAAAATTTATGATGACACACCCATGCCAGCATCTTACTTTTTATCAGTCTTTCTCACATAGAAAAGTCTCATTTATCATGCTTTTGGAGGATAAAACATGTGAGTAACATCTACTAAATATGCACATACAATCCACCTTGAATATTACAGCAGATGTAACATATGTAACATAGGTCTTTAACAATATGCAACGCCAAAAAACTGGCGTCGCCTGGTGTTTTGCATATGATGTATTACCAAATCATATGGTAATTTCATCTCTGTGAGATTATCAGTTGGAATATAACCAGCAAGATACACAGTCAAAAAGGATGAGGATAAAACATGTGAGTAACATCTACTAAATATGCACATACAATCCACATTGAATATTACAGCAGATGTAACATAGGTCTTTAACAATATGCAACGCCAAAAAACTGGCGTCGCCTGGTGTTTTGCATCTGATGTATTACCAAATCATATGGTAATTTCATCTCTGTGAGATTATCAGTTGGAATATAACCAGCAAGATACACAGTCAAAAAGGATGGGGATTTATTTGTTTTAACTTATTCACAGCTCTTAGGTCATTTCTTCCAGACTCGGTACTTAGCTCTAAGTGCATTACCAAATAATGTTCCAAAAGTGCATTTTGTCCTTTATGTTGGGTAGAGTAAGAAGAAATGCTTTGTCATTCCAGAAAAACACTTAAACAGTCATCCTTTCTAAAGATACTAACGAACTTAACAATTATATCCAGTCCCTTTTATTTGTGTTGTTGATAAATTAGTCATTCAGTTCTTAATACAATTTTGTTGTTCTACTTATCCTTAAGTAAGCTTAAAGGTGGTGAATATCAAGCATCCACAAAAAAAAAAATCATTGAACAACCTTTTTAACAAAGTCCATCCGTGATCAATTATGATAACACAACCATCCCAGGAACATCTTAATTCTTACCGCATGTCTTTCACTCACTTTCTAAAAGGGCCAGTTTATATCTGGCATGACAAAATAGTAGATGTTTTTGTTTCAGTATCATTCTCCTGCTTACATCGTAAAATTAATGCATGTTGAATAAAGCAACATTCATCTTACTCCAATTAGCCACTTAATCCCTTGTTAGTTGTTACAAT
Organism: Linaria vulgaris; assembly: GCA_948329865.1. NCBI lineage: Eukaryota > Viridiplantae > Streptophyta > Magnoliopsida > Lamiales > Plantaginaceae > Linaria > Linaria vulgaris. Next base: position 79,854,641 of record OX415254.1, read on the forward strand.
CCACCTACTCAAAGTAGTAGCAACTCCTATTTTAGTAGCTTGTGATATGATCCAACACACCAAGTAAAATAGTTACACGAATAAATGTACTCACTGAATCTGGAATTCATTTCATAAAAGCAGAGCACAAAGGTCTATGTACATTATTCTTTCCCCTATTAGGGTAACCACAATCTGAACAACATATGGTATCTATCAACAGCTGTTCATGTTTCTGATATCTAAATGTACACAATGAATCTGGAATTCATTTCATTAAAGCAGCACATATGGCCTCTGTACATTAGTATTTTCTCCTGTTGGCTAATCACTAATAACAGCATGAACAAAATATCGCATCCAAAATCTAAAAACGCCGTACAATAGAACTCAGAATCGATATCTAAAAGAGAAAGTCAGTTGATTTCCTATACATGAAATCTTCAAAGGCTGTTATCAAAGAATCAAACCAACTTATAGTAAAAGTTGGCTCCAGAGTTAAGAACCTCATATCTTTTCCCACACGGGCATTTGCAGTGAATTGTAAAGCCGGCACCCTTATTCTCATCAACCCACACTGCTCCTTCAGTTTCAGTATTAGATTCTTGATCACCCTTTTAATTTAAAAACCCACAACAAATTACTTCTATATTCAGAAAAGAACAAAAGAAACCAAAATCGAACACGAAAGTAGTACCTTTTCACAGTCATCTTCAGAGGGGATAACAGCCACTGCTGCTTCTTCTTCTTGTTGTTCATCTTCACTCATGATGTGATGAAACCATTGAGTCATTTCTTGCATTTTCTCATTCATTCTCTTCAATCTCTGCAACAAGTCAAGAAACAAAAAAAGGAATAAACTTTCACAACCCCATACAGTTAAAAAGGAACAAATTTGAGTCTTACCCAATTACTAAAAAATCTTGAAATTATCACATAACAAGAAACAGGGAGACTATTTTCACAACCCAATATAATTAAAAATTAAAAAGGAAAAAACTTGCATTTTACCCATTAATGAAATCTTGAAATCATCAAAATTACTAAATCACCTTAGAACTAGGGCTTTCTTGATCAGAGCTAGGAGATTGCGAGACAGTTCTAGCGGGAGGTGGCGGCGGAGTGGACGGAATCTGATAATCAGAGGGAATGGGAGCAGAGGATGTGCGGCGGAGAGGCGGCGGAGGAAGTGGCGGAAGAGAAGAGGATTTATTGTTCCTCGCAGTAGTATTGTTGTTCTTATTCTCGCGTGGCGGTGATTTGAGTAGCTCAGCTGAAGCAGCGAGTAAGGAATGAGTGGGTTCGGAATTCGAACGTCGGAGCGGTGGTAGTGCGGCGGCGGCGGGATTAGGAAAAAGGGCGGTTCTTTTTGAAAAGAGTTTGAGCTGGAATGGAGATAATTTTCGTGATGGGTAAGAAGAAATAGAAGGTGAGCATCTTTTCTTGGAGGTGCGAGTGTTGATGGATGGAGGAGTGGCAGTGGCGGTGGCGGTTGTGGTGGTGTTGGAGCTATTCATGGTGGCGGAGAGAGATTTATTTTGAACTGTAATTTGTAAAAAATATAATAAAGCTGGAATGAAATCTGACTTTGGGTTTATATATAAATTAGCGGGAAGCAAAAAGGTAGGAATGGATACCACGGCAACATTTTTACAGGATGGTCCCCAAAAAAAGTAAAATGTCCTCTTCAACGTTTACAATTTTGTACAAACACCCCCTGAAACTAAACCTAACGAACAAAAATGCAAATTATACGAGTTCAAAAGTGAATGGTTGAATGAGACTAAACCTAACGGACAAAAATGCAGATTATACGAGTTCAAAAATGAAAGGCTGACTAAGAATTTAAAGAGTATTCGCATAAAATCGCAATTGGGTGGGTGGGTGGGTGGGTGGGTGGGGGAAGGGGAGCATTTCTTTGAAACCTTAGGAGGCAATTTGTGAAAGCCCTCAAACGTTCAAACGTTGGGTGAGAAAATGGGATTTATCCTAATTTCATTATAAAACCCCTCTCTTAAAATTATACTACGTATAAATTTGTAATCTCTTATATAATTTAGGAAGAATTACACAAATACCCATTAGGTGTTAAGTATTCCTAGGAATACTTCTCTTGTTTGAAAAATTACATAAAGACCCCTTAAGAAATAAAATATTTAAGACAAGCTTGTCGCTTTAATCTCTTTGGTATGAAGAAATGCAAGCATAACCTCAAGTACAATTTACCGTTCTTTACATCTAGCCGCAAAGCTTCAAATGGCGCACAGTTATGGTTAAGGTAGTAGCTCTCTGGTTTATCGTATGTTCTCTTACTACCAAAATGTTTTTGTTCCTGTATATATTAAAAGGTTCAAAGTTTGGTGGAACAGTGACAACTCAAACACCTTTTTGGCACTAAAGAGTTGGAGTACTATTTGCAAATCGATGGGTAAATCGAGGGGGGAGGTGGGGTGGTTTGCATTTAAACGCTTTTCTGATTTCAACGGTGTCCTCCTTTCTAGAATGCGATGGTAAATTCTCTCGAAGCAATAAACCTTGGTTGAATTCTTTTTCGGATAAAGATTTTTGGACTCTTAATGTTAAAAATGACGGCTTTTGGCTTTGGAATAATATTTGCAGTTATTGAGATATTTTTCCTTTTCGAAACGTTTTATTTTCAAAATCTTCAAAAAATTCGATGTTCGTATTTTTTGAGAACCGTGAATACCTTCAAATTAAGGACTTCAAAATCCTAGTGGCCTTCTCCTCAAATCTTATTATGACCTATGTAAAGGACCTCTAACTTGCAAACAAAAATGAGTGCGTTCGGACAACCTTGAGCTCTATTTTCTCCGTTGATCTTGTTAATGAAATCCTAAATATTAACATTGCCGAATCTATGGGACCATGTAGCGTGATTGGACGATACCAATCACGGGCATTCACTTCTAAAAGCGCCTATTTAGTGGATCAAGCACGATGCTTAACCCCACCCCGACACCTTTTGCTAACTCTAGAAGCTTATTTGGTCAACCCCAACTCATAATAGGCTTAAGTTGTTGGATTGAAAACTTTTATGCGATGCTCTTCCAACTTAAGCAAAGTCGAACAACAATAAGTTGGGAGGTAAGTGATAATACGAAATTAACCGTGTTGGGTAATTCCTTAATTATCGAAAAGTTGTTGTTCAAAATGCAATTCCCGTGATTTGTAGAAAGAAAGTGTATGGGTACGAGAGTTTATACGATGGAGGATTTTGAATTACGAAGACCCTTTGAGTATAGAAAAAGAGAGATAACTTGAATAAATAAAGAGGAATATGTTATTTGCAAAGTATAATATAGAGTGCATGTATGTTATCTCAATCTAAGTTGGTTTACAATGTTGATCCAGCTTTCTATTTATAAGGCCTCAGGTCTGCAAGTGGGATTGGTCGTACCCCCTCTTAGATGGTGAGTATGGGCATCTATAAATATCGCTTCGTGGTGGATGAATCTATTGACAATAGTGAATACGGACCGCCTGTGAGTAAAGAAGGTTATGTTAATAAAGTGTGGCATTCATTCATGGCATCTGTGATTCTTGCTCCAAGTGGAGAGTGTCAGTGGCCCTTTGTTCGTTGTGAGCAGCCTGACATACAACTTCAAGGTCGTGGCTGGTTACATATACGAGGGCCTTAGTAGTCAAACCCTTTTTAGGGGGTAATCCGGTCTTTCTCTAGTCCGATGTATTTATGCATTATCAGTAAGCCTAACAAAGTTGTTGCTATGTAAACTATTAGGATTGAGTACATTGCGTTAGCTAAGGGTGTAAAAGAATCTTTGTGGTAGGAAGGTATGTCGAGAGAGCTAAAGGTTTAAGAAGAAGTTGTCACATTGTTTTGTAACAACCAAACTGCCATTCATTTGTCCAAGATTGAGATGTATGATGAGAAGACTAAGCACGTGCACACCAAAATTGTCTCATATGATCCGATCTCGCCATCTTTCATGTCTGATTAGTTTCTACTCCGTGATTTTGCCACCATTCTGTTGCCGTTCCACCGCAGTTGCACTGTTCAGCTCGCACTGCCATTTTCTTCGTAATATGTCCGTTTTGAGTTGTCTTCTATGGGCAGCAGCTATGGATTGTGATGTTTTCTTGTTAATTTGTTTGTATCTTGTTGATTTGGTTATGTTTTAGCAGTCTTAGCGTTTGAGTGATTGGTTTTGTGGAAATTGTGCTCTTTGAGATGGATTTGAAGGGTTTGTCTATCTGTGTTTCCCAAATAATCCAATGGGATAGCCGAGGACGAGAGTTTGTTGAGATTTCTAGCACTAGTAGTGCCCCCATCATCATCCAAAGTTGCGACAATTCCAGAGCATGAGTATTCTAAATTCCTTCAGTATCAAGTTGTAGCATCTCTTTTCATGACTTCCCTTGCTTAATTAGGTAACCCTTCTGCTTGTTTATCCTATAGCATTTTTACCGCAACACTCCCTAAATACACCTCACATAAATATATAATATTACAAGAGGAAAGAAAGAATTATATGATAAAAGAACTCTGAGTTTTGGATTATACAAATAGCAGGGAATGTCCTGCTATTTATAGGATTCAAATTGGTGCAACACACACGGTTTTGCACCAATGTCAAGTTGGCGATTAAGGCCAACTTTCATCTTAAGGCCAACTTTCATCTGCCATCTTCCACTACTCCACAAATTGAAGTTTGTCGAACAAAGTTCTTAGCATGGATGATACGAGGAAAACAGATGGCCATGGTCTTTTTATACTGGTTAGTTCTTCCTCAATATGAATACAAAAAGAAAAAAACTATGTAAGAACTAAGGGAAGAATAGAAGCCAAGTTGTGGAGTTGATTTGTGTTGGATGTCTGATTAGTTTTTTTTTTTTTTTAGCTCATCTCCATATATTATATATGGATAATTCTATCAAACCCCCCAAACTATGGGGTCATTTACCGCACAGGGTCAGAACTTTAGTTTTAGCGGCAGTGCCCCCTAAACTTTGGTCGTTTGTGCGAATTTCTCAATTTTCCAGTTTTTTGCAATTTTTCCACCAAAAATCACCGAAAAAATTATTTAAAGTTTGACTAAAACCTTCGTCTCGATGAGACGGTTCCAATGGTGGTGACGGTGATGCAAAATTCAAAGTTATAAGATGGGAATTCTAATTTAAGTGCAATACACTTAAATTAAATTTCCCGTGTATTGGCTTTGAATTTTGCGACACCGTCACCACCATCAGAACCGTCTCATCGAGACGAAGGTTTTAGTCAAACTTTAAATAATTTTTTCGATGATTTTTTGTGGAAAAATTGCAAAAAACTGGAAAATGGAGAAATTCGCACAAACGACCAAAGTTTAGGGGGCACTGCCGCTAAAACTAAAGTTCTGACCCTGTGCGGTAAATGACCCCATAGTTTGGAGGGTTTGATAGAATTATCCCTATTATATATATATATATATATATATATATATATAAGTGGATATAGGACAATCTTTGATGGCAGAATTGGTGGTGAAGGCATTCAAGAGAGGACCAAAGTTGTACCATAAGTACATGAAGGATCACATGGTTTTGTCTTACATTTATTGTCCATTTACAAATGCTGAACCAACTATATATACATATGTTCTGTGAGAGACAACTTTCCCCACAACTTCTAACTATATGATACTTTGAATGGTGGACATGATCAAAATGAAAATACTGAGAATTATAGATGGCTCTTGTCCACTCATCCATAAGACAAAGATGGATATCAGATATAGCTTATGTAAAGTTGTTGGGATAGCAATGCAATTATTCATGTTTCTACTGATTTAATCCTTGGTGTTGAGTTGATGTAGGAACACAAAAGATATCCCATGTATATAAGGCATCACACATTACCACACAATGGATTTCCAAATGGGTCCTTTGTGTTGCTATTTGACAGGGTTGGTAGGGAACATTGTTGTCAAGCACACATATGCTTCAGTTTTTGCTTGATAACTTATATGATGGTTGGAAGACAAATCATGTGATTCTTCATGTGCTCTTGTTTCTTTATTTTACCAAAAAAAAAAAAAAATTGAATTTCTCAAGGATATACCATTTTCAAGTTTGCTTATATATACCACACATCTCTTTACTTTAACCATCAACAAGTACCCAAAAAACTCATATTATTCAGCAGTCACTTGCTTCCCAAAAGGCTTCTGCTTTCTTTCCAATTTACTTTCTGTGTCAACAAGATTCACATAATCACGAACATGGCCATTCACAAAATGCTTAAACGATCATTATCAGCTGGAAAAAGATCAAGTTCAATGGTAACCGATGTCCCAAAAGGGCACTTGGCTGTTTATGTTGGGGAGAGTGAGCGAAAGCGCTTTGTTATTCCACTGTCGTACATAAATCACCCTTCATTTCAAGATTTGCTATGTCAAGCTGAAGAAGAATTCGGATTCCATCATCCAATGGGTGGTCTGACCATTCCGTGCAGTGAAGATTTGTTCATTGATCTCACTTCTAGCTTGAGCAGAAGATGATATTAGATATTTAACAAGAGTTATCGTTCTTGCAGACTAGTATAACTAAAGATAGTTCTTTTGTTATTTTCCTTCCTTTTTACATAGATTTGCCAAGAAAGATTGTATATATGGACAAAGTTACAGATGAATACATGGACAAAATTATTATGTGGTTTGACTTGTTAGCACAAACAACTCTAAAATCCAATTTATTATTTCACAGTGATCTTTACTACATTTCTGTTTATTTCTTAAGTAAAACTTAGTACCGAGAATATAAGTACAAAAACACAATCTTGTGAAACCATTTTTTCAGGAAAATATGTTCTCAACAAACTTTACTAAATAATACTTCTTTTATGAGTCTATGAGCAATTACGGTGATACAATCGTCGAAAAATATCTCAAGTTTCTTTCATTATGCCTTGCATAAAATATATAGTAAAACCTTGGTTATTGGCATAAGAGCAACTAATAACATCTGGTTATATGCGATATAAAAGCTGATGGCACTTCTAATATTTTAAATTCAATGTTTTGTCAAATGATACATATGGTGATTATTTCTTTTCAGTTTTAACTTTGAATCCGCAATAGTACTGCAATATTAAACCAGAAATAGAAACTTATGTTGTCAAAAATTGCTCAGGTCTGTCATTGCTTACAGTTGGTATAATTGATGATTTGAAGACAAAACCATGTGATTATTCATGTGATAATGTTTCTAGTTATGTCACAGACTCACAACTAATATCACTGTTCAAAATCAAAGTTTGGTGCAACTTGCATTAAATGAAAATGAAACATGAAGCAACTTGCAGATACATATAACAATATTCATTGACACTATTTGTGGTTAAGAAATTTCTGAAAGACCAAACTGGTACATGAGGGATTATGTGCCTTTGCCTTCATTTGCGTGTAATCAACAATGTTGCTATGAATTTTATGTGTGATGTTGATCTATACAGAAGATAAAGAAATCCCACTACTAAATTTGTGCAAATTGAGGTTTAAATAAATGCATCAAACATTACTACCCCACCGGTCTGAAACGGGTCCTTTTAGAGGTACATTTGCAGAGTTTGTGGGGATACAATTGCCTTCAAAGACTCAATTTGCCATATAAACTTATGTGATGATGACTGAAGACAAATCCATGTGATTCTTCATGTGCTTATGTTTTCATCAGCATCAAATATCCACCTCTTGTTCACCAATGAAGGACTAATATCACTTCATTTTTCACCTATATATACAACAGATTTCTGTGATCATAACCATCATCAACTCCTCAATATATTTTTACATTCCCTGCTTCAAAAAAGTATTCTTGTTTCTTTCCATTTCAATTTCTATTCAACAATATTCTGACCTAACACAAACATGGCCATAAACAAATTGCTTAGACGGTCTCTATCAGCCGGAAAAAGATCAAATTCCACAGGAACTGATGTTCCAAAAGGGCATTGTGCTGTCTATGTTGGAGAATACGAAAAGAAGCGCTTCGTTATTCCTGTATCGTACTTGAATCACTCTTCATTTCAAGATTTACTATGTCAAGTTGAAGAAGAATTTGGGTTCAACCATTCAATGGGTGGCCTAACCATTCCTTGCAGTGAAGATTTATTCATGGATCTTACTTCTAGCCTGGGCAGACGATGATTTATAGCAAAAAAGATTAGGAACATATTCTGTTAGACTAGCTTTAGGACAAATATATATTTTCTTTTTTTCTTTTTCAACAGAGAATTGGTTGGACAAAGTTACATAGTTAGAGTATGAATACATGGAAGTTTAGCCATTTTTGAGATGCAAAAGTGTTATCTGGTTTGAGTTGTTAGCATAAATACCATATGAACAACTCACAATCATAATCATTCTTTTATTAGTGATGTATGCTGTAGTTCCGAAGAATATCTTAATTCTTCCTAGCTCCATGTCATTTCACTATCTTTTGGTCCAAGTATCATTCTTGAACCACTTAGGACCTAACTATCCCACAAAGAAACTAAAAAGATAAAAAAAAATGAAATGTAAGCTGGAGAAAAATCAGAGACAGGAAATGCAGAGATTCAATATTCTTCAGGGCATTTTTATAAGGCTCCAGAACACATCACATGGACATGACTAAGGGCAAATACTTTCTGTCTACGTTTGTCTCAATACCTTTGAACCAATGTCTCCGAACCATGGAGTGCAAAGTAGCACTACATCACTTTCAGATTAGGTCGATAAATATCATTACTTAAGGAGCCATAAATTCATTTTCCAAATCACGTTTGTATTTGTCCTCGTTCTGATGCAGTAGGAAATATAGATTGGTCTATTTGGTTTATCATAAACAATGTTTTGGCGGAAGAATGACGATTATTTATACTGGATTAGGTCCCTACTTGGACTTGTTCTTTTTTATGCCTGATGAATAAGCAGATGACAAGAAAAATTCTGCCGTATGGCCTCAATACAGTTACCTAAATTGGATCTATACTTCTTTTTATGTTGGCTACAAATGCCAAATGTATCAAATGAATTCAGGGTAATTTGTAAACCCTGAGGTGTAAAGACATCAATGATCACATATTACGCTCCATACATCGATATGCGAGGAAAAACGGGTATCCATGGTTTTTGACTTTTCGTAGACGTGAGTTTTCCGCAAGAGGGACAAGGAAGGGAGTAAATGGAACTCTTCAAAAGCTTAGAAAACAAGAGAAACATCAAGTTATCTATTGAGTGATAAATTATATATTGAGAAGAAATTCATATACATTGTGCAACAAAAATATTTAACAGTAGATGGTGAAAGCATTAAAATAAGACCAAAGTTAGACCATATTAGTAGACAACATACTCCCACATATTTAAATCATAGGCCAATTCGAGTTTTGGACATATTAATAATAAATAAACTTGAATAATAGATGCATGTTATCTACTCAACCATAAGACAGGATTGATTGCAGATGACTTAATATTATTAATATGGAGATATGGTATAGCAATTAACCATGATTCTGAAGTGGTAAAGAAGTCGTCAAGCGTTATTATCCAATTTGTCTCCAATGGGACCTTTGAGGGCCATGCCAATGGAGTTGGTAGGGAACATTTGTTCTGAAGCACTTATATGATGATTGAGAGACAAGTACAAGTACATGTGCTTATGTTTCTGAGTGCACCAAAAGAATCTGAGTTTCTTAAGGATAGAGCATATGCATCCTTGCTTATATATACTGCAACACATTTCCTGGATTACAACCATCAAATTTCTCAACTCTCACTTGATTTACAAAAGAAGTCTACTTTTCTTTCTATTTCACCTTCTGTTTCAAAAAAGGTTTACTTAAATTTAAATACAAAAAAAATGGCCATTCACCAAGTTCTTAGACGGTCTTTATCAGGCGGAAAGAGATCATCTTCAGCAAGAACTGATGTTCCAAAGGGTCATTTGGCTGTCTATGTTGGGGAGAGTGAAAAGAAGCGCTTCGTTATTCCCCGTATCATACTTGAACCACGCCTTGTTCCAAGATTTGTTATGTCAAGCTCAAGAAGAATTTGGGTTCAATCATCCAATGGGTGGCCTAACCATTCCTTGCAGCGAGGATTTATTCATCGATATCACTTCAAGCTTGGGTAGAAGATGATATATAGCAAGACTACATGTTTTTTGTAGAATAGTATAGGGAGAAATAATTTTCATTCTTTTTTCTTTCTTAAACATAGAATTTGTCAGGAAAAATTGTATCGACCGACAAAGTTACAAATAAATGAATACATGAAAAATTATCCGTTTTCAGATGCGAAATATTCGTTTAAGCTTATGAGCCATGATCAAATATGATGATACGACCATCTCGAGAATGTCTCAAGTTTTCTTCTTACCCGCATAGAAGATAGATATTCTTAAGGCTCAGATTTTATAAGCCTATTTATCGAAAAATTGGAAGATATAAAGTTCATATACAATATTTAAGTAACATCATTTAATTTGCTCACTCATACAGTTACTTGCAATTTTACAGCAGATGCAACCATTGGAGTATGTTCTAATAGCATTACATATGTACTTCAAATATTGCTATACAGTATGAACCATAAACCAGCAACCTATGGTGGGTTGTGTATGCTTCAACTTGTTGACAATTCAGTTTGTCATTGCTTACAGTTGGTATAGTTGATGATTTGAAGACAGAATCATGTGATTATTCATGTGATAGTGTTTCTAGTTATATCACAGTTTATATCACTATTCAAAATCGAAGTTTGGCGCAACTTGCATTAAATGAAAATGAGACATAATTCAGGTTGTAGATAATAAGTGGCAATCTTTATAGGCACAATTTGTGGTTAAGACATTCAGTTAGGACAAACTAGTACATGAGGAATCATGTGCTTCTGTCTTACAATTGCGTGCAATCAGCCATGTTTGTATGAAGTTCAATATGATATGATTATCTATTTAAAAACTTAAAAAAAAAAGTCCCACTAAACCTGTGCATTTTGAGGTTTAAAGAAGTGCATCAAACATTACAACCCCACCGATTTGAGAGGGGTCCTTTTAGAGCTAAGTTGACAGAGTGTGTAGGGATACAATTGTTCTCAGATACTCATATGTTTTAGTTGTTGCCATAAAATTTAATTCTATGATGATGGTTGAAGACAAAACCATGTGCTTATGCCTGATAAGATTTATCATCCATCAAACATACCAAAAAAAAAATCTAATGTTGAAGGATTAATCATTTCAATATTCACCTATATATACAACACATTTATGTGTTCACAACCATCAACAACTCCTCATTATATATCAAAATTCTCTGCTTTCGAAAAAGTATTCTAGTTTCTGTCCAAATCACTTCCTGTTTCAACAAGATTTTCACTTTTACACAAGCATGGCGATAAAAAACTTGCTTAGACGGTCTCTATCAGCCGAGAAAAGATCAAATTCCACAGGAACTGATGTTCCAAAAGGGCATTGTGCTGTCTATGTAGGAGAATACGAAAAGAAGCGCTTCGTTATTCCTGTATCGTACTTGAACCACCCTTCTTTTCAAGATTTACTATGTCAAGTTGAAGAAGTATTCGGGTTCAACCATCCAATGGGCGGTCTAACCATTCCCTGCAGTGAAGATTTATTCATGGATCTCACTTCTAGCTTGTCCAGAAGATGATTTAATATCTTAAAAACATACTTTGTTAGACTAGTTTGAGGACAAATATTTTTTTTCTTCTCTATTTTCAACAGAGAATATTGTTGGACAAAGTTACATAGTTAGAGTATGAATACATGGAAATTTAGCCATTTTGAGGCGCAGAAGTGTTATCTGGTTCGAGTTGTTAGCACAAATACCATATGAACAACTCACAATCATAATCATTCTTTTATTAGTGATGTATGCTGTGTGCCTATTCTGTTTAAGTAAGCTTCATTATCAAAAACATTAAGCACAAACAAGCATTTCTGGAATACTTACTTTTAAGATAAAACGACTCTTTCAATTTTTTACTCAATAATCTTTCATATGAAGTCCACAATCCATGTTCAATTATGATAACAGAAAGATTAAAAGAACATCTTAATTTTTACTCCATGTCAATTGACTATCCTTCTGGTCCGAAGTATCATTCTTGAGCCACTTAGGATTTCTGGCTTTGCTGTGCTAACTAAGGTTCCTTCACCCAAATAATGAGGGGCCTAACTATTCCCGTACATAAACTAAAAAGATCGAATAATGAAATGTAAGCTGGAGAAAAACCAGAGTCATGAATAGTTATCTAGTAAGATTTCATTATTCTTCAGGGCATCTTTATAAGGCTCCACAACACATCCACTGGACATAACTAAGGATGATTACTTTCTGTCTACGTTTGTCTCAATACCTTTGAACAATGTTATTGTTCAGAATACAGATATTGTCATCAGCCAATTTCTCTGAACCATCGATTGCTGAAATTAGCGCTGCAACACTATAGTTAGATTTAAATACATTACCCAAAGTTGGGTCTATACTTTTTGATTAAATGAGTTTAGGGCAAGTTGTAGATTTTCAGGTGTAAAGACATCAATTGTTCATATATGGTTACCACCAATCCCAACTACTACATGCAACATGTATCCATGGTTTTCTTAGAGGTTAGTTCTTCTGCAATAGGGACAGACAGGGGGGAACTGAAACTCTTCAAAAGCTTTAAAAAAACAAGGGAAACCTCAAGTTATTGTAGTGTTCAGTGATAAAGTACATATGCAAGAGAATCATATACATTTTGCAACAATATCTTTAACAACAGACTTGTGATAAGCAGTCAAATAAGACTAAAGTTATACCATGAGTACAATCAATGAAATTTATGTTAATAGACAGCATACTCACACAGTTATAAACCATAGGGCACTTACCATTCTGAACATAATAAATTGAAATATATTTGAATTATAGATGCCTCTCCAATCAACCATAAGACAGGATTGGTTGCAGATTACCTAATATTAATATGGTGAGATGGCATAGCAATTAACCATGTTCTGAAGATGTAAAGAAAGCATCAAGCATTATTATCCAATTTGTCTCCAATGTGACCTTTGAGGGCCATGTCATGAAGTTGGTAGGGAACATTTGTTGTGAAGCACTTGTATACTTCAGTTTTTTGCTTTAAAAGCTTATGTGATGATTGAAAATACTAGTTCATGTGTTTATGTTTCTGAGTGTACCAAAAAAAATCTGAGTTTGGATATAGCTTATTCATCCTTGCTTATATATACAACACATTTCCTGGAATACCACCATCAAATTACTCAACTCTCACTTGCTTTACAAAAGTTATCTACTATTCTTTCTATTTTACCTTCTACTTCTGAAAGATTTACTTACACTAAAAAATGGCCATTCAACAAATTCTTAGACGGTCTTTATCAGCCGGAAAGAGATCATCGTCAGCAAGAACTGATGTTCCAAAGGGGCATTTGGCTGTCTATGTTGGGGAGAATGAAAAGAAACGCTTCATTATTCCCGTATCATACTTGAACCACGCCTTGTTCCAAGATTTGTTATGTAAAGCTGAAGAAGAATTTGGGTTTAATCATCGAATGGGTGGCCTAACCATTCCTTGCAGCGAAGATTCATTCATCGATATCACTTCAAGCTTGGGTAGAAGATGATATACATAGCAAGACCTCTTGGAAACATGTTTTGTAGACTAGTATAGGGAAAATTAGTTTTCATTCTTTTTCTTTCTTAGACACGGAATTTGTCAGGAAAAATTGTACCTACGGACAAAGTTAGAGATGAATACATGAGAAATTATCCATTTTACAGATGCAAAATATTCATTTGGTTCGACTTGTTAGGACAAACAGTTCAAATCAATCTTTTCATTTATAGTCTATAGTTTTTATTGTTAAACGCTCCTTATAGTAAATACTGATAAAATATTAAGTAAAGACACACATTTATGTGGAACCATTTTCCAAGTAAATATGTTCTGTACAAAATGCCATAGATACAAATTATTTTTAAGCTTGTGAGCCATGATCGATTACGATGATACAACCTTCGCAAGAGTGTCTCAAGTTTCATCTTACTCGTACAGAAGATAGGTTTACTTAACACTCAGATTTTACGAGCCCGTTTAACATTATTTTGGAAGATATAACAGTTCACATACAAAATTTAAGTAACATCTATTGAATTCTGCACCCATACCATAACTTGCGGTTTTGCAGCAAATGCAACCATTGAAGTATGGTCTAAAGTAATGCATAACTTTTTAGTTATCATTATGCATCAGATTATTCTGATACAACCAAAGTTTTGCCTAATGATATGGTATTTGGATAATCGGACAAAATACTAGAACCATAAGATCTCAACATATAGTGGGGTTTGATATGTTTCTACTCGTTAACAGGCTCAGTCTGTCATTGCTTACAGTCCGTATACTTTAACATAATTTGAAGACAGAACCATGTGATTATTCATGTGATAGTGTTTCTAGTTATGTCACAGCTCATCTCACTATTCAAAATCAAAGTTTGGTACAACTTGCATTAAATGAAAATGAAACATTATGCAGCTTGATGATAATATGTAACAATCTCCATTGGTACAATTTGTGGGGAAGGCCATTTAGATAGGACCAAACTGGTACATGAGGGATCATGTGCTTGTGTCTTCCAATTGCGTGCAATCAACCTTGTTTGTATGAATCTCAGTTTGTGGTGATTATATATCTGCTTAAGATGATACATAAATCTCACTAAACTTAACGCATTTCGAGGATTAAAGAAACACATCAAACATTTCGACCCTACCAGTTTGAGAGGGGTCATTTAGAGCTAAGTTGACAGAGTATGTAGGGATACAATTGTTCTCAAACACTCGTATGTTTTAGCTGTTGCAATAAAAACTAATTATGTAATGATGGTTGAAGACAAAACCCATGTGCTTATGCATGATAAGATTTATCATCCATCAAATATTCACCAAAAAATCTAATGCTGAAGGATTAATCACTTCAATATTCACCTATATATACAGCAGATTTCTGTGATCATAACCATCAACAACTCAATATATTTTAACATTCCCTGCTTCAGAAATAGTATTCTTGTTTCTTTCCATTTCATTTCTGTTTCAGCAAGATTCTCACTTAACGCAAACATGGCGATTAGCAAATTGCTTAGACGGTCTCTATCAGCTGAGAAAAGATCAAATTCCACAGGAAGTGATGTTCCAAAAGGACAATGTGCTGTCTATGTAGGAGAATACGAAAAGAAGCGATTCGTTATTCCTGTATCGTACTTGAACCATCCTTCGTTTCAAGATTTACTATGTCAAGTAGAAGAAGAATTCGGGTTCAACCATCCAATGGGTGGCCTAACCATTCCTTGCACTGAAGATTTATTCATGGATCTCACTTCTAGCTTGGCCAGAAGATGATTTCATATCTAAAAATATTAGGGACAGTTTTTAGAATTGTTTTAGAACAAATATTTTTTTTTTTTTTTTTGCTAACAGAGACTTTGTTAGGAAAAGTTGTATATCTGTACTACGTTGCAAAGTTAGTACGAACTAGGAATACGCGAGAATTCAGCCATTTTCCATATGCAAAAGAATTGTCGGGTTTGAGTTGTTAGCACAAATAGCGTATGAATTCAACAGTTTGAATTTTTGCTGTGTAGTTGACCTGAAGAGCAAGCTTGATAATGGAAAGTTGGAAACCATTAAACCCAAACAAAGTTGGGATAATTCTATCAAACCCCCCAAACTATGGGGTCATTTACCGCACAGGGTCAGAACTTTAGTTTTAGCGGCAGTGCCCCCTAAACTTTGGTCGTTTGTGCGTGTTGGTTTTAGTGCGTGTTCCGGTCACATTTTACCGGAATATTCTTAGAATATTCCCTCACGTGTCCGACTCACGTGACCCGTAAGGGGTAAAATAGACCCGTCACATAAAACATTAAAAAACTAATTAAAAAAAACTCTAAAGTTCAGGGGGCAAAATGTAACACTCAGTTACATCTTTCTACACTTACCAAACTGACGGGCGATTTTAGGGTCCTTACAATCGATTACTTTCAGATACATATACATACATACAACTCCCCCAATCAACAATTCGCAATATCTCCTTCCTTCATCGTTTTTCAATCTCTTCTCCGATTGTTAATTTGTACTGATTCTAGGGTTTGTTATTTCAATCAATCGATTTATTTATTTATTAAATCAATCAATTGAACAACAACAACAACAACAACAAATGGATTGGAGTAACGTGACGGTCGATGATCTGATCGAAGCCCTCCGTGAAGTCGATTGGTCGTCTCCTCCTCGTCCGTTATCGGAATTCTTCTCTCGATTCACTTTTCCGCGTTCCTATTCCAAATGTGCGATGGTTTAGCATGTGCTTAGATGTTAATTGTTTGCTGGTTGTTATAATTATGCTTGTGGATTTCAGGATTGGGGTTTATACGGAAGCCGCTGGCGATTGTTGCTCGATTAATGACGGCTCTCACCATTGCTTTCTTAAACGAGAGCAGAGAAAGAAGAAGAAGAAGAAGACGATGGGGCACTCCAACGTGTGGAACTCTCACCCTAAAAACTACGGCTCTGGATCCCGTACCTGGTATCCCCTCGTCTCTTCTCATTCGATGTTTTAATTTTCAATTCGTTAAAAAAAAAATATTGATTAGATTTATGCTCTATCTGTGTTTAATTGTTGTATGTATCTGTTATTGTACTCAAGCATAATGGTAGAATGATTAGTGCATTGAAGTGGCTAACAACATTCATTTGAGAATCTGTTATATTGAGTTATAGTTCGTTAGTGATTTAAGGTTTACTGACTAAGAAATTACCTTTTTAATTTTGCATAATTTGGATTATATGCTTTTCATGTTTAAAATCTTGATTTTTCGTTGAGAGGTGTCACTGTTATCTTACGAGACAAGTTGTTTTCTGTTGGTTATTGTGTATTGTGTTTGTTCTGCAAAATTAGTTGCCCTCAGATATGACGATGATGGGCTATTGATTGATTGATTACTAGTGTTTTCTCTTATGATTCCCAGAATTTGCTGTTGGCTTCATCAAGTATCGTTAACCGATCAGATGTTGCAAGTTACAGAGAGTTGTTGAGGTTAAATTCCATTTATGTGCAGTCCATTTTTTTTAATTTTTTTGTCCTTGCTATCTGCCTGAACCACCCAAATTAATTATCTAATTTTCTTGTGTTTTTGATGCAGACATCAAATAAGGAAATGGTGAGCAGAATAGGGAACAAGAGAGTGAACAAAATTCGGAGGAAGTGAAGTGGTTATGACCACTATTTTGTGAGGGATAACCATGTTATGTTCTTTCTTAATTTGTAATGAAGAATTGAGATCTATTTAGTTTCAAAATGTTGTTGGACTTTGTTATCCTTCGTTGTTAATTATGTTGATGATGCCCTTTCTTATTTTGTTAAGCCTTCAAAAGGCACTTCACAATAGAGTGAGCAGGATTTTGAAGGGCAATCAGCCGTTATGACCACTATTTTGGGAGGGATAACAATGTTTTGCATTTTGTTATGAACAGTTCTTATTTTTCTTGTAATGTAGGAGTATGAACAATTGATGTTATGGCTTGAGATGTTTTGTTATTTTGATGTTGAATTTTTGATGTTCTAATGGTGTATAATTGGTGTATTTAGTCATCCTTTTTTATGGTATATGATGTTTTTTTTAGTGTATATAAATGACCAAACTAATAAAATTCAGGGCCTAAATTAGTAATGGAAAATATAGTTAAGGGGGCGTTTCAGAAAATTAAAATATAGTTAAAGGGTATAACTTCAAAAGAAACAATAGTTCAGGGGGCAAATCGCACACTTCATAGTTCAGGGGGCAAAACGCACACTTAGTATAGTTTGGGGTGCGACAAAGTTTAAAAGAATTTTTTTGGACAAAAATGCCCTTAAACTATAACATGTGTTGTGCACGTGGCTTACTGTTCCGGTAAAAATATGTTCGGAAAACGCACAAAAGTAAATCGCACAAACGACCAAAGTTCAGGGGGCACTGCCGCTAAAACTAAAGTTCTGACCCTGTGCAGTAAATGACCCCATAGTTTGGGGGGTTTGATAGAATTATCCCAACAAAGTTTAAGAAACATCTAATTAAGATAAAATGGCTTTTTACGATTTCTACTTGGGGATAAATAATCTTATAATCCTTTTGATCAAGTCCACAACTCATGATTGTTAGAAATTGGGGATAAAGAAAAGAATTGTTAGAAATTGAGGATACATAAAAGAATATGATACAAAATATAAGTGAGTTTCTTTGAGGGCGTGAACTTAAAACAATTTCCTAAAAACAATATTTTCATTGTATAATAAGAAAATCTGCTTCCCATGATACAACAAGGAATTTTGGAATTTCTATAAGATGTAGAAAATTGTTTTTGTTAATTAAATAAAGTCAGAATCTGCATCAATATATTTATAGAACACGAAGATTTCTAATTGAACATACACATGTTTATTCACAACAGTTGTGTCCCGTAGGATATATTGCACTCTTTCACTAATAATACTACTACGAGTTGCAACTTTTCTCGACTAGTTGTGTCCCTTAGGATAGATTTGCACCTTTTCACAATTAAATTTAGATCTAAACATAATAGAATTTGAACATTAAAATACTATGTGGGTTATAACTCTTCAATCTTCATTAATTTATTTCGATTTAAAACAAAATAAATTAGGGATAAAAACATCAAGCCCTCCAACCTATGGGCATTTTTGCGGGTTGCCCCTTAAACTAATTTTATCATCACTTTGGTCCTTAACCTATATGGTGTCTGTTCGATTTGCCCCAGTTGCGCATTTTTTTTCGGTCTTTTATGGTCGGAATATTCTTCCCTTTGAGGTATTTTTTTGTTTTTTTTTGTCACCAACTACCATTATACATTCAGTACAACACATATTAGTCGGGTAGAGAGAAATATTCCGGCAAAAATGGCCGGAAATGGACGAAAATAGGCAAATCCTGGGGTGCCTTCCCGGTCTTTTTGTGGCCGGAATATTCATCCCTTGGAGGTATTTTTTTGTTTGTTTTTTCACCAACTACTATTATGCATCTAGTACAACGCGTATGAGTCGGGTAGAGGGGAATATTCCGGCCAAAAATGACAGAAAATGGCCAAAAATGCCCAATTGGGACAAACCGAACAGACACCATATAGGTTAAAGACCAAAGTGGTGATAAAATTAGTTTAAAGGGCAACGCGCAAAAGTGCCCATAAGTTGGGGGTTTGATGTTTTTATCCTGTTAAATTAATACAGCTAGCTAGTTTTTAAAATAGTTCAAAATTTTATTTTCTACTATGGATATTCATTGTTCACAACTAAAATTATTCCTTAGATCAGTACTTATAAGTTATAATAATAGTACAACTTTTCCAAGAAATCTTAATTTGCTATGTTAAGCAAAGAACAATTAGGTTCCTTCACTTCACCTAATGAGTAAGCTGAACAAGAATCAGACTCATGAAAAGCATTATTCCAAGATTCTAAAAATATTTTCCAGGCTATCTTTGTATTAACATATCCAGTGGAGTTAAATAAGTTGTGATTATTATTGTTCTCTGGTTCCTTTTTCACTTTGATTAATTTGTCAATTTTAGCATTACAGAGGAGTAATTTTATAAGTAACAAGAGAATCTTAACTTATATTCTTAAAGTTCCAAAGTTTACCCCTGTCCCAATTCACCACTA
Organism: Linaria vulgaris; assembly: GCA_948329865.1. Taxonomy (NCBI): domain Eukaryota; kingdom Viridiplantae; phylum Streptophyta; class Magnoliopsida; order Lamiales; family Plantaginaceae; genus Linaria; species Linaria vulgaris. Next base: position 79,874,374 of record OX415254.1, read on the forward strand.
TTCTGTAATTTCATAAGCTACCATTTCTTTTCATATAATCAAAAACAAAATTATTATTTTTGCTGTCCCCAAAATTAGAGAAAAAGGGCACCAATTTTCACACCAGATTAAAAGTCTTCGCTATAGATTCTCTTACATTTATATAATTGTTTGTCTTCTGAAACTTGCGGCTCACATACGAATCGAATCAAATCGAATCGAATCGGATCGAATTGAATTACTACTACTGGTGTTGGCAACTTATCAATTACAGGTAATAGTTATATTATTAGCTTTGTGAAATTTCATGTAATTTAATGTAACTTCAAAGCTTTGGTATTGATTGAGAATTTTGGTTTAATTTTTCTAGTTTGTTATCTGTTTAGGGTTTAATAATCATTTATCCCCTCATTCCATACCTGCCTTTGTTTTGTAAAAAACATCAGAGGCATTATTATTATTATTATTATTGAAACCTCATGGTTGAAGAAGTAATTATTCATTCGTTTTATATCGTTGGCCGCTTCACCTCTGATTGTTTGAAAAAAAAAATCCATTTTTGATTATGTTTGATGATAAGTTTTTGCTAGTGAAGCCAAACCATGCTTTAGTTTCTCTTTTCTCTAACAATCTCCAATGCTTTTCCTTTTTCACCTACGCAATTTCCTAAATGCTCGAGGTAAAATCCTAGTTTCAAAAGTTGATCATGAGATTCGTGACCTTTTTTCAGATTATTTGAGTGGATTAGAATCCCAGCTAATCAGTATTCGGGACAATGGCTGAGAAGTTGGCTCCTGAGAAAACCCACAGCTTCATCCATAATGGTACTCTTTCTCATCTCACACACACGTGCTCATATAAACAGGGATGACGAATTGATTCCGATTCAAAATATTGGTGGTGGTGTATCTTTCAGGCCAGAAGGTGTTTGAATGGGACCAAACGCTGGACGAAGTTAACATGTATATAACCCTTCCACCTAATGTTCCAAAGAAGCTATTCCAATGCAAAATTGATTCCAAGCATGTTCAAGTTGGGATTAAAGGAAATCCTCCTTATCTTGATGTCAGTCAGTTTTATTTCCTTATGAATATATTTCGAGTTTCTTGACTCTTTCTAATACATACTGACTATTTCCTCGTTGTTGGGTGAATTAAAGCATGACCTTGCCTGCCCGGTGAAGACTGATTGTTCATATTGGACTCTTGGTATGTTCTTGTGCCTAACCTTTTTTCTACACAATTGAATTATGTTGATATATTTACTTATTATAGAAAGATATTGGAGTCAAGGATTTTGGGCTTTTAGTAGTCTTTTTAGGAGCATGTTACTAAATTTGTTTTTCTAAGAAGTGCTCCTTTGGATATGAGTATTTCAGGATTATGTAAATCGGGAGAATTTTGTTAATTGGAGAATTCCACTATTAATTTCACAATTCAGATGCATCTATCGTAATTCATAAGTTTTTTGCAAGTCAATGGTAGAAATGGTTTACCTGTGTTTTGTTATTGGATCAAGATCCAAAAGCACTTATCCCGAGTTAATAAGTCATCTGAACCTTGAACCTTACATGACAGACAGATGTATCGTTATGAATATTCTGCATATGGTTAAAACTTCAAGTACTTGGATTTGCTGAAATTTTTGGTTTTTGTTTACATCAAAAACAAAACTGACTTCTAAAGGTTTTAGAAACATTGATAACAGGGGTGTAGTTAATTCTTATGAATTAAAATTGCAATTTTGCATTCCAGGTTTGTGATGCGTGATTTTTCAAATTTTTCTGACTTATCATTTCTGTTGTTGCAGAAGATGATGTAATGCACATAACCTTGCAGAAGAGGGACAAAGGTCAGACATGGTCTTCGCCTATAATGGGACAAGGTCAGTTGGACCCCTACGCCACAGATCTTGAACAAAAACGCCTCATGCTTCAAAGGTTTCAAGAGGAGGTATGTAACTTTTATCTTATTTACAAAAAGATGATCAAACCTCTATAAGCTTGCTTATGCTACTATTTCAGTTTTTATCTTTTTCTCAACATGATTATTTCTAAAGCATGCAAATCTATCACTCTTAAATTGACGCGTGTCATCTTTTGTTTTCCTAACTGTTGTCTGATTGGGCCTCTCTTATATATTCAAAATAGTGTCAGCATGTTTTTTTAGCTGAGAGGCTCGTACTGTGGTACTGCCTGGAATCTTTTCTGGAATCCTTATGTAGAATTGACTTTGCAACAAGGTTTTTTATTTTCTTGCTTGATAAATTCTGCTTTCCTGATATTTCTCTGGGATAGTGTGGTAAATTGAACAATGCAGTCAAGTTGTAACGAGCTTTTTGCTGTAATTGAGATCCTGTGGCCTTCATCCAACACGGTATTAACATAGTAGATGTTTGAAATTAAGATGCAGAGGAGGCTGAAGAGGCTCAGTTCCCACCCTGCAAATGTTTTGGTCCCATTCATATCTTTCTCTACCTTGGTCACGTGGGTGTTTCTCTTTAGGAAAAAGCTCATTAGAGGATTAATGATCTAAAGCATTTATTCTTTTACAGTACTTAAAATGAACATCGAAAGATCTAAAAGTACTTAGTTTAGAAGATAATAGCTACAAGCAAGAAACAAGTCTGCTATAGAGCAAATGGCAAATTACCCCCCCCCCCCCCCTATAATCCTAAAATTGGTGCACACCGCCTTCCAGTCGATTTTTTCATATATTTGTACTTGTACTTTGTCAAATTCTATTATTCAAATATCTATTTTTTGTATATTTAGTAAGTTAGTGAAATATTATATCATCTTTTTGTAATTTAAAGTAAAAATTAATTAAAAAAATTAGATTTCTAAGAGGAAATGATAAGAATAAATTAATCCCACTCTCACTTTTTGGCAAGAGAGCTACACCTCCTTCTATAAGGAGGTATATTGCACCATTTTAAGAGGGGTAATATACCTATTTATTTTTTACAGGGGGTAATGCGCCTCTTTTGCACATTACAGGGGTGATGTGCCAAATACCCTCTGCTATATGTAGGGAGACTTGTATAACTTTATGTCTAACAGACGTAGCTTGTATGTACATTCAACGTGCCACGCAAGTAAAGACAGTTGACATCCATGCTGTAGCAGTACTGTAGAAGTATGCAAAAGTAACAATACATAACATGAATTGGAAAGGTTACTTTGATGCATCCCTCTAAGCTCTTCAACAGTGTTGCAGATTCTGCCTCCCTTCGCTGTTAGGTCCTCGTCTGATTCCTCCCTGAGTTAACTGCTTACGAAAATTTAGACTTCAGTCATTTACTTTGAACAATGGGAATCATTATTAGCTCCTTGCTCGATAAGTTTAATTTGTGCCCCGAATCTTATTAAAGTTTCTTTGATGGTCTTCAAAGTATGAAGGAGGTTTAGGTTTCTCAGAAATCTGGTTTTTGATTTGTGTTTCATCCTAGCTCTTCTTCTTGCTATGTGGATTGGTTTATGTTTTCTTCTTGTTGCATTCTTGGGTAAAAGTGTTCCCTTACTTGGACCTAAGCCTAAATGTGTTCTCATCATATTTTTTGTTCATGGCCTCCATAGTCTGATAGAATTCACTTCGTCAGCCCGTGATCTCTCTCACACCATCTCTAGGAGCTGAAGCTGCATTGAAAGTGTTCGATAATCACCTTTTTCAGAAACTAAACAAAAAACAAAGATTGCTACAGGATTTAATCTCGGCAACCAAACTATGGGTTTGTTGCTTGAGAATGGTGGACCATGTCACCAGATCCTAAAATTTTGCGAATCAGTTACCGTGTTTTTCATGTTAAAGTTCAATTACATTTCTCTTGATACTTGGGGTCTGGTGGGATTACTAAACATTTCTTCATAAGTAAATTACTATGAATATGCACCAATGCCACTGGTCATCGTGGGACTACATTCCTGGCAACTTCTTTGTTATTTTAGGGTCAATTGAATGCCATGGTGAATCCATAGACCCAGTGTTCTTATGTGACTGTCGAGGACTATATTTGAGCAAGTATAAGTATATGAGACACGGTTTTAACATTAATAATAATGCGCCAGAACATCTAGTTGTTTCAAGCTCAAACAGTTTAGGGTTTTGTGGAATATAAACAATTAAGATATATGTCCTATCCAGATGAATTTTTTGCTTGTACATATACTTTCCGGCTTTTGACACCGACAGTTAAATCTTATCATGTTTAATGTTATTTTTGTCACATCAGTTTATTTTACCATAGATTTCGTCAGGAATGTTAACATAATTGTTTTGTTTGAGGTTGAAACTGTATGCATATATGTATCTTTTTATCATTATTATTTAGTTTACATAATGTCAACTGACAGTATTTATAGCTTAACACTATTATTTAAACAAGCTTTTGCATCCAAATATAATGAATCAAGTTTTGCCATTTCACATGGATCAAGTTTTTAACCTGAATTTTGAGAACTTGCTGTTAAATGCAATATACCTCATCATGAAAATCATTTTGCTGCAGAAGGTGAAAATGAACGATAATTTATTTCCTTGTGTGATCCATCTCTTCTTTTGGTGCTGTTGTTATTCATGGTACAGCTGCCAGATTGTCAATATCCACAGCACTCTTTAAACCACTCTTTAGTAGCAAGAAATACTTTTATCTCTCTCCTCCCATCTCCTCTTCCATTATTTCACCTCTGAAATCTTTTTCAATCAATTCATTGGCTGTTTTTTTTTTTTTTGTCTGTCAATCAATTTCACATAGATTGTCTTTCCTTTTCTCGTGCAAATTTCTCATTTTTTTGTCAAATCCCCCTTTTCTCGTGGGTGATGGTCGTCTATTCTCGCTGTCTACTGTGAACTGAAGATATTTAGAGCTATCTTTTGTTGATGTTTTTCCTTTTGATGTTCAATAATTGTAGCATGATACTTAACTTTTACATGAGAAAGTTAATCTCCTAACATTTCAGGCAGAGACTTACTTATCTGGACTGATGGACATATTGTTAAAAAAAAATTGGACTTAGATCTTTAACATGCTTCTGATTTCTTTTTGCAGAACCCAGGCTTTGACTTCTCACAAGCTCAGTTTTCTGGGAATTGCCCGGACCCAAAGACATTCATGGGTGGGGTTCGTTCTAGTTGATGGATTTTATTCTTCAACTAACTTATGTATAGTGTCCTAAAATTTGTTACTTAAGCCATCTATGCACTCTTTTGGTTGGTCCCAGTGGCTATATCTATGTTATTATATTGAAAGTGTAATCTTTAATTGTTGCCAGATTGTTGAGAATTCTGTCCTAGAAAAATGGCATCCTTCTTTTCTGGGGGGCATTCTATAGTTGAAATATCAGTAGTGCTTGTGTTTATTTCCAGTGTCTATCCGCACTTCATGCACGGCGGTATTCATATACATGTATATCATATGGAAGAGATTTTCGCAAGCACATTGTGTGGAAGAAGATTTTTCCATTTGATTTTGTTATAACATATAAAGTATTCACCAGAAAAGTAGTACTTTTTTACTCCAATTGGATGGATAGTAAGGCATGAACAGCTTTTAGAGTTGGTCGCATAAGTTGAAGTTTTGGATCAAAATATCTACATTTTACATCTCCAAAAATGTACATACGATTTCCGTTTTCTGTTTATGAAACAAGACTTCTAGTCATTTCAAAATTTGAAATTTCAATTGAAACATTATGCAACGAATCAATATAAGCACTGAAGGCTTCCAATAATTTTCGATTTTTGTCTCTTATTGTGACTATTGTCCAATTTTAGCCTAGGTTGTGGCATTGTCAATGTTAGTCCTTTTTATTCTGGCAAATTGTTGTATTCCAATACGTTTCTTCGATTTTGACCTATGACATTCTTCTATTGATTGAAGGAACCAAGTACGCTGATTCTCGTGCACAAATACTTGGAAACACTTTTCATCTGGGGTCCTAATGAGCCTTGATATGTTTCTGCACTTGTAGGAAGCAATGTCTCTAACATGACAAATGCTTCACTCAATCTTTTGAAGACTGGAAGAGAAATACATGTGATTCTGTGTGCTTTTGTTCCAAGATTTCATGTCACCATTCACAAACACTGAAACAGGGTTCTGAAAGTTAACTCGTTTACATGTTCATCTATATATACAAACCACAGCACAATTCTCAACCCATCTGATTTTGAAGAGAATATTCTCTTGTATCTTGTGCTTCTGCGGAATTACTCTTAATACAAACATGCCTGTGTACGAAATGCTTCTGACAATCTTTATGCAAACAAGTCTTTTATTTCCACAATAATTGTTAACATATGAAACAAGAACACGTTGTAGAATCGGCACCCGACCTCTCGAACAAGTGTGGCTTCTGGCTGGGAATGCAAATGAGACGAGTGACGATGAGTGTGCACTTGTGACTTATATTCCTGCAAGTTGAGTTGAGTCATCAAAATATTGAAATTACTGAGACCTGCCAAGAAAATCTTCATAACCTTATTGGAGTCTGAACCTTGTCAACCAAGTCACTCCTTTAAGAAAAGTAGTGCAAAAGAAAAGAAAGGTCAGCAACTAAAAGACAATCATGCAGGTAATTAAGGAGTCAAAAGAGAAAGAAGAAGGCTTTTGATTTACTTCTTCACACGCGCGCAGCAACTGCTCTTTTGAATAGTCTGAGTGGCTAATGATGACCTTAAGCTCTTCATTTCCATATTCACGTTGCTCTTTTTCAATCCGAACAGCCGAAAGGCCTGCCTCACATGAAGAATGGATCACTTCAATTGTCTGCAACGTTGCAATATTTCCCAATTCACTTGGAATCTCCTGCAATCTCGTACAACTGTCCAAAACTAAAGACTGAAGCTTGGGGAAATGTTCACTCGAGGTGATCCACTGCTTTAGCTGGAAGAATCTTTTGAGTGTCAAGAACCTCAATTCTTGAAATTCACCCTCTTTTGTCTCCCATTGTTCTCCAACAAAAACAGAGGACTCTAAACTGAGGCACCAAAGATTTGGCAATCTCCCTATTTTCGAAAACTCTTCCCAAGGCAATCGTACTCCACCGAAAGTTAGCTTTCTGATTGTTGTGGGGAAGTTAATATATGTTACATCGCCTCTGTTTGGACCATAATAGTCCAAGTTCAGTGATTCAAGTCTAGTGAGGGAACCAAGATCAGGAAGCCTTAACCCCTGACAATAGCATTTGAGTCTACGAAGATATGGTGAACGCCTCAAAATTTCTTCATCATTGTAATCTTTAATGAGAACCTCTCGAAGAGATTCTAGATTAGTTCTTTGGGAGGTATCATTACAATCCTTTATGATTTTTGTTCCGTATTTGGAGTATATATGTCTCAACTTCACCATTTTTAGAATGGTCGAGAGCATTAAATCTATCTTGTTTCCAAGACCAAGAACTTCTAGATTCACAAGTTTGTCTATTATAGTAGGCGGCTGAGCCAGCCTATCAACAAACAAGTACCTCAAACTAACAAGACGATATATCTCCTCAGGCGCATACTCTTGATGAAAGACCCTTAGAAGAGGCATGTGCGATATACTTGATGAAGGACATGAAAGAGGCCCAACGAGAGAGCGACAATGTAGACCAAAACTTCTGGGGCTGTCTTGTAAGGGAGGAACAAACAAACGTTGATGTCTCTCGTAGATAGAGGACTCCCTACTGTACAATAAAGATCAAAGAGAAAGGAAAAATTCAAATATGAAATACTCACGTGAGATATAGAGCAACAAAAATATGAACTCGGTACACTTACTCTTTAATCAACTTTAGGAAGTTTCCCTCATTAGCTTTTCTTACGCACATGTCACGCAGCAAATCATGAATGTAACATGTTTTAACCGCACCATCAAATCTTCTTTTACCGCTAATCACTAAACTTCTATTAATGAGATCCAAAAGACACTCTTGTGCTACACTCTCGGGACTTTTTTCTTCGTGTTTTGGTATGAATCCCTCAGCGACCCACAACCACACCAACTTTCGTGTGCCTATTTCTACATCTTCAGGAAATGCCCCAAAATAGAGAAAGCACATCTTTAAATGATTCGGCAAATATTCATAACTAAGCTCCAATATTTTCAAGCACCCTTCGGGATCATCAAATATAAACGAGTCTAAATTTGTTTTCACTTTCCTCCACACACTTTCGGCTTCTTCTAATTTTGCTAGAATACCAGAAACAACAACTACGGTCAGCGGTAACCCCTGGCATTCCGATGCAATTTCCTTTCCGATGCATAACAATTGTGAAGGACAAGGTTTCTCCACGAACATCTTCTTTTGTAGAAGATCCCAACATTGATCTTTTGTTAGAAGACGCAATGGGTAAAAGGTAGTATCACCAATTGGAGCTGTATCTTTTATCCGACTGGTTATTATTATCCTGCTTCCATTTGCATCATCTGGGAAGCATGTTCTCAAATCATCCCACACATTTGAATCCCAAACATCATCCAATAAGATAAGATATCTCCCTCCCTTTAGGCGTTCATGAATTTCTAAAACTAGTTCATTTTTCAGTTGGGAAACATTCTTCTTGTCTAACTTTCCAGACTTGTTTGCAGTTAAACTCATGAAAATGTCAAGCAACACATTTTTCTTCTGATATGTTTGAGAAACGACACAACTTGCACGTTCATCAAAGTATTCACAACATAAAGGATCATTAAACAATATATTTGCCATAGCCGTCTTACCAAGTCCAGGCAACCCAAAAATAGACATGATACGACGACTTTTTGATCCTGTTGTTAGATCTTCGAGAATCTTTGATTTTTCCTCCTGGATCCCCACTAGAACAGTATCATTCACATCCACAGTAGCTTCTGAAGCTTGGAAATATAGTTTCTTGTTGAAGTCTTCCGTAGCTCTTAACACTTCCACGTCACTGATTTTCTTAATCTCTTGAAGTGTTGCGTTTAAAAGCTTAATCTTATGAATAACGATGGGTAGTCTGAGACTCATGTACCAAACAGGAAGGTTGCCTATAGCATATAAGTTGACGAGATATTCTGCTTCATACGCAACATCTCTAATTTGAAACGAAGATTCTTTTAGTCCATCCTTGTGATACATACCAATTTGTTCGATACCCTTGAGAAAAGTTCGTGCAAACGTCATCTCCTCATGGATTGTTTTCATTTGATCCTTGATGGTTTCATCAAGGATTCGACGGTTCATGAGGCTTTCAAGATCTTCCAGAAGAGACTCAGTGATGAAGAGTGAGTCTATAGCAGCATCCGCCTTTGGAGTAGTACTAGGAATAATAACAAGCTCTGACAGTTGACCACTACAATGATCTTTGATCTTTTCGTTCAAGAGAGCAACCAATCCCAGCAGGGAATCTTTTCCATCAAAAAACCTACTGGCTTTGATCGGATGAGTTGCGAAAATAGAAGAATAGATGAAAGTACCTGCTTCATTGGCCATGACTTCAAATTCCGCCAAGATATTATTCCGGGCTTGCTCTTGTTCAAGCCGAGTGCTGCACTGAGATAATGGAACATCACCAAGAAGAGTCAGAAGAAATGTAAGCTCCTTCCGAAGAGCATCAAACTGCGAATCAGTGCGTGCCTCACAGTCCAATATTTGAAGGAGGAAGTCCATGAAACCAGCTAAAATCTCATGTTTATTTAGGAGGAGATTGTCGTCAGCAGGGGCGTATCTAGTAAGGACACCCCCCCCATTTTTTTGGAATTTTTTTTTTATATATATGTAATATGTAATATATATGTATATATATAAATATATATGTATATTTATAAATGGGCTGGTCTGAGTCCAACCATATATATATAAATTACATATAGATATCTATAAATGGGCTTGTATATTTATAAATGGGCTTATTTAGTAAATGAGTTGATCCATATATATAAATTAATTTATTGTCTTGATTACATTACTACAAAAGATTAAGCCCCAAATTGCAAATTGTTTAGTAAAATGGAAAACTCACGGCTGATTTGGATAGTTGTGCTTTTCAAATATCTCTTCCAGACATATTGTTTAGTAACTTATTTGTTATTTTAATTTGCAAAAAAATTCTCGTGGTGTTAAAAAATAGCTAACAATTTATTCTACATTTAATTAATTCGTTCGTGTTGAATTTAATCTTATCTTAACATATTTTTTCGATACGCAAAGAATCAATGTTGTTCAAATTAAATATATATACAAAGTGTATCATATTTCCTTTGCTTTTATCTAGTTCAAATATGTCTAAAAAGTTTATAACATAGTCTATAATATTTACCTTGATAAATATATATTTGATAAATAAAAAATATTTGTTTGGTTATCATTGTTGTTATTGTAAATATTTATTAGTGAATTTTTCGGTTAAAATCTAAAAGTTCATCCAAAAAATTTCTTGTACGCATTCATCTTCTCTAAAAACTCCAAAAAAATCGGTTCAAAACAACATTTTTTTCTTTACTTAGTATTTCGATATTCTTTTACTCTTATTTCTTTCTTACTGTTCTAAAAAAAAATTTAGCCCCCCCCATATAAAATTCCTGGATACGCCACTGGTCGTCAGGCAACTGCTTAGGAACGTTGAAGAATATCTGCACCTCTGACATGAAAGAGTTCACGTATAACTCTGGAAATTCTTCCGGCCCCATGTATCGCCATGGATTATCTGGTACTAAGAGTTGCGAGGCTAAATCGTCAAGGCGCCTTATTGTATTGCTCAATGTACCATGAGGATGATCGCAACTGGAGACGAATTTCATCCTAGATCACATAATCCTTCACATCGTCAAAAAATTTGGCGCACCGTTCTCGCACTGGCGCATTCAGTGCCCGTGCTTCGCACTGAGACGCATTATAAATTCTTAGTTCTCGCACTAAGATTTCTTAGTTCTTTTATTCAAATTTAATGAATAATCGTAGAAAATTTGTAAAGAACGAAACAAATGAATGATATTAAAAAAGAGTCGAAGCAGATGGAGAACAAAACTAGGTTGAAAATAAAATAAATATAGAATATTAGAAGTAATTTAAGACTTATACATTTGTCTTTCCACCATAATAATTTAAACAATATTATATAAAGTTAATTATCATGAGTAGTTATTAAACAATACTCAAATATATACGAAATTATGTATCAATGTTCAATATTTAATTATTTTTAATAAACGCATTAAGGCGCATTGAAATTTAAGTATTTTTAAATTTGGCGAACTGGCGCACCCGCATCCGCACTCGCACTCGCACCCGCATCCGCTTTATGTGACCTAGAATTTTCATCACGTAGTAGACAACAACTAAACAAGTTTCGCTGTTCCAGGGAAGCTTTTCGCCTTCCCAAGGAATTTTTTGGGCTTCTTCGTCGACCTCCTCTGTTTCAACCAAAGTCAAAACCATAGAACCATTTTTCTTGCACAGATATTTTGTCAGATTTTTTATCGAGGGCGGATCAGCCATTAAAAGTATCTATCTACACCTGCAATCCTAATGTTTCATGTATCAACAGATAGTTAAGTGAGAAGTAGAGATTCAAATTAACCGCTCTTAATGTTGTAGTACAGAGAAAGGAAAAGAAAAAAAAAACATGAAGGATGAGAACAAACCATAAGTTGACTAATGTTGGTCATTATTTGTGGTCAGTTTATTCTTTAATTAGCCTTATTTTTTATTGTTTAGTCATAAAATATATTTGTTATTTTGTTTCATGCGTCCACAATAGAACTCTAGAGGTTTTATTCATCAAGGCAGATTAGTATAGTAGTCAAGCTTCACAGGTAACTGTAGTTGTATACTAATCAAGATCCACTAATGACGGCAACTTGCTCCTAAGATGATTTTATTTCTCTCTCTCTTTTTGGAAAATGGTCTTGTGCGCTAGTTTTAGGACAAAATATTTGTTTTTTGGACAAAGTTGCAAAGTTACTTGAGGAGCCAGGAATTTATTCTTGAGTGATGTTTGTACTCGTCCGTGTTATGATGCAATTATTGTAATGTAGATTGATCTGTGAGCTATATACATTCTGAATCTGAACAACTATATATTTGGCGGAACACTGAACAAGTTCTAGTGGCATCACCTCCAATCCATTAACCAAAATCAGTTTTGTACTTATTTGATGCTAACTTTGGACATCACATAGACGTGTCTTATGAACTCAACGACATTTCGCGTGTAAAAATGTTAGTGGTCACTTATAGTTACCGCATCAATTTAATTTGGGCTACTATGTGTCAAGGGAAGTAGGGGCTTGATCTAATAAGGTAGGGGCCTAGTAATATGTATTTCTCCTATTTATGTATGCATTTTCATATCAATGAAGAACGTGTTATTTTCCCCATAATTCACTTTGACATTGTATTAGAGCCATCTCTGAAAGAGAAGAAAATCTAGTGACATAAACCCTAGGGCCGTCGTGGCGGCGCCACCGTCAGTCCCCCGCGACAGCTTCCGAAGTTCTATTGATTTTTTTTCTCCAGTGAGTTGCCTTTTTTTTAGTTCCCCTCTCTGTTATAAACGAAAAAAAGGAAGTATAAGATTTTAGTCAAACCGTGGTCCTCAGCTGCCGGCGCTCTTACTTCGGCGTACTCCTCGCCATGCCGGCGTCTTCCCCAGGCGACCAAACTTCCGTCGTCGTTTGACTGACACCTAACTCCAGTTTCACGATTTAGTTGCTGATTCGTCGCCATTTTGCCGCCGCCTGTGTATACCCAGTTCCGCCATCACCGAGGCGCTACCGTCGCGATGTCTCGCCTCCACCGTGCTCGGCCTGTGTGTAGTCCTCCTGAGTCAACGCCATCATATTTCTGCCGCCGCTTATGTTGGGTGATGAGCTTGGAAAATACTCATCATTATCATGCTTTTACACTTGTTTAATTGATTATTCTTGATAGTTTTGTGGTATTTTATGTTTGTTTTCATGTTTAGTAGGTTGAAATATGATTTGTCAATCAAGAAACGAAACTTCAAAACTTCACCGACACCTTTGTAAATTGAGTTATGTTTGGTTCTTTATATCATTGGAAAGCCACAGATGTCTAGTTTCCAACGCAACAATCGGTTTATGATTCCGACATCTGAAGAGAAAGTTATGACCAAAACGATGAAGTTACGCAAACCTGAAATGTACATACGCAACTCACGCGCTCGATGATCGTCGGATCAAAATGGCTAATCAATGGTCTATATTCAGTCTTGCAAGCTTCCAAATGGAAGACTCTAGAGTGTCATGACTTTTGTGATCAATTCATGACTTTTGTGATCAATAATTCATGACTTTTGTGACAACTTTGGACTATTGGATCAAAACGAGATGAACGGTCGAGATATCGTCTTATGTTTTTGGTTCAACTATAAATAGACCTCACATTTTCCATATTTCAACACACCAATCTTCTTCATTCTCTCTTCACTTAGTAGTCTTTCTGTAGTAGTAGTATTCGCTAGTAGTTTGTAATTTCGGAGGAGTAATTTGGAGTTTGTACGGGGGAGTCCATCGGAGGCTTCACGGAAGTAAAAATCTGTAACGATCTCTAAACTCTCTTTACTTTTCTCTCTTTACTTTATGATGTTATATTTATCTTATAGCCTTGTTCTATATTCCATTATGTGCTAAATTTACCTTGCTGGGATAGTGATGTAGCATAATTACGATGATCTAACTTTTAATTAAAACGTATTGTTACGATGTCAAAATAGTTGGTGTATTTTTTTTTTTGATAAGTAAATAATCAGCTACAAACGAGCCTACGAGGGAAATACATCAAAAAGAGAGAAACCTCCATCGCAAAACACAGATGATGGCAAGGTTTCGGGGGAAATAGGACCAGCAAGACTAGAGTTTGTAGCCCACCGAGCTAAATTATGGGCTGCTATATTACAATTACGATGGACAAAAAAAAATCGCCACGAATTATTAGACGACTACATCTTACGAATATCTTCAATCAAGGGCAAGATAGTCCAGTCGGGGGTGAGGGCAGAGTTGTTGATGAGGGAAATGACTTGGAGGCAGCCAGATTCAAAAATGGTCTTCTTAATCTTCAATGCGTGCGCCCAGGTACATGCCTTTTTTATTGCAAAAGCTTCGGCAGCTAGTGCGTCGTGGCTGAGCTTTCCGTGAGCAAATGAGAAGAGAATAGAGCCATTGTGATTGCGCAAGACTCCAGCCACTTTTGTAATCCCATCGTGGAAGGCCGCATCTGTGTTAAACTTTGTCCAACCACGTCGAGGTGGTGTCCATTTGCTTGGTCGTGCAACAACAGTGCACTTTTGCGCCTTTTCAAGTTGAGCTTCAAAGTGTTCCAAAGCCTTGCTTGTAATCTCCTTGAGAATCTGTACAGGGCAAAGAGTGAAACTACCAAAGATACATCGATTTCTACATTTCCAAATAAAATCAATACAACACGCAAAGAAGACAATAAATTCTTCCCTGATCTCATTGGTTGGAAATAATTGAGAATCTTTGTCAAAAATGAATCTGATCCAATGCAAGAAGGTCCAATTGTTAAAATTGTCCAGGCGAATTGACCATTTGGATGCGAAGCTAATCGCTCTAATAAGTGGGCATTGCAAGAACAGATGTTCTATGGACTTCTGCTCCTGGAGACAGAATTTACAAGTTAGATCTTGGACAGGAAATCTCATATTAAGTCTTTTAGCTATGGGGAGTATATTATTTGTTGCTTTCCACACAAACAATTTGTGTCTGTTATGGAGTTTTGCACTCCAGATCTTTTTCCAAAGCAAATCATATGTTGTTGTAGTGTGAGAGTTGACAATAAGATGGTAGGCGACTTTAGACGAAAGGACCCCTGTCGAAGAGAAAGTCCAGAAGAATGTGCCATCCAACGGAGAATTGCAAAACTCAATCTTTGCAATCGCTGCTGTCGACTCAACGTCAAACAGCTGATTTATAAGACTAAAATTCCAATCTTCTCCTGAAGGCAAGACGAGGTCACCCACCACTTTGAAATAGTTGGTGTATTTATTTGTGAATATAATGCTTCTAAAATTATGGCCAACTTTTGGATGAACTAATGATCGAATTGAAACCGAGAGGAGATTTTCGTGAAATAACTTTGAAGTAAATACCGTGAATTCTCAATAGAATAGAAATATATCTATCATTTTCACGTGGTTGATAAAATCACCACCAAATATACATGTGCACATCTTCGTAACTAGACTCATTTTCTAGTTGTAAAGCTGTAGAATTTATGTATAACTTGAGAAAGAGTACATAAAGTATAAATGGTGATAACCAACACCAATTTTGAACGTGAAACTCGTAATAATATGCTCAATTAAAAGTTAGATCAGACTAATGACGGTGAAATCATGATTCTCAGCTCTTCTCTCATTGTCTACTCTTATTTATTGAAATAACATTGTTATTCTATTGTCTCAACGCCCTACTTGTTAAAAGTTTTTACTGTAGTTAGTAAATTGTTAAATTTTCCGCTTGAACAATCTGAAATTCGGTTTCTCAAATAAAACTAGAGTTAATCAATTTTGGTAATTAATTATTTATT
This sequence comes from Linaria vulgaris, assembly GCA_948329865.1. NCBI lineage: Eukaryota > Viridiplantae > Streptophyta > Magnoliopsida > Lamiales > Plantaginaceae > Linaria > Linaria vulgaris. The sequence continues at coordinate 79,889,864 of OX415254.1, forward strand.
CCTCGTGGGATCGAAAACCCTATCTATCACTTTATTACTTGTTACGATTTCGTGCACTTGCGAATTTAACCACAACATTGGGTTTAAAGTTTAAACACACTCTTTTATTTCACACAAATAGGAATTTACAACACTCAAATACTAATAGATTCACTCACAATATAAGTTTACATATTATCTCATTTCTTCCTTATTCTCTCTCGCACCTATTATTCTTCTTCACATTGCAGCTAGTTTATAGGAACTGAAAAGGGAGGTGGAATGTCAATTTCTACATTGAAGAGGAGGTTGAGCGTTAGGCATGCTTCACGAGTTGCCGGCTGTTGATGAGAGTCAAATTTGATGGCTGGCTATTTTTGACCAACAATCTCCCCCTCAAGCGTCAACCGTATTTCACTCTCTTATTTCTTCTCTTTTCAATAGAGGAACACAACTTATTGCTCGTCTAGGATCATTCCTACGACGACTTTATATGTAGGGGCGAACACTCCCTATGGCTTATAACTTCTCTTTCTCGCTAATCCCATGAAGAAAGGCGAACAAACGTGGAGATATACAGCACCTCCGTATACCCGATCTTTCTTCGAATAACCCTGAAGAAAGGCAGACGATCATGGAAATACATCTTATCTCCGTACACCAAATACTTCTTTGAATGACCCTAAAGCAAGTAAACACAACACTTATCTATTTCTCTGAAAACCCATAGAGAAAGGAATCATATCATGGAGATATAACTATTCTCCGTACACCATCATTCTCTTTTCTCGGCTCAACAAAAAAGAATGAAAATCACCATAGAGAATTTAATCTCTATACTCCTTCGTTCTCTTTCTCCAACATCACTATGGAGAAAGATATACCCTCTAGTACGAACTATGCCACATCATCAAATATGGTGACCAACGCATCACCATTTTCTGACTTGTTATTTTCACTGCTTTGTGCTAGTTGTTCTCTCAAGAACTTACGACATTTCATTTTCATGTGACCTTTAATCCCACAATGATAGCATATCAGCGTATCTTCATATTGATTAACGTTGTTCGTGACGTTGTTCGATTCTTGTGGTACACTTCCACTGTATTGGCCTCCTCCTCTGCCTCTGCCTCTGCCTCTACCTCTTCCTCGTCCTCGTCCTCTGCCTCGTCCATTGTTCTCATAAATGAGGGCATATGACTCTTCAGTATGATTCTCCTTCTTTCGGGCATCCTCGTTCAGGAGAGCGTTTGTGACCATCTCCATGGATATTTTACCGCCATGAGCCGAGTTACTCAGAGTGATGAAGAGAGTCTCTCAATTATTCGGTAGAGAATTGAGAAGCAAGATGGCTTGTTCCTCGTCTTTGAGGACCCAATCAGCGGCAACAAGCTGGTTCACGAGGTCCTGGAATTGACTCGCATGCTCTGCTATAGACTTCGTAGCTTGTGGTTCACCAAACGCCTCATCAACAAAGTTTTGTTTGTGGCTGTCTTTGCTTGACACATATTCTCAAGTTTTCCCCAAAGATCATACGCCTTGTTTTCCTGAGCTACGTGATGGAACACATTGTGGTCAATCCATTGGCGAATCTGAGCCACCGTCTTCTCGTTCATTTTTGTCCATTCAACATCCGTTTTCTTCTCCGGTTTAACGCTCTTACTCTCAATTGAGTCGGCTAAATCCTTCAAATTCAGCAAATCTTCCATGCGAGGCTTCCACTTGCTGTAATTCGTGGGCGAAAGTCGCATCGTAGTGTCCGATGTTGAATTTTCCATTACAAAATTCAACAAGTTTGCTTGTATTGCAGTTTAGAGGCTGAATTTAAGCAAAAGGACTGTACGGATGGATCCGTAACGGTAGAAAACCTTGGAAACCGTTATGGCCTTGTCAAAAACGACAAAAAATGAGTTGAATCGGGCCAAAACAAGTTGGAGGGAATTGAACCGAGCCAAATCCAGTCTGATTGGGCGTTGACTGGACCAGCAGTTGACTGGGCCGAATCTGGATCGGGTCAGCGTGTCAAATTCGGGTATGGATCCTTCTTCTTCACCCGCTTTTGAGTTGGGCCGAGTTAACTCGTCGTTAACTCGGTCAGCGTGAAACGACGCTTTTCGATGACCGAAAAATTCCAAAAAATATATATTCAAAATCCTCACAACGGTAGTAATAAAGCACGATTTCGAGATGAAAAAATTTTGCCGTCGAATCGAGCCGGCCTCGAACGCCACTCTCCGGCGATGGGAATCCTTCGAAAATTATATTTTCGGAATAGTTGGAACGAGAGCTCCGCAACCGTGATAAGAAATCACAGTTTCGGGACAAAAAAATTCGGATGAAAGTTTACAGAGGATGGAATCGCAACCTTAGCTTTTGATACCAGTTGTTGGGTTTAAACCAGTGTTGTTAAAGGCGTGGGGCGTAAGCGAGGTGTTTCCCATAGCTAGAGGCGAGGCGTAAGCCCAATAAATATTGACATTCTTATTTATTTTAAGCATAATATTATAAAACAAGTATATAATAATACAAAGAATATGGAATAAAACTAAAAATTAACTTATAGACTTGAGAATATTCAAAATATTTATGAGTTAAAACTTTAAATCAAATTGCTCATATGCAAAAACCTAAAAATATTAGTGAACTCCCACAAGTCACAACGAGCACCTTTGCTTTCACAAAAGAACCATACGAGAAGAAATACTATAGTTCGTAGGCTCCTTGGAAATTAAGCAAAAGAGGTGATCATATTCATTTCATATTTGATATGATCACGTTCTGAAAGAAACTTTAAAATAATGGAAGGGAAAAAAAATTGAAGAATAAAAGTAGAAAACTCAGGTCACGTTATGACTTATCATATTCTTTCACAAAGCACAATTGCAAACCCTTATTGATTTCTTTCTTTACTTCTCTTTTAAGTCTAGAGTTTCTCGAGTGGGGCAATTTTATATTTTTTATTCACTTATGGGTTGGATAATTAAGAAAAATAAAAAAATTCAGCCAAGTTTGTGGGGCTTTTGCAATCATATGGGGCGCTCGCCCAGGCGCCTTTTGGGCTTTAGACGCACACCCCAACGTTTGGGGCGTGCGACCCACAAAGATGGTGCCCCAATACAGCGCCCTATGGCGTTTTAAGGCCAAATTCCCCTCGGGCATGCCCCGAGACGCGCCTTTCACAACAGAGGTTTAAACACACTCTTTTATTTCACACAAATAGGAATTTACAACACTCAAATACTAATAGATTCACTCACAATATAAGTTTACATATTATTTCCTTTCTTCCTTATTCTCTCTCGCACCTATTTTTCTTCTTCACATTGCAACTAGTTTATAGGAACTGAAAATGAAGGTGGAATATCATGGAGGTTGAGCGCTAGGCATGCTTCACGAGTTGCCGACTGTTGATGAGAGTCAAATTTGATGGCTGGCTATTTTTGACCAACAACTTAGTGCTCAGCCAGCCTTGATTTTAGTTTGAATTTCTAGACTGAGTGTTGTTCTCATTTATTGATGTTTAAACCTTCAGTTATTGCAATTTTTATTTTCAGCCCATCTATATCTTATTAGTATATATTGGTCCTTGAGCTACTGGTCTACTGTTTTTGGGTCTTTGGTCTTTGGTTTTATTGTTGTTTTTTGATATGGTTCTTGAAATTTGCAATTTCAGCTTAGTAGTTCTTGGAGTTTCCAGTTTTCATCCGTCATCTCCTTTGGGTTATAGTGCTATACGTTGTTGTTTACTAAGTATTTTGTTTGGGTATGATGGGTGTATTTTAATATTGGCCCAATACATCGCTATTGGGCCGGCCCATTAGCGCATCAAATTGGGAGAATTCGATGCGCGCATCGAATCAGCAGTATAAGGCTTCTTTATTGGGCCAACCCATTATCGCATCGAATATCATCTATTCGATGAGCGCATCGAACAAGAATGATTCGATGCGCCTTTCTATATTGGTAGGTGGGCTCCACGGGACATTTGCTATAAATAGCACCTCTCCTTGAGTTCAGTGCACGTTTTCGAGAACATAACCAGCTCAGTACAGTCAGCATCGAACCAGCCCTCATTCGATACGCTTCATATCGAACCAGCCCTCATTCGATACGCATCATATCGCATAGCCGCATTCCACACGCAAGGTACACATCGAATTCGATATAATTCATACGCATCGAATTCGATACCTTTCAGAACTATTTTGGCCTAGTGTTAACTGTCGCGCATCGAACGGAGAGATTCGACACGTCAGCATCGAATACCCACATTTCGATACGCAACATTAATATTGTAATTTAGTTATTTTACCTAAGAAGCTTGTAATAAGTGTTCCGGACCAAGCTAGTCCATTAATAAAGTTGGGTAGCATTGTTTTGATCTCATTTTGTAATCTTTTACTGTGTTCTATTACCGTGACGAAATAAGACCAAAATATTGGCGCCGTCTGTGGGAACACTAAGTTTATTAGTTTGTTAGGCAGTATGACTAGAATTACTAGGTCCCAGAGTAAAGTTTTAGAAGGAAATACGGGAGAAACAGGACAGAATACACCTGAGCGAATGATACAAGATATTGCTGGACCATCAACAGCACCAGCCGCAGTGCCGACTCCAGCAAGGAAGGAGAATCAAGTACCTCAGGGAGAGAAAATACCAGTCGTTGAAGCAGCTGCAATTGGAGCAACAGCATCGAGTGCCTCGATGCCAGATAATATGAAGAATGAATTATTAGCAATGATGAAGGCCGTTGTGGCAGAGGCATTGACTACATCACAACCAGTTTTAATACCATCCCCGGTTGAACGTCCGGAAGTCTTGAAAGAGCAAGGATCTGTCGCTAGGATAAAAAGGGGAAAGCAGAAGGAAAAATCCCAGCAAGATGACAGAAGAAGCAGACATGTTTCGGAAGAAACAAAAAGCAAGGAAAAATCCTCCCGAGATCAACAAGGAAAGAAGGTAGCATCAGTCGAGGTACAATCAAGAAAACGTCTTGAAAAGAAAGAAAGGGAAAAGGAGGAAGAACTAGTTATTGAACGAAGTAAAAGAGAAGATAGGAGACGTTCAGAGAGTCATGATTCCAGAAGGGAACGAAATGAAGAAGAGGGCCAAAGAAAAGAACGGCGAAGAAGAATAAATGGAGATGACAGAAGACGTCCACATGGTCATGATTCACATGAGGAGAATGATAGACTGGCCAGGAATAAAGAAAGGATGGAGAAAGGAAAAGCTATAGTTGAGGGTCAAGAGGTACAAGAGAACAATACTTATAGCCGCAGTCCATTCTGTCAAGAGATAGAGTCAGAAATCTTGGGACACGGAGATAAGCTCCCGGAATTAAAAACGTATGATGGAAAAACTGATCCCCGAGATCATCTTTTTCAGCTAGATAGGAAGTTGTCCCTTTTCGGGTTTAAAGACAATATCCAAGCCAGGATATTTGCGACAACCCTTTCAGGAGTAGCCGTGGATTGGTTTAATCGTATTCCATCAGGAGTGATCAAAAGCTACAGCCAACTCAGGAAGATATTTGAAGATCAATTCTCTAGTCAATCCAGATTGGTTTTGGATCATTCCCATCTTTACACGATGAAGCAAGAAACTAATGAAAGTCTAAAGGACTTTATGAAACGCTTCAATACGGAGTTATTAAGGATAGATAGCCCGTCAGGACCCGTCAGGAGAAATGATTGCAAGCATACTCTTCCGAGCAACCACCAATACAATGTTCGGGGGGGATCTACTCAGACGAAAACCCACCACTATTGAAGAAATTAACAAAGTAGCCCAAGAGGTGGTTCATTTCGAGGAAATGATGGCGACTAAAGTACCTGTTGTTACAGTTGTGAAAGAAAAGGAAAGAGGCAGAGAAGAGCACAATTGTAACAATTACAATAATAGGAATAAAAATTACAAAAGGGACAGTTCGCCTAGAAGGTACACCCCACTTAATGCTCACATCATGGCAGTCTTTGGGGCAGCAAAGAAAAAATGATGGTTGAAGGATCCCAAACCAATGAGAGAGTCCAGGGCAACGATGTACTCAAGTCAATTCTGCAAGTATCACAATCAAAAGGGGCATGATACTGAGGAGTGTATTAATCTGAAGGATGAAATTGAACGGCTAATAAAGGATGGCAAACTTGTGGAGTTTGTCAAGAAAGTGCAAGAACAAGAAAACAATTTCAACCGAAAGAGAACTCCATCTCCTAGGAAAGATAAGCAGAGGGCAATTGACGAACCGCAACTTTTCCAGTACCCTCAAATTGAGGATGGAAACACCAGAAGAGGTATGATCAATACAATATCAGGAGGACCGGTATGAGCGGGTTCTGCTAATGGTCGGAGAAAAATCACAAGATTGGTTGAATCATATAATTTTGTCGGTATGGCCAATATACTGAGGATTGAGCAAATGCCGCATGAAGCGGTTACTTTTTCTACAGCAGATCTAAGAAAGCTGAGTCCACATGCTTTACAAATGGCCAATTTGAACTGCCCTTTGGTGATTACAGTGGATATAGCTAATTATGGAGTTACCAAAATGTTAGTGGACCATGGAAGTTCAGTAAACGTACTGTTCAATTCAACGTTGGTTAAAATGGGACTGAATAATCAGATACTAGAACCAGTGAGAACATCTCTACACGGATTTGGAGGTCCAGATATAGTTCCACTCGGAATGCTCAAACTCCCAACGTCATTAGGCACCGCTCCACAGAGAAAGACGCTTCTGGAAAATTATGTGATTGTCGACATGCATTTTGCTTACAACGAAATTATAGGGAGGCCAACATTAAATGCTTTTCGAGCTTTACCATCCACATACCATCAAATGGTGAAGTTTCCAACTCCTAACGGCACAGGTGAGGTTATAGCAGACCACATTGAATGATGGAAATGCTACGTGACTTCACTCCGGTTTCGGCCACAATAAGAAGAGACAGCGGCAAAGGCTTTGGCTCCAAGGCAAATGGAGCATGTTGATTAAAGATTCCATTTCTATTTACAAGTGCATTTAGAATTTCAATATTTTGAACAAGTTTTATTCGTTCTCTCTGCAATGATACGCATGAGGGACATAAATGTATGAACTTAAAACAGGTACCCCCCAAACCATGGATATGGAGGACAACACTGGAAGTCAGGCAAATGAGCAATGACCCAAGCTCATACATATTTATATAATCTAATTCGAATTATTCAAAAAAGTTTTACATCTAATTATATGGTTTGCATAAATTTTATCTACAATGCATAATAGAAATCTATGCAGGACCAAAGAAATTAGAAGAACGGAAACTTTGCCCCAAAGTGGCACGAGATACCGGTGAACGCTCAAGACAAAAGGGACGGAAACTCTGCCCCAAAGTGGCACGAGATACCGAAAATCCCTAGAGAGATCAGAAGAACGGAGACTCTGCCCCAAAGTGGCACGAGATACCGGTGAACGCTCAAGACAAAAGGGACGGAAACTCTGCCCCAAAGTGGCACGAGATACCGGTGAACGCTCAAGACAAAAGAGACGGAAACTCTGCCCCAAAGTGGCACGAGATACCGAAAATCCCTAGAGAGATCAGAAGAACGGAGACTCTGCCCCAAAGTGGCATGAGATACCGGTGAACGCTCAAGACAAAAGGGACGGAAACTCTGCCCCAAAGTGGCACGAGATACCGAAAATCCCTAGAGAGATCAGAAGAACGGAGACTCTGCCCCAAAGTGGCACGAGATACCGGTGAACGCTCAAGACAAAAGAGACGGAAACTCTGCCCCAAAGTGGCACGAGATACCGAAAATCCCTAGAGAGATTAGAAGAACGGAGACTCTGCCCCAAAGTGGCACGAGATACCGGTGAAAGCTCAAGACGAAAGGGACGGAAACTCTGCCCCAAAGTGGCACGAGATACCGAAAATCCCTAGAGAGATTAGAAGAACGGAGACTCTGCCCCAAAGTGGCACGAGATACCGGTGAAAGCTCAAGACGAAAGGGATGGAAACTCTGCCCCAAAGTGGCACGAGATACCGAAAATCCCTGAAGAAATTAGAAGAACAGAGACCCTGCCCCAAAGTGGCACAAGATATAGGTGAAAGCTCAAGATAAAAGGGACGGAAACTCTGCCCCAAAGTGGCATGAGATACCGAAAATCCCTAAAAGAAACCAGAAGAAAGGAGATTCTGCCCAATGAGTTATAAAATACTGTAATTCCCAAATAATACAAGGAAGAGATGGACATTCTATACAACAAGACACTCAAAAGGTCAAGAACAAAGAATTGAAACAGACAATCCTGTCCAGAATGGCAAAGGTCACCGCGACAGGAGACAAACACTACGAATAACATTGGTAAACAATTTTCATTGAACAACACTGAACCCGCAAGTTGTCAAAATAAAGTAAAGAACTTAAATGAAAAATTGAAATAAAAGGCAACATATATGAGCATAATCAATAATTAAACAAATGAAAACAAACATTCCAAAATGTAATTGCGCTAAGCATAAAATGTTGATAAAAGCGACGCATCGCCATTAAATTAAGAATAAAAATTGTTCATAAACAAGGAAAGGTAGAACAGCCTTAGCAGCATTCAGCTATCCTCTTCATCCTCAGATGAGGGATATGGTTCAGGCATATCCAACGGTGGTGATAAACCTCCGAGAATGAGATCCTCCTTCTCTAGCAGTGAGGCGAATTCATCAGGTTCAGCAGGCTCAATAGCTTGACGAGGTGGCCGTTTTTCTCAATTTGGCCCTAGGGACAGATCTAACCATTCTGGTTTGAAGCCACCGCGAACATACATACTGGCATAAAACTGATGCACAGTTAGCACCTGAGCATTCCGAGCCTCGAGCTGACCTCGATGACTGCAGATTTCTCGAAAGGTGCTGCTGTGGAGAAACTCTTCAGCTATCTCCACTCTCCGCTGGGGAGTAACCTATCAGACAAATATATATTAATATGATCATATGGAATGTGAAACGCCATGAAAAGGAATGTATAATACCTCATTCAGACCGCGCAGGTAGCCATTGAGATCAGCGTTATGGGCTTCTTTTTTAGCTGCACCCACTTCCTACTTAAGCTCAGTGATTTGTTTATTAAGCTCTTCCTTGAGTGCCTCAGCATCCTCTCGAGCCTTTTTAGCTGCCTCTCTCTCAGCATGAGCCTGCGCAGCATAATCTTTGGCCAGTTGTTGAGCTTTCTCCTTGTCATCAAGGGCACTCTGTAAAGCAGAACTGTCACCACCGCTGGCTGTATCTCGAAATTCCATCAGGGCAGAGAACATGATATCAACAAAACCTCCCGCCTAACAATAAATGAATATTTAGATAATAATTTACAAAATCAAATCAGAAAAATAAACCCCAGCAAGAACATCATTACCGCAGTCAGCAAGTGCAGCGTGTTCCGCTCCACCCTCTTCCTTTCTTCAGCAGAGATTGGGAGAGGAACTGTGAGACCAGGCAACAGTGCCCTTAAATGCTCGATGGCTTCGGCCTCCGAGATCTCATATCCAGCGGCCCGAGCCCGAGGGCCTTGGCTAGGCCCAGCCCCAACGTTTGGCCCAGCTGCACTGGCATGAGGATTTGAGGCACTCGGCCTACTTGTATGGCCTACTGGCGGAGGCATCCTTCGTCTCTTGCGTTGAACAAGGTTTTCAACATCCTCGCCGGTTCCAGCGGCTCTGCCTTCAGACGCCTCGGCATCGCCTGGAACTTCCTCAGGATTATTCCCCAGCAATTCCTCGAAAGGATCAGATGGAGGATCAGCAGCAGCGGCAGTAGAAGGACCAACAAGTTTCTTTTTGTCCTTGTTTTTTCTCTTTCTGGGGGGAGGAATTTCGGGCACGGTGTCCGTCTGGGAGCTTGCCAAATCAGCAGCAACTACTCGATTCATTCTGGCGTGGCAGCTCATGAAGAACTTGTCTGCAAGTAACATAAATCGTTAGAATGCACAATGAGCATAAATCGAAAGTATCAAGAAAGTTGCGTTATTATACCAAGGGTCAACCTCCCATTATATTTAACTGGAGACAACCCAGCTAAAGAAAGGACACGATTTTCCACAAGTTTTTTAACATCGAATTGATGTTCACGAACTAAGTTCGGGATAAACTCGCAATCCCATGAAGTTATACTAATGTCCCCGGGAATCATTACTCTAGCCCCGGTATACCATTCACGGCGATATCGTTCAAATTCGCCTTCGTAACTCTCCTTAATATAGAAATATCTTCTTTTCCAATCTTTTCCATACCTGGTCGCCCCTCCGTTCAAGAATTTGTGATTCGTTTGAGCTTTAATATGATAAAATCCCTCTTCACGCCTCGCAAACTCGAATAATGCGTAAAACTCATTAGGGCTCTGCGGTTGTTGCAACGCCTTCATGACTATGATAAAGCTAATAAAACTCCCATAAGAGTTTGGCGTGAGTTGCGCAGGCACAAGATTTATCACCCTCAAGAGCCATCTTAGCTCAAACGGTATCGGGAAGCGCAGACCATTGAGGAGTTGACCGACAAATACAGTCATATGCCCGGGGGGTGGAGTATGCATCCGATCATTTGGGCCAGGGAGAACGATTTTGTACTTATCAGGTATATCGAACTTCTTACGAAGTCCCTTACGACTGTGTTGAAGACGAGAAATATATTGATCATAGGCCATTCCTGGGACCTCGACATGATCATCGAATTCCCTATTGATATAATCTACGTCCTCTTCACCCTCGCTTGGAGCGCGGTTATCTTTATAGGATGACGTATACGACTCATCACTGTCCACTTCGGCCGCTGTTTGTTCAGTGTTTGCCACGGGGGCGGTACCCGCAGGTGAATCAACCGTTGTTGTATCTATTAAATCGAATAAGTCTACTTCGCCTGTGTTCGGAGTCGTGGGTGCAACTGAAGGGTTCCCCTTATTAATGGAACTGACGCTAGAGCCAGTACTCGACTCACTCCCAGTAGTGGACTCATTGCTCACCATCTTTGACAATAATGAACTGAAATAAAATAAAAAAATTGAGGCTGACTAAGGACGAACACGTCACTCTACATTCTCACACATCACTCAAGCATGCATAACGATGAATATGTTAAAGGAAATAACTCAGCAAAATTTCGAAAGGAAAAGCAAAATTTTACCCGGATTGAATTTCAGGTAAAGAAAGTTTTTGTTTGGTTGTATATATATCCTAAACAAAATAGAAACAAATCACAAATACACATGCAAACGCTTAAAGCGGGATAAGACAAGAAAATCAATGCATCGAATCATCCCAGTTCGATGCGGATCACATCGAATCGATGAATGTTCGATGCGCGTCGCATCGAATAACCCGAATTCGATGCATCTCACCTGCGCTCCAAACTATGCTGGCAGAAGAATGACCAGCTCACCGCAGTGCCCCCCTTATATAGGGGGCGGAAGGCCCATCAGGCCCATTTCAAGAAGGCATCGAATAACCGCATCGAACAGGAACAATTCGATGCGTGCTATTTCACGCATCGAATTGACCCAATTCGATGCGTTCAATTTATAATCATAGAACTACTGGAACTGCTCCGAACTCACAAATGATTAGGAATATCCCAAATCAGTACATATATTACGTAATGTATGGCGAAGACCGTCCAGGAACAACTCCAAATATTTTATTTAAGTTTGGAAGACGAGATCTAAAACGATATCGTCTCCCAAACTGGGGGGACTATATGATGGGTGTATTTTAAGATTGGTCCAATACATTGCTATTGGGCCGGCCCATTAGCGCATCGAATTGGGAGAATTCGATGCGCACATCGAATCAGCAGTATAAGGCTTCTTTATTGGGCCAGCCCATTATCGCATCGAATATCATCTATTCGATGCGCGCATCGAACAAGATTGATTCGATGCGCCTTTCTATATTGGTAGGTGGGCTCCACGGGACAGCTGCTATAAATAGCACCTCCCTTGAGTTCAGTGCACGTTTTCGAGAACATAACCAGCTCAGTACAGTCAGCATCGAACCAGCCCTCATTCGATACGCTTCATATCGAACCAGCCCTCATTCGATACGCATCATATCGCATAGCCGCATTCGACACGCAAGGTTCACATCGAATTCGATATAATTCATACGCATCGAATTCGATACCTTTCAGAACTACTTTGGCCTAGTGTTAACTGTCGCGCATCGAACGGAGAGATTCGACACGTCAGCATCGAATACCCACAATTCGATACGCAGCATTAATATTGTAATTTAGTTATTTTACCTAAGAAGCTTGTAATAAGTGTTCCGGACCAAGCTAGTCCATTAATAAAGTTGGGTAACATTGTTTTGATCTCATTTTGTAATCTTTTACTGTGTTCTATTACCGTGACGAAATAAGACCAAAATAGGGTACTTCTCTTTGGTTTGCAGTCGCTTTTTTTGGGTCTTCCTTTTATTTGGATTTTGAGTTCTTGGAATGTCTTTCTCTGTTTGTTGCTTTGGAGGAGTGTTGAGTAGACAATGTTTTTTTTGTGCTTTTCTCGTGTTATCGGACATTTCAGTTGCTCTTGTTCGATGTTATCGTCATCTTTGGTTAACTACGTAATTAGAGTTACGCTCTTATGGATTGACAAGTGTTTGGTGCGGGTGCGGGTTCCGGTTCCGCGAGGTTATAGTGTTTGTGGTTCAATATGTCGTCTCTTATGGGTGGATCACGTGATTTCATGTTCGTTGATTGGGGTGTTGCCAAGCATCTGTCACTGCAGAATTGCGGGTTATGCGAAGTTGCAGGTGACTCAACGAGGTGCGTCTCTTATGTGTGAATCACGTGGTTCCACGTTTTTTGATTGTGGTGTTGTCAATCATCAATCACTGCTAAGTTGCGGGTTATGTGAAGTTGCAGGTGACTCGACGAGGTATTGTTTCTTGTGGTGGATCACGTGGTTTCATGTTCGTTGACTATGGTGTTGCCAATCATCTGTCACTGCAGAATAGCGGGTTATGCGAAGTTGTAGGTGACTCGACGAGGTGTCGTCTCTTTAGTTTATCGGGGTGTTAGTCATTGCAGAATTGCAAGTTATGCGAAGTTGCAAGTGACTCGATGAAGATTCAATCAAGAATTTCAAGTGGGGTTTAGCTCATCGTTGGTTAAAGATTATCAATCATTGTAATGTGCTTGTAACTAGTTACGTCGTTAAGTCAGAGTTTGATCGTTTGATTGTTTTTTTTTTAAGGTTGGTTGGCAAATTGATGCTTTAGTAGCATCAATTTGAGGGGGGGTGTCAAGGGAAGTAGGGGGCATGATCTAATATAAGGTAGGGATCTAGTAATATGTATTCTGAAAGTGCAAGTATTCTGGCAATGTTAGGATAACATTGAAAGTTCAATGTTAGAGTAACATTGGTTGGCAGAATCCGTTTTACAAGCTTGTTTTTAATATCTTAATTATTGTTTTGCCTTATTCACTTATCTAATCTAGTCCCACAGTTGTGATTATCTTTGGTTATTATTCATGAAACAAACTTAACATAGGTTGATCGTTCAAAGTTTCCATTATGGGAAGTTTCCTTAATTAAGTTAACCGCTCAACATATAAGGAAAGAAGTGTTCAAGTGCAACTAGGAAACATCCAAGATGAGTTCTGATTTGAAGAAGGAGTCTTTCCTTAGTTAGTTTAATAACAAAGGAACTATTATTATTTATTCAAAAAGGACTGCGAGAACAAGGAAGAGGAGTTCAACAAGGAAACTAGAGGAATTACCAACCGTGTACAACACACCTTGAAGTCCGAGTCAAGAACCTATATATAGGTGTGAAGTACATCAAGACAAATACGAGACAAGAGCTAATAAATCTGAGAAATTAATTTACAAGTTGTTGAGTGTTGTCTTGCTTTTGCAAAGTTTGTGAGTTGTTCGATTAGTTCTAGGTTTAGAATTGAGAAAGCAATTCTTGTCTGCTTTGTTGAGTTCGAGCAATTCGAGAGTGAGGAGCTTGAGAGTTGTGAGAAACGCATTTGTTAAACCCTTGTAGTATTTTGCATACGGCTCGGAAGTTAATATTAATATATTCACTTCTTAAATTCCATGTTTGTTTATTTTCCGCTGCACCATTATTCTGGAACGTTGTTAAAGTAACATTGTGAAGTTAACAACGGACAAGTATCAACTCGATCCTCAATTTCATATTCCTCCTATTGATGTATGCACTTTCGTATCAATGAAGAACAAGTTATTTTTCCCATAATTCACTTTGATACTATGAGCCTAAATAAGTTTATGGAACTTGTGATGAAGATTTGTTCATTGATCTCTCACATGGCTAATTTTTAGAGGGCACAATCTTGTTGGATGTATAGCCTAGGCAGTTTAATTAACAAACAATACTATAATTTGTATCTCGACCCATACTTAAAGTACATATTTAGGAAAAGTTTTATATATTTGAGTCATTTTTAGATTCAAGAACTTATCCATTACAAATTCTTGATGAGTATGCTAAAGCCAATCACTTAACAGATGATAATGAAGTTATCGATTGAGAACACCTTCACAATTCAATCATGTAACATATGGCTGCATATTCAATTTTTTTTGATAATTTTCCTATTTTAATATGTTTAAACTTTAATGTTAATAGGGTTACATCACGTTAATCCCCTAAGTATTTTTCTCACTTTGTTCCTAATGTTTAAAATCTTGCAACATTCACTCATTGGGGTGGCCTAGTTGGTTAAAGAGGAGGGGTTTCCTCTCTTTGGTCTCGAGTTCGAATCCCAGTGGGAACGAATTTGATTCTATGTCTTCTAGGTCTGAGCCTGTCACACATGGTTAACCTAGTGTGGCTTAACTGGTTGGCGCGGTTTGCAGGCTATTTCATCAACATGTGGGTTTTACCCGGTGCGCATCCGAAAGGTAGCGGCTGAGGGTTCCCACGTTATCAAAAAAAAAAATCTCGCAACATGCCCCCCAACATATTCATAATACCCCCTTGGTCAACTTTCTAATAAAATCATACATACAAATCATCTAAAAAGTATTCAAATTGTCCATATTAATACACGTGACATTAAATTTATGAAGTATAAAAACTAACCCTCTTTGAGGGTGAAGCCAAAGAAATAATAAACTTCATGTTTTATAAAGCACTAAATTTCAATTCCACCACTCAGTTCTTGAACCATTGCTCACAAACAAACAATCTTAAAGCAATTCAGGGATTCCATGCTCATTTACTGACATCAGGCCAATTCTCCATATCCCCTAACCTCCAATCCCAACTCCTATTTGCATACACCTCATGCCTCAAACTAAACACCATTAAAATCCTAACCCATTTCACCAAATGCCTCAACCCCAAAAACCCATTACCCTTTAATTCAATCATATCCCATTTCTCCCAAAATGGGTTCGACTCCCTTTCCCTCCACACCTTTTCTTTCATGCATGTCAATAGCGTTTATCTTGATTCATATGCTTTGTGCAGTTCGGTAAAATCAACCACTTGTCTTAAAGATGCTTGCTTTGGCAAAATGTTGCATGCCCATGTCGAGAAATCAGGTTGGTTGGCTAGTGTGTTTGTGGGTAGTTCCTTGGTGGATTTCTACACGAAATTGTTGTGTTTGAATGATGCAGCAAAGGTGTTCGACGAAATTCCTGTTAAGAATACCGTGTGTGTGAATGCGCTGTTGACGGGTTATGCGGAAGCTAACATGTGGGTTCAAGGGATTGAGCTGGTTCGGAGAATGCCTGTGCTGGGGTTGAGTGTCGACGGTTTTACGTTGTCTGCTGCCTTACGTGCGTGTACTGGGCTTCATGCTTTGGAGCTAGGAAAGCAAGTGCACGGCACTATTGTACGTAATGTTTTTGAATTTGGAGGTGATGTTTTCCTGCAAAGTTTGTTGATTGAAATGTATGGGAAGTCTGGATTAGTGGAGAGTGCGAAAAGAGTGTTTGATGAGGTGGGATATGGAGAAGTCAGAGAGAGAGGAAGGGATGTTGTACTATGGACTTCAATGCTAGGAGTTTATGGAAAGAACGGGAATTATGCAGAAGTGATTGCATTGTTTGAAGAAATGATCATGGAAGGGACTAGACCTGATGGAGTTGCATTCTTGACAGTAATCTCTGCTTGTAGTCACACGGGCCAGGTGGATCTTGGAATGGAGTACTTCGAATCCATGACTAAAACCCATGGATTAGTTGCAACTCAGGAGCATTATAGTTGTCTGGTTGACTTGCTTTGTAGAGCAGGAGAGTTAGAGAGGGCGTGGAAATTGGTTAGTGCTATTCCACATAATTCGGACGAGAGTTGTGCCGTTTCCATGTGGGGTACATTGCTTAGTGCCTGCAATGAGTGTGGAAATGTCAATTTGGGAAAGCTGGCTGCTCAAAGAGCACTTCAGTTGGAACCTGAGAACGTTGGAATTTATGTTCTGCTGTCTAATATGTATGCTAACAATGGTATGTGGGATGAGATTGAGCAACTGAGAGAACTAATGAAAAGAATCGGGTTGAAGAAGGAAAATGGTTGGAGTTTGATAGGCGCGGGGAGTTCACTTGAAGAGGAGTTGTCGGATACGTAGAAGTTATACATGTTTATCATTTTTTTGTGCTTATCATTTATCACCCACGACAGAAAATTCTCCATGTAGCAGAATCTGGTGACCCAGAAAGTTAATGATAAGGTGGCCATTGAATGAAAAAAATTAATGGGGTTAGTGAGGAGACTGAATCTCTAAAATATAGCATTTTTTTCCACATTTGATGTGTTCCTCCCCTGAAGCCTTTGAAGGTAGTTTAATAAGGAAATTCCGGCTTCTATATTGGGATCACTGTAGTTGAGATAGGTGCTTTGTTCAGTATAATTTCCCAAGGATAATTCCGCTGCCCATACACAAGTCGCTGATAGATATATAGCCAAGTTTGTGGTTTCTTTGCAGCAGATAACCTTTGTGTGTGTTTAAACTCAAACACTTTGTACTCTGTAAATCAGTTTAGAAAGGCCTTAGATTCTTTGGTTCTTGAGTTTTTGGGCATTAGTGCACCATGTTTTTTGACTAGTAGCGTTTCATTATATAGATATATTTGACTTCAGTGTTTGGCTATTCTTGCAAAAAAAAAAAAAAAAAATAGAACATGATGCAGATGCTTGATTTCAAAAAGTTATGATGAGTGTCAACAACTCATTAATAATAAAACTTCTCCTCCCCACACACCACCGCCGAGTTTTTCGTCTTTTAATTTTTAATTTTTTTTCTGTGCAATTTATGATATTTCACAAAAAAAAAATATGTCAAAAAATTTAGATTTATGCAACATTATTTTAAGTAGCTCAATTTTTAAATTATTTATTATTCTAATTTATTTGAATTGCTTAACACAGAGAGAGGGGGTGGGGGGGGGGGGAGGGGGGGGGGGGGGGGGGGGAGGGATGAACTAAGAAGTATAGAAAGTCTTCCCCAAATCCTCCGGCAACCAGCCACCTCCTCATGCGCCAACTCGAAATTTAATTACCGACGAAATAGTCGGTGACAGAAGACCATGATTTTGATTTTTTTGTTTTGGATAGGTTGGGAGGGGGAATAAGAAAAAGGAAAAAAAATGATGGTGGTGGTGGCGGCGAGGGGGATGGGAGCTTGGTGGGGAGAGAAAATGTTTTCTTTTTAATATTTTAAATTATATTTGCATAATTAGGTCTTTTTATTTTAAATTTTTAAATATAATAATTAAAGTTTATTAAAAAATCTAATTTTACATTGTAACTTAGGAGTTTTTTATTTTTTTAGCTTTTTTAGGTAAAATATAATTTTAGAAGAATAAATGACACATGAAGACTTTTTACTAATTAAAAATAACATATGGGGTGTTTTTTTGCTAATGAAAATAATTTAAGGGGCAAAAGAAATTGACCGGGGGACAAAAATTGTACAAAAAGCCACAATAAGGGACTAAATATGGACAATGTCACATTATGGGACTAAAGTCGTAACTAGGCCAATAAAAGACCAAAAGTAATTTTTTCCCTTATATTTCAATGTCTTATTTTTCTTGCTAATTAATGCGTGCGATTTATTTCGGAAAAATCGTAACCTTATTACTCATGGTCCTACCCCTTTGATTATTGAGAAACTTACCCTTTTTGGCTACAAGGTTTGCCGCGAATCATGAAAAGGCCCAATCTTGAAAATCGTTTCATTCTCAAACTTCTCTTTCTATTTGGAAGAGGTTAAAGCTAACATGAATGATACTTTTGTTGATAGTATCTCCTTGTCAGGGCTCATTATACAGGATTTATTGTGCTCCTTTCTTTTCGTAGCTTCAAATAAGCATTCTTGTTTGACTACTTGGTGGCCTAGGCACGTGCGCTTAATTCGGCACAAAGTTGCTATTGCAATGGCTCTTTCTTGCAAGTGATGACTATCTTAATTCGATCACTTCTATCTTGGACACGAATCTTGAAGCCCTTTAGAAAATTGATCGCATTATCAAGAGTATATGTAAATATTAGCGTTGTTGGGCCAAGTGGTGTTTTAAGTGATTTAGCAGGAATTGTAAATTCCGCCCACAAAATCTTGTTAAATAAGCTCGTAAAAGTGAATGAGTTTCTTGTTTTGATCCCTCCAACATTCTTGTTGGGTCCCTTCAGAAACATCCTATAAAACGAAAACGATAAAGAGAAGATTAGCACGACCACGCAAGAATGACAATTGACACGCCCAAATCTAAAAAGCCTATCTTGAACTATTGTACTTCATTTTCCTATTTTAGTAAGTATAAAGTATTTGATCCATTGAAAAAATAAAAAAGGATGGGATATAAGATAGTCAATAGTGTTTCTCAATTCTCACTTCCATTAGCCAATAGAGAACTACCAGTGGACCTGTCCGCATAGGATCCGCACCTTCCGTTTCAAAACACAAACCCTAATTTTATCGATCAAATTTGTGAATTTTTTAAAACCAAACGTCGAATTCCTCACAGCGCACGAAAATGGTAAAATCCTCACATGACAGTCACTAAGCGTAAGGTGGTTTGCATTTTTACCCCTTTACTGAGCACACTCTTGTTGGATTTTTACTCTTTTTTTTGTAGAGCTCAGAGAAGAAGCTGAAAGATTCGGATATTTCAGTCCCCATTGTATATGGCAACATCGCATTTTGGCTTGGTAAGAAGGCGACCGAGTAAGAATCCATTTGTCCTTAATTTATGAAGTTCGTTAAGTGTTTGATGAAATGCCTGTTTTAAAGTTTTATTTGTCTATAAAGATATCAGTCTCATAAGTGGACTGTGTATGTCCGAGGGGCCGGAAATGAGGACCTTGGAGTTGTGGTGAAGCAGGCTGTTTTCCAATTGCACTCCAGTTTTAATAATCCTATGAGGGTTGTCGATACGCCGCCTTTTGAGTTGTCAGAGGCTGGATGGGGTGAATTTGAAATTGCCATTACTCTTCATTTTCATCGTGACGTTAGCGAGAAGCCGTTGCACTTGTGAGTGTTTCTCAATCCTGGTGATGTGGTTTAAGCGGTAATCTTATATAGTCGTGATTAATTGGATGAATCTGTATGCGTTAGTGTGAACTATAGGAGCGGGAATGATTGCTTGGTTTGTTAGATTGAAAGAATTCAATATGTAAGCAAACAGATAGCGGTAATGAAAATCTTCGTTCTTTTATTTTGCGATTAAAACGTATTGGATCATATGTCATAATTCTTTTTTCTTTTTTTTTTTTACTTTCTTGACGTATGTTTTCATGTGAATTCTTGTATACAACTTGATTAGTGTTTTTGTTTTTTTGACCCCATAACGTACCTAGTTATTTTCAAGATTTTTAGTGGATTTAAATAATGTAATTCATCAAAAGGAATTATACCTTTTCTAGCTCCATCTATGCCCGCCTAATTGATGAGCGGAAAATTTATCCGGTAATAGTTGTGTTTGGGCTTTGCATGCATTTTTTTAGGTAAAATTTAAATGTCAGCGCAGCTACTAAATAGTGATTACTATAGTTGCTTAAATAGTCTAGGAATTTCTGTGTGAGATTATATCTTTCATGTATGAAATCTTATAGGTATCACCATCTGAAGTTATATCCTGCAGAGGAATCTGGTCCTCTTTCCACTAAGAAGCCTGTTGTTATAGAATCATACGATGAAATTGTGATCTCGGAGCCTTCAGAGGCATTATTTGCCCGAGTCCAAAATCATCCTGCTGTGAATGTACCTAGACTACCTGCGGGTGTTACTTTACCTCCTGGTTTGTTTTTCAACTATGTTATGATTGTTTAAAAGGTTCTATTCACTTTTATCAAATATTAATTTTTTGTGTGTTTATTACAGGGCCTGTGGAGGACCTTGACAGTGGGAAGAGAGGGGAGGCAAAAGAGAGTAATCCCTTGAACCAGTGGTTTGGCAGTTTTTCCGAGGCAGATGAGCTCTTAAAACTTGCTGCAGCTCGCCAGCAGGTTAATACTAATATGTTTATGGAGCTAATTTGTTTGCAAAAATATTTTGGAATAATTTTACGTTAGTCTATCAAGTGGATAGCCTTTTAGTGTCATATTTTTGAATTTAATTGCGATTAAATGAAAGAAAGAAGAGAAAAATATCCATGAATAATTGCCATTACAAATACTAAAAGGATTTTTATGAAGCAATTGACAAACGATTATGAGACTGAAAATCTGATATCAATTTGATGCATGCGTCTTGTTTGATCAACTGTGACATCGATAAACTTGAATAGCGTATGTTATGCTTAACTGCCCCTGTGATAAAGTCTTAATAACTAGAATTATTTATAAAATTTCCATGTCTAATTGCCATTTGATAGGTGCAAGCGCATATTGCGAGACTCAGAAGGCAACTGAGCTTGGTAGATGGACAGAATCAACAAGTTAAAGCCGCCGCAGCTGATGCATAAATAGTCAGTGTATGGTTGCTCTGAATGAGTTTGTTAGAGCCTGTAGATGGACTATAAATTGTGTTGCTACTACTAGTGCACCATGAAACTTGAAAGGGTGAAGTATTATGAGTCTGTTGTATGAATTATTGAATCACTGAGGCCTTTACACCTCTCTGATAGGTTTATAGAATTGTGTACTTATTTATTTTCGATCATCGACAGTGTCTCGACTTGGGTGAACAGTTATAAGTGAAATTGAATGGATCCTTTCAGTCTTTTTGTCTTGTAAACCGCAGAAAAGAGTTAAGACCAGCATCAAGTTTGAATCCAATTGTTGTACCATTAAGCCTGGTATGTCGCTTCCACAAATCGAAACTGGCTAAAAATTATCTCATATTAATGAAATAAGATACCGAGCCTTGGGACGTGACTAAATTGTGTATGCGGATGCTAATGCATTGTTAATTCAGAAATACACTTAGGAATATATGTGTTTTCTTGACTGTAATTTGTTGTACTATTATACTATTGAAAAGTCACTACGTCCTTTCATACCAGTGAATATTACTAACCACAAGCGCATTGTTTCCAGGTTTTTGGCAATAAACATGATTCAGTAGAACAATCATTTTAAAGTAACTCTCTATGTTTATCCAGTTTTGTCCTTAATTTTCAAATGGACGTTTTTCCTCAACTTGTTTAAAAATGTACAGCCTAGTCTTTTTCAATGAAATACTTATTAAACACTGACGGAATACTAGATAGAGAATATTCTCTCAAAAGTGGACTAGAGGAGCAAATTAACTTGTATAAGCGTGAGTCTGATAGGAAGTTTCTCTCTTTTAAATGAATGGTGGCACTTTACAAAACGAGATATATTATATATCTACTATGCAGGATTTGACAGCTTTTTACCGAATGTGATCATATTTCTAATGATGCGACCAAAACTATAGTTCGAATAACTTAACTAAGTTTGGATAACAATAATTGATTTGGAGGAGTTAAGGTTGAGGTTGAGAGTTTGAAGTAGCTGTGCGAATGATCTGAAATGGGCTTAATACAGTTTACGTACATTTAGGAAACTAGAGTAACATGGGGATTCATGTGCGATGCGGCGTGCTAGCTGGGTCACCATCCAACTTGCAAATGGGAAATAATTCAGTTGATGGATTAGTTTAATTTCTGCTCCAAAATGCACCGCAATTTTGATCACAGATTTTTTAGGACCACCTCATTTTCGTAATATTAGTATTATTATTTATTTTCTCATCCCATTTGTCTTATTCAAAGGATATTATAAATGCAAGACAAACCGCTATAGTGTCAATGTCACATTTTTTTTAAAAAAATCTTCTTAAAAATATAATGTCGTGGGTTGTTTATTGCTAGGAACGTCCCAGAGAGATCAAGATTGTATGAATTTATGTTCTTACATGTATTATATTATTCTTAACGTTTGGTAAATGAAGTTTATAATTTGAACTGTTTTAATCATGGTGGCAAATGAATTAATAATAATCTGAAAACAAATCAATACGATAATCCGAATAACTAGAAGTGACATTCATTGGCCGGTCGCCGTCGATCAAAGATCTGTTTAGATTTTATGGTATAACTCCTCAAAATATATATATATATATATATATATTTGAAAATCTATTATTTATTAGAGTAAAACAAAAAGTGAACAAGTGGTTATATATGCAGATTGAGACAAAAGGCATTTAGTCTTTTAGAATTTCGACATTCTTTTTTCAGCCTTGGAACATGCAGATATCTCATAACCTTCTCGTCTATGAAAAGTATTGGAGCTATACACAGTACTTTTGTTGTCCGTATAAGACCACGTACTTTTACTTAAAGTTGTGAACGAAAAACAAAATAAGGAAAGAAATAAAGAAAGAAAGCAGTCATAACTCCGTCCCTAGTGATACAAAAAAATGATGTAAATTATATCCGTGATCATATACTCTTAATTCAGATATTTTTCCTCAATTTGAACCACCATCTCAACTCGCAAGTATCAGATTCATGTGTGACTGCCTACTCATCTCATATTATTTCATCCACCGTTTTAGAACGACATGCACAAATTAATATTAAAATGGTATGTATTGGATTAAACCTGGAGTTGAATGTCTTATAATTTCTACTAATTAGTAGGTGTACAATTTATTGCGTTATATAATAGAAATGCATTTTGAAGCAATAATTATATACAATAATTTCATAATGGTGCATGTGTATATAGGCCAATTGCGTCCCCAATGGACAAACCTTGAGAACAGAGACATGAATGATGATGTTGGATTTGGAAGTAGGAAATACGTACGGCGGAAAGTGTGATGTCGCAAACTAGCAATTCAACCAGAAACCGACTCCAAACACTGAAAGCTACGTCTGAGGCTCAAGTTCATAATACAGATGGAACATAAATTTCTTGG
Organism: Linaria vulgaris; assembly: GCA_948329865.1. Lineage (NCBI taxonomy): Eukaryota > Viridiplantae > Streptophyta > Magnoliopsida > Lamiales > Plantaginaceae > Linaria > Linaria vulgaris. Next base: position 79,913,169 of record OX415254.1, read on the forward strand.
TTCTCTAATGTCACAATAATAGCGCACCGGATTTCATATCTTTAAATTTATTTAAGAAGGAAACAAACTATATATAATTGCAGGAATATTATCTTGCAAAATGACAAATCGTTCTTCTTGGGGTACTACTTCTTGGGGGTACTTGTTGAGAGTAAAGTATCTATTTGCAATGGTAATTAAGAGTTTCATGTGTTGAGAATCGTATGTCAAAACAGATGTTACAAAGTCGTTTATATACACTTAGAGCTAACAAACCAAAGCTAACGCACTAACTAAAAGCAGGAAAAGCTATTGGGCTGTAAAACAAGCTGAAATTACATAAATTACATTATAGACCTAAACTTTGTGTTAAGTTGGTAACTTGCGAGGATCACCAAGGTCCAACTTAGATAACCTAGATAACCAATGAGTAAACAGAAGTGGCTTAGTTAGTAAAAAGAAAAATACTCAATTATAGTGAGGCATCGCATTGTTGAGGAAGTAAGAGGCCATTCTTGAAGCAATCCCTAACCACATGGTAGTCAATGCCCAAATGCTTAGTTCTCTCATTGAAGATGAGGTTTATGTGAAATGCTAACTTGTTGTTACAAGGAGAGGGATATGGAAAAGAATATAACATATAATTCACTAAGTATGTAAAAGATCCATAACACCTCATAAGTTGTGATGGCCATACTCACTCAGCTTCAGTAGCTGATCTCGAAACTGTAGTTTGTTTCTTGGTCTTTCAGATGTAGTTTGTTTCTTGGTCTTTTAGATTTAGTTTGTTTCTTGGTTTTTCAGCTAATGAAGGAACCACTAAGATACAAAAACTAGTCAAAAAACGTTGTATATCAAGACATGAAGCTCAATCAACATAAATGAAGGCTTTTAAAGAGAGATGTAAAGAAGAGATATAAAACATGCCCAATAATGTAATGTCTTTTTAAGTAGTGAAGGACTGTATTAGGGGCATCCCTACGAGCTTGAAATGAAGAGTGTAGAAACTGAGTTAATTGGCTCACGATGTGGCTTGAATGAGGTGTTGAAGGAGACCACACGCGACAATATGAGCATCGGCTGAGTAGAGGTTAGTCTCAAGCCTTTAAGAAATGGTGTTTGGTAGGTTTGGCTCTAAGCACACCAATATCTTGCAAAATATCTAACATGTATTTTCTCTATTTGATTTAAAGGTCAGCATAAGAACGAAGAAGCTCGAGACCTAATAAGTCCTTGGTTCTCCTAAGTCTTTAATAGCAAATGAATAATGTAGAAATGATTTAGTAGCAGTGAATGCTAGGCCAGGACCAACAAAGAGCACACCATCCACATAGATCAATAAAGTAACGAATAAGAAGCGCAAGCCTTTAGTAACTAAGCAATTATCAAACCTTGATTGACAGTAACCAAATGAAAGCAAACACTTGGTCAACTCTAGATTCAGAGCCTTGTTTAAGTCCATATATAGATTTGTTCAGCTTGTAAGCTGAGTGCTTGACTAGGAGTAGCTTTACTATAGCCCTATAGTGATTTTAAGCATATATTTATCCAAGAACCATGAAAAAAGACATTGTTAATATTCAATTGGTGGACGAACTAATAAAATTTAGCCATAGGTGAAAAACTATCCACATTGTCAAGACCAAATACTTTATTTTATCCCTTGGCAACCAACTTTGTTATGTGTCTATCAATAAAATCATTGTCAATAAAGAGTGCTTGAGCTTAAGTTTGAATATCCATTTAGAACCAATATGTTTTTTAGAGGTAAGTTCACAAGATTCCAAGTATCTTTTTAGTCTAGTGCAGAAATTTTAGCTTCCACGACCTTTAACCATTTAGTGTTGGTGCAAGCTTTCATGTATCACTTAGGCTCAGTATTTAAAGAGATGTTTTTTAAAAAATCAACATGTGAAGGTGAATGAGTTTGACTTTTAATGTAAGGAAAAGTAGGTTGTGTGTATGGTGAGCTAAGAGAGTTGGATGTGATAGAAGATCCCAAAGGATCGGTTGCACAAGAAGGTAAGGTAAGTCGTCTTTCAAATGTATAGGTAGAGTAGTCATTATGTTGCTTCTTTTGGGAGTTGGAACATCAAGGATGATGTAATCAGTTGATAACAAGTGAATGCAGGAGGAGAGCTTGGAGAAGTAACATGTAAAGCTGAACTCACAAAAGGTGAGAGGTGTGTTCATGAAACTCAGGTGAAGCCAAAGATAAGGTTAGGCGGATAGAGGGATAGTATGAGACAAAAGGAAAGTGGTGTTACTTTTTTTTTTTTTGGGTAAGTGGTGTTCTTGAAATATTAATGACGATTTTCTACTCCTCAAAGTTGTAAAGTTTATATACCTTTCGCCCAATTAGCATAGGTCAGGTTTGAGGAGATGGAACTCTCATAAGGTGAAAACCATTGCAAGACTTTAGTAGATATGTTGTTATGACCCCCCAAAAAAGGAGCGACAACTAGTCTAAAAGAGCAAATGTTGTTAGTGATTCGAGGATTCACTACTTTTAGGTGACTGGCGTTGGTTTACATAAAAATGATTTGACAGATTAAGATATTGCCAAGTATCATATTAATATGCTATTTATCACTTGTCTCTCAATTTCGTAGATATTAAAAGTAAAATGCACCAAAAACTACAAAAGAAGATTAAAAGTACTTAACGCTTTCTCATGATATGGCCTACTTAACTATCGTCAGATATGTATGGAGTATGGAAATATGTAACATCTAATTCCAAGGTAAGCTATCACACTTTCCTACCACCAACTACTAACTATTTCGTTGATCATTTCCATTCTGATATACACTAGTCATCGATTTTGTTTTAGTCTTACTTACAAGTACAACTATATGCGGCGATTAATTAATAATTAATTAGTTTTCAGCTTAAATCGTTAAACACTAGATAGGTATGGACCACGGTTGTCCTCTTTCATTTATACTATTATTACACCACGTTGTCCTTTCAAACTTACAAAAAGCCTAAAAGAACCGTGCTTGTCTCTTCCTTCCACACTCCCAACAGGCCCACATTTCAAAAGCCCCCACACCCCATATCTATCCCCTCCCCCCACCTTTCTTCTTAAATACCTTCACACACCCCTTCTTTTTTATACAAACCACCTTCACTGCTCTTTTCAAACTCTTCCCATATCTTCATTTTTATTTATTGGTTCCTCTCAGAAAACCAACAAATTATCCAATACCACCAATCCATTATCTTTTCATCCTCATATCCATAAAAGAAATGGCAATCAAAAAACTAAACAGGCTATCACAAGCAGCGACGTTGAAACAAATCTTGAAAAGGTGTTCGAGTTTAGGAAAGAAACATGTGTACAACGATGAATATAATCTTCCGGTCGATGTGCCAAAAGGTCACTTTGCGGTTTACGTGGGCGAAAATCGGAGTAGATACATTGTTCCTATCTCATTCTTAGCACACCCCAAGTTTCAATGTCTGCTGAGTCGAGCTGAAGAAGAGTTTGGGTTTGATCATGAAATGGGGCTCACCATTCCTTGTGAAGAGTTTGTGTTTCGTTCACTAACATCCATGATCAGATGATACTATGATAGTGAAGGAAAAAGAGCTCAATTCTGAAAATACTTTTATTTTCTTTAGTTTTTGGAGGGAGATGGTCAAGATGAAACGCAGCTATATGTGCTGTTTTTTCTATCTTTTTTTAACATCTTTCTTCATTTTTTTTTCTATTTTTATCGTGAAGACATAAGTCTTAATCCCATTAATTAATTTGTTCGAGGGTTGGATTTGTAAAGAAGGTTGTAATTTTCCTCAGAGGTGTTGGCGTACTACAACACCCCGAGAGATTTTAGTAGTAATGTAACTCTTATGTGAATCAGTGGTTATTTCTGACTTCTAGCCAGAAACGGTATTATCTGTATTTGGAAATTTACTATGCAAATTTATATTTTATGGCTGTGTAATCTTGTACTGAAGGACGAAAGTTGATTGAAGTCTCGTCTCGAATTGTACTTAACACAAAACATAGGGCAGAAAATACAAATGTTAGCATTTTAGACTTCTAATGCATGCCCTTGTGCAGCTGTTGAGAATCTTTGAGAATTAGGACTTCCGTACATGCTACTCTGGTCAATCTACTACATGTATGTTAACGTCATACTTTGAACAGTTAATTGTGCATCAGCATTAACAAAACCACAAAGAATACATTTGAAGATATGAAAAGAAAAAACAAAACAATAATTGCTGTTGGACTGTTAGTTTGCTGTAATCAATATTAACAGTATTCTATGGTAAAAACGAGCAATGCGCAAATTGCACTTAAAACCAAACAAGACTAAAAAGGAATCACTGTAACGATTTATCAATGCAATAGTAAATATGGATCAATTTCAATGAAGGCTGTAAAATACCTAATGCTATGTTCTCCAGAGATCACAATTAACACCACACAAGTGCGGTCAAAGTATCCCCCTTGTAGGATAACAGGGTACAAACATATTTTTCATGCCGAACTATGTTATGAATTGAAACAAAATGACATGGTTAATGCTCCAATCAAGCAACAGCTTGTTGAACTGATCGGTTATACGTAAAAAAACTGATGGTCCTACACATCAGACCGGAATCAAAAAGAAATTGATTTTGCATCAATTATTGATTAGGTAACAAAAAACATGTTGTTTTTCCACTAGTGATGCGCCTTGGCTTCGGCTTTCTTATGAGACTTGGCCTTTGCCTGTTTACAATAAGAAGAGGTTAAATATATGTCAGCCTTTGCGTCTACATCGTGACAAATAAAAATTGTAAAGATAGAGTCAAAAATTATTAATCATACTAAACATTGCAACAGACACCATAATTATAGAATGAAGAAGCTGCTTGAAAGAAAAAATAAAAAATAAAAAAAAAACTCAGATGCATGCATAGAGAAAATTAGTAACTCAAGTGGCCAAACACACCAGCTATGTTGATTAACAATTTTTTTAAAGTATGTCTGCCATCTGCTTCTTTATAAGTACAATACTCTGTATATCCAACTCGAAGAAGCTCACGTGGTACAAGCATTAGCTACTCGTAAAAGGGCATCAAGCACTTGTCCAATGTATAGCATTTACAAAACAAGTTAACATAAAACTACGAATATAATGCATATCCTTTCAATGCTATTTTTGTAACTACAAATTAAGAACACTATCTGCTTGCCAGTTAAATTTACTCCAAAGATAAAACGTGAGAAAGACTTAGTTTTGGAGACCACCCAATAACCATCACTACCACAGAACTAGATTTCGACGTGCACTCAGACAAATCACTCTTCATCGACTTTAGAGCTCTAAGTTAGAAAAAGTGGATAGACAATGATTGATGTTCAATAAAAAAGTTGCAACTGCAGGGAGATTAACAAATACTGAAAGCACTACCAATCAAGCAATAAAGAAGACACTATCACGGCAGCAACCAGAAGGGCACTTAATAATCATGCACCAAATTTCTTCCCGTGCCCTCCATTGATATGAATGAAACATTGCCCTAGTGCATTTACACGTAAACCCCATATAAATCAGGAAATTCAAAACTCTTTTACTTTTCTCCAACCCGCTCTTAAGGATATAATTACAACCCTCCAACTTCTTTCTATCTGATATCATAAACTGGAAAATATAAATGAAGACAAATCAAACTATGTATCCATCCATAACACTGATACAAACTAAATAATTAGTCGTATCGGATTTGTCCACATTCGAGTCGGGACCGAACTCCTAAAGAAGAACAAGAGAGAAAGAGATAGAACTTTGATAATTTTATTTCCTAATTCTTTCTTCACGGTTCACATCAATACAAATAGAGAAAATATACAACTCCTAATAACTGCTAATAACTTCTCTTACCCACTAATACATAATTAACTACCACTAATTCTATTTAATACATAATATTAATTATATCAAATATATTAATAAAATAATCTTAATATGCCCGTATCATTCCTCCCCCCTTAAGAAATGCCTTGTCCTCAAGGCCCTATTAGATAATAAATATTAACAAAACAAAACCAAGGGCACTTCTAAAAAAGAATGAAGAGACAGAGGGCTAAAATGCTAATTATGACAATTGGCAAAACAACTCCCAGAACCCACTTTGCACTTTGTTAAGTTGTTGTCTTCAACCATTCCTCCACGGAGCACGGTTTTTCTTCTTGTTCTTTTTTTCTTTATTCTTTTTTTTTTTTTTCCAATCCAACATTTCTTCATCGATACCTTCATCCCATAAGCGGATCCAGCAGATTTGTGCTTTGCTCGTGGTTCCATCTCCGATTTGAATGTCACCAAGCAGGACAGATTTTAGCGGTTTGGTGCCGTAGTGCAGGTGAGATCTTCGGAAACACGAATTAACCACCAAAATTTGAGGACCAGTTCCGAGTGATTCATACACGTTGTCGTTAGTTTCGAAAACATGTCTTTGGCTTGGATTTATTTGGATTTGAAACTGTTCTGGATCTGATTTTTGGCTTATGATGTGATTTTGTTGATGTGTGGGTGTTGTGGATGATAGTTTTTGAGAATGGGAAAGAAGTAGTGTCGTAGTGGTGGCGGGGCTTGGTGGTTGTAGTTGTTCCGGTGCCGCCGGAGGCTGTTTTCCTAGCAAAATGGCCATCGAGACTTTTAAATCGTGGAACAGTTCACAGCGTTCCTGGCGTAGAGTCTCAAATTCTTGTAATAACGAAGCATGCAACTTCTTACTTTCAGAATGAGCTTCAGCCAATTCTGTTCGAATTTGACGAACAGATTCTAACAAAGAAATTGCCGCAACCGTCGATCTTGACATGTTCAAATTCAATGAAAGCACCATTGATACAAACTAAATAATTAGTCGTATCGGATTTGTCCACATTCGAGTCGGGACCGAACTCCTAAAGAAGAACAAGAGAGAAAGAGATAGAACTTTGATAATTTTATTTCCTAATTCTTTCTTCACGGTTCACATCAATACAAATAGAGAAAATATACAACTCCTAATAATTGCTAATAACTTCTCTTACCCACTAATACATAATTAACTACCACTAATTCTATTTAATACATAATATTAATTATATCAAATATATTAATAAAATAATCTTAATATGCCCGTATCAAACACCAACCATATCAAATTGCCGTATCATCTAAAAGCTTAAGCTTATTATAGAAACATCATACATTTTATGGTTTGATCTATATTCTCCACACACGGTATATATATCCCCAACTTCAATTGATAAGGATATATAATTCAACCAATAACAACCTTAAATTCGGATAAGAAACACAGAAAGAGACTATAATACCTTAACAATTTTAAGTTTTACGCTTCCATAGACGAGTCCGAATGAGAATGCAGAAACCCTAGCCACCTGCAATTTCAGATTATAATAATAATGTAGAATAGAGGTGCACGATTAAAATACAGGTTGAGCGAAAAGTGAAATTGTACCAAAGCGAGGGTGCTCGTGCCAGCATACGGTCCAGGAGGCGGCGCCATTGTTGGAGCTTGGTGGTCACGCGCGTGGGAGAGTGGTGACTGAGACTGTGATTGTAGTCAAATCACAAATGTGCAGATCTCCGTGAAAACGACAGCGTCTTGTAATGCGAAAAAGAGATGATTTATGTATAAATCAGTTAATATATATAAATGAAGGAATTGAGGAATCTTTTTCTAATGATATTTAATTAATATATTGTTATGTTTCATAAGTAAATTAAATTCATAGTATAAATTATTTATTTATTTATTAATTTTTTGATAAAAATAAGAAACTAAAAACATTTAAAATAATATTGTGGAATAATGGGACTTGCATAAATGTATTTGATATATATAAAAGTTTTATTTTATGAATATATATATATATAGAAAGTTGATAATACATATGCAACGATTTGACGACTATAGTCTTTCATTCTACGATAAACACATGTTCATACTCACTAGAAGAGGAGTTATAGCACATTAATGACAATAGACAAAATCATGCCCCTCGCCCCACATCCAGACGGGGTTCATACATTCTACAAGGGTTCGGCCACAAGATCCTCACCAACAATAACTTTTAATCAGAATTTTGTACACAACAAGTTAACCATTGTGATCAGTTGTACAAACATGATTTAGAAAATAGGGTGTTTATCACCATGGTTTGTATAGCTTAAACGGTCTTACCTAGCACTTTTCATATTTGACAACCTGGACGAGATTAATAAACATAGCATGTCAATGCATTTACCGATCTTCACCCCTCAGAATAAGTTATCAAACTTAAAGATCCTTATTCAAATTTATTTTAGTGCATTGTCTACAAACTTGTTATCCAAGACGCATAACATGTACTCAAAGTTACACACACAAGAGGCTATTGAACTAACTAAAGAAGACAAGCTCATGCATACGCTTTTTACACTTTAGATTTTGCGAACAAAAGAGAGCATCATATGTTCCTAACATACATTTAGTGCAATGTTAATAGTCGGAAGAGGGTGTTAAATTATTTGAATAATATCAAGTTTTCATCCTCGACATTTGTTATCGCAAGTCATAACTTGTTGTCGATGGAAAGATATTACTTACGACATGATTGATAAATGATCAAGAGGAGGAAGAGTTTATCGAAACATCTTCTTTATTAGTTTTGTTCGAAGCAACGTTTGACTAGATTTCGTGAATGTACGCAATTTTTTAGTATGGTTTAAAGCATGAATTAGATGTATAGAATAGTTATTTAGTTATTGATTTTTTCCTTAAAATTTCATAGAATACCATATCCTTAAAAGCAATTGAGAGACCTAAATCCATTTTTTACGACTTGTTCTTTTATGACTTTTTATAGCGATCAAAAGAAAATAATATTAAATTAGTGTTGCAAATGCTTGGAAAACATTTAAATGAGCCCAAAAATTAATAATGCCATTTTTATAAGCATTTAGACACACCGCCTAACTACGTAAACAATTCCACCATCTTACTTAATTACATATATGGTCGGTACCAAGTTGTCCTCATAGTCATAGTAATAACTTAGTTAGTTATCAAATTAATATTTCTAGGCTCTTTGCAGTATGAGAAGTTCATGCAGTTTGCTTTTAGCTTAAGTCGATATTTCTCTACAAAGCAAACATTGAAGGCTCGTATCTCGTAATAATCATGCGATTTAAGTATTTGGTTCTTGAAATATTATGTATTTATATGCTTGTCTTACCCATCAAAACATTGTAGAAATTTTTCACTCATAAAAAACTAGAGGAATCATCAGTTGTTGGTAATTTGTTCTGTAACCCTAATCGAATTTGTGTAAGAGAAGATGCCTAATTTCTTTGAATCATCAGTTGTTGTACCATGCATATTAACGTACGTGCCTTATACATAAATCGACCAAATAAGAAAGGTGAAAGGTCTATAGGAATCTTTGTGGAAAGAAGATATTAAATTTGATATTTTGTGAGATTGTGGAATGTGGACCATACTGTGAGATTTTAATTGATTGGATTAAAGAGACGTAGGATATTCCAGCTATTTTTGATCCACATGTTTTTTACCCAATCCCCTTGGCTCCTAATATTTTAGTTTTCGCTCTCTGAATTGGCCAACAAAAGCAAATAGGAAAGCCTCCTTTAATTATGTACTTGTGATTTGTGAAATGGATCCGATATTCTTATTTCATGGTCGATGTTAAAATTAGAAGATTCATCACTAGCATAATTATATATCCGAGAAATGCATCAGTGTTAACATATTTGATATTTTACCTAATTAACGAATTTGCTTAGGGTTCGAACGCCCTGCCCGTGGTTCAGAAACTTGTAAAATTACGAAAATATCCCTCTTTGTATTCATTGAATGGGTGAACTTGGATCTGCCTTTTCTTATCAATATGTCCCTCCTTTTATAGATATTTTTTAGGGACACGTATCGTTATGCATTTTTAAATAAATTACAAGTGTTGCAATGTGCGTAAATAAACAGGATAAATTTTATATTTACTGACTAGGCGCTGAGCATGATGAATTTTTATCTCCTTCGATGGCTTCAGGGGCTTCCGATGAGTTAGATCTTTTAGCTTCTTCTTTCCGATAAGCTAGGCTTCTTAGAAAGGCTTGAGGAGAGGGACGGGGTACTCGTCCGATATGATTGTGGCTTGGGTAGCAATCTGTTTTTATGTTGTTCCTTCTTGGTATATGCTCCGATAAGTAAATATGCTCTTTCTCGCTTGCGGGGTGGGCTCATATGGTGTCTTTATTTTAGAGGAGTGATATTCTTGTGTTTTGGTCTTCCTGATGTGTGCTCCGAGGGCTTTCGGATTTTTACTTGGGCATTGTTTTCGTGCTTTGTCCTTCGCGATAAGTGTTCTGATGGCTTTTTAGATTTTGGAGTGTTTAGTGAGGGGATGTTCTCGTATATTCTAGGACCCGGGGTCCGTTGTGGTCCCTCTTGGCGCATTGATTGATATCGGAGTCGCGCGAATCCATCGGGGTTTACTCTTTTTTCGATGTCGCGTTGATATCTTTTCTTTATTCATCGTGACTTTCCAATGGACGCTTAGGTGCCTCTTCGGGTGCCCCTTCTTACCGCTTCGGGTTTGTGTCACTCGGTGGGCCTCCTCATCGGGAGTGTGCACTCCTCATCGGAAGTGTCTATGACGATAGTATCGTCCATTCTTTAATCCCTAGATTTAGGATTAATGCTTTACTTTAATCTTGTATTTATTTTCTAGTGTTAACAATCAGTTTCAATATGAAAAAGATATTAATATATCACGACACCTCATATTTACCATGGAACCCAAAAGCAAACAATAAGAAACTTTAAGGGCAAAAGTGAAAGAGTTCAAATGCACAAGGATTAATCTTAAATTTACAAGTCAAATAACAAAAATCTTTGTGGGTAAAAATAAGAAAATCTAAAATTCGAAGGATTGTGTTACAATTTACCACGAGACCTAAAAGTAAATAATAAAAATCTTTACGAGCGAAAATAAAAAATTCAAATCTTTAAGGGCAAAAATAAAAAAATAAAAAATCACCTTGACTATTTTGCAATTAACCAAGTGAGAACACTTTCACTCTTATAGATAGTAAGCAAACAATAGGCAACTTGGGCATGCATAAATTTTTATTAATGTTTTAATTAGTATTATTCGATGGCTAATTAATAAGATTAAAACCCAAAAAATTGTTTTTCATGTATTATTTTTATATGAAGCAATAATAAATCATAAATTATTCCCATGGCCGCCCCACCATTCGTTTTTTTGCTGAAATCCACTACGACACTCAACTTCCTCTGCCCCGGCGGTCGAATCAATCTTCTTCCAGCACATCGCAACAAAGTTCCCACCATATCATGCGCCATCGACGACGCACATAACCACCACTACATTCGTCTCCTCCAATTGCGCATATCATCACCACCACATCATACGCCTCCGACGAGGCCCACCAGCACATTCTACGCCACAAAGTCTACAATTGTGGCCAACTCTTTTCTTGGTGTTTGAGCTTCAATATATTGAAAAGTAATTACATGAAATAGCATGGGCAAAATAGGGGCATACCAAATTACAGGACTAAAATCGTAGCAATTTATAGATATAGTACATATAGATAGACATAATGTAACAGAACATAGTAATTAGTTGAACTTAGAAGGGCAAAATCAAAACAAAGAAAGATGGACGACGAAATGAGCTAAATAACAAAAACTTTTGGTGGAAAAATCAAAAGAATTAAAACTTGAAGGATTGTATTACGATTTACTATGGGGCTCAATAGCAAATAACAGTAAACTTTAGGAGCGAAAGTAAAAGAAGTAAAACCTATAATGATTGTTCTGCAATTTACCATGAAACCCAAAAGCAAACAATAAGAAACTTTAGGGGTTAAAGTGAATGAGTTCAAATGCGCAAGGGTTTTTCTAAAATTTACAAGTCAAATACTAAAAATCTTTGTGGGCAAAAATAAGAAAATCTAAAATTTGAAAGGGTTGTGTTAGAATTTATCATAGAACCTAAAAGTAAATAATAATAAAACTTTAGGGGTGAAAATAAAACAATTAAAATCTTTAGGGGCGAAAAAAAATCAAAACCACGAGAACCATTTTGCAATTAATCAAGTGAAACACTTTCACCCTTTATAGATAGTAGTAGTAGATATCTATGGGGCAAAGCCTAAAGGGTACTTAAAAAGACTTACCAAAAAATTTGGTTTGTTAAGAATGAATAATAATGAAAGTGCTTCTTTTTTTTCAAAAAGTTGCGGGATAGTCTTTTTTTATAAGACTAAAAGTCTAATATGTCTGGTTTTCTCTTTTTTCATATATTTTTATTTAACCTAAATATAATTTTTATCACTCGACGTTCTGCACCACGTCATCAATACAACGATTGTACATAATAATTTTTCCTAAGTTGGTTCGTTTTTATAGAAAACACAAAAGTTAATTCCAAAGTTAGTAAAAGTAACAATTATATATTCCATCCATAAGTTCTTTCTTTTGTAGTAATTTTCCCCTTATTTGGCATAAAAATACATATTTTTTCCATAAACGATATATCCATTCATGTAGTAAATCATATGGTACGTTCTTTGATAGGTTTGAATAAAATCCAAACTGATCATTCTTTGGTGCAAGTTGGTGGAAAATAATTTTTAAAGATTGCCTCCTCTATCTAGCACTTTTGAGTCCACAAAAGACTGAGACAAATATAATGTAAACATAAATAAAAGGGATAAAAGCATCAAGCCCCCTATCCTATGGTCTCTTTTTAACACTGTCTCTTTTCCTTTTTTTTCTGAGAACTTTAGTCCCTCACCTATACCTACTTGTTCGAATTGCCTCCTGGTCGGGTTTATTTCTATTTTTGGCTATTCTTGTCCAGAATTTTTCTCCTTACCCGACACATATGTGTTGTACTAGATGTATTTTAGTAGTTGATGACAAAAAGTAGGCGAAAAAACAACTCGAACGGGACATATTCCGGCTAAACTGTGATTTCCTCTTCAGTGTATTTTAGCCAAAATATGTCTCGTTCGAGGTGTTTTTCGCCTACTTTTTGTCATCAACTACTAAAATACATCTAGTACAACACATATGTGTCGGGTAAGGGGAAAAATTCCGGTGAAGAATAGCCAAAAATAGAAATAAACCCGACCAGGGGGCAATTCGAACAAGTAGGTATAGGTGAGGGACTAAAGTTCTGGAAAGAAAAAAAGGAAAAAGGGACAGTGTTAAAAAGGGACCATAGGATAGGGGGTTTGATGTTTTTATCCCTAAATAAAAAGTGTGGAGTCAAATGGCCCTTCCATCCATGTGTTCTTCTTTCTTTTATCTTTGTTATTATTATTATTATTATTAATAATATTATTATATTAATAATTCCAATAACTTACCAAGTTGTCTAGTTTTAATATAACAAGAAATGTGTTTATTATTATTTGCTAGTCGGAAATAACAAACGTTTCAATATGTCTTTCAAATACTTTCCTTCTGACACCAGAGAGGTACATAATCCAAATATAGAAAGTAAATTGTCTCATGTACCATTTTCATATTTCCCAACTTTGACTATTACTTCTTATCCCAAAAAAACAAAAAACAAAAAACCTTTGATTATATTACTTGTTCTGTTACTGCATCAGGTATCACTATCCAAGTTAATAAAATCAACGAACGAATTCATATTTCTTACCTTATAACAATTTCGCTCTCCTATAATAGCTCTAATATATGACTTTTACCTCCACAAATAAAAAAAATAGAATTTTAACTAAAAAAATTAAATTAAATAATGAAGTTACCCCTTTGTTGACCAAAATAGCAAATCAGATTCTGTGTACTTTATACACCTTAACACCGTGACACAAACACACTCCTCACAGACCAATCAAATCCCTCCATTCACACACCTGAAAATCACCATAACTTTCCCCACACTCCTTCGTCATCACTCTTATCTCACACACTGAAATCTGAATGAATAAATCCCCCAAAACCTAATTCCCACCATTGGACTATTTCATTCATAGTCCCCTCTCTTTCATTATCCCTTCAAATCCCTATGGCCACTTGCACCACCACCACCGCCACCACAACCGCCGCCGCGTTTGCCCCCACGCGCCTCTCCCCTCCACAACCCCTTTCAAAACCCTTCTCCTCCTCAAATTTCCCCAAAACCCTACAAAACCCCCTTCACATAACCCTCTCCAAACAAAACCCTATTTCCGAATTTTTCCCAATTCACGAAAAACCAGACAAACCCCTCTCAATTTCATTCGACGATGACGATAAGCCTCGCGAGGAATGCGGTGTTGTGGGAATCTACGGCGACCCTGAAGCCGCCCGCCTCTCTTACTTAGCCCTGCACGCGCTCCAGCACCGCGGGCAGGAAGGGGCCGGTATTGTGGCGGTGCACGACGACGTTCTGCAGTCGATTACCGGTGTCGGGTTGGTTTCCGAGGTTTTCAACCAGTCGAAATTAGATAAATTGCCTGGTGATTTAGCTATTGGTCATGTTAGGTACTCGACCGCTGGTTCGTCTATGCTTAAGAATGTGCAGCCGTTCGTTGCGGCTTACCGGTTTGGGTCTGTTGGCGTTGCTCACAATGGGAATTTGGTGAATTACCAGGCTTTGCGCGCGGAGTTGGAGGAGAACGGGTCGATTTTTAATACGAGTTCGGATACGGAGGTGGTTCTGCATTTGATTGCGATATCCAAAGCCAGGCCTTTCTTTTTGAGGATTGTGGAGGCTTGTGAGAAGCTTGAGGGGGCGTATTCGATGGTGTTCTTGACGGAGGATAAGCTTGTGGCGGTTAGGGATCCGTATGGGTTCAGGCCGTTGGTTATGGGTAGGAGGAGTAACGGGGCGGTGGTTTTTGCGTCCGAGACTTGTGCGTTGGATTTGATTGAGGCGACGTATGAGAGGGAGGTTTATCCTGGTGAGGTTCTTGTGGTGGACAAGGAAGGTGTGCAGTCTCTTTGTCTGATGCCTCATCCGGAGCCCAAATCGTGCATATTTGAACACATTTACTTTGCGCTGCCGAATTCGGTGGTTTTTGGGCGGTCGGTGTATGAGTCGAGGCGTGCGTTTGGGGAGATTTTGGCTACTGAGGCACCGGTGGATTGTGATGTGGTTATTGCGGTGCCTGATTCTGGTGTGGTGGCTGCCATTGGTTATGCTGCAAAAGCAGGTGTGGCGTTTCAGCAGGGATTGATTAGGTCACATTATGTGGGGAGGACCTTCATTGAGCCGTCGCAGAAGATTAGGGACTTTGGTGTGAAGCTGAAATTGTCTCCCGTGAGGGCAGTGTTGGAAGGGAAACGTGTGGTGGTTGTTGATGATTCTATTGTCAGAGGGACGACCTCCTCCAAGATTGTAAGGTTGTTAAAGGAGGCGGGAGCGAAAGAGGTACACATGAGAATTGCAAGTCCACCAATTATAGGTTCGTGTTACTATGGTGTTGACACACCTAGCGCAGAGGAGTTGATATCGAACAGGATGAGCACGGAGGAGATTAGGCAGTTTATTGGTTCTGATTCACTTGCGTTTCTGTCGTTGGATAGTTTGAGGAATTTGTTAGGTGAGGATTCTCCAAATTTTTGTTATGCGTGCTTTTCGGGGAATTATCCAGTGCTGCCTACTGGGAAAGTGAAGAGGGTTGGCGATTTTCTGGATGATGGATTGAGTGGAAGTATGGAGTCCATTGACGGGGGTTGGCTTCCCGGGAGTGGGAATGAAGTTGCAAACATGAACTCGAAAGAGGAGGTCAAGTCTTCTGCTTAGTCGTGCTCTACTGTTTTTAGTTTTATACTAGACACTAGCGAAGAAGCTTTTCTGGTGATTGGGAAGAGCAGATTGGGGGGGTTATTCGATGAACACCAAACTGTATTCTGCATTTTTTTTGCTTTCTGTTTGAAGTAGGGTCTGTGACTGTTTTAACCACAAGCTCTTATAACAATTTTGTTTATGCCTCTGCGTGATGTAGCTATGTGTTTTGCTGTCTGAATGATAAACAGCGGGGTTAAACTTTTTCGATGGGTTCAGCCAACTAGATTTGGGGAGTTGACTTTGTGTGTATAATCAATCACTTCTTAAGAGAGCAGAAAGAGTTATTGTTGACATTTCTCCTAAACATGAATGTTATTATTGACCACGTTGACATGTACGGAGGAATGGAATACTATATTCCTGTTTTGATTCAACTCTTTATATTCTACCAATCAAAACAAAACAAAACAAAAAGCCCTTTTAATGTTGTGGCAACTGGCAACCAAGTAACTCTTTTTTTTGTATATGTAGTTTGAATTGTTAATCTATGGCAAATAATAATCATCGAGATATTGTAAGTCAAGTCAAAATTCAAGGCAAAGCAACTCGTGCTTATCAGATTCAGGCCTCTAACATTGGCCAAAAGGTTAGGACGTTTTACTTGGTTAAAACACAAAGGTGCATTTGAATTTAGCTCCAGAAAGGAATAAATCAAACTTGTGTTGAAGGCTCTTGGGTATGCGTTAGAGCCTAAAGACTTAATAATTTATGTAAGAACTCATACCAAAATGTATCTTATGTATAAGGGGACAGTTTTTGTAAACAGTAAAACCTTTCATCTTAAAAGGCCATAATCTTTTGATGAGGAAGTCAGCGGCAGTAACGTATTCTAGTACGGCAGGTGTGAGCTCGAGAGAACAATCGCAATAATCAATTCCGCCAAGTACATGTCAAAACGTTTATAAATTAAATAGATAAGAACATAGACAGTGCCCTGGCCACTCGAACGAAAGAACAGAACTCACTACCCTTACAAAAAAAAGAAACAGAAAACTCACAGAAACCAACTGCATGAAGGTCTCAATTTTGTGGAGGCAAATGCAAAACTTTCAGAATTGTGCAATGCACCCAAATGGGATAAATAAGATTACAACCTTAAGAGATATAAGTCGCAAAATCAAGGGTTCCATGTCAGAACCAATTTCTCTTACAATAGTATACAATAATACAAGTTATGTTGTGTGAGACTTTTCAATCTTAGGCAATTATTCATGTGAGGCGTACAAGGTTTCGAAGTCCCAACTTCATCACTTCTGTGTATCAATTTAATTATCCACCAATCAAAACCTAGATGCTCCGTGTTAGCCATTTTCTGCTCTATCATATGCATTTGACTTGTGCTTTGGCGTAAAAGTGAAGCCAGGGGGTACCTTGCCAAGTAACATCTCAGAAATCCTTATCTGCATCAACATTGCCACGGCAAGTTATAATTCATAAATTGTATTATGCGCTGAGAGCTAAAAGTATTAAAAGTATTAGTGAAGATTTTGTACCCAATCAGCAGCAGAATCCGAGCCCATAAGTGTCTCAAGATCATCACGACCAAAAAATGCAGGTGGTCGCCAGTTCATCCTTTGTGGAACAACATCTAAGAGACCAACCGGTATATATCTGCATGTGTAACTAAGCCATTCCAGCAAGAAATGCCTGGTCGTCTCAACTCCTGTCAATAAACGTGAATGACGTAAATAAACTTAACAAACATGTAGGTTGGCAAGTAACCTTTCCGACAAGCTTATGGTTATAGGCACGATGTTAAAAAGGCCATTCATACTTCAACTACAGTCATATAAAAGGTAACGACTACATCATGTTCAAAGAAGTAGGGTTCGAAACGGATATATGGATTTATCTGCATTCCAGTGATCTGAATTTCCCATGAATGTCTTGAGGAAGGGATATTTCACAAGGTTAATACTGTTCCCTGATGAATACACTAGCAGATGACAGCAAGTATGCAAGAGTATAATTGTATACCTTTTGAATCAGACCCCCAATGCTCTAAGCCAAAACGCGTAAAATCCTTCAAAATATTCAGCCTCTCTGCAGAGCTAATATCCCAATGCCTTTGTTCCTTGATTTCAGTAAATATCCACGGCTGTAAATTACAAACAGCAGTGCTTAAGAAGAAGATCAGATTGACAGATAGATAGAAGATGCACTCTAGAGGATGCGAAATTATAGTTTCTTGAGGACGAAGGTGAGAGTTTCAATAAAAACCTTAATCAATGCCCCTCGAGCAATCATACAGGTTGCAAGCTTAGGGCAATCCAATTTGTGACTGTTCCAATCCAAATAAGAGAACACGTCACCATTTCCAAGTACTTGTAGGGTAGACGGCGCAGCTTCTGCGCATTGGTTGATGTACCCCCAATCAGCAAGTTTGCTGTATCGCTGTTGCCTTGTACGACCGTGTATAGTTACCGCAGTGGCTCCCCAGTTTCCAATGTCTGCTATCAAAGAGTCAATGCGGTTCTTGCCTTCAAAGTAACCTGTTCTTACCTGAGGATGCAGAAAAGTTTATGATATTGCAGACAGAAGCTACAAAAAGTAACCTTGCCACAGAAAGCCAAAAAATATTGTGGCAGGCCCAGAATGTTGATACCACAAAGTTTAAATAAGATAACTTGAACAAATCATTTAGTCAATTTTATATACCATATTGATTAAATTTTGCTAAAGTACGTGCCACAACAAGATTTAATCAGAAGATGCAATATACCTTGATAGTCAGGGGGGTGTCAACTGTCCTAGTAGCGGCTTCTACCACACTTTTCATGCGCATTGGTTTCATAAGAAGGGCAGAACCAGCACCTTTGTTGCAAACAATATCAATTGGACATCCCATGTTGATATCAATGAAGTCCACGGTGCAATGCTGCTCAATAAGTTCAACAGTTCTTGCAACAGTATCTGGATATGCCCCGCAGATCTGAACGCCAAAGAAATCCTCAGATGGATGGCGTCTAAGTAGTGCCCACTCCGAAGCTTGTCCCTTTAATTTTAGCAAGTGACCAAAATGAGCTTTTAAATTTGGCATTATTTCAAGCAGCACAAGGCCACAAAAAACATGATCGCACAATAAATGCATCGCTGATAGGGCAGTCTTTGTAACCCAGATACATCTTCTATGTCCAGAACAACCTCCCAAGGGATTACATGATAAATTACAACCAACCAACAAACTAAGTAGAAGTATCATTACAATGTTTACGGACCTGTAATAAATTGGTGCACATGGCCATCTCACCACAGGTCACATCAGCACCCAGAAACTTGCAGACCCTGCGATATGGTAGATTTCCGACTGTTGTCAGGGGAGCAAGATATAGCTTTTCTCTGAAGTCAATGATTTTCTTTTCTCGTTTGTGTAACTTTAGGCTTTCCTCAGTGTCTTCGACAGTATGATCAATGATAATGTTTAGTTCATTTTCCTCGCAGTTCTTGTCAACTTCTTCCTCATTATGAGTCTGACCTGCTATAGTAGACCAAATGAGCGTAAAAATCATTACACAAAAAGGAAAATGTCATGTGTATACATTGTAATATAACCAACCATCATTAAGTTGTACTGAATAAGTTTCATCAGTTAAGCATTTTGTCTTTTTTGGAGGTCGCACATCATCCGTAGCATCGGTATCATCTAGTTTATCTTCCTTTACGACTTCGTCTGCGCCTGTCACCTCAATGATGGAGTTTTCATCCACATCACCACACCCATTTCCATTAACATCTCCAGCACCATTTGAAAGAATAGGCGCACCATTCTCATTATCCCCTGACCTTTTGTTTTTGGCATGTCCCTGTAATAAAAGGATTGTAAGAAGAAAAAAAGGCCCTTCAAAACAAATTGCCAAGGACCCAACTTCACGACAAACAAGTAAAAACTTCAAAAATATACGAGTTGACAAAAATTCCAGAGACATAGTCATTCATGATAATTATGCGCAGGAAATGTAATGAGCCCTTACCATAAGCCCAAGAGTTTTGAGTGCAGCATCTGCTTTAGCGAATTTCATCTTGTTCTTCCACAGAAGCCTCTGAACATCCTTGCTTAATACATTGATCTCACTGCCACTTCGCTGTGCTATAATAGTTCCATTACTATTATCTATCTTATGTGTGCCCGCAAATCTACAAGCCAAACCATAAGGACACGGCCCCTCGTTGCTCAAGAAAGGGCAGACACCCTCTAAATCATCCGGCTTCTGCATTTACAAGTAACAAAATCCACACTATATATATGAATACATATGTGGGAGCTTGTGTCTTTACAATAAAAATACACATCCAAAGAAGCATATACTCGAATTCACAAAACAAATCCTCGAGAAACGACCACATTCCCGTTCGTTTCAAGTCTACCTGCTGTTTGAATGCTTCCAAATCATGGCTATAGCGGCAATTCTCGCTGTACACGCACGCATTCACATTCCCGCTTTTCGCTACCACCGGACAAATATGCGTGGCAGATTTTTGCTCCTACGATAAATTCCGTAATATCATTAATTCACATTGAGAAATTTAATCTACGAGATACCAATCTAATCCACTTTAACTGCTTATTTTACCTGACGGCGGTCGCGTTTTAGCTGACGTTTGGATTTCTTCTCCTTGATAACCGGAGCAGAAACGCCGTCGTTTTTCGGTTCGGATTTTCTGCTATCAGCATTTGTATTGTTATTGTTATTGCTATCGCCGTTCCTGTCGGGCGGCGGGCGGAGAAACTCTCTCTTCACCGGAGCTATGGATTTTGCGACGAGCTCCTCCGCAGTCAGCGACGAAAGAGGCGGGGGAACTACGACGCCGTTTGACGGATCATCGGCGGTTCTCTGGTCCTCCATCGTCGTCAATGGAGTAGGGTTTTAGAGTGGGTTGATAAAAAGTTGTTTAACTGATACTGGAAAATAGAAATGGCAGGGGCCAGGGGCTGGTTTAGTGAATTGGGCTCTCAGCTCTCACTTGTCATAATAATAATATGACCTAAACCCAATGAATGTAGTGGATCAATTTATTTCCATTTTACAATCTTGTTCCATTGGTGATTTGTGTTTGCAATTTTATAACTTTCATTGACATCAACTTAATTGATTCCTCTTAGTTGTAGAATAGTATAATATAGGAAGTAAGTCTTATCATAAGTCATTGTAATGTGAATAGGAAATGCGCTCTTTTTTTTTTTTTTTTGCTTACAAAGGACGGGGGACCCGAGGAAAGATTGCTTTTTTTGATAATACGAAGGTTAGTGTTGCCTACTACATCAAAGAGGAGATATTGAGTAATGTTCGGAGGAGGTTGATCAAATGCGTGATTGACATATGAGACTGAATGACTGCGACTAGCAAGCTTGTCGGCTACTATGTTAGTTTCCCTGAAGTCAAGACGAGTGTTGCAAGAAGAAAGTGTTGATATAAGATTACGATAAGAGTTGACGAGGCTACTATGAGGGTGAGTGTCCAATAGAGTATAGTATTGTTCAGGAGTTGGGCAACACTTTTCGAGTCACAAATGATTTATGTGTGATAAGCGCCATGTCTAGAAGCTCCAAAGAGACCATAGAAGACACTCCAAAGTTTCGTTGAAGTAATGCTACCAAAACCTAAATTCGACGCATAGCCAAAATGCCAACTACATGTGCAATCTCGAGCAACTCCACCACATGCAATATGACCTTGTGTGATGCCACCCACATTGATTTTTATGACTTTGGGAAGGGGAGGGGGCTCCAACAAAGATGTCATGTGATACGAGTCTTGATCAGGTGCTGAAGGATATAAAGCTTATTCCATGTCGTTGTATCATCATTAGAGAGCTGTCGAATCCGTTGAGAAGCACGAGTCAGATGCGGTTCAAGGTCTTCAAAAACTTTTCGACATCTCCAGTTCCACAATTTCCAACAAGCCGGATAGCATGCACTATAATTATTTAATGACAATTAAAAGAGTTTGACGCGAAATAACATAAATAAAATTCGATAATTTTGAGTTGCAATTGCAATTTTTGCGTATTTCCTTCATCTGTGTGAATCCCTTTGTGCTCGCTCCATATCGCTCGACAAGGTTTCCTTGTGTCTATTTTTCGTGTGGCTATTGACCAGTGAACGACTTGCTCAAACCTTGGGTATATGTAGCTCGCTTGTAAACTAAGCAACATGTCCAAGTCATTCTGAGACTTTTGAGCAACTAGCTCAAGAATTCCTGATCCTAGTTAAAATCATCTTGGAGTAGATATACGACTTACTAAAGTGATGATGCGACTCCAACAATGTGATCAATTAGGGTATGGGAAACTCACTTGATTAAGAGGTGACTCGTTCACTTCATCCACCAACTTTCTACAACATGTCGAGCGACTAGCGCTCTTTAAATTGGGAAAATGACCAAAATCTAGTTTTTTGAAGAAAAAAAACTAGTTGACATTCTTCTCTAGAGTTTGAAAAATGCATCATCTTCACAAAAACTAGCTAACAAAATTAAAACTACTAACTACAAAATCAAATAACATAAAGCAATAAGTTTAGCTTGGGTTGTCATAGGGTTACAATTACATGAGAATGTTATTTATATTAGGCGAACTCTTAATATGAATTTCACATGAACTCATTAAAATAACCCAATAAATTTTTTAGGTTGTCATGGATTAGCAGCATCGAGTAAGCTTCTAGAGCCTTATAGGGTTAGTCTATGATCTCAATTTCAAGGTAAGGGCAGGGTAAGATCCTGCCCATTGCCAAGCCTAATGCATCCCACAATGATGTTGTTGCTCTTTCTTATACGTCGATTGATGGTGAATTTCACTATGTTTCTGTGCACTTGTAAAGTGAGATTTCCTCACAAGGCACAAATCTTGGCCTTCACAGGTGCAAGAAATGGCTTTTCTATATTAGAGGAAACTCTTGCGCTTCTTTAATCTCTAGGATCACAAAGTCCGTCAGAAACATGAACTTCTCAACTTTTACCAATATATCTTCTACAATACCCCGTGGATACCTTATAGATTTTTCTGCCGACTACAAGGATATTTTAGAGGGAAAAAGCTCTTTCAGCCGTAGAGATCTGAAAATAGTTTGTGGCATAAAGTCTATACCTGCACTAATACCACACAACGAATAATCAAAAGATTGTGAATCAATGATGCATGGTATAGTGAAACTCTTTGGATTCTCAAGTTCTGGTGGCAATTTATGTGGCAACGATGCTACTCCTTGTTCAACTCAACAATACTATGATTGTACAATTTATTCCTTTTCTCCACCATCTCGCCAATGAATTTTTTGTATTCCGACAACTCTTTCATTGCTTCAAACTGTTAGATTTAGTTTCCAAATAATCAATCTTGTGAGAGATATCCCATATTGGTTATGTGTTAACGGGATGTGTATGCAAGGTATAATAAAAGGCTTTTTGAGTTTTGTCTCACATTGGTAAAGTATGGTGGGCTCTAACTCATGTTACTTACGAAGGCTTTTATGGGCAAGTGGTTTAAGTGTCCCACATAGGAAAAATAAAAGACTATATGTGGGTATATCTATATTTACACTTCATTACTTGCGTAATTAAGTGTGTAAGACATAGGTTGTGCACAAGCACACACGTGCGCCGAGCCGAGTTGTGCTCGCGCGCACGTAACATGGGCTCGTGGGCTTGTGGTGCTTAAGTGGCGCTTTTGTTTGGACTGGAGTGAATGAACAGAAAAAGGCATGTCTAAATTTACCATCTTCAACCAAAGGCAGTCCCAAAAGAAGACTAAATAATCAAATTTCTAAAAGTATCGTGCATTCGTGCTCGGGTTGTCATCACTCATTCGTGGTATGAAATGACTAAAAAGTAAAAAGGATCAACACTAGAACTTGACTAACATGCGGCACAACTTTGATGATCTAACTAAAAATAGAAGTTATCTTCTTCTTTTTTGTTCTCGATTATCAAGTAAAGTGAAATGGTTCTTTGTTATGTTACTAGACTCCACTTCGGAACACATCTCTCAAGTCACTAATATGTTCACCTGTTGATGAGAGTAACCTTGTTACACGTATTAAGGGAATTGGCAAATTTTGAATAACATTATTAACTTAGTACTCTGGTCTAAATTGCGATTGATGTTGGGGTGCGTGGGAAGGGGGTGATTTATATTATGGATATTTCTTAGTAGTTATATTTTAGAATATTCCCTTTTGTAATTATCTTGTAACCATATTGAGTTTGTTGTAATATATATATATATATATATATATTGCCTTTGTGCATAATAAAATTTTCAACCATTATATTTCTTATATGGTATCAACTGGAAAATTTCTCTAAAGAAAATATTCGATCTCCATGTCTTCCGAAAATCCTAGCAACGACGGCGCCTCGCCTCTCCCTTCGGATTTGACTCAGTCCTCCGTCGCTAATGGCCTTCCAATCACACGATCGCCATTGACACCCCCGCTAGGTCCCTCTGGTGATCAACTCGTGCCTCTCAGTGCACATACTCACCTTCCCTTGCAGTTAACCTCGAGAAATTATCCATCGTGGAGCGCTCAAGTTTGCTACCTACTGTATGGCTATAACCTTCTTGGTTATGTGGACGGTTCCACTCCGTGTCCTCTCCACACCGACTCTTCTGACTCAATTGCAACGTTCATTCATTAGACTCGATAAGATGCTCTTCTCTTGTTCGCACTTTTTGGGTCGGTATCCACGGATCTCTAGCCCCTCATCTCCTCCGCGACAACCTCTGTTATCACCTGGCAAACTCTTCAACGCACGTTTGCCAATAAGTCTCACTCTTGAGTCATGCAATTAAAGGAGTCTCTCTCCAACATGATGGTCGGGTCTAAATCTGTCTCGGAGTTTCTTCAGCAAGTCACGAGAAAAATCTATGAACTTGCTATCATCAATCACCGCCTCTCCGATGATGACCTTACGCTCTTTGTCCTCAATGGACTTGGTGCCCCGTACCGCGACATTGCCGCCCAAATCCATGACTGTGACACTCCTCTATCGTTCTCGGAGCTTCATGATCGCCTCCTTGCCGATGAGACCTATGTGAAGCATATTGAGGCTCAGGCTGCGTCGCTTGTGGCTACTGCTAACGCTACCTCATATTAATCGCCTCGCTTGCATCATGGTAGGCGTGGCTCAGGAAATCAGAATTGGGGGGTCGGTCCAATGGTTGCGGTGGTCGAAATGGTGTGGGTCAAAACCATCGACCTAACAATAGGCAGGGTTCCACCAATCGGCCAAACATTACTTGTCAGATCTGTGGCATCTATGGTCACGACGCCCGAACTTGTCGCCAACTTGAGCAACCTCTTGTTCATGTTGCAACCTCTCCTACTCCCGGGCAGCCCAATCGCATGCCATGGCTTGTTGATTCTAGCGCAAATCACACCTTGACCTCGGTCTTCAGAATCTATCTGTGCACTATGAATATGATGGTACCCATGAGGTGGTTATTGCAGATGGCTCAGGTTTGCCGATCTCTCATATTGGATCCTCATCTTTCTCTGTTTCTGATCGACGGTTTAATCTTGCCCCGGTTTTATATGTTCCCTCGTCTAAGAGGAATTTATTATCTATACATCAGTTTACTTTACAAGTCGATTGAGTTTCTTCCTTCTCATTTTTTTGTTAAGGATCAGGTTACGGGGGCGAGGCTGCTAAGTGGGGCGTGCACTAATGGTGTTTACCACTTGGATTTACCGTATCCTTTGGCGACTTCTCCTGTGGCATATATTGGAGTTCGGACGAATAAGGCAAACTGGCAATGTCGCTTAGGACACCCATCTGAGGAGATTAGTAGTTTAGTTATTAGACAATTTTCTTTACCTTGTAATTCTTTACATTCTGCAAATTCTGGATTTTGTATTTTTTGCTTATTGAAAGAAAGTGCGCGGTTGCCTTTTACTATTACTTCTCTACACTCGTTGCATCTTTTGCATTATATGTATGGTGATGTTTGGGGTCCCTCACCTGTGCCTTCGTTGAATGGTTATCGTTACTATCTACTTTTGGTTGATCATGACTCGAAGTACTCTTGGCTTTACTAGTTGACACACAAATCTCAAGTTTATGCAGTGTTCTACCAATTTCATCGCCTTGTGGAGAAATAATTTGGATTTACTATTAAGAACTTATATTCTGACAATGGTGGTGAGTTTGTGGCTCTTCGCACCTACTTAATGGACCATGGTATTTCCTGGCTTACCATTGCGCCTCATACTCCACAACAAAATGGTACTGTGGAACGACGTCATCGCGAAGTTCTTACCACTGGTCGAATTCTTTTGTAACAAGCATCCTTACCCTCTTCATTTTGGGACTATTTAGTTGCCACAAATGTGTATCTCTCGAATCGGCTTCCCACCCACACTTCTCCACCATCAATCTTCATTTGGACAACTATTTGGTCGACCACCGAATTATTTGAAGCTTCGGGTTTTTGGATGCTTATGATTTCCTTGGCTTCGTCCCTATTTTTCTCGGAAGTTCACTCCTCCCTCTCGACCATGTATCTTTATTGGGTATTCACCGTCTCAGAGTGCTTATAAGTGTTTTGATCCCCAAACTGGTCGTGTTTATGTTTCTCGCCATGTGCGATTTTTCGAGTCCGAATTTCCAGGCATCACACCATTGTCTAACACTGCAGCTAGTGTGCATTTTGCACCACCTCTTGTCATGCCACCAAATTCTGTCTCGAATGCCACTTTAGCGCCTGAGGCGCTCAGACAACCAACACATTCTGTCCTGAATGCGACTTTAGTGCCTGAGGCGCTCGGACAACCAACACATTTTGTCTCGAATGCCACTTTAGTGCCTGAGGCGCTCGAACAACCAACACATTTTGTCTTGAATGCTACTTTAGTGCCTGAGGCGCTCGGACAACCAACACATTTTGTCCCGAATGCCACTTTAGCGCCTGAGGCGCTCGGACATCCAACACATTCTGTCCCAAATGCCACTTTAGCGCCTGAGGTGCTCAGACAGCCAGCACATTATGTCCCGCGTGCCACTTTAGCACTTGAGGCGCATGGACCTGTTCTCTCCACTTCGACGCGCAAACAACCCCTTGCGACCGAGCATTCTTCTTCTACCGCACCATCTTCATCTGATTATGCCTCAACCGCATCTCCTCCTCCAACGCGTCGCATGACAACTAGGTCTATGAACAATATAGTCAAGCCTAAAAAAATCAATCTTACCACTAAACGTCTTATTTTTGGTTCAGTTGTCCCCACATGTGTGTCGCAGGCTTTTAAAGATCCTTTATGGGGGCAGCTATGGATGAGGAGTTCAATGCCCTGATGAAGCATGGTACTTGGGATTTAGTTCTGAGTCGGGTTGGCAAGAATGTTATTGGCTCTAAATGGGTCTTTCGCATCAAACGTCATCCCGATGGCTCCATTGATAAGTACAAGGCTCAACTCGTTGCTAAAGGCTCTGATCAACGAGAATGACTTGACTTCAAAGAGACTTTTAGTCCGGTCGTGAAATCGGTGATTGTGCACACGGTTCCTTCTCTTGCGGTCATGTGAGGTTGGCCTCTTCGCCAACTTGATGTGAGTAATGAATTCCTTCACGGTCAACTCTCTGAGGGCGTCTTTATTTCTCAACCTCACCTCCGGGTTTTTCTGATGTCTCACTGCCACATCATGTATGTCACCTCAAGAAGTCGTTATACATGCTTAAACAAGCCCCTCGAGCATGGTATCTCGCATTAAGCACTGCTCTTTGTGCATTTGGTTTTTCCAGTCAAAGATAGATACGTCCCTCTTTGTTCTCTCTCGAGGTACTGATTTGATTTATCTTCTTGTGTATGTCGATGATATTATTATCACTGGGAATCAACCTTCCCTTATATCCTCGATTGTCACGCATCTTGGCCTTAAATTCGCGGTTAAGGACCTTGGCTCACTCTCTTACTTTCTTGGTGTTGAGGTATTTCGCTGCAAAGAAGGTATTTTTCTCTCCCAACACAAGTATATTTGCGATCTCCTCGCGCGTCATAAAATGGATGGAGCTAAGCCTCTTGCTACTCTTTTGGCTTCTTCTTCCTCCATTTCCACCTTTGCCTCTCTTACTGATGCTACGAAGTTTAGAAGTGTCATTGGTGACCTCCAATACCTTGCCCTCACTAGGTCGGATATTGCCTTTGTTGTCAACCGCTTCGCACAGCGCACGTCTGCTCCAACTGAGATCGATTGGTCGGCTCTCAAGCGCGTTCTTCGCTACTTGAAGGGCACAATCACTTACGACCTCCTTATGCGCCGGTCCTACTCCCTACGACTCACGACATACTCGGATGCAGATTGGGCTGGGGATGTTGCATCCTCGGCCTCTACTTCGGCCTACATGATTTTTCTCGGTGCTAATCCTATCTCTTGGTCTTCTCGGCGTCAACGTGCCGTCTCTCGCTCGTCCACTGAATCCGAGTATCGCGCTCTCGCGAATGTTGCCACTAAGGTCTGTTGGCTTCAACTTCTGTTTGGAGAACTTGTTGTTGTCCTACTCGCTTCTCGTCGTATTTTGTGTGATAATTTGGGTGTTATTCGCCTCTTGCTTCATCCGGTGCTACATTCTCGTATGAAACACATCTCCGTTAATCTTCACTTTGTTCGTGATCTAGTCAACAAAGAGTTCCTTAGTGTTTCCTACATCGACAACGGATTAGCTCGCGGATCTCCTTACAAAACCGCTCCCTAATCGCCGTTGCCGATGGAATGTTCATTTTGTAGGAGCGTATTAGAGATATTCCTTAGTAGTTATCTTTTAGAATATTATCTTTTGTAATTATCTTGTTACCATATTGAGTTTGTTGTAATTTTTTTTTAGGTATATATATATATTGCCTTTGTGCATAATAAAATTATCACCCATTATATTTCTTATAATGTAATAGTTCAAAGGTTTTAGTCCAAGAGCTGAAGCATTCAACCCATTTTTTTTAAGCAGTGCAATGATTCCCTGCATATATCCAAATGATTAGTATTCCAAAGTTAGAATCATGATCAAAGACACGATTGCATTAAAATCGTCGTTATTCACGAATCTTAATATTTAAAAGTAATCCAGATTACATGACCAAAAGAGATAATTAGGAACACTGAATCACAAAGAAAAATCCAAGAAATATAGGTTCATTGAACTTCCATCTAATCCAGCAATGCAAAACAAATGTAATTTCAGACTAGCAACTCAAAAACGAACAAAGCAAAACTCCGCCAAGACAAGTCCACCAAAACAGATAAGCTAGACAGTGTCTTTCCTAGAGCTAAGATATGCTTGACAAGAACATGTGGACTTACACCTCAATGTATTTCACTGGAGGTGCAAAACTAATGAATGAATGCAATTCAGTGAAAGAAACTGAAACTAAGGCGAAAGACCAAATAAATTTATTTTTCTATCAAAGCCTTTGATGGTACACACCATCAAAATTTACTGCTTTGGTTCTTGTTTTTCCGATGTATTGCCATTTGAATGCCCAGAGTGCGTCTGCTGTAATGACTGCTGTTGGTGTTGCAATTGCTGCTGCATGTTGAGTTGAGACGGCTGCTGGTGGCATAACTGGAACATCTGGGGGTTGATCGACAGTTGCTGAAACTTTGAGGTATCCCCAATTAGCTCAAAGGTCGAAAGCTTCAAGCGTTGCACCTCAGTGGTCAATGCCTCATTCAATGCTGTCATAAGAAAAATGTATAAGCACAAAACTAAATGAGCCTGCAATTGTGAATCATAATGAGCAAGAATGTAAACTCTTAATACATAATACATTTTAGCACATGCTGACACCATAAGTAAATCTTAGCTTTGACTCCCGAGCAGCTATAAGAAAGACAATTCTTCCATTCCTAAGAGCATAGATAAAATAATCGACCCAAAATATATGGAAGTAAATGTGTGAGCATAATGGTGCCTTTGGGAAGCACGCTAGTTGCTCTGATCAGATGGTCATCACAGGGGAAGTAAATTGCTTTGGTAGCATTTTAGTTTTATAAGTGTTCTTGTTATTGCATATATTTCAATAACAGGCTCCTCCAACATATGAAGCATGACTCTTAGTACAAATGGCTAAGGAAGACAAAAGTACTTCCAACTTGAGAGACAACAGCCCAATACCACCGAGCGAGAACCTACAACTCTTAAATTATTTAAAACACAGACCATCTTCAGTAGAATAATCAATCAAAAGATGCAAAATCAAAAACAATCATTCCGTAGAAAAAAAATGACAGAGCAACATAACCAGCAAAGGGAAAGTGAAAATCATACCATCTCGGAGTTGAGCCTGTTGTTCCATGGCATGCAAGCGAAATTTTAGCTCATTGTTCTGGCTAGACAGTCCAACAGAGTCTCGCTGAATAATAAAACAAATCAGAATAAATGGGTATACGACAGAGAACAACAACAAAGGACCGCAATCAACAATCAAATCAAAAATCTTCATCTAGTTCTCACTTGAAGCAGAGTAAGTTGAGCAGATAAGGTTGTGGCCTCAGTCTGTAAAGTCTGAACCTTGTGCTCCAACTCGGCAATATATCTCATCTTTCTCTCTTTTGATCGAGCAGCAGACTGACGATTAGCTAAGATCCTAGAGTAAGACATATCGATAATTCAATAACAGTCGCCCACATAATAGAAAAAGGACAAGACCTTAAAACAGCGCTTGAACTAAAATGTAACATTACCTTTTGGCACGCTTGGGATCATTCACTGCTATCTCAGCAAGTTTCTCATTGCCCATAATCTTCTTCAGTTCATCTCCACTAAACTCACCACTACCAAACTCCAAACTAAAAGCATCTGAATTTGCATCAATTGAATTAGTCGGTGAGAGTTGCCCAGGGCGTGGTCCAGGAGATGGACAAGTATTGGGTGACTCATCCGCAAAATTCATCTTTCCCATAAAACTATCCATGGAGATACTTCTATAGTGTCGAGTTGTTGGAGCAATATCTCCAACAGCATTCCTTTTAACCCCTTCCCTCTTCTCAGTCAATGAAGGAGCTCCGGATCTCAGCACACTACTCCCACTCTCGTTAATGCTACTCGTTGCTTCATTGTCGCTGCTGTCACCTCCAGTTGTCTTAGTACCACTGGCTCTACTATCATCCTCTCGATTATCAGAAGAATTGAACGCGTCAATGTTGTCCAAATTCATATAAGCAGTAAAAACATCATCAAGAGTTTCTCCTTCAGACTTCTTCTCCCCTGCCCCATCTGCCTTCTTTTCTCCGTTCCCTCTCTTCTCCGAACTCGACTCTCCTTTAACCAACTGCACTGGCTGAGCAACATCAGGACTCCTCAATGGCATAAATGGTGGCGAAGACTGCATAAAGGTTGAAAATCCAAACGGGATATCACTGTTGGACCTTCTATGAGCTTTCCGAGGAGGAAGGCTTTCCCCAGTTCTCAGCGAACTACCCCTCGTGAAAGGTGAGGGAGGCAACATTGGATGCGAGTTCCCACCCCTCTCCTCCGCGGACACGTCACACAACATCTGATTCGACAAAGAATTACCAGGCGACTCCACATAAGTTGAGGGGCTCAAAGGAGGCAATGAGTCGAGCGCAAAAACCGGAGGCTGTGATAAAGACCGAGTGTGCGATGACCTTGGACTTGTGTGCTGATTAACAGGGCGGTTAACGGAGACCTGCGAGTAAGGCGAAATTGGAGGAATTTGGGGGTATGAGGGAGGAATGCCAACCCTTCTACCACTACCACTACTACTTTCGACACCCAAATTAGGGGGAAAATTCCGAATCTGACTGTGAAACTGAGGCAGGTTAAACTGCGGTATTTCTAATTGATTCATCATAAAGGCCTGCTGCTGCTGCTGCTGCTGCTGAGGTCTAGTAAGCGATGGTGGCGATGCACCATTCGACGATTGAAGTCTAGTATCGAAATTCGCTTCTCGATTATTGCCTTCCATTTCTCCAATTTCAATTCTCAACACTCTTTTACCTCAGTTATATAAATTCTGTTGGGAATAAAAACACTTACAATTCACAATCATTACAACAACAACAACAACAACTACAATTGCACCACCAATAAATCAATTCAATCGGAGAACTAAATATTCAAATAAGCATATCATCAAATCAGAAAAGAGATTAACAAAATTAGCCATGGATGGATGGATGAAAAAACACACTCACACAACAAGTAATAAATAAATAGTTACCGAAAGAATGATTTCATTGGAGCGGCGTAAGTTAGCATGATGAGGTTTGTTACCCTACCCGCCACATTTAGGTGCGAGTTCTTCCTGCATGCGAGTGGGGTTTCTGTTTCTCTCTCTAGAAACAACAGCAACAATTGATGGTGGTTTCTCTCTCTACACATAGTGACGATGGTGACTGCTACTGGTAATGCCTATTTTATTTACTTACTATTTCCCTTTTTTTCTTTTTTTCTTTTACTTGCAAGACGCGTGAAATTTATTAGGAATTTGAATTTCGATTGCATTTGGGCCGAATTTGAGTTTCGACTGATTTTTTTTTTTAATATTTCATTCCGACCGCATTTTCGATGTTAAAACTTAAAATAGTTTTTTAATTTCTACCTTTTTGTTTCTCCTCCTGTATCATCGCAATTAATCTCTCTGTCTTGTAAGTCTAAGTGTCATGTCATGTCTCACTTCTGTCCGAAATGGGACTTTTCGGTCACTTGACCTTTTTCTTTCTAATTATTTTATATTATTTAAAAGCTTTTGACAAAATTAATATTCCGTGAATTATATATATATATATATATATAGATTAAATACTCAAATTATCTCGTGCCATCTCGAAAAGTAACACATACATACAAAGAGGTGTTTAAGTGTATTACACTCATGCAAAAAAAAAAAAAATGTATTACACTCGGCCACGGGAAGCGACTTTCTGCAGGAAATACTAGATTTATATCTTTATTTCATCAAATATGTAGTTTTTTGTGTTAATATTTACCATCAAAGTAAAAAAGAACAAAAAAAAGTGAAATGAAGTTAAGATTTGGAATATTGTGTCTATATCGTGTTTTTATACCTTTATCAGAATTTTTCAAGATTATTTTGATCATTAAATATATATATATATATAATAAAACAAAAGGAGATATTTCACTTTAGGTAACTTGTCAATTTAACCTAAAACGAGTCATTTAAAAAAAACTTTTTTAAGTTGTTTTTCTCTCAGTATTTTTTCTTAGAAAAAATCTCGCTGTATGTATGTGAAACACTACTTCAGTTCCACTATGAACTATCGTTTCTGGTGCCAGAATTAGATTAAATTTAGTTTATAGTTGTAAATTGTTTTGTAATTTCGAGTTACGTGATGTTGTTCAATTATAATCTAATTATTCAACTATAAAACTTAGTTAACCATTTCTTTAATTCATGTATCATAGTAGATATTTATTATAAAGCACACAAATGAGGAATATAGATGTGAATTTCTCAGGCGAGATATTGAATGTAAAACACACAAAAGCTGTCTTGGCAGGAGATTATGAAGTAAAAAAATAAATCAAATCAAGTACAAAGTCATGAGTGTATTAGATGAAGATTGAGAATCTAATAAAGTCAAACACAATCCAATACTCTACTTTAAACTAATAATCCACAAACGAGGATCTTGACTCTAAACATCAATCATCATATAAAGTAAACATAGAGAAATATTTCGTTTATATTTAAAATAGTGACAGGGGAAGACGATTTTAATTGAGTAATACAAACGTAAGTTAATTCATACGACTAAGGCAAATTAGTATATGCCTATTCAGCTATTCTTATAAGACTAAGAAAGAACAAATGATACAAATTTTACAGATATGTTATAAGATATTAAACTAAAATCTAATTGAGACTTACATGGTTTAATGCACTGATCTTGTTCAATCTTCTATCCATCCATCGTTGCCTCCATGTCAAATAAATATTGTGGAACTATTTTTTTTTTTTGGAAAAGAAGAAACATTTGTGTCGAACCTCCATTACATGAATTTTATTTTCTTGGCAAACAAATGAAGAGAGTAGCACGTGAAGTTTTCTTTATATAATATATGAGATGATGTGTGTGCAACTCCACATATTGCTATAATTTAAATAGTTTTGCTTTTTGGAAACCTATCTGTAAAAAATGGGAAACGCAACAAGGGATAAGAACTCAGTAAATGCGGTCCAGTATTTAGATACCCACCTAAATTTCATGTACTAAAAATATATGTATATTTAATTTCTTAACTTGGTTTGTTTGTGGATGCAGGGTAATTAAATTAATTTCTTATTTTGCTTGGTATTACTAATTAAGTTTAATGGGTTAGTTTTTACCTACCATATTACTATAATGTTGTCATGACAGTTCGTTGATAAGTTTTTTACTATAGATGTTCGGGAAATACTGTTAATCACAGTCGCCTACAAATATTGTAAATCTTCTCTTTTTACCATTTTTGCGGATTTCAGTAGTTGTTTTTGTGAAGAATTTCACTTATTTTTCACATTTTCTGCCATATTTTGTTTAACTGAAAGCAATACTAATACTATTCAAATGATTATCAAAATAAAACGAGGAGTAACAAGTAGTTGATGTTATTCCTATAGTGACAATGGTAAATACTCTTTGTGCGCGGAAAGTCAAAACCGCAAAACTTGTAAGTTATATCATTTACAAGGGGTCTATCAAATAGAAAACAAAAATGAATTTTTTTCGATCTATGTACGCCAGTGTTTTAGTATTTGCTAATTTAAGCTTTTTAGTGAGTGATTTATAATATTGAAAAGTGTTAATTAATTCCCTAACTCACACCTCAAACGAGTATATAAACTATTACAAGGAAACTTAGGAAATATACTACAAGACTACATTTTGAGATATCATATATGATGAAAATGAGTTCTTATTTACGTGCAAATTCTCCTTACCCTGTGGCATTTAAGATTGTCCATTCTTTAAAGTAACATTTCCACTCAAGAATACGAGTAACAAGTAGTTGATGTTATTCCTACAGTAACAATGGTAAATACTCTTTGCTCATAGAAAGTCATAACCGCGTAGCCTATAAGTTATATATATCATTTACGAGGGGTCCATCGAATAGAAACAAAAATGAATGTTTTTCGATCTATGTACAATAATCGGGCTGGTGTTTTAAATTTTTGCTAATTTAAGCTTTTTAGTGATCATGTTTTATAATATTGAAAAGTGTTAATTAATTTCGTAACTCACACCTCAACAAAGTATATAATTCATTACTAGTAAACTTAGAAAATATACTACAAGACTGCACTTGAGAGATATAAAACATGATGTAAACGAGCTATTATATATAGGCAAATTCTTTGATCCAAATTCGGGGTGTTCAATCAATTTCGCTTTACTTACAAAGCAAGCTTGGAGGATTTTTACGGACCCGTCGAGCTTGGTTAGTAGGTTATACAAGGCAAAATACTTTCCGAATACTCAGCAATGTAATGCACGGCTTGGAGCAGCGCTATCATTCTCATGGCGCGAAATTTGGGAATCGATAGCCGTGTTGAAGCGGGGTTTACGCTGGCAGGTGGAGAATGATGCGGCTATCACCGTTTGGCATGATGCATGGATTCCAAGGCCGGTTTCTTTTCGCCAATTACAACTGTTTGTTCGGATGAACCTTTTCTTATGATAATGACTTGGTCGATAGTAACACGGGGTGGTGGAATGTGGATTTGTTGCGAAGTTTTTTGTGGGAGGTTGATGTCGAGCAGGTCCTTACCATCCCTTTAGGGGATCCGAGCAACGAAGATCGGCATATTTTGCACTACGAAAAGAAGAGTGTTTTTTACAGTTCAGAGTGCATTTCACCTTATTGTGTCACATGGGTTGCTCAAAATTTCGAGGGAGGCGCCATCTACTTTGAATTCACATGCGGTTTGACCGAAACTTTGGAAGATCGAGAGTGCAAATAAGATTAAATCATTTTCTTTGGCGCTCTTGCATGGACATTCTCCTGACACGGTGGAATCTGGCACGTAGACATATTTGTGTGGAGAAAGAGTGCGTGATCTGTCAAATGGGTGAGGAAACGGTACGTCATGTTTTGTTCGAGTGCAATCTTGCATGCCAGGTTTGGGCGATGTCGTACGTTTAGACGACTTTGTGGGTTCGGGAGTCCGAGATGATTGGGGATTGGTTGCTGCGGATCCTGCAAACCTCGTCGACCTCGATGGTTAGTTTAATGGGCACGATTTGCTGGTCTGTATGGGGAAACCGTGATAGCGTGCTTGCGGACGAGAAAGGGTGGAGATCGGACGAGCTGGCATCTTTTGCTACTTCTTATGCGTCGACTTAGCTGGGTTTGAATGGCAAAATTGGCAGACGTGAAGCTTGCAAGGATACAGACTTGTGGCAGGCTCCAGTGGGTGATGTGCTTAAAATAAATTTTGATGGGGCGCAATTCGGTAATGAAGTGGCAATAGGACTAAAGATGGTGGAGCATGATCATGATAAGGAGATGATTGCGTGGAGACAAAGGCGACTAACGTCGGTGGTTGCACCTTTAGGGATTGAGGCACTTGCGGCGTTAGAAGCGGTTCGTTAGGCAGTCGAACGAGGGTGGAGGAAAGTTCCTTTGAAGGGGATTGCCTTAGCGTTGTTCATGATATCATGCACGGTACAACGGGAGACGCACGGATCGCTAACGTGCTTGGCGATATTAGGAGATTTTTTCAGCGACATCCGGAGTTTTTCATTAAATGGGTTAGGAGGGATTCTAATGTGTTCGTTCACGAGCTTGCAAGGAATGCAGTCGAGAATGCGTATGGGTTTGAAGAAGCTTAGTTGTTTTTCGTGTCTTGTTTTTGGTTGTGTTTTCATTGTTTTATTTCATGTTTATGTGACATTATTTGGATTGGGATGTTCCTCCTACTGTTGTGAGGTATCATCAGTTTTTTTTGGCGGTAATATAATTCATTTGGAAGTTGAAAAAAAAAACGCTCATCTGCTCAACCCGTCCGCATCCGTCCTTTCTCACCCGCATCTGTCATGGTTTTATTTTTTTGCACATGTAGACGGGTTGTTTTTGTGGTAAACCGCCCATTGTCGATCACGTGGTGGATTTACCTTGTCACCCGCCCGCCACCCGCTTCATTCGCAATTATTTTTTCTATCATAAGCTTCTGATAGTAAATAAACGAGAGATGAAAATTACAATAGATATGTTTATATAATTTGTAAATGAGAATATTTTATTTTGTAGTTCTACGCATAATATACCATGCTAAAATCTTTTATATTTCAATTGCTAATGAATTTCTTCAAACTTACGAGTTAAATATTCTTACACAATTAAAGTGAGGGTGTGATTTTTCATTCATATCTAATTATTCCCAATATATATATACACACACACACACACATATATATATATATATATATATATATATATATATATATGTAAGTGATTGTGTTATTTATACTATAAATAAAGAAGCTACAAATCTAAAATACTACATTTTTCTTTTTGTGAGTACTTATTTTTAGTGGTACATAGTTGTTTTTGATAAATAATCATATAAATTTTTGTCTTCATATTTTTTTTGGTTTTTTTTTTCTAGCCTTAAATCCTGCCACCCGCACGGGTTGCAAAATAAGAAATGCACCCGCACAATTTGGAAAATTGGTAACCTGCTAAACTTGGGTATGGCGTATTTTCTTGTGCGCACTCGCCAAAAACCGCCCTCGAACACCCCTAATCCAAATCGCATGGCATTCAAGATTTCCCATTCTTCCAACTTTAATTTCCACCATAATTGAACAAGTTCATGCATATGCAATTTTCAAATTATTTGCAGCCAAAACCATACGCTGCCAACATTCTCCACCTTGAAAATTTGATTAGTGACTGATAATATCTTCAAAGACATCTTCATTCCGGCCTCAGGGGGATCGCACGCCCACTACACCTCAGAAGATTTTCATAGCTTTTCGCTATCACTGGAATGCAGTCATACAGACTTCATGTCAAATGTACAATGCTCCACCATAAAAACACAACCCTCTTTTATCGAAAATGAATTATTGCTAATACATTGGTACAACTTGGCCTCATAGAAGTTATCCGCCTATCGATATCGATATCAATCGCACACTTTGCGTTTACGCAAGTCATACCCGAGCACTTCAGGAATTGAGTCAATGGACTCCCACATAAACAAAAACAAAAACAAAAACAAAAAAGAATATCATGTACACTCCACTCAATTCTTTTAAGTCATCTACTACACCAAAAGCAAGGCCGCAGCACGCGAAAATTACTTAAAGGCCTCTCTAATATCGGAACTTGATTGGGTCATTTATAATGATAGCAAATCTAAAATCAAGGCCCACAAAGCCCAATGAGAATTCATGATTTCTTCGAGGTTCTATTTCTGTAGTACTACTGCTGCAACTGCAAGCAATTAACCCCAAAATTTTCAATTTCGGTTGCGCAAAACCCTAATTAATATAATATATCTTCATTTTGCAATTTGGTAGTGGTCCGAACTTGGAATGGAATCGGAAGTGGTGGAAGCGGAATTGGTGCTGCCTAGTCATTTCAGATTTAAGAGGATTCAAATGTATGAAAAGTACCCAAAGGGACAAGCAAGAGTCAGGTGGAAGCATCTCAAGCAGCTCCTTCCTGCTGAGAATTTCCCTCCAGATCAACCCAATTGTCAGTTCAGTTAATTAATATTACTGTATGTTTGTATAGTGAGTGTTTCTTTTTGTGGTTAAATTTGTTGTTACATTACTACATCTCTTCTTTTGCAGATGTGAACATTGAATCGCCGCCCTCTTCTCATCCCTGCAAAAGGATCTGTGATATCACTGGTTATGAGGTATCATCTATTATACATTTAGTTCTTCTTTGTTGTATTGCGAGCATTGTCGGTTTTTTCTTCTTCTTCTTTTTCGCCTTGTTATTTCGATACAACGTAAATAGTTTATGCGTTGGTATTTATTGTTTTAGATACATTCTCTAACACCCTCTCATTAGAACACCATACTCGTTTGTTGAAATAGTAATTTAAGACTCAAATTTCATCAGCTACTCCAAATCCGCCGCCCGCCATACCTCTGCCTGGGGGAGAGGGTGAAAAAAGAGAAAGAAATTAGAATGACAGATTACATGATATTTACAGTTACAAAATTAGACAACAAAACTTAATTCCTATTCTTATTGATAGGATTTATGCAACAATCAGTAATGTAAGACTTTTTCTCTGCATTGTACAATTTAAGATCTGCAAACCGTCAATGTGTGAATGTGGATCTTGATTTATTATTTCAACATCCTTATCGATCTACTTCTTTTTGATGTCTAGTACTATATTACAAAGCTTAAGCTTGTAGAGGGGTCGGCGTCTTTTGTACATATTTTCCCACAAGTTGGTCATTGTGGTTTTTTTTTTTTTGTAGCACATATTTGTGGGCCTAATTGTTGAGCCTTACTAGTAATTCTTCCTTCAAACCTAATAATGCTATGAGGGCAACTTCTTATAGTTGTATGCCATACAAAAAGCTATTTTCGATTTACTAACTCTCCTACAAATCAATTTAGTCGCTTGCTTCCGGATAGCATGAGTCCATTTTTCTATATGGTTCCCGAGATTGGACATTCCTTACAGACCATAATGACTTTTCAACATCTAATAATGTTTCAATCAGTGAAACTAACTAAAGCGATGATAGCAAATAGGTCTTTCGAATCTATCTTTGTGCAGAATGAAGCTTTGCTACTTTTCTTTTTTGTCATTATGCAAGACCAATATGGTCTAGTATGGTGGACTTGTTTGAACTGCATATTTTAATGAGGTAATGATTCTGTATTTTTATTCGGAAGAAATGTTAAACTCAAAAGTAATTTATTCTGTTTCCTATACAGGCACCTTACTTTGATCCTAGAACGAAGCTCCGTTATGCCAATGCTGAAGTGTTCAAGCTCATTAGATCACTTCCAAATGATTATGTTCAGCGGTACTTAGCTCTCAGAAATGCTGCGGTTGTCCTGAGGTAGATTTGGATGATTCGAGAAGAGAAGTAGCTTCCTGTAAATCAGTTTCGCATTAAGTAAATTGAACGTACTGGAATTTGGTTATTTGATCACATAAGAATCTGTATCTATCTTGGTGAGGAAGCAAACAACAGTTAGACTAGAACATCTATACTTGCCTCTTTTCTGGTTGTCTATGGTATTGTGATTCCCGACGTGAAATGAAAAGTGGTTTGTTATGAAAATATGGTGATTTTCATCATTCTTTGACTGTGGAAGATAATTGACAATTATGTTCAAGGGATAACATTAGAAATACCAAGTCGTGTTGCTAAATATTGCCCAGTGCATGATGTACATTCATATTTTCTATTACTGAGTTTATTTGGCACTCATGGCAAGTTGGATCCAATGTTGAGACTTTAGGGAGGGAAAGTTTGCCGTATGTATGTTTTACTGAAGGTAATTGCATTTTGGTTATTGTGGAAACGACTGTGCTCAGGCTGTATTTTAGTCTACTGCTCAACAGGTAAACATTGCCATGATATTGAAGCCTTGTGAGCGTTTTGTTGTGGAAAGCCCCCCGCCGAATGGGGAGCAGGGAGCAATGTTCACTGGGAAGTTTCTGAGTGCGAAAAAAAAAACCCAGACAATTCTGAAGTCCAGACAAAACAAGAACATTACGTATTCATACTTGGAATTTTTTATCGTACAAAAGAGATACAAAGAAAAGAAACACGGACATTTGATTATCCAAAGATAATAGAGTAAAAGCCATTACAAATCATCTACCAGAAAGAAAGCAGACTATATTTGGTCAAGTGGCGTTCCTCTTTCTATTTTTTTCAGTTTGAGTCTGTTTGGGGAATTTTTCTGAATTAGTCTCATGTAAGCATCATTCCGGTTTTGGTCCACACAACTTTTCTTCTTCAATTTTAGTCCCCTAAGGTTTAGTTTGTCCAATTTTGAAACTCCGGCAGCAGAAATAGCCTAAATATATCGGAAATTGGCGTAAAATGTTTGAATACGCAGCTCAATTTTACAAAAGTAATTTATCACTTTTTTCTTTTTCTTGCGAAGGGTTTAGCT
This sequence comes from Linaria vulgaris, assembly GCA_948329865.1. Taxonomy (NCBI): domain Eukaryota; kingdom Viridiplantae; phylum Streptophyta; class Magnoliopsida; order Lamiales; family Plantaginaceae; genus Linaria; species Linaria vulgaris. The sequence goes on from OX415254.1 coordinate 79,954,071, forward strand.
TAGCGGGCCTATTAAGGAACATAAGTTGTGCAATAATTATTGTATAAAACCGATAACGCATGGGTAAAAGTCTGAATGAAGTTCCTTCATTTCACTAATAGACAAAGCCGATATGTAGCACGAACATACTCTAAATACACTTGAGAAGATGTAAGAAAACTTGAGAAGACAAAAGACACTTTAGAAACGCAGAAAAAAAAGAAAAGAAACAGAACAGATTTTGAACATTTGCGTTCTTCTTTCTTTACTTAGAAAGGTGTCATTATCTTGTGGAAATGGTAATTTAGTTGAAACTAGAGTCGGCGTTCATGTAATTTCTGGATTTTTCCTAACTATTTCGCGCTAATTACTGTTTTTTTGTACTATTTATCTAAATCTTTTAGCTCTAACTATTCTCTTTCCTTGGCATTAATTTAACTTGTTTGTTATTATGACATGAAAGAAGTTAAGGCTCATTGCTTATAGTGTTAGGGTATTGGAGCACAACGAAATAAAGACCAACAGTAATTTCTATTTCATTACAATGAAAGAACCAGCATAATTACAAATTTCAATAAAAGAATAAATTAACTTAGGTGATGGTTCGGCCGCATCCTAACCATATGTATTTTCCCTAAGCAACTTTTTGTAGCATCAAATGTGTAAGTTAGTTAGTTAGTTAATTTATGAATGAATACAAGTTGAAGTTTCCTTCTTATTCAGACAATGTTGTTTCCGGATATTGCCTTCGGGATGATATTTTCACCATCAGTTTTCAAGTCTTCGGACAAATGATCTGTATCTGACGTCGTTTGCTGTTGATGGAGTGGTAATTCTGGTCCAACTTTTACTGATTCGCTTTGACCTTTGCTTGTACCCCAAACGACTAGATAAAGACCAACAACAATCACCATAGCTCCTACAATCCTGAAATAATTTTAATTTATGTCGATGAGCATGTTATGTCATAAAGTAACTATTTTCTCATATGTTTTTGAAGAATAAGGGAATAGAAAACACTTACTGTCCAACAAATAATTGGTCTGCAAAAATGAACGAACTCAAGATTGCAGTGATAACCATGCTCAACGGACTAAATGCAGTAACAAAAACTGGTCCCTTTACTCTCATTATCACTCCTGAAACATAGTAAGTAACTCCAGAACTAATGACTCCCTGCAAAAAAAAACCGTTGCCCAATGAGAAACAAAGATAATTTTGCTTTGCAAATATATATGTGATCATCCTATTGTAATGGGTGTGTGTGTGTGTATCTCGGCGTATGTATCTTACCCCGTATGCGTAAGCTAAAAGTCTTGAATTTAGTCCGATGGACCAGATTGCGAGATTGCCCCTCTCTACTATGAAAGTAAGTACTGTGCCTTGTAGTGCTCCAGATGCACAAAGCATTGCGGTCAAGGAAAGTCCAGCTGGATATGACTTCAATGTGACTACCTGTTCATAAGTAATCAATACAATTAATTGTTGTTGTAAAACTATGGGAAAGAAAAACCGTGCTTCCGATGATGCTTTATTTTGTCTAAACTGGTGTGGATGACACAATTATTTCACACGGCCTAAAACATAAAAGAATAAGCAAGAACAAAACGTGTAAGAAATATCTCTAACCTGGAGAATATAAAAGAGTGAATATCCAATATTTCCACCGACGATCATGAGTGCTCCTCTAATGGGATTTTGTTGATCTTCTCCAGCGCTAGGAGAAGGCGCGTTATTGGAATGATGTCTAGTCCATGGTAATCCTATTACAGGGCCGGCAAATAGTGTTATTATCATTGCGCCACCGACGGTAACAATAGTTCCCAAGATTTTCGACTGGCTGTGCATTTTTCTGATGTTCACTTTCTCAACTCTGCAAAAATTAAGATGGAAATCCAATTAGCATATTTATATAGTTCATGTATAGTACCCTATGCAAGCAGATAGAATAATAGTAATAAGTAGTACGATGTTTCATGTTACAAATGGTAGTATACCTTAATATCCAGGCCATTATGAATGTGATGGCAGGAATAACATTAGATATGGCGGAAGTAAAGGTAGCTGTTGTCTGATTCATTCCCGCAAAGAATAAGTTTTGACCAATAACTGGACTACAACAAAGGAAACATGTAACATGTTAATCCAAGCTATATATATATTATGTGTATATAGAGTAATATTTGTTTACGTGCATGTATATTTACATGTGGATAATATCAAAATACACTTACTCTAGTAGGCCAAGTAACATGATCTTAAAGAAGATGCCGAACGTCATCTTTGGCCTGATTTTCCTGTTAGACAAACAAATGGGTTCGTTATTAATTTTGCATCGAAAACTGTATTAGCTTAACAAATAATCTTGTGTACGCAGAAACACATATATGCAGGAAGCTAAGATATAAGCTAGTAATAGTGAGTAGGTACCTCTCCAATACAAAGGCAAAAGGGGCGAAGACAAGAGCGGCGATGGCGTTCCTGTAAACGGCGAATGTGTAATGACTGGTTCCCTGGTTTAGAGCAAATTGCGCAATTATAGCAAAACCAGAGAAACCGAATTGAAGGAGAATGACGGCCAAATATATCTTTGCTTGATCAAAGTGCTTCATCACCATTTTGTAATTTTAACCTCCTCGTAAATTTTGTTTCTGTGTGTATAATTAATTAAGGATATAGATTTATATATTTCGCTTATACACTCTGCAGATATAGAACTATGTGAGTGTGAGTAATAATTCATGTGTGCAATTGTTGTTGTGCTTATATAGTGTTGTGTGGTTGCATGGAATATTTTTTTTAGAACAAGTAATTATCACTGTAGGAGTATTGCTATTAATTTCCACGAACCCAGCATGTACACATATCGATAGAATAGAATAGATAAATGGCATCTTTTGAACTGACTCTTCTCATTGACCGGCTGACCCAAAGGCGAGCGAGCTTTTGTTGAAGATTTTATTTGTTTGTATCAGGCCGGGCAATAGTAATAAGTACTACTGAACAATATCGATCATGATTTAATATTAATATATATAACTAAATATATTATATTATATAATTTGATATAAATATTACTGTGTTGTTTATTTCAGTGTGGTGGTACGGTAGAACGTGGAATTTATGGACATTTCGATTTTCTTCAATCGAATTTAATTTCACAGATGATTTAACTAATTATTATATATCAGAATTACAATATATTAAAAGATTGGAAAAAGTAAAAATAATAGAGCAAAGCAGCATCATGACTTGGAACGTAGAAATTTCACTAATAAGAGAATCTAGAGGCATGCGTGAACTAGCACAATTTCGAATCAATTCTGTATATAAATATGCCTATAGTAGGACTAATTAATTTAGTGGTGATTAGAACATTATTGGATCAAACTTACATAGACCTGGTTCATAGTGAGAACTATGGACCAAGTGGTCTTGATTGGTCAAGGTCCCACCTCAAAGTCACCATCATGCTTTAATAATTTAGAAATTGGATAAATAACTTTTCAGAATTAGAATTTGACCCCATAAGTAATCTAAATTTTCATTATCGGGACCCCAATCTGGGAATAGTCCATTACGACCATATCAGGCCCAGCATGCTTCCGTACAAACAATTAAAACATAACCGTAAAAGATACCTCCTTTTGACCGTATCACCGTCGGGTATTCTGCCAGGTTTTACGAAGACTCCTCGCCCTCAACCACTCGATCGCAACCGATGGTTCTGCAACAGCTCCTTCAACGATAACCAGCACAACCCTGGTTCGTTTCCTACTCCGGGTGTAAGAGGTGACTTAAACGGAAAGTTTAAAAGATTGACATCGACGTACTCAGGCGAAAGCAAAGATCTTATTTATTTATGTGGAAACTTAGTTATTACAATACACTCATATCTCCCTTTTGAGAGGAGTAACCTGTTTAGCTACTCATGGTAGCTACGACTCTTTTGTACATACACTCGCAAACTAAAACAATATAACTGGAATTAAACACTCGAGAATTTGAAGACAAAATTAAAAGACTTAGACTGTTTACAGACTCTCTTGTTTTTTGTAAGAAAATAGTGGTGAAGACTTGCTTTCCTCTGTTTCCTTATGCTTGTTTATATAGGCCGAGTTTCGGATTTGAAATCCGGACTTCAATAATATTCTCTGGTGGAATTGACGTGTTCCACTTGCACCTGTGGTCCCTCCCTGGTGGTGGAGGTTGTCCTGTCTTGATCACATGGCTGCTTCCTTATCTTCTGAGTCACGTGGTCCCTCCATTATTTTAGTGGAGGCTTTCTCGTACGTTCACGTGGGTGGCCCTGGTTGTTCAGCTGTCCAAGTCCCTCACATGGCCTCTTGTTCTTTTTCAGCAAAAGTGGTCCCTTTACCAACACGCGGTATCTTTCCCTTTTTTGAGGGGCCCCCTTTGTCAAATCCTGCTTTGTCCCGTTTCATCGGGAATCCTTTTCCGAAAAGTGGCTCCCTTTGATCGGGACACTTGTCGCAAATCCGTTCATTCCATCGCCCGGCGTGTATCATGTTGCAAACCTTCCGACGTGTTTCGGCGGTCGCCGGGATCTTGTTTCTCCACAACATTTGCCGCTTCTTCTCGAACGCGGTTTCAGCAAAATCTGTGGTGTGGTTGGTCATGCTGTTGAGCATGAATGATCCGTTCTCATTATTGTGAAATAATTTGAACGAATACTTGACTTTGTCCATCTCTGTGAGACAGACCCAGAAACCCCACGCCCTTCTTGTTGAGATTTCGTCTTCGTTGATTGGGGAAATCAGACAAAGTTCCTTGGGTGGCGGTTTGATGAATTCCATAGCTTTCGTATTTGGTCGTTGTATCTTGATGAAGTGAAAGCTTGGTTGGAATCCTTTTCCTGCAATCTCCGGTGCTGCTGAGATAAATTTTATCTCCAAAGTATCACCTTTTGCAAGGGTATTATTCATACTCCACGTTTCGTAAACGTTCCTGTAGATCCATCCTGGTAATTTTGAAATCTCCAGGAAACTCGGTGATGTGGTAAATACTGAGGCTAGACAGCCAAAGTCGAACCACTCTTGTATACTTTCCGGTTTTGATCCTGGCAGTGCCCAGATCCTCGGGTATTTTCCGGACCAGTCGGCCACGGACTTTCCAGGAATTAATCCTGTTCTCGTGTGTAGTTTTTCCCAAGTTCTCTGATATTCCATCAGGGGTACTCTAGGCTCGTTTCTTATCTTGGATGATCCCGAATGGGGTCTAAGACTAATCTCGTCCTCTTTCCTAGAAGAGGTATTCTGGGATTCAATCGGGTTTTTCCCTCTTGAATCAGACTTGTCTTCTTTCTTTGAAGAAGTATTCTGGGATTCCGTCGGGTTTTCCCCTCTTGAATCAGACTTGTCTTCTTTCTTTGAAGAAGTATTCTGGGATTCCGTCGGGTTATCCCCTCTTGAATCAGCTCGTTTATCAGTGTTTTCCTCGAAAGGATCACTGCTTGGTCCGATTTTACTCGGATCCTCAAACTCGTATGTATTAGCCTGTATCTCCACATTAAGTTTAGACGTGGAGGCATCTCGTGATAGGGGTACCGTAAGGCCATCCCATAAACTCGTGCTACCCAATAAAGTTGCCTTCATCGAGCTTTGAACCCTGATAAGGTCCCTTTCTTGAACATGACCGGAGGCCCGAGCATTGATTGTCAGGCCGTCAATCGCTTTTCGGAGTTCCTCCAGGTTATCCCTGTGGTGTCTCCATCTCGTAAGGATGGTGTTGGCTTCACTTGCCTCCATCCCTAGTCAGAAAATCTGCAAGAACATTCTCATGAGATTTAATGATTTGAACATCAAAATTATAATATTGACATTCAGCTTGCCATCTTAATAACCTAGCTTTCTCAGGTTTGCTTTCTATCTTATTCTTTAAGAAAGCCTTGACGCTAGTATTATCAATCTTAAGAGTGAATTTTTTAGCTAGTAAGAATAGAGGCCATTTTTTGAAGGCCCTTCGAACTGCAAAGAATTCCTTCTCGTTGATGTGCCATCTTGCTGCCTCGTCTTTCGAAAAGAGACCGCTGCAGTATCTGCATGGCACTTCTCCTTTCGGCTCGACTTTGGTAAGAACCGCCGCCCACCAGTGGTCGCTCGCATCCGTATAGAGTACCAAATCATCTTCGTCATTGGGGATTGCAAGCTTGGGGAGATCTTGACAGATAGCTTTAAGCTTTTGTACTGTCTCCTTGTGTTCATTCTTGTTCCACCACGCCAGAGGATCTTCTTCGTAGTTCCTCTGAATCTTTGCCTTGACATCTTCAATTGAAATCTGTTCTTCATTGGTGATGTCAATATGAGGACTTGGTTCAAGGCTGGCCTTGAGGATCTCGATCGTTTCATCTCTGATCCTTTTGGTCTTTTGTCCGCCTAAGCTTTCATTCCTAAGCTGTAGGATTGCCTTACCATACTTCCTCTGGTCTTGCATTTTTGGGTGTAGAAGTCGTCCTTCATCACCACGCTTGCTGCGAAATTGAATTTGGCAGTCTGCGGTGAAACGCTTGCGTCAATCGTTGCACCAAGATCTTATGATCACAAGTGGTTGTGAGAATAAGACGTCTTGTCTCATTTTCCTGTGTAAAACGTTTGAACGTTTGTAGGAAATTGTTGCCGAGCAAGATATCGGCTCCGGTATCATGGAAATAAATTGGGGGCGTCTTCACTTTGTACCATGGGGTACCACCTGCTCCACCAATTAAAATTTCAGCCTGTTTTATTCCTCGTCTGAAGATGATGATCTTCTTCGAGAAATCTCTTCCTGCAATTGCCGGTAAATCCTCTCCGATTTCTCCGGGGAAGACTCCTGGTTTTGCTGTGCAAATTCCTGCTCCTCCGTCGATATACGCCGCAAAGTATTCGGCCCGATATTTCTCGTATAACATCCCAACGGAGATGTAGATTGAGAATGGACTGGTGGTCATTTGAGTCGATATCTTTTCCCCTCCACCGTGAACTCCATTCCTTCGGGCACCCTTTCCCAAGGTTTGTGCTCCTCGAGAAAGTTGATTCCTAGAACAAGTTGTTCTGGGATCTTTCCTGCACGTCCATTGATAGTGAAATCAAGTCCACCTAGCTTTAGGGTTCCCTGATACCTACCAACAAATGGCTGCTTGAGATAATACAATGCGTCGCATGGCAACGTATTATCTTTCTGAGTGGTGTCGAAGATGACTTCGACCTCTCCCCATCCTCCTGGACATTGGAGTTCGCCTTTGGTCGCGAATTTCTTTGGTTCAATCACCACCTCCATAATTGGTTTCTTTCCCCAGGTGAGGCTTTGCATCCTGTTTTCCCGGAAAGAGACCGTTCTTGGCTCGAATCTTTGGCTTGTATCTTTGCCAAACACTGGTTGGTCGCGGATTATTAAATCCATCTCATGAATATGTGGCAGGCTGGAAATCTCTGGCCTGACTGCATGTGCGACCTTTTCGAAGATCTCCGGTATCTCAACAAACTAATTCCTCTGGAAGAGATCTGAATGGTGAGTATTTGAGAGTGCGTAGGAGATGCTGTAGGTAATGGAGTAAGGACGATTTCCTTCCTTCATTAACTCCTTGTTTTTGAAGTCCTGATGTAGGGTTAGGACTCTACTGAAATCTCTATCGGCTAGGTTAAAGGCGATCTTTGGGTAGATGTATGTCGCCACCTTTCCTGCAAATAGATTTCCTGAAATTCCTCCGAGACAGGCATCTCGTAGGTTCTGGATTCTTCGATCAAAGACGGCGATATCAATTGGGGAATTGATTCCTTCTTTGAACGTGGCTTTGAGCAGAATTCTTATGGCTCCGATATGGATCCATGACATCTTCTGCGCAATCTCTGGCTTGAGCCTTTTTAGTTCCTCTTTGATTTCGTTCATAGGAACAAACTGCATTTCCATCACATTGCTGGTTAGCTCCATTGGGATAGCAATCTCTCCCGCTGTAACCTTGTAGATGATGTGATGTTTCCTCCTTCTGAAGCTTAGCTGAGCTAAGGTTCTTTCCATTTTTCCGATGGTGAAACCATCGTAGATTCTCAACTTTGGATCTTCTCGCATAATTCTCATCAAGGCCTTGTGAGAAATGCTGGTTTGTGAGAAAAATCCTGTCCTGTCTTCTTGAACTTCCTGATGGAAGATTTCCTCGTCTTCAGTCTGATTCTGATTCAGATTCTGAAGACTCATTTGGTCCTTCGTCTTCCTCATATATACTTTCGTCTGAAGGGATATCTTCAAACCGGTATACCTGAACAAGGTCCTGAAAATAGACAGCTTCTTCGAACTCTGGCGTAGCCTCGAACTGTCTAACACCTCTCTTTTGGTTTTCAGGACAATCCGTTGAGATGTGTCCTTTGGCCCCGCACGTCCAACAGTTACAATCCTTGAAGCTTTCATTAGCACGTGTTTGTGCTCTCCTGAAAGTTCGCCTTACTGGTGGTCTGCTGGTACTCCCTTGACTGGAAGACGTCCTTCCACGGCTGGGTCCTGGTCTCTGCCCCGATTTGTAACTTCGGGCTTTTTGTTTTGACCAGAATCTTCTGGGTTTCCACGAAGATCTTCTGGTAAACTTGCTTTTGTGCTCATAGGGATGATCCCTATGCTTTTTCCTCTTCTGATGTCTCTCTGGTGCTCCAATGACTGTTGGAATGTCATTATCGTCGCAGCAAAGCCGGGCTGATTTATTGATACGTTTCAGCCTCTTGAGATTCTTCTGGATTGCTGCCCTCTGGCACCATTCACTTAATTTGGCTTTGAGGAAAGACATCCTTTGAGCCACCGTGTCAATCCCAATGGGAGTGTACTCTTGTAATAACATTTCTCGCCACGGGCTTGGTATTTTGGCAAAGAACAGAGGAATCGCCGTTCCTTCACTCATTCGGCTCTTCCAACGGAACTCGGTGAACAATTTGATGTATAAATCGACACTACATATATCATGTAGCTCCAGGCTATACAGCGCTTGTTCGTATCGCTTGACTTTCTCCTGGTCTCCTCCTCCGGTCTGGGGATCCACAAAGTATCCTTCTCCGATGAAGTAGATTTTGAAAAGCCTCGCCATTCTATCAACGATGTCTTTGAGAGACTCTCCAGATAGGACTCCATTCTTAACTTCTGAAGTTCCATGTTCCCATCCGATCTTGACCGAACCTTCGAGACTCATCTGTAACATCATGATGAATCCTTCTTTGTCAAGTTCAAGCGTCGCCGCCGCAATTCTCATTGCTGCTGCCCATTCATCGATCAGGGCTTCGCGGAAGTTGAGCATGAGCCCATACGGGTGAATTGGATCGAGTTGAGATCTTCCGTATGGTGTTCCGTGAACATCTGGTCTTCTGGCTCTTGCTCGGGTTGGAATACGATTGTACATATTCCCCGCAACAAAATCATGCTGGTGTGGCATGGCTTCTTCTCGGACTGGCTCTTCCCGAATTGGATCAAGATTAGGGATGGAAGATCCGGCACCTTCGGTAACCGTTGATTGTCCCGGTGGAGGACCTTGACTTGATTGCCCTGGTGGAGGTCCTTGACTTGGCACAATAGCACCAAACGTCTGCACGTTTTCCAGGCTGAGGCCTGAAAGTGATTCCGCCAGATCGGCAAGGTCTCGCCCAATCTCGAAGTTGAAATCATCAATCCTGAATCTGGACATGATCTTACTTCGTGCTCGGTTCGCCACGTATACGTGCAATCAACTTCTCGTTTGTGGTCAATTCTTTTTTGACCTCAACAGCTTTGCCCTTCTGGTGCAGTAAGGGCTCCCTTCCGAAAGATGGTGGTAACCATACAACTTTCCTTCTTTCGGACGACCTTGGCATAGTTTCCAAGCTCTTGACTCGTTGCTGGATATCTTGTAAATTCCCCAAGATCTCCTTCTGTCGTCGAGACATTGCTTCAAGCTTGTCTCTGATTTCCTGTATCAGCTCGGGCACATAGTGTTGGCGATTACCATATGCTTGCACCGTCTTCTGAACTTCCCTGAGGTCTTGGGATAGCTTGGAGCTATCTGGCACGAGCTCGTGGAAATCTGGCAAAACTAGATTACTCATGAAGAACGGTTATTACGTTCAGTGATTAATCTATTAATTCTCGCAATACTAGCCAAGAGACCATTAACTCTAATGAATTTGACTCTAATGGCATGTATATCGTCTGGTCTATAACTAGCTAGATCATCTAACTTAGTTATCAAGATCTGGAGTTCTCGTTCAAGTGTAATACCAGGCATACTAGAGGCTTAGTATTGAACTTTGTTTCTTGGCTTTTTCTAGGCTAATATTCAAAAGCTTGACGCTTTCCAGCCTTTCTTCCTTGATAGAACACGTATATCCTATTTGTTCTAAGTCGCAACAAAGAACGTCATGGTATTTAATTTCCGTTTCCTGGAAATCACGGTATCTCGTAAAAGCGACAATTCGCTTTTTGATACTTGTACAAGCATTACCCTTCATAGGGAACTTGATTGGGGAATCCCAAATGTCATCCATAACTGGATCACTCATGTTTTTTGAAACCCCCCCCCAAAAGGTAATAATGAGTTGTAATAAATAAATAAATAACCACATAAAATAAATAAACCATGCTCTGATACCATTTTGGATGGTCGAGATAATTAGAAAATTTAACGAAAACTTATTGGGGATCTTATTATAATTATTACCAAGTGAAATATCCGATTCATTATCCTTAAAACTTTAGGGACTAATAGGCAAATATCCTGACAAATATGGACCGCATGGTCCATACTATTCATATGGACCTGGTCCATATAAGTTTTTTCCATTCAAAGTCATGTAGACTATATAGTATATATATATATATATATATATATATATATATATATATATATATATATTGGATTTTTCAAAATCCAATTGCAAATAAAATATTTCTAGCTAATTATTTTTTCTTGGTGAGACTGCAGTAAATCGCTTCTTATGATATGAGCTTCCGCGAGTCCACGTCGTCGAGTACTAGGTAGTCTTGTGTGAGCTCACTCTTTTGACCAAACATACATACATGACAAAAACAAATTAAATAACATGGAAGAAGACCTCCTTGTGTTGACCGCGGATTTAGAGAACTATTTCGTTATTTCGTTTTAGCAAATATAGGCATGCATGAAATCATCCACTCTGTTTTGAAATCCTATCAAAAAAAAAAAATCATCCACTTTTTAAGAGAATCTTTGTATCTTCCTAAGATATAACGTAACACATCGGTGAAGGTTCTAGCGGCGTTCCTTTGTTTTGCCCATAAAAATGAGACGATGCAGCGGGAAGCCTGAAAAATAAAGTTTTTCAGGATTTGCAACTTGTTGATCCCACAGGCAACCGTGAATATAATATGGATGATCAAGAGATCGTTGATTTGGAAAGAATTTGATGAAATTAGATGTAACTCTCAAGTTAATCAAAAAATCGAAACGCCTTTCTTGCAAAGAAGAGTTACATCATAAACGCCGCACATATATTAACTGAAATTAATAAAAAGACTTTTAGCATAAATGAAAGTAAAGATTTTTACTAAAAATGATGTTTTATTCAGCGTTGCAACTTTAGAATCTTTCTAAAATCATGGTTGCAAAATGATGTAAGTTTTTGCGTCTTGCTTAGGTGCTCGATTTCCATTTCAAGAAAATGACTATTTCTTGTGGAAAACGTTCTCTGCCGAATCCTTATAAATTTCTCTTGGACTTTTTGTTGGTTGTTTCCAACAACGTCTTGAAATCCCCCTTTTCGCGCTTCATTTCTTCTTCGTCGAGTGAGAACCATTCGCCACGAATTTAAAGCATATTCTAGAATCAAGATTTATCAACACAAAAAAAAAACTAATATTAGCAAGGTGAAAACACGAAAGTCTTGAAGATGAATAGATTTGTAGTACCGAAAGTTGTGAACAGCGTGTTCGTTTGTATCATCAACTACTATCAAGTCTAAATTCTTTCTTGGCTCGAAAACCTCCATAGGATAATCTTTTGGGTCAACCTCACAATTTTTTCGACCTTTCAGCCGTCTTCCACGGGTGTTACAGTCACCTTTATTTCGCATCCCACATTACCCGTAAAAACATTTGAAAGGTTAATTTCATCTTTTTGTTGGCGAAATAATCACAACTATATCCTAGGCAACATTGTTTGTGGGCTTTATTTCGGAACATATGCATTAATGTTGTTGAGGTATGAGAGCTCGATCCAGAAAAGCAATGTCGATTGGGTAAGTAGGTCCATGATATAATCAAAAGTAATAAATAAGTAATTAGATGTATAGATAATACTCAAGGTACACACTTGAGAAGATGTACATGAAACTTGAGAAGACCAAACACAATTTATAAAAGGTGAAAGAACAAAATAGGTCGTTTTTTACTTGTAGTAACGTAGCATTATTCAGTCGGCGTTTCAGGATTTCCTAATTGTTTCGAGCGAATTTGTGTTCTTCTTCTAATAAATATGCAAATATTTTACCTTAAACCTTTCAGTTTCGTTAAATTAAGTTATTGCTTTTTTTTTTTATTGTGACACGAAAGAAGTTAAAGCTCACCAAACAACATCTATTGCAAATGGTGTAGTGATGTAGAAACTCGTTGAATAATAGAGACTAGCAGTACTTTCTATTGCATATAGAGAGAACCATTGGAGTTACAAGTTTCAATAAAAGAATAAATTAACAGTATATTGTCGATAGTTTGAGAGCATCTTAACAATATCTATTTTACCGATATATAGGCCACTTTTTGTTTGACATCAAATGTATTAATTAGTTAGTTAATTAAAGAATAAAATTTCTCTTCTTAATTAGACAATGTTGTTTTCGGGTATCGTGTTTGGGATGACATCTTCACCGTTCGCTTTCAAGTCTCCCGACGAATGATTTGCATCCAATGTTTGTTGCTGGTGAAGTGGTAACTCAGGTCCAACTTTTGTTGCTTCTCCTTGACCTTTACTTGTACCCCAAACGACTAGATAAAGGCCAATAACAATCACACCAGCTCCTATAATCCTGAAATAATTTTGATTCTTGTCAATTAGTACGTTATGTCATAAAATAATTATTATATCATATGTTTTTATAGAGATGAAGAAGAAGGAAAAATCAGAAAACACTTACTGTCCAACATATAATTGGTCGGCGAAAATAAAAGAGCTCAAGATTGCAGTGATGACCATGCTCAACGGACTAAATGCAGTAACAAAAACTGGTCCTTTTACTTTCATTATCACCCCCGAAATATAGTAAGTAACTCCTGAACTAATGACTCCCTGCAACAAAAAAGTCACTATGTGAGTAACAAATATACTTTAATTTGTTTTGTGAAAATATAGTCATCATTTTGTAATGTGTGTGTGTGTCCGTATATCTTACCCCGTATGCATAAGCTAAAAGTCTAGAATTTAATCCGATGGACCAGAGTGCAAGATTGCCCCTCTCTACTATGAATGTGAGTACTGTGCCTTGTAGTGCTCCAGATGCACAAAGCATTGCGGTCAAGGAAAGTCCAGCAGGATAGGACTTCAATGTGACTACCTGTTTAGAAAAATCAATACGAATTGATTAATTGTTTGTTTTGTAAACACTATTAGAAAGAAAATAATGCTTTTGATAATGCTGTTTTTTGCCGAAACTAGTAGATGACTTCCAATTATTTCTTAAACACGGTTCGATAAACAAGTGAACGGAACAAGAAATATGTCTAACCTGGAGAATAAAAAAGAGGGAATATCCAATATTTCCACCTACGATCATGAGTGCTCCTCTTATGGGATTTTGATGATCTTGTCCGGCACTAGGAGAAGGCGCGTTACTGGAAGGATCTTTTGTCCATGGTAATCCTAATACAGGGCCTGCAAAAAGTGTGATTACCATTGCCCCACCAACAGTAACAATAGTTCCTATGATCTTCGACTGACTATGCATTTTTCGGATGTTCACTTTCTCAACCCTGCAAGAATAAGACAAAAATGAGTACATTCATATTGTAGAGTTCCACGTGCACGTAAATGAAATAATGCGCATGTCAAGGGATCAAATAAAAGAGATTATATTACCTTAATATCCACGCCATTATAAAAGTTATGGCAGGAATAACGTTGGATATGGCCGAAGTAAAAGTAGCCGTTGTCTGATTCATTCCAGCGAAGAACAAGTTCTGACCTATAACAGGACTGTAACAAAGACAAGATATCACGCGTTAATATACGCAAGCTTCTCGCACATGAGTATAATAAATATATATTTATATAGAGAGAAAAATACTTACTCTAGTAAGCCGAGCAACATGATCTTAAAGAAGATGCCGAAAGTCATCTTTGGCCTAATTTTCCTGTTAAACAAACAAACAGTTTCATTATAAATTAGCATCAAGAACTTTAGTTTAACCTCATCAAAAAAGAACTTTAGTTTAACAAATTGGAGCAGTTGATATTTTATATCGAAACAGGGAAGGTTAACTAGTATACGTAATGATGAGTATATATATGTACGTACCTCTCCAATACAAAAGCAAAAGGGGCGAAGACGAGAGCGGCAATGGCGTTTCTGTAAACGGCGAATGTGTAATGACTGGTTCCCTGGTTTAGAGCAAATTGTGCAATTATAGCGAAACCGGAGAACCCAAATTGAAGGAGAATGACAGCCAAATATATCTTTGCTTGATCGAAGTGCTTCATCACCATTTTGAATTTCTGTTATACTATGTAAATTTTGTTTGTATTTTTTTTCTTTGTGGGTATGGATATATATATTTCCCTTATACAGTACTCTACGATTTGCAGGTATATATAAGACTATGTGAGTGTGAGTGTTAACTATTAATTCATGCGTTGTGCTTATATAGTGTTGTGGTCGCATGGAATATTTGAATAACCGTAGGAGTATTAACTTCCACGAACCCACATGCACACACCTATATATGGCATCTTTTAAAATGACCCATAACATTGACCGTCTGACTCAATGCAAAGCAAGGTGAGCTTTGTTGAAGTTTATATTTGGAGGTATCAGGCCAATGAGTGAACATCATGATTTAATATTAATATATATATATATATATATATATATTATTATATAATATTGTCATGACTTATATTGTTATTTGATTGGCTATGGACTTTTCATTTTTCTCAATCAAATTTAATTTCACAGTTAATGTAACTAATTATACTTCAAAATTACATATTTAAAGATTAAGGCGAAAAAAAAGTAAACTGAATTTAATAGAGGAAAGGAACGTAAAAATTTCTTGACTAGTAATAAGAGAATCTCGGTGACATGCGTGAACTAACACAAATTGGAATCAATTCTCTCTAAATACAATTAAAAAGCGTAGTGTGTGTGTATATATATATATATATATATATATATATATATATATATATATAGGACTAATTAAGTAATTTTGTGGTGAGTAGTGGTGACTAGAACATTATTATTATTATTATTCAAAGTCATGTCGAATATGCATATATAGGATTTTTAAATAAACCAAATAAAATCTTTCTATCTATTTCTCTTGAGACTGCACTACACGAGAAACGTCAATTGCCATCAATTTTTAAACAACAACTCATGCTGATGCTGGCGAAACAATAAACGGCTTTTAATAAGCCAGCGATTATGTAAGTCGTTTTCTTAGACTTCATATTTCCCAATCGAAAAAATAAAAGAAATCGAAAAATCTTATTCCCGATCCCAAATCCCCATCTTTCCCGATCGAATTTAGGTCTTTTCTTCAGCTTTCCCGATGTTCTTCATCAAATTTAAATCGCTTCATCACGTGATGATCAGCTTCCGCGAGTCAACGTCGTCGAGTACTAGTAGTCTAGTGTGAGCTCACTTTGTTGACCAAAGTAAATATTAAAGACTATATTATAGTTTTTTTTAGATTTATTTGGGCAAAAAACAAAAAGCTAATATTTTTTTACGTATTAAGAAGCTAATATTTTCTTTACAAATATGAGAATTGCCATAGATATATAAAGATCTTATTTGTACTTATCTTTTTAATTCTTTAAGCAATATAATCATGCTGATTGAAGTTAATCTCCTCCTTCTCTTTCACTAATTAATACATACATATACATTGATTTTTTGATTAAGAACTCTGATCAGGACAAGACTATTTCTCATCTTTGGCTAAAACACAAATAAAATTCACGGGCTTCTCGCGAAACTCCCACGTATGTTATGTTAACAAGAAGCTTCGATATTCCACTTAGAAAAATAAAAGGACATACTATACTATATGTCCTTTATCTTTCCGTGTCGACGTTTTACAGACACACCGCCTCCAAAAAATAAATGGGATAAAGGTGGTTTGTAATTTTTCATTTATTTTGACAAAGGACACTACAAGATTTCGGGCTCATTCCCGACCGGAAAATCCCGACCGGATTTCGGTCGGTATCGATCGGGACGACTTTTTCCGACCGAAATTCGGTCGGGTATTTTTAAGAAACAATTTCCGACCGAAAATCGGACGGGAAAAGGTATTTTCGACTGCAATTCGGTCGGGACTAATATTCCCGACCGAATTGCGGTCGGGAAACTCTGGGCGGGAAATTTCCAGCCGAGGGTGTAGCCCTAATCTCGGCCCAGTTGGGCCGCGCAGCAGAGCCGAGACTTCCCGACCAAATTTTGGTCGGGAATGGTGTCATTCCCGACTGAAATTCGGTCGGGAAACCTCTTCATTTTCACACTCACCATTTCTCTCTCCCCCTATTATTGCCGACCGCCTTCCCCTTTTTCGCGACCGATTTTTCGTCGCCACTTCCGATCCGGTAAGTTTTTTCGCTTTTTCTTGTTTTTTATATTTTATTTAATGTTTTAATATTAATTATTTATGTTATATTTAATGTTTTAATATTAATTATTAATGTTATATTTAATGTTTTAATATTAATTGTTATATATTGTAGAAATGGTTAGGATTTAATTAGGAAATGCCTTTAGGAATTGTTAGGCTTTGGGAAAATGTTAGATTTTTATGCCTTTAGGAATTGTTAGGCTTTAGGAAATGCTATAGTTTTATGATTTTAGTAATTATTTATGACTTTAGGAATTGTTAGGCTTTAGGAAAAGTTATAGTTTAGTAATTATTTATGACTTTAGATAAAACTATATAACTTAGTATTGATTAAATTTAGGTCATCTCTATAATTTGAAAAATTCTAACTTAGATGCTTTTACTTAGTCCGTAGCACTTTCATCGACGACATGTCGTCCCGTGATAGCGATCGTGGCCAACCCTCGAAGAGAGGGCGTAGTGGTCCATCGAGCACTCCATCGAGTACTCCACCTACTAGTCCACCGAGGATAGGTCGTCCTCTACGACTCATTCATTCTGGTGGTGCACCACCCGATCCTGTCGATGCACCTGATACCGATCTTGGCGAGTCCCCTACTTCTTTACATCCACATAGGCGTACTATCGGATCGAGCGGCGGTACTCCACCAGATCTAGTACTACCATTTCAACTAGATGATGACCACATAGCATCGACGCCATCGTCATCATCTGGGCCATCGTCATCATCGAGGCCACCGTCATCATCGAGGCCTACGACACCTAGGCCACGCTCTACTGAGTCTACACCGGCGGGTCCCAGTACTTCTTTCCCTGTAGACGATGCCAGTGAAGGATCATCTTTAGCGACGCAGCAGAGACCGGGCCGAGGCATATCGAGAGGGCCACAGGTTCCAGCTGACGGTAGAGCCCGTCGTAGGGTCGAGCTGGACCTGCACTGCGTATCTGTTGATGGGAATAAGATAGCGGCGGCGATTACTTCGATCATTATGGAGTTTATGAAGACGTGTATTCCTTCATACACCGAGGTCGATCCAGAAGTCCAGGGACAGATGTGGGCTAAGTTTAAGGTGAGATTTTGAAAGTTTACTAAATATATATACATAGTAAGATTTTTATTTAACGAAACCTTATTTAAAAACCTTATTTAATTGCAGAACATATACTACATTGATCCGACTGACATGCTTCAGGCACATTCAGCATACGAGATGAAGGCTAAGAAGTGTTACAAGGAAATCATGTACAATGCGAAGAAGAACTATTACGACATGAAGGATGATCCGCGATTTTTTTGGATTCTTTCTAATATTAGTTCTTCTTATTTTCTTTTCTTTTTGACGAAGCATGTGAAAAAGAAGAAAGAAGCATAAATGGTGTTTGAATTATTTACACACATGAAAAAAAAAACAAGCGATCCAAAATCTAGAGCACAACTACCTCAAAATCAAATCGAACAAATTATTGTTTTCAAAGAAATAAAGACAATAAAAGCAGGTAACCCAAAAAGCTCTTCTCGCTCAGCTTTTTCAAGTCATTGTGGCCTCTAAAAATCGACGGGTCTGGAGAAGCATCTGAAATTTTGTGTTTTGAGAAATCTGGTCAGTTAGGAATAACATCTTCTTTAATGGCAAATGTCCATCCATTCACTACATCAGGGAGACGATTAAAGCAAAAACTCGGAGTTGGTTTAAAGCCAGGCATCACAATTTGTCCTATTCTTTTTCTGAGTGGAGTACTAATCCTCTCTCATGTACTTTTGATTGATTTTTTTTGGAGTATTACTTATAATCCATTAATGATAATTCTCCTTTACCGAAAAAAAGTAAATAAAGACAAGGATTAACACATCAATCATAAAAGAAGAAAGAGAAATTCACAATGTTTGCGATTTGCCCAACACCAAGTTTCCACTTGAATAACCCAAAAAATCCAAGAAGTATTGAGAACTTCCTTCTGAAAAGTGAATATGTTTCGCAACTTCCTCCAAGTTCTACTTTCTTTTATACATCTTGTCTGTTATTCTTTTTAAAAGTGATATATATATATATATATATTAATTTATTTCTCACCGTAAATATCTGAATACGCCGCTCAATATATAAAAGTCATTTGTCCCTCTTTTTTTCCCTAAAGGATTAGTTTAGTGGGCGTATGAAGAAGCCGGTGGAATAGTTTGTGGCTCTTTGTCTTTTGGGATATTAGAAACAGAGTTTGTTTCAACGGATTGCAACCAAAACTTGATGATGTTACGGAGACCATTAAGGCTAAGGTGTGGAGTGGTGTAGTTCACCCCCTTTCTTGTACCATAACCTGACCTTTATTTGGGAGTACTCCTTGTTCTTCATTATTAAATAAAATCTATCCTTACTTATATAAAAAAGGAACATAATTAATTTGTGAAGTAATATATATAATTATTGTATGAAACCTATAACGCGTGGGTAAAAGACTGAATGAAGTTCCTTCATCTAGCCAATAGTCAAAGCCGATGTAGCACGTACATACTCAAAATACACCAGGGAAGATGTAAAAAGTCATGAGAAGACAAAAGACACCTTAGAAACGACAAAAAAAAACAGAATTTGGAAACATGTCGTTCTTCCTTCTTTACTTTGTAAGGTATCATTTTTTTTTATCAAGCAAGGTAAAATTTATAAAAACATTGGAACAACCCTTACAAAAAATCGCAAAAGATCACTGTCGCCCCAAAAATCGACACAAATCTATACTATTTCTTACATGTAAGACAAATTTGAGGACTTGTTTTTTTTTGGTAAACAAAGAGATACCAAGCTCTTAGGCACTATCCGACTCTATAATAGAGACTATCTCGAGGGGGAGTGTAGGCATAAAGCATAATTCTCTTCCTCTTAAATATTGTGACTTCGCCAAAAGCATCTACTAGAGTGTTTGATGATCGGGGATCCATCGAAATGCATGGTCCCACGGTTTGTGAATAAGGGCACGACAATCTTCGATCGAACTAAGGCGTGATCGCTGGTCGTCCCAACCATAATCATCTCAAAAGCTTGTTTAGAATCCGTCTCAATTTCTATCTTCCGAACTCTTTTGTCCCACGCGATCTCAAGTCCTCTTTTAAAGGCCTTCACTTCGGCCTCTAACACCATCGGACAATCCAAATGCTCCGCAAAGCCCCAAATCCAGTCTCCTTTGTCATCTCTAAGTACGCCACCCAATGCTCTATGGTTAATTGGTTATGGTCGTGTAGAACGCTTCTGTCCATATAGATTTTTGCCCATCCTATTCTCGGTTTTTCACTTTTTTTGAGTGTTTTAATTTCAGGATTACTACACCAGTCATGAAAGGAAAACGAAAAAACTTTAAGGTTGGCTTTCGCCCATCTCAAAATTCCAGAACGAAGTATAACTTTTTTCATGATCTAGTTGCACCAGCTCTACAATACTCCTAAGTTCATCAAAAAGTTGTTGTTCCCAGACAAAAAACTCCCTTCTCCATTATCTAGTTGAAACTAGAATCGGCATTCACTACAAGACTGGGCGGTCAATAGGGACTGCCCAATAGCGACTCACATGCGGTCGCTGATCTTCAGCGGTTGCTGAAGGCAACAACGATCGCATTTGAGTCGCAAATTGCCCATTAGAACAACAACGACTCAAATTGAGTCGCTGTTGTCCACATGGACTTTTCGTGACTCAAATTGAGTCGCTGAAAGTCCATGAGGACTTGGGCCATACATTTTGGCCCGAGTTGGGGCAACACTCGGGCCAAATTGTGGGCCAAAATTAGGGCCCCAATTGCCCTAATTTTGGCGGAAGACATCAGCGACCGCTATGCGGTCGCTGATTCTTCCCTATAAATAAATAAAAAAAATCTTTTTTATATTGTTCTTCACCCGATTTTTCTAAATCCGACCCGACCCGTTAAATTCTTCACCATCTTCACTCGATTCTTCCAAATTCGACCCGACCCAACTGAAATCATCATCATTAGCAACCAAGATTCGAGTTTAGTGACCCCATTTCAGTCACCATCTCCAATTCTGGCGAATTCTCCGCGTGTCACCGTCGTCGCGTCGCATTGTCGTCACCTCTTCGCCGCGTCCGCACCGTCGTCGGCACGTTAATTTCCATCCATCCGCCTCTTTTTTCCGCGCCAGTTTTCGTCCGTCCGTCCGCCGCCAACTCCAATTCTGGAGAATTCTCCGCGTGTCACCGTCGTCGCGTCCCACCGTCATGACCTTTTCGCCGCGTCCGCACCGTCGTCACCGCGTCAATTTTCGTCCTTCCGTCCGCCGCCGGTGAAAGGTCCGTCGGCCTTTTTTTTGTTTTTTTTTTGTTTTTTAATAATTTTGAATTAGTGTTAATTAATTATATTGTTAGATTTTTTAATATTCTTAGATTATTGAAGCATGTTAGATTTTTAGGTTAGATTAGTGAATGATTAATCAAAAAAATTAAATTTGTGAAGGATTTTAGTGTTAATTTGTAATATTATATTAACTAGTGTAGATTATATTAATTAGTGTATCAATAGTTGGTTAGTGTTAATTTGTAAGCTTATTAGTTTGTTAGATTGTTAGTTTAAAGATTGATTAATAGTTAAAAGTGAAAATTAGATTGTTAAATTAGATTAGATTAGTTTATAATTAGATTTTAAAAATTAGATTGTTAAATTAGATTAGATTAGTTTATAATTAGATTGTGAAAATTAGATTGTTGGATTTGAAAACTAGATTGTTAAATTAGATTAGACTAGTTTATAATTAGAGTGTGAAAAATAGATTGTTAAATTAGATCTGATTAGTTTATAATTTGATTATGAAAATTAGATTGTTAAATTAAATTAGAGTAGTTTATCATTAGATTGTGAAAATTAAATTATTAGATTTTAATAAGTTAGATTATTAGATTATATAGATGTTGAATCTTAGATTAAGTGTAATATTTTTATTTAAATGTTCATTTGATATTTAAATGTGATATTCTTATTTTTACAGTATATACATATATTCAGCATGTCACCACGTAAGACCACTAGCGGTACTGGAGGTGGAGGTCGTAGAGGTGGAGGTCGTAGTGGGGTATCGGGTACTGTTAGTGGTGGGCGAGTTAGTGGTAGTGGTAGTGTTGCCCGTGGAGGTGTTGGGGGTGGTAGTGTTGCCCGTGGAGGTGTTGGTGGTGGTAGTGTTGGTCGTGGAGGTGTTGGTGGTAGTGTTGGCCGTGGAGGTGTTGCTGGTGTTAGTGGTAGTGACGATGTTAGTGATGGCGGCTGTGGTAGTTGTCGACCTATAAAGATTGTCCTATCGGGTCGTCTTGCAGAGCCTAGCGATCCAGCCGAGCCATCCGTCCCGCCACTAAGGTCAGGTGACAGATCTACATCGAGGACACTTGCGTTGTAGCGACAGTTATTTGTAGAGGATGAGGCGGCCGTCCCCAGAGCAGGTGATAGACCCCGATCATCAGAGTCCACATCATCCCAGCTGCCACGAGCACAAACTTCAGCTTCAGTTGGGACTAACGTGCCCCCATCAGCTGAGTCTGGCAGACTTCAGACTCCACCACCTGTAGACGACACCGAAGCTGGACCGAGCCAGGGGTTGATCAAGACTCCAGGATCGAGCTAGACTCGACCCCCGAGGGGCCCAAGTATAGGGGTTACGACACTTAAACCTGGGTAGAAGAAGAAGGTTATAGAATTGAAGCGAGGTTGTTTTTCTATACCCCCCGGTCATGAGATCGCGAAGACGATCTGTACACTCATTCGACAGTTTATGAGTGACTTTTAGCCCTCCTACTTGAAGGTTCCTGAGGGAGTACGGAATGAGATGTACGCGAGATTTACGGTGAGTTTTTAATTTATTGTTTAATATTTTTTAATTTAGTATATTAAATATAGTGTTTTTCAAATATTGTTTAATTTAGTTTATTAATTTAGTGTATTAATTTATTGTTTTATATTTATCCTTTTTGTAGAATGTCTATGGGATCCGACGGTCAGGTATGGGAGATGTACATAGGGCATACCAGACAAAGGCGAGGGGACTTTACAAGCGTATGATGAACAAGACGAAGGGGCAGTACTTTAAGAACAAAGACAAGGAGAAGTATCAGGCAAGAAAAAGACGTGGATGAGCGAAACTTTGGAGGCTAAGGCGGCAGCACACTAGGACAACGAAGATCATAAGAAGAAGTCCGCGAAGGGAAAGAAAGCTAGGTGAGGCGGTGTAGAGGACGGCGAGGCGCCCGCCACCTTTTACGGTGGTTCCATTGACTAAGAGGAGATTCAGCGGCGACTGGTATGTTTTTTTAAAATTAAATATTTTATTTTAATTAAAATTTTAATTTTTAAGATTATTGTTTTTTTTAACATTTCAATTATAAAAAGAATTTTAACCATCTATTACTTTAATAAATTTGAAGGAGAGGAATCAGCGCAACCGCGTGCCTATTAGACATGACATGATTTACAAGGCATGTGTCCGGCACTGGCAGAGGTACAGGCAGACCGTTGAGGCGGGAGTGGAAGTCGGAGGCGACCAGACTTATTTACGTAAGTATTTTAAATTTTGTAGGCGTTTACCACTTATGAATTCTAATTTAATTTTAAAATTATCTTTGAACTAATTTATCTTTTTAATTATCTTTGAAAATTCAACAGAAGACATACAAGAAGGAATTGAGGAAGAAAAACCCGGACGCCGTAGAAGACAAGGACTTGCTCGAATGGGACGCCGATTCGTGGAAGAAGGCCATAGGGAAGATCAAGAAGGGGAAGGCGCAGGGTATACCGAGCTATGCAGATCTACGGGACTTCGACATGGAGTGCGGTAGGGAGCCAGACTACAGGCAGGAGTTGCTCAGGCAGGTCCAGGAGGAGAACAGAGAGTTGAGGACAACACATGACTCAAGAGTCGACTCACTGATGTCTTGGCTACAAGGTTTTAGAGAGGACAAGCAGCAGACTACATGCCGACCAGTGCGAGAGCTTCTGTCCGACTTGTTCATGGGGAACGCTATTAGGAGCAGAGGCACATTTAGAGTTCCAAGGCCGATACATCCGAGGCCAGATCCTTTTGCTCCAGGTACTTCCACCGCCACCGGGTATGTCGACGATTTTGATACTGATGAGTCAGGGAGTGGTGATGATCTCGATATGATGGTTGATGAGGCAGAGGACCTTGGTGTAGATGATGAGGGCGCTGGTGTTGATGAGGGTGGTGATGGTGTTGAGGAGGATCCACTGGCGACCCTGGATGAGATGTACGATTTGGCGAAGAGTTCTGGTGATGAGGGGGTCGTATATCCGTCTAGTGGTGATGAGGGGGGTCAGTGATCATGTGGCAGGTAATTGTTTGTATTATTTCTTTTGAATTATGATATTCTCATTTTTTGACTATTTCGTTTTGAACTATGGATTTTCCGACTATTTCGTTTTTTGTTTTGGTTATGGTTGTGTTGGTTATGGTTGTGTTCGTTTTCATTTTGGTTATGGTTGGTTTGGTTATGGTTGTGTTGGTTATGGTTCTGTTGGTTATGAGTGTGTGCGTTTTTTGTTTTGGTTATAGTTGTTTTGGTTATGGTTGTGTTGGTTATGATTGTGTTCGTTTTTCGTTTAGGTTATGGTTGTTTTGGTTATGAACAATATTTGTGATGGAACTAAGGTTGTCAATAGGGACCGTACTAATGTCAATAGGGACCGCAATGCGGTCCCTATTCACATAAATATGTACAATAGGGACCGCATTGCGGTCCCTATTAACATTAAGTTGTCAATAGGGACCGCAATGCAGTCCCTATTGTCCATATATGTGACCTAATTCCGGTTCTACTAATATTCATACTTTAAAAAAGATATTTTAAGATGGTTCGAGGTGCCGCGTTGTTTGTTTAGTTCATAATAATCATTGTAATAGTTCAAATAACAATAATTACAACAACGCATTGTAAATCCAAATATTATGTGAGGAGAACGGACCGGTTTGAAGATTCTCTTACTATTTTGTACGACGAATGTCATAATGACAAATTAATTCTATATACATATGTAAGTATAATGATTATTTTATCTAATGATTATACCTCATAATCATATCTATTCTAACATTAGTGAAGTAAAGCATAAAAGCGAATAACATCTACCACTAACTAGTAGCGATTAGGTGTAGAACATGAAATATATATCAGCTTGAACGTTAATAACTCGCTCAATGTCAATCAATCTATTAATTCACACTAAACTACTACGAGGTTGGTTTGACAATCATTTATTACTTCAATTCACATGTTATAATGATTTTGGTTGCTAAGAATCACAAACACACCACCATCAATTAAAAAAATCGATTTTAAAGTGTGAAACTAGTAGGGACCATAATTTGGTCCCTATTGAGTCAATAAGGACCGTTTAACGGTCCCTATTTTGTCATCAGGGACCAAATTGCGGTCCCTATTGACTCAACAGGGACCGCATTGCGGTCCCTACTAATATTCATACTTTAAAATCGATAAATATTATTAGAGACCGCACTTTGGTCCTTATTGAGTCAATAGGGACCGCATTGCGATCCCTATTGACTCCACAGGGACCGCATTGCTGTCCCTTATATTATTAATACAAATCGATGAATATTATTAGGGACCGTAATTAGGTCCCTAAAATGGCAACAGGGACCGCACAACAGTCAATAGAAAAATTTAGTGACCTAAATCCTGTCCCTAATTTTTTTAGTGACCTAAATGCGGTCACTGAATCCAAAAATTTTAGTAGGGAAATTTGAATTTGCCAAAAATTTGAAATTTCACCCTCCCCTCTATATATATATATACTCACCGCTCTTACACATCTCATTTCATTATCTCCAAAAAACACCCAACACAAAAACACTATCTTATTTTCCAACATAAACACATTATCTTCTTTTCTCCATAAATCAGCCAACACAAATACTTTTCTTCTTTTTACCAATACAAATCTAAAAAACAAATCACCAACACAATCTTTATTTTTTTTTCTTTTCTTTCACTTTCTTTATTTTACCACTTTCTTTTCTTATTTTTTTTCTCTTGTTGTTTTATTCATTCATTTTTTTTTTGTTTTCATTCATATTTTATTTTCTATTATTAGTCATTGTAATCATTTTTTTACATTCATTAATACTTTCATGTCATTATATTAACTTTTTCTTCATTATTTTAATGTTTTGATCTTGTTAAAATCATAATTTTACAAAAAAAAAACAATAATATTTTGGATTTAATCCAGAATATTATTGTTTTTTTTTTTTTTTTTTTTTTTTCTGGGGGGTCAATAGGGACTGCAATTCGGTCCCTACGTCCCTATTTTTTTTTTTTAAAGAAGTAGCGACTTAAAAGCGGTCGCGACTTCATGAAAAAATATAGGGACCACGTTGCGGTCCCTAATTTTTAAGGCAATAGGGACCGCACTGCGGTCCCTATTGATAGTAAGTCATCAGGGACCGGGAAATCATCCCGGAAAGCGGTCGCTGATTTCCCGGCCCTTGTTGACCCTCAATAGCGATCGGATTGCGGTCCCTATTGACAAGCGACCGTGGTCAATAGGGAACGCACAATAGCGACCCAGTGGTGGTCCCTATTGACCCCATGTAGTGATTTATGTAATTTATGGATTTTTCCAAATTACTATTTCGCGCTAATTAGTGTGTTTTTTGTACTATTTATCTAAATCTTTTAGCTCTAACTATTCTCTTTCCTTGGCATTACTTTAACTTGTTTGTTATTATGACATGAAAGAAGTTAAGGCTCATTGCGTCTGGTGTTAGGGTATTGGAGCATAACGAAATAAAGACCAACAATAATATCTTTTTCATTACAATGAAAGAACCAGCATAATTACAAATTTCAATAAATGAATAAATTAACTTAATTAATTAGGTGATGGTTCGGCTGCATCCTAACCATATGTATTTTCCCTAAGCAACTTTTTGTAGCATCAAATGTGTAAGTTAGTTAGTTAGTTAATTTATGAATGAATACAAGTTGAAGTTTCTTTCTTATTCAGACAATGTTGTTTCCGGATATTGCCTTCGGGATGATATTTTCACCATCAGTTTTCAAGTCTTCGGACAAATGATCTGTATCTGACGTCGTTTGCTGTTGATGGAGTGGTAATTCTGGTCCAACTTTTACTGATTCGCTTTGACCTTTGCTTGTACCCCAAACGACTAGATAAAGACCAACAACAATCACCATAGCTCCTACAATCCTGAAATAATTTTAATTTATGTCGATGAGCATGTTATGTCATAAAGTAACTATTTTCTCATATGTTTTTGAAGAATAAGGGAATAGAAAACACTTACTGTCCAACAAATAATTGGTCTGCAAAAATGAACGAACTCAAGATTGCAGTGATGACCATGCTCAACGGACTAAATGCAGTAACAAAAACTGGTCCCTTTACTCTCATTATCACTCCTGAAACATAGTAAGTAACTCCAGAACTAATGACTCCCTGCAAAAAAAAAACCGTCGCCCAATGAGAAACAAAGATAATTTTGCTTTGCAAATATATATGTGATCATCCTATTGTAATGGGTGTGTGTGTGTATCTCGGCGTATATATCTTACCCCGTATGCGTAAGCTAAAAGTCTTGAATTTAGTCCGATGGACCAGATTGCGAGATTGCCCCTCTCTACTATGAAAGTAAGTACTGTGCCTTGTAGCGCTCCAGATGCACAAAGCATTGCGGTCAAGGAAAGTCCAGCTGGATATGACTTCAATGTGACTACCTGTTCATAAGTAATCAATACAAATTAATTGTTGTTGTAAAACTATGGGAAAGAAAAACCGTGCTTCCGATGATGCTTTATTTTGTCTAAACTGGTGTGGATGACACAATTATTTCACACGGCCTAAAACATAAAAGAATAAGCAAGAACAAAACGTGTAAGAAATATCTCTAACCTGGAGAATATAAAAGAGTGAATATCCAATATTTCCACCGACGATCATGAGTGCTCCTCTAATGGGATTTTGTTGATCTTCTCCAGCGCTAGGAGAAGGCGCGTTATTGGAATGATGTCTAGTCCATGGTAATCCTATTACAGGGCCGGCAAATAGTGTTATTATCATTGCGCCACCGACGGTAACAATAGTTCCCAAGATTTTCGACTGGCTGTGCATTTTTCTGATGTTCACTTTCTCAACTCTGCAAAAATTAAGATGGAAATCCAATTAGTATATTTATATAGTTCATGTATAGTACCCTATGCAAGCAGATAGAATAATAGTAATAAGTAGTACGATGTTTCATGTTACAAATGGTAGTATACCTTAATATCCAGGCCATTATGAATGTGATGGCAGGAATAACATTAGATATGGCGGAAGTAAAGGTAGCTGTTGTCTGATTCATTCCCGCAAAGAATAAGTTTTGACCAATAACTGGACTGCAACAAAGGAAACATGTAACATGTTAATCCAAGCTATATATATATTATGTGTATATAGAGTAATATTTGTTTACGTGCATGTATATTTACATGTGGATAATATCAAAATACACTTACTCTAGTAGGCCAAGTAACATGATCTTAAAGAAGATGCCGAACGTCATCTTTGGCCTGATTTTCCTGTTAGACAAACAAATGGGTTCGTTATTAATTTTGCATCGAAAACTGTATTAGCTTAACAAATAATCTTGTGTACGCAGAAACACATATATGCAGGAAGCTAAGATATAAGCTAGTAATAGTGAGTAGGTACCTCTCCAATACAAAGGCAAAAGGGGCGAAGACAAGAGCGGCGATGGCGTTCCTGTAAACGGCGAATGTGTAATGACTGGTTCCCTGGTTTAGAGCAAATTGCGCAATTATAGCAAAACCAGAGAAACCGAATTGAAGGAGAATGACGGCCAAATATATCTTTGCTTGATCAAAGTGCTTCATCACCATTTTGTAATTTTAACCTCCTCGTAAATTTTGTTTCTGTGTGTATAATTAATTAAGGATATAGATTTATATATTTCGCTTATACACTCTGCAGATATAGAACTATGTGAGTGTGAGTAATAATTCATGTGTGCAATTGTTGTTGTGCTTATATAGTGTTGTGTGGTTGCATGGAATATTTTTTTTAGAACAAGTAATTATCACTGTAGGAGTATTGCTATTAATTTCCACGAACCCAGCATGTACACATATCGATAGAATAGAATAGATAAATGGCATCTTTTGAACTGACTCTTCTCATTGACCGGCTGACCCAAAGGCGAGCGAGCTTTTGTTGAAGATTTTATTTGTTTGTATCAGGCCGGGCAATAGTAATAAGTACTACTGAACAATATCGATCATGATTTAATATTAATATATATAACTAAATATATTATATTATATAATTTGATATAAATATTACTGTGTTGTTTATTTCAGTGTGGTGGTACGGTAGAACGTGGAATTTATGGACATTTCGATTTTCTTCAATCGAATTTAATTTCACAGATGATTTAACTAATTATTATATATCAGAATTACAATATATTAAAAGATTGGAAAAAGTAAAAATAATAGAGCAAAGCAGCATCATGACTTGGAACGTAGAAATTTCACTAATAAGAGAATCTAGAGGCATGCGTGAACTAGCACAATTTCGAATCAATTCTGTATATAAATATGCCTATAGTAGGACTAATTAATTTAGTGGTGATTAGAACATTATTGGATCAAACTTACATCGACCTGGTTCATAGTGAGAACTATGGACCAAGTGGTCTTGATTGGTCAAGGTCCCACCTCAAAGTCACCATCATGCTTTAATAATTTAGAAATTGGATAAATAACTTTTCAGAATTAGAATTTGACCCCATAAGTAATCTAAATTTTCATTATCGGGACCCCAATCTGGGAATAGTCCATTACGACCATATCAGGCCCAGCATGCTTCCGTACAAACAATTAAAACATAACCGTAAAAGATACCTCCTTTTGACCGTATCACCGTCGGGTATTCTGCCAGGTTTTACGAAGACTCCTCGCCCTCAACCACTCGATCGCAACCGATGGTTCTGCAACAGCTCCTTCAACGATAACCAGCACAACCCTGGTTCGTTTCCTACTCCGGGTGTAAGAGGTGACTTAAACGGAAAGTTTAAAAGATTGACATCGACGTACTCAGGCGAAAGCAAAGATCTTATTTATTTATGTGGAAACTTAGTTATTACAATACACTCATATCTCCCTTTTGAGAGGAGTAACCTGTTTAGCTACTCATGGTAGCTACGACTCTTTTGTACATACACTCGCAAACTAAAACAATATAACTGGAATTAAACACTCGAGAATTTGAAGACAAAATTAAAAGACTTAGACTGTTTACAGACTCTCTTGTTTTTTGTAAGAAAATAGTGGTGAAGACTTGCTTTCCTCTGTTTCCTTATGCTTGTTTATATAGGCCGAGTTTCGGATTTGAAATCCGGACTTCAATAATATTCTCTGGTGGAATTGACGTGTTCCACTTGCACCTGTGGTCCCTCCCTGGTGGTGGAGGTTGTCCTGTCTTGATCACATGGCTGCTTCCTTATCTTCTGAGTCACGTGGTCCCTCCATTATTTTAGTGGAGGCTTTCTCGTACGTTCACGTGGGTGGCCCTGGTTGTTCAGCTGTCCAAGTCCCTCACATGGCCTCTTGTTCTTTTTCAGCAAAAGTGGTCCCTTTACCAGCACGCGGTATCTTTCCCTTTTTTGAGGGGCCCCCTTTGTCAAATCCTGCTTTGTCCCGTTTCATCGGGAATCCTTTTCCGAAAAGTGGCTCCCTTTGATCGGGACACTTGTCGCAAATCCGTTCATTCCATCGCCCGGCGTGTATCATGTTGCAAACCTTCCGACGTGTTTCGGCGGTCGCCGGGATCTTGTTTCTCCACAACATTTGCCGCTTCTTCTCGAACGCGGTTTCAGCAAAATCTGTGGTGTGGTTGGTCATGCTGTTGAGCATGAATGATCCGTTCTCATTATTGTGAAATAATTTGAACGAATACTTGACTTTGTCCATCTCTGTGAGACAGACCCAGAAACCCCACGCCCTTCTTGTTGAGATTTCGTCTTCGTTGATTGGGGAAATCAGACAAAGTTCCTTGGGTGGCGGTTTGATGAATTCCATAGCTTTCGTATTTGGTCGTTGTATCTTGATGAAGTGAAAGCTTGGTTGGAATCCTTTTCCTGCAATCTCCGGTGCTGCTGAGATAAATTTTATCTCCAAAGTATCACCTTTTGCAAGGGTATTATTCATACTCCACGTTTCGTAAACGTTCCTGTAGATCCATCCTGGTAATTTTGAAATCTCCAGGAAACTCGGTGATGTGGTAAATACTGAGGCTAGACAGCCAAAGTCGAACCACTCTTGTATACTTTCCGGTTTTGATCCTGGCAGTGCCCAGATCCTCGGGTATTTTCCGGACCAGTCGGCCACGGACTTTCCAGGAATTAATCCTGTTCTCGTGTGTAGTTTTTCCCAAGTTCTCTGATATTCCATAAGGGGTACTCTAGGCTCGTTTCTTATCTTGGATGATCCCGAATGGGGTCTAAGACTAATCTCGTCCTCTTTCCTAGAAGAGGTATTCTGGGATTCAATCGGGTTTTTCCCTCTTGAATCAGACTTGTCTTCTTTCTTTGAAGAAGTATTCTGGGATTCCGTCGGGTTTTCCCCTCTTGAATCAGACTTGTCTTCTTTCTTTGAAGAAGTATTCTGGGATTCCGTCGGGTTATCCCCTCTTGAATCAGCTCGTTTATCAGTGTTTTCCTCGAAAGGATCACTGCTTGGTCCGATTTTACTCGGATCCTCAAACTCGTATGTATTAGCCTGTATCTCCACATTAAGTTTAGACGTGGAGGCATCTCGTGATAGGGGTACCGTAAGGCCATCCCATAAACTCGTGCTACCCAATAAAGTTGCCTTCATCGAGCTTTGAACCCTGATAAGGTCCCTTTCTTGAACATGACCGGAGGCCCGAGCATTGATTGTCAGGCCGTCAATCGCTTTTCGGAGTTCCTCCAGGTTATCCCTGTGGTGTCTCCATCTCGTAAGGATGGTGTTGGCTTCACTTGCCTCCATCCCTAGTCAGAAAATCTGCAAGAACATTCTCATGAGATTTAATGATTTGAACATCAAAATTATAATATTGACATTCAGCTTGCCATCTTAATAACCTAGCTTTCTCAGGTTTGCTTTCTATCTTATTCTTTAAGAAAGCCTTGACGCTAGTATTATCAATCTTAAGAGTGAATTTTTTAGCTAGTAAGAATAGAGGCCATTTTTTGAAGGCCCTTCGAACTGCAAAGAATTCCTTCTCGTTGATGTGCCATCTTGCTGCCTCGTCTTTCGAAAAGAGACCGCTGCAGTATCTGCATGGCACTTCTCCTTTCGGCTCGACTTTGGTAAGAACCGCCGCCCACCAGTGGTCGCTCGCATCCGTATAGAGTACCAAATCATCTTCGTAATTGGGGATTGCAAGCTTGGGGAGATCTTGACAGATAGCTTTAAGCTTTTGTACTGTCTCCTTGTGTTCATTCTTGTTCCACCACGCCAGAGGATCTTCTTCGTAGTTCCTCTGAATCTTTGCCTTGACATCTTCAATTGAAATCTGTTCTTCATTGGTGATGTCAATATGAGGACTTGGTTCAAGGCTGGCCTTGAGGATCTCGATCGTTTCATCTCTGATCCTTTTGGTCTTTTGTCCGCCTAAGCTTTCATTCCTAAGCTGTAGGATTGCCTTACCATACTTCCTCTGGTCTTGCATTTTTGGGTGTAGAAGTCGTCCTTCATCACCACGCTTGCTGCGAAATTGAATTTGGCAGTCTGCGGTGAAACGCTTGCGTCAATCGTTGCACCAAGATCTTATGATCACAAGTGGTTGTGAGAATAAGACGTCTTGTCTCATTTTCCTGTGTAAAACGTTTGAACGTTTGTAGGAAATTGTTGCCGAGCAAGATATCGGCTCCGGTATCATGGAAATAAATTGGGGGCGTCTTCACTTTGTACCATGGGGTACCACCTGCTCCACCAATTAAAATTTCAGCCTGTTTTATTCCTCGTCTGAAGATGATGATCTTCTTCGAGAAATCTCTTCCTGCAATTGCCGGTAAATCCTCTCCGATTTCTCCGGGGAAGACTCCTGGTTTTGCTGTGCAAATTCCTGCTCCTCCGTCGATATACGCCGCAAAGTATTCGGCCCGATATTTCTCGTATAACATCCCAACGGAGATGTAGATTGAGAATGGACTGGTGGTCATTTGAGTCGATATCTTTTCCCCTCCACCGTGAACTCCATTCCTTCCGGCACCCTTTCCCAAGGTTTGTGCTCCTCGAGAAAGTTGATTCCTAGAACAAGTTGTTCTGGGATCTTTCCTGCACGTCCATTGATAGTGAAATCAAGTCCACCTAGCTTTAGGGTTCCCTGATACCTACCAACAAATGGCTGCTTGAGATAATACAGTGCGTCGCATGGCAACGTATTATCTTTCTGAGTGGTGTCGAAGATGACTTCGACCTCTCCCCATCCTCCTGGACATTGGAGTTCGCCTTTGGTCGCGAATTTCTTTGGTTCAATCACCACCTCCATAATTGGTTTCTTTCCCCAGGTGAGGCTTTGCATCCTGTTTTCCCGGAAAGAGACCGTTCTTGGCTCGAATCTTTGGCTTGTATCTTTGCCAAACACTGGTTGGTCGCGGATTATTAAATCCATCTCATGAATATGTGGCAGGCTGGAAATCTCTGGCCTGACTGCATGTGCGACCTTTTCGAAGATCTCCGGTATCTCAACAAACTCATTCCTCTGGAAGAGATCTGAATGGTGAGTATTTGAGAGTGCGTAGGAGATGCTGTAGGTAATGGAGTAAGGACAATTTCCTTCCTTCATTAACTCCTTGTTTTTGAAGTCCTGATGTAGGGTTAGGACTCTACTGAAATCTCTATCGGCTAGGTTAAAGGCGATCTTTGGGTAGATGTATGTCGCCACCTTTCCTGCAAATAGATTTCCTGAAATTCCTCCGAGACAGGCATCTCGTAGGTTCTGGATTCTTCGATCAAAGACGGCGATATCAATTGGGGAATTGATTCCTTCTTTGAACGTGGCTTTGAGCAGAATTCTTATGGCTCCGATATGGATCCATGACATCTTCTGCGCAATCTCTGGCTTGAGCCTTTTTAGTTCCTCTTTGATTTCGTTCATAGGAACAAGCTGCATTTCCATCACATTGCTGGTTAGCTCCATTGGGATAGCAATCTCTCCCGCTGTAACCTTGTAGATGATGTGATGTTTCCTCCTTCTGAAGCTTAGCTGAGCTAAGGTTCTTTCCATTTTTCCGATGGTGAAACCATCGTAGATTCTCAACTTTGGATCTTCTCGCATAATTCTCATCAAGGCCTTGTGAGAAATGCTGGTTTGTGAGAAAAATCCTGTCCTGTCTTCTTGAACTTCCTGATGGAAGATTTCCTCGTCTTCAGTCTGATTCTGATTCAGATTCTGAAGACTCATCTGGTCCTTCGTCTTCCTCATATATACTTTCGTCTGAAGGGATATCTTCAAACCGGTATACCTGAACAAGGTCCTGAAAATAGACAGCTTCTTCGAACTCTGGCGTAGCCTCGAACTGTCTAACACCTCTCTTTTGGTTTTCAGGACAATCCGTTGAGATGTGTCCTTTGGCCCCGCACGTCCAACAGTTACAATCCTTGAAGCTTTCATTAGCACGTGTTTGTGCTCTCCTGAAAGTTCGCCTTACTGGTGGTCTGCTGGTACTCCCTTGACTGGAAGACGTCCTTCCGCGGCTGGGTCCTGGTCTCTGCCCCGATTTGTAACTTCGGGCTTTTTGTTTTGACCAGAATCTTCTGGGTTTCCACGAAGATCTTCTGGTAAACTTGCTTTTGTGCTCATAGGGATGATCCCTATGCTTTTTCCTCTTCTGATGTCTCTCTGGTGCTCCAATGACTGTTGGAATGTCATTATCGTCGCAGCAAAGCCGGGCTGATTTATTGATACGTTTCAGCCTCTTGAGATTCTTCTGGATTGCTGCCCTCTGGCACCATTCACTTAATTTGGCTTTGAGGAAAGACATCCTTTGAGCCACCGTGTCAATCCCAATGGGAGTGTACTCTTGTAATAACATTTCTCGCCACGGGCTTGGTATTTTGGCAAAGAACAGAGGAATCGCCGTTCCTTCACTCATTCGGCTCTTCCAACGGAACTCGGTGAACAATTTGATGTATAAATCGACACTACATATATCATGTAGCTCCAGGCTATACAGCGCTTGTTCGTATCGCTTGACTTTCTCCTGGTCTCCTCCTCCGGTCTGGGGATCCACAAAGTATCCTTCTCCGATGAAGTAGATTTTGAAAAGCCTCGCCATTCTATCAACGATGTCTTTGAGAGACTCTCCAGATAGGACTCCATTCTTAACTTCTGAAGTTCCATGTTCCCATCCGATCTTGACCGAACCTTCGAGACTCATCTGTAACATCATGATGAATCCTTCTTTGTCAAGTTCAAGCGTCGCCGCCGCAATTCTCATTGCTGCTGCCCATTCATCGATCAGGGCTTCGCGGTTCTTGAAATCCAGAATATCCAAGTTGAGCATGAGCCCATACGGGTGAATTGGATCGAGTTGAGATCTTCCGTATGGTGTTCCGTGAACATCTGGTCTTCTGGCTCTTGCTCGAGTTGGAATACGATTGTACATATTCCCCGCAACAAAATCATGCTGGTGTGGCATGGCTTCTTCTCGGACTGGCTCTTCCCGAATTGGATCAAGATTAGGGATGGAAGATCCGGCACCTTCGGTAACCGTTGATTGTCCCGGTGGAGGACCTTGACTTGATTGCCCTGGTGGAGGTCCTTGACTTGGCACAATAGCACCAAACGTCTGCACGTTTTCCAGGCTGAGGCCTGAAAGTGATTCCGCCAGATCGGCAAGGTCTCGCCCAATCTCGAAGTTGAAATCATCAATCCTGAATCTGGACATGATCTTACTTCGTGCTCGGTTCGCCACGTATACGTGCAATCAACTTCTCGTTTGTGGTCAATTCTTTTTTGACCTCAACAGCTTTGCCCTTCTGGTGCAGTAAGGGCTCCCTTCCGAAAGATGGTGGTAACCATACAACTTTCCTTCTTTCGGACGACCTTGGCATAGTTTCCAAGCTCTTGACTCGTTGCTGGATATCTTGTAAATTCCCCAAGATCTCCTTCTGTCGTCGAGACATTGCTTCAAGCTTGTCTCTGATTTCCTGTATCAGCTCGGGCACATAGTGTTGGCGATTACCATATGCTTGCACCGTCTTCTGAACTTCCCTGAGGTCTTGGGATAGCTTGGAGCTATCTGGCACGAGCTCGTGGAAATCTGGCAAAACTAGATTACTCATGAAGAACGGTTATTACGTTCAGTGATTAATCTATTAATTCTCGCAATACTAGCCAAGAGACCATTAACTCTAATGAATTTGACTCTAATGGCATGTATATCGTCTGGTCTATAACTAGCTAGATCATCTAACTTAGTTATCAAGATCTGGAGTTCTCGTTCAAGTGTAATACCAGGCATACTAGAGGCTTAGTATTGAACTTTGTTTCTTGGCTTTTTCTAGGCTAATATTCAAAAGCTTGACGCTTTCCAGCCTTTCTTCCTTGATAGAACACGTATATCCTATTTGTTCTAAGTCGCAACAAAGAACGTCATGGTATTTAATTTCCGTTTCCTGGAAATCACGGTATCTCGTAAAAGCGATAATTCGCTTTTTGATACTTGTACAAGCATTACCCTTCATAGGGAACTTGATTGGGGAATCCCAAATGTCATCCATAACTGGATCACTCATGTTTTTTGAAAAACTCCCCCCAAAAGGTAATAATGAGTTGTAATAAATAAATAAATAACCACATAAAATAAATAAACCATGCTCTGATACCATTTTGGATGGTCGAGATAATTAGAAAATTTAACGAAAACTTATTGGGGATCTTATTATAATTATTACCAAGTGAAATATCCGATTCATTATCCTTAAAACTTTAGGGACTAATAGGCAAATATCCTGACAAATATGGACCGCATGGTCCATACTATTCATATGGACCTGGTCCATATAAGTTTTTTCCATTCAAAGTCATGTAGACTATATAGTATATATATATATATATATATATATATATATATATATTGGATTTTTCAAAAGCCAATTGCAAATAAAATATTTCTAGCTAATTATTTTTTCTTGGTGAGACTGCAGTAAATCGCTTCTTATGATATGAGCTTCCGCGAGTCCACGTCGTCGAGTACTAGGTAGTCTTGTGTGAGCTCACTCTTTTGACCAAACATACATACATGACAAAAACAAATTAAATAACATGGAAGAAGACCTCCTTGTGTTGACCGCGGATTTAGAGAACTATTTCGTTATTTCGTTTTAGCAAATATAGGCATGCATGAAATCATCCACTCTGTTTTGAAATCCTATCAAAAAAAAAAAAAATCATCCACTTTTTAAGAGAATCTTTGTATCTTCCTAAGATATAACGTAACACATCGGTGAAGGTTCTAGCGGCGTTCCTTTGTTTTGCCCATAAAAATGAGACGATGCAGCGGGAAGCCTGAAAAATAAAGTTTTTCAGGATTTGCAACTTGTTGATCCCACAGGCAACCGTGAATATAATATGGATGATCAAGAGATCGTTGATTTGGAAAGAATTTGATGAAATTAGATGTAACTCTCAAGTTAATCAAAAAATCGAAACGCCTTTCTTGCAAAGAAGAGTTACATCATAAACGCCGCACATATATTAACTGAAATTAATAAAAAGACTTTTAGCATAAATGAAAGTAAAGATTTTTACTAAAAATGATGTTTTATTCAGCGTTGCAACTTTAGAATCTTTCTAAAATCATGGTTGCAAAATGATGTAAGTTTTTGCGTCTTGCTTAGGTGCTCGATTTCCATTTCAAGAAAATGACTATTTCTTGTGGAAAACGTTCTCTGCCGAATCCTTATAAATTTCTCTTGGACTTTTTGTTGGTTGTTTCCAACAACGTCTTGAAATCCCCCTTTTCGCGCTTCATTTCTTCTTCGTCGAGTGAGAACCATTCGCCACGAATTTAAAGCATATTCTAGAATCAAGATTTATCAACACAAAAAAAAAAACTAATATTAGCAAGGTGAAAACACGAAAGTCTTGAAGATGAATAGATTTGTAGTACCGAAAGTTGTGAACAGCGTGTTCGTTTGTATCATCAACTACTATCAAGTCTAAATTCTTTCTTGGCTCGAAAACCTCCATAGGATAATCTTTTGGGTCAACCTCACAATTTTTTCGACCTTTCAGCCGTCTTCCACGGGTGTTACAGTCACCTTTATTTCGCATCCCACATTACCCGTAAAAACATTTGAAAGGTTAATTTCATCTTTTTGTTGGCGAAATAATCACAACTATATCCTAGGCAACATTGTTTGTGGGCTTTATTTCGGAACATATGCATTAATGTTGTTGAGGTATGAGAGCTCGACCCAGAAAAGCAATGTCGATTGGGTAAGTAGGTCCATGATATAATCAAAAGTAATAAATAAGTAATTAGATGTATAGATAATACTCAAGGTACACACTTGAGAAGATGTACATGAAACTTGAGAAGACCAAACACAATTTATAAAAGGTGAAAGAACAAAATAGGTCGTTTTTTACTTGTAGTAACGTAGCATTATTCAGTCGGCGTTTCAGGATTTCCTAATTGTTTCGAGCGAATTTGTGTTCTTCTTCTAATAAATATGCAAATATTTTACCTTAAACCTTTCAGTTTCGTTAAATTAAGTTATTGCTTTTTTTTTTTATTGTGACACGAAAGAAGTTAAAGCTCACCAAACAACATCTATTGCAAATGGTGTAGTGATGTAGAAACTCGTTGAATAATAGAGACTAGCAGTACTTTCTATTGCATATAGAGAGAACCATTGGAGTTACAAGTTTCAATAAAAGAATAAATTAACAGTATATTGTCGATAGTTTGAGAGCATCTTAACAATATCTATTTTACCGATATATAGGCCACTTTTTGTTTGACATCAAATGTATTAATTAGTTAGTTAATTAAAGAATAAAATTTCTCTTCTTAATTAGACAATGTTGTTTTCGGGTATCGTGTTTGGGATGACATCTTCACCGTTCGCTTTCAAGTCTCCCGACGAATGATTTGCATCCAATGTTTGTTGCTGGTGAAGTGGTAACTCAGGTCCAACTTTTGTTGCTTCTCCTTGACCTTTACTTGTACCCCAAACGACTAGATAAAGGCCAATAACAATCACACCAGCTCCTATAATCCTGAAATAATTTTGATTCTTGTCAATTAGTACGTTATGTCATAAAATAATTATTATATCATATGTTTTTATAGAGATGAAGAAGAAGGAAAAATCAGAAAACACTTACTGTCCAACATATAATTGGTCGGCGAAAATAAAAGAGCTCAAGATTGCAGTGATGACCATGCTCAACGGACTAAATGCAGTAACAAAAACTGGTCCTTTTACTTTCATTATCACCCCCGAAATATAGTAAGTAACTCCTGAACTAATGACTCCCTGCAACAAAAAAGTCACTATGTGAGTAACAAATATACTTTAATTTGTTTTGTGAAAATATAGTCATCATTTTGTAATGTGTGTGTGTGTCCGTATATCTTACCCCGTATGCATAAGCTAAAAGTCTAGAATTTAATCCGATGGACCAGATTGCAAGATTGCCCCTCTCTACTATGAATGTGAGTACTGTGCCTTGTAGTGCTCCAGATGCACAAAGCATTGCGGTCAAGGAAAGTCCAGCAGGATAGGACTTCAATGTGACTACCTGTTTAGAAAAATCAATACGAATTGATTAATTGTTTGTTTTGTAAACACTATTAGAAAGAAAATAATGCTTTTGATAATGCTGTTTTTTGCCGAAACTAGTAGATGACTTCCAATTATTTCTTAAACACGGTTCGATAAACAAGTGAACGGAACAAGAAATATGTCTAACCTGGAGAATAAAAAAGAGGGAATATCCAATATTTCCACCTACGATCATGAGTGCTCCTCTTATGGGATTTTGATGATCTTGTCCGGCACTAGGAGAAGGCGCGTTACTGGAAGGATCTTTTGTCCATGGTAATCCTAATACAGGGCCTGCAAAAAGTGTGATTACCATTGCCCCACCAACAGTAACAATAGTTCCTATGATCTTCGACTGACTATGCATTTTTCGGATGTTCACTTTCTCAACCCTGCAAGAATAAGACAAAAATGAGTACATTCATATTGTAGAGTTCCACGTGCACGTAAATGAAATAATGTGCATGTCAAGGGATCAAATAAAAGAGATTATATTACCTTAATATCCACGCCATTATAAAAGTTATGGCAGGAATAACGTTGGATATGGCCGAAGTAAAAGTAGCCGTTGTCTGATTCATTCCAGCGAAGAACAAGTTCTGACCTATAACAGGACTGTAACAAAGACAAGATATCACGCGTTAATATACGCAAGCTTCTCGCACATGAGTATAATAAATATATATTTATATAGAGAGAAAAATACTTACTCTAGTAAGCCGAGCAACATGATCTTAAAGAAGATGCCGAAAGTCATCTTTGGCCTAATTTTCC
This sequence comes from Linaria vulgaris, assembly GCA_948329865.1. Classification (NCBI taxonomy): domain Eukaryota; kingdom Viridiplantae; phylum Streptophyta; class Magnoliopsida; order Lamiales; family Plantaginaceae; genus Linaria; species Linaria vulgaris. The sequence continues at coordinate 79,994,495 of OX415254.1, forward strand.
TGTTAAACAAACAAACAGTTTCATTATAAATTAGCATCAAGAACTTTAGTTTAACCTCATCAAAAAAGAACTTTAGTTTAACAAATTGGAGCAGTTGATATTTTATATCGAAACAGGGAAGGTTAACTAGTATACGTAATGATGAGTATATATATGTACGTACCTCTCCAATACAAAAGCAAAAGGGGCGAAGACGAGAGCGGCAATGGCGTTTCTGTAAACGGCGAATGTGTAATGACTGGTTCCCTGGTTTAGAGCAAATTGTGCAATTATAGCGAAACCGGAGAACCCAAATTGAAGGAGAATGACAGCCAAATATATCTTTGCTTGATCGAAGTGCTTCATCACCATTTTGAATTTCTGTTATACTATGTAAATTTTGTTTGTATTTTTTTTCTTTGTGGGTATGGATATATATATTTCCCTTATACAGTACTCTACGATTTGCAGGTATATATAAGACTATGTGAGTGTGAGTGTTAACTATTAATTCATGCGTTGTGCTTATATAGTGTTGTGGTCGCATGGAATATTTGAATAACCGTAGGAGTATTAACTTCCACGAACCCACATGCACACACCTATATATGGCATCTTTTAAAATGACCCATAACATTGACCGTCTGACTCAATGCAAAGCAAGGTGAGCTTTTGTTGAAGTTTATATTTGGAGGTATCAGGCCAATGAGTGAACATCATGATTTAATATTAATATATATATATATATTATTATATAATATTGTCATGACTTATATTGTTATTTGATTGGCTATGGACTTTTCATTTTTCTCAATCAAATTTAATTTCACAGTTAATGTAACTAATTATACTTCAAAATTACATATTTAAAGATTAAGGCGAAAAAAAAGTAAACTGAATTTAATAGAGGAAAGGAACGTAAAAATTTCTTGACTAGTAATAAGAGAATCTCGGTGACATGCGTGAACTAACACAAATTGGAATCAATTCTCTCTAAATACAATTAAAAAGCGTAGTGTGTGTGTATATATATATATATATATATATAGGACTAATTAAGTAATTTTGTGGTGAGTAGTGGTGACTAGAACATTATTATTATTATTATTCAAAGTCATGTCGAATATGCATATATAGGATTTTTAAATAAACCAAATAAAATCTTTCTATCTATTTCTCTTGAGACTGCACTACACGAGAAACGTCAATTGCCATCAATTTTTAAACAACAACTCATGCTGATGCTGGCGAAACAATAAACGGCTTTTAATAAGCCAGCGATTATGTAAGTCGTTTTCTTAGACTTCATATTTCCCAATCGAAAAAATAAAAGAAATCGAAAAATCTTATTCCCGATCCCAAATCCCCATCTTTCCCGATCGAATTTAGGTCTTTTCTTCAGCTTTCCCGATGTTCTTCATCAAATTTAAATCGCTTCATCACGTGATGATCAGCTTCCGCGAGTCAACGTCGTCGAGTACTAGTAGTCTAGTGTGAGCTCACTTTGTTGACCAAAGTAAATATTAAAGACTATATTATAGTTTTTTTTAGATTTATTTGGGCAAAAAACAAAAAGCTAATATTTTTTTACGTATTAAGAAGCTAATATTTTCTTTACAAATATGAGAATTGCCATAGATATATAAAGATCTTATTTGTACTTATCTTTTTAATTCTTTAAGCAATATAATCATGCTGATTGAAGTTAATCTCCTCCTTCTCTTTCACTAATTAATACATACATATACATTGATTTTTTGATTAAGAACTCTGATCAGGACAAGACTATTTCTCATCTTTGGCTAAAACACAAATAAAATTCACGGGCTTCTCGCGAAACTCCCACGTATGTTATGTTAACAAGAAGCTTCGATATTCCACTTAGAAAAATAAAAGGACATACTATACTATATGTCCTTTATCTTTCCGTGTCGACGTTTTACAGACACACCGCCTCCAAAAAATAAATGGGATAAAGGTGGTTTGTAATTTTTCATTTATTTTGACAAAGGACACTACAAGATTTCGGGCTCATTCCCGACCGGAAAATCCCGACCGGATTTCGGTCGGTATCGATCGGGACGACTTTTTCCGACCGAAATTCGGTCGGGTATTTTTAAGAAACAATTTCCGACCGAAAATCGGACGGGAAAAGGTATTTTCGACTGCAATTCGGTCGGGACTAATATTCCCGACCGAATTGCGGTCGGGAAACTCTGGGCGGGAAATTTCCAGCCGATGGTGTAGCCCTAATCTCGGCCCAGTTGGGCCGCGCAGCAGAGCCGAGACTTCCCGACCAAATTTTGGTCGGGAATGGTGTCATTCCCGACTGAAATTCGGTCGGGAAACCTCTTCATTTTCACACTCACCATTTCTCTCTCCCCCTATTATTGCCGACCGCCTTCCCCTTTTTCGCGACCGATTTTTCGTCGCCACTTCCGATCCGGTAAGTTTTTTCGCTTTTTCTTGTTTTTTATATTTTATTTAATGTTTTAATATTAATTATTTATGTTATATTTAATGTTTTAATATTAATTATTAATGTTATATTTAATGTTTTAATATTAATTGTTATATATTGTAGAAATGGTTAGGATTTAATTAGGAAATGCCTTTAGGAATTGTTAGGCTTTGGGAAAATGTTAGATTTTTATGCCTTTAGGAATTGTTAGGCTTTAGGAAATGCTATAGTTTTATGATTTTAGTAATTATTTATGACTTTAGGAATTGTTAGGCTTTAGGAAAAGTTATAGTTTAGTAATTATTTATGACTTTAGATAAAACTATATAACTTAGTATTGATTAAATTTAGGTCATCTCTATAATTTGAAAAATTCTAACTTAGATGCTTTTACTTAGTCCGTAGCACTTTCATCGACGACATGTCGTCCCGTGATAGCGATCGTGGCCAACCCTCGAAGAGAGGGCGTAGTGGTCCATCGAGCACTCCATCGAGTACTCCACCTACTAGTCCACCGAGGATAGGTCGTCCTCTACGACTCATTCATTCTGGTGGTGCACCACCCGATCCTGTCGATGCACCTGATACCGATCTTGGCGAGTCCCCTACTTCTTTACATCCACATAGGCGTACTATCGGATCGAGCGGCGGTACTCCACCAGATCTAGTACTACCATTTCAACTAGATGATGACCACATAGCATCGACGCCATCGTCATCATCTGGGCCATCGTCATCATCGAGGCCACCGTCATCATCGAGGCCTACGACACCTAGGCCACGCTCTACTGAGTCTACACCGGCGGGTCCCAGTACTTCTTTCCCTGTAGACGATGCCAGTGAAGGATCATCTTTAGCGACGCAGCAGAGACCGGGCCGAGGCATATCGAGAGGGCCACAGGTTCCAGCTGACGGTAGAGCCCGTCGTAGGGTCGAGCTGGACCTGCACTGCGTATCTGTTGATGGGAATAAGATAGCGGCGGCGATTACTTCGATCATTATGGAGTTTATGAAGACGTGTATTCCTTCATACACCGAGGTCGATCCAGAAGTCCAGGGACAGATGTGGGCTAAGTTTAAGGTGAGATTTTGAAAGTTTACTAAATATATATACATAGTAAGATTTTTATTTAACGAAACCTTATTTAAAAACCTTATTTAATTGCAGAACATATACTACATTGATCCGACTGACATGCTTCAGGCACATTCAACATACGAGATGAAGGCTAAAAAGTGTTACAAGGAAATCATGTACAATGCGAAGAAGAACTATTACGACATGAAGGATGATCCGCGATTTTTTTGGATTCTTTCTAATATTAGTTCTTCTTATTTTCTTTTCTTTTTGACGAAGCATGTGAAAAAGAAGAAAGAAGCATAAATGGTGTTTGAATTATTTACACACATGAAAAAAAAAACAAGCGATCCAAAATCTAGAGCACAACTACCTCAAAATCAAATCGAACAAATTATTGTTTTCAAAGAAATAAAGACAATAAAAGCAGGTAACCCAAAAAGCTCTTCTCGCTCAGCTTTTTCAAGTCATTGTGGCCTCTAAAAATCGACGGGTCTGGAGAAGCATCTGAAATTTTGTGTTTTGAGAAATCTGGTCAGTTAGGAATAACATCTTCTTTAATGGCAAATGTCCATCCATTCACTACATCAGGGAGACGATTAAAGCAAAAACTCGGAGTTGGTTTAAAGCCAGGCATCACAATTTGTCCTATTCTTTTTCTGAGTGGAGTACTAATCCTCTCTCATGTACTTTTGATTGATTTTTTTTGGAGTATTACTTATAATCCATTAATGATAATTCTCCTTTACCGAAAAAAAGTAAATAAAGACAAGGATTAACACATCAATCATAAAAGAAGAAAGAGAAATTCACAATGTTTGCGATTTGCCCAACACCAAGTTTCCACTTGAATAACCCAAAAAATCCAAGAAGTATTGAGAACTTCCTTCTGAAAAGTGAATATGTTTCGCAACTTCCTCCAAGTTCTACTTTCTTTTATACATCTTGTCTGTTATTCTTTTTAAAAGTGATATATATATATATATATATATTAATTTATTTCTCACCGTAAATATCTGAATACGCCGCTCAATATATAAAAGTCATTTGTCCCTCTTTTTTTCCCTAAAGGATTAGTTTAGTGGGCGTATGAAGAAGCCGGTGGAATAGTTTGTGGCTCTTTGTCTTTTGGGATATTAGAAACAGAGTTTGTTTCAACGGATTGCAACCAAAACTTGATGATGTTACGGAGACCATTAAGGCTAAGGTGTGGAGTGGTGTAGTTCACCCCCTTTCTTGTACCATAACCTGACCTTTATTTGGGAGTACTCCTTGTTCTTCATTATTAAATAAAATCTATCCTTACTTATATAAAAAAGGAACATAATTAATTTGTGAAGTAATATATATAATTATTGTATGAAACCTATAACGCGTGGGTAAAAGACTGAATGAAGTTCCTTCATCTAGCCAATAGTCAAAGCCGATGTAGCACGTACATACTCAAAATACACCAGGGAAGATGTAAAAAGTCATGAGAAGACAAAAGACACCTTAGAAACGACAAAAAAAAAAACAGAATTTGGAAACATGTCGTTCTTCCTTCTTTACTTTGTAAGGTATCATTTTTTTTTATCAAGCAAGGTAAAATTTATAAAAACATTGGAACAACCCTTACAAAAAATCGCAAAAGATCACTGTCGCCCCAAAAATCGACACAAATCTATACTATTTCTTACATGTAAGACAAATTTGAGGACTTGTTTTTTTTTGGTAAACAAAGAGATACCAAGCTCTTAGGCACTATCCGACTCTATAATAGAGACTATCTCGAGGGGGAGTGTAGGCATAAAGCATAATTCTCTTCCTCTTAAATATTGTGACTTCGCCAAAAGCATCTACTAGAGTGTTTGATGATCGGGGATCCATCGAAATGCATGGTCCCACGGTTTGTGAATAAGGGCACGACAATCTTCGATCGAACTAAGGCGTGATCGCTGGTCGTCCCAACCATAATCATCTCAAAAGCTTGTTTAGAATCCGTCTCAATTTCTATCTTCCGAACTCTTTTGTCCCACGCGATCTCAAGTCCTCTTTTAAAGGCCTTCACTTCGGCCTCTAACACCATCGGACAATCCAAATGCTCCGCAAAGCCCCAAATCCAGTCTCCTTTGTCATCTCTAAGTACGCCACCCAATGCTCTATGGTTAATTGGTTATGGTCGTGTAGAACGCTTCTGTCCATATAGATTTTTGCCCATCCTATTCTCGGTTTTTCACTTTTTTTGAGTGTTTTAATTTCAGGATTACTACACCAGTCATGAAAGGAAAACGAAAAAACTTTAAGGTTGGCTTTCGCCCATCTCAAAATTCCAGAACGAAGTATAACTTTTTTCATGATCTAGTTGCACCAGCTCTACAATACTCCTAAGTTCATCAAAAAGTTGTTGTTCCCAGACAAAAAACTCCCTTCTCCATTATCTAGTTGAAACTAGAATCGGCATTCACTACAAGACTGGGCGGTCAATAGGGACTGCCCAATAGCGACTCACATGCGGTCGCTGATCTTCAGCGGTTGCTGAAGGCAACAACGATCGCATTTGAGTCGCAAATTGCCCATTAGAACAACAACGACTCAAATTGAGTCGCTGTTGTCCACATGGACTTTTCGTGACTCAAATTGAGTCGCTGAAAGTCCATGAGGACTTGGGCCATACATTTTGGCCCGAGTTGGGGCAACACTCGGGCCAAATTGTGGGCCAAAATTAGGGCCCCAATTGCCCTAATTTTGGCGGAAGACATCAGCGACCGCTATGCGGTCGCTGATTCTTCCCTATAAATAAATAAAAAAAATCTTTTTTATATTGTTCTTCACCCGATTTTTCTAAATCCGACCCGACCCGTTAAATTCTTCACCATCTTCACTCGATTCTTCCAAATTCGACCCGACCCAACTGAAATCATCATCATTAGCAACCAAGATTCGAGTTTAGTGACCCCATTTCAGTCACCATCTCCAATTCTGGCGAATTCTCCGCGTGTCACCGTCGTCGCGTCGCATTGTCGTCACCTCTTCGCCGCGTCCGCACCGTCGTCGGCACGTTAATTTCCATCCATCCGCCTCTTTTTTCCGCGCCAGTTTTCGTCCGTCCGTCCGCCGCCAACTCCAATTCTGGAGAATTCTCCGCGTGTCACCGTCGTCGCGTCCCACCGTCATGACCTTTTCGCCGCGTCCGCACCGTCGTCACCGCGTCAATTTTCGTCCTTCCGTCCGCCGCCGGTGAAAGGTCCGTCGGCCTTTTTTTTGTTTTTTTTTTGTTTTTTAATAATTTTGAATTAGTGTTAATTAATTATATTGTTAGATTTTTTAATATTCTTAGATTATTGAAGCATGTTAGATTTTTAGGTTAGATTAGTGAATGATTAATCAAAAAAATTAAATTTGTGAAGGATTTTAGTGTTAATTTGTAATATTATATTAACTAGTGTAGATTATATTAATTAGTGTATCAATAGTTGGTTAGTGTTAATTTGTAAGCTTATTAGTTTGTTAGATTGTTAGTTTAAAGATTGATTAATAGTTAAAAGTGAAAATTAGATTGTTAAATTAGATTAGATTAGTTTATAATTAGATTTTAAAAATTAGATTGTTAAATTAGATTAGATTAGTTTATAATTAGATTGTGAAAATTAGATTGTTGGATTTGAAAACTAGATTGTTAAATTAGATTAGACTAGTTTATAATTAGAGTGTGAAAAATAGATTGTTAAATTAGATCTGATTAGTTTATAATTTGATTATGAAAATTAGATTGTTAAATTAAATTAGAGTAGTTTATCATTAGATTGTGAAAATTAAATTATTAGATTTTAATAAGTTAGATTATTAGATTATATAGATGTTGAATCTTAGATTAAGTGTAATATTTTTATTTAAATGTTCATTTGATATTTAAATGTGATATTCTTATTTTTACAGTATATACATATATTCAGCATGTCACCACGTAAGACCACTAGCGGTACTGGAGGTGGAGGTCGTAGAGGTGGAGGTCGTAGTGGGGTATCGGGTACTGTTAGTGGTGGGCGAGTTAGTGGTAGTGGTAGTGTTGCCCGTGGAGGTGTTGGGGGTGGTAGTGTTGCCCGTGGAGGTGTTGGTGGTGGTAGTGTTGGTCGTGGAGGTGTTGGTGGTAGTGTTGGCCGTGGAGGTGTTGCTGGTGTTAGTGGTAGTGACGATGTTAGTGATGGCGGCTGTGGTAGTTGTCGACCTATAAAGATTGTCCTATCGGGTCGTCTTGCAGAGCCTAGCGATCCAGCCGAGCCATCCGTCCCGCCACTAAGGTCAGGTGACAGATTTACATCGAGGACACCTGCGTTGTAGCGACAGTTATTTGTAGAGGATGAGGCGGCCGTCCCCAGAGCAGGTGATAGACCCCGATCATCAGAGTCCACATCATCCCAGCTGCCACGAGCACAAACTTCAGCTTCAGTTGGGACTAACGTGCCCCCATCAGCTGAGTCTGGCAGACTTCAGACTCCACCACCTGTAGACGACACCGAAGCTGGACCGAGCCAGGGGTTGATCAAGACTCCAGGATCGAGCTAGACTCGACCCCCGAGGGGCCCAAGTATAGGGGTTACGACACTTAAACCTGGGTAGAAGAAGAAGGTTATAGAATTGAAGCGGGGTTGTTTTTCTATACCCCCCGGTCATGAGATCGCGAAGACGATCTGTACACTCATTCGACAGTTTATGAGTGACTTTTAGCCCTCCTACTTGAAGGTTCCTGAGGGAGTACGGAATGAGATGTACGCGAGATTTACGGTGAGTTTTTAATTTATTGTTTAATATTTTTTAATTTAGTATATTAAATATAGTGTTTTTCAAATATTGTTTAATTTAGTTTATTAATTTAGTGTATTAATTTATTGTTTTATATTTATCCTTTTTGTAGAATGTCTATGGGATCCGACGGTCAGGTATGGGAGATGTACATAGGGCATACCAGACAAAGGCGAGGGGACTTTACAAGCGTATGATGAACAAGACGAAGGGGCAGTACTTTAAGAACAAAGACAAGGAGAAGTATCAGGCAAGAAAAAGACGTGGATGAGCGAAACTTTGGAGGCTAAGGCGGCAGCACACTAGGACAACGAAGATCATAAGAAGAAGTCCGCGAAGGGAAAGAAAGCTAGGTGAGGCGGTGTAGAGGACGGCGAGGCGCCCGCTACCTTTTACGGTGGTTCCATTGACTAAGAGGAGATTCAGCGGCGACTGGTATGTTTTTTTAAAATTAAATATTTTATTTTAATTAAAATTTTAATTTTTAAGATTATTGTTTTTTTTAACATTTCAATTATAAAAAGAATTTTAACCATCTATTACTTTAATAAATTTGAAGGAGAGGAATCAGCGCAACCGCGTGCCTATTAGACATGACATGATTTACAAGGCATGTGTCCGGCACTGGCAGAGGTACAGGCAGACCGTTGAGGCGGGAGTGGAAGTCGGAGGCGACCAGACTTATTTACGTAAGTATTTTAAATTTTGTAGGCGTTTACCACTTATGAATTCTAATTTAATTTTAAAATTATCTTTGAACTAATTTATCTTTTTAATTATCTTTGAAAATTCAACAGAAGACATACAAGAAGGAATTGAGGAAGAAAAACCCGGACGCCGTAGAAGACAAGGACTTGCTCGAATGGGACGCCGATTCGTGGAAGAAGGCCATAGGGAAGATCAAGAAGGGGAAGGCGCAGGGTATACCGAGCTATGCAGATCTACGGGACTTCGACATGGAGTGCGGTAGGGAGCCAGACTACAGGCAGGAGTTGCTCAGGCAGGTCCAGGAGGAGAACAGAGAGTTGAGGACGACACATGACTCAAGAGTCGACTCACTGATGTCTTGGCTACAAGGTTTTAGAGAGGACAAGCAGCAGACTACATGCCGACCAGTGCGAGAGCTTCTGTCCGACTTGTTCATGGGGAACGCTATTAGGAGCAGAGGCACATTTAGAGTTCCAAGGCCGATACATCCGAGGCCAGATCCTTTTGCTCTAGGTACTTCCACCGCCACCGAGTATGTCGACGATTTTGATACTGATGAGTCAGGGAGTGGTGATGATCTCGATATGATGGTTGATGAGGCAGAGGACCTTGGTGTAGATGATGAGGGCGCTGGTGTTGATGAGGGTGGTGATGGTGTTGAGGAGGATCCACTGGCGACCCTGGATGAGATGTACGATTTGGCGAAGAGTTCTGGTGATGAGGGGGTCGTATATCCGTCTAGTGGTGATGAGGGGGGTCAGTGATCATGTGGCAGGTAATTGTTTGTATTATTTCTTTTGAATTATGATATTCTCATTTTTTGACTATTTCGTTTTGAACTATGGATTTTCCGACTATTTCGTTTTTTGTTTTGGTTATGGTTGTGTTGGTTATGGTTGTGTTCGTTTTCATTTTGGTTATGGTTGGTTTGGTTATGGTTGTGTTGGTTATGGTTCTGTTGGTTATGAGTGTGTGCGTTTTTTGTTTTGGTTATAGTTGTTTTGGTTATGGTTGTGTTGGTTATGATTGTGTTCGTTTTTCGTTTAGGTTATGGTTGTTTTGGTTATGAACAATATTTGTGATGGAACTAAGGTTGTCAATAGGGACCGTACTAATGTCAATAGGGACTGCAATGCGGTCCCTATTCACATAAATATGTACAATAGGGACCGCATTGCGGTCCCTATTAACATTAAGTTGTCAATAGGGACCGCAATGCAGTCCCTATTGTCCATATATGTGACCTAATTCCGGTTCTACTAATATTCATACTTTAAAAAAGATATTTTAAGATGGTTCGAGGTGCCGCGTTGTTTGTTTAGTTCATAATAATCATTGTAATAGTTCAAATAACAATAATTACAACAACGCATTGTAAATCCAAATATTATGTGAGGAGAACGGACCGGTTTGAAGATTCTCTTACTATTTTGTACGACGAATGTCATAATGACAAATTAATTCTATATACATATGTAAGTATAATGATTATTTTATCTAATGATTATACCTCATAATCATATCTATTCTAACATTAGTGAAGTAAAGCATAAAAGCGAATAACATCTACCACTAACTAGTAGCGATTAGGTGTAGAACATGAAATATATATCAGCTTGAACGTTAATAACTCGCTCAATGTCAATCAATCTATTAATTCACACTAAACTACTACGAGGTTGGTTTGACAATCATTTATTACTTCAATTCACATGTTATAATGATTTTGGTTGCTAAGAATCACAAACACACCACCATCAATTAAAAAAATCGATTTTAAAGTGTGAAACTAGTAGGGACCATAATTTGGTCCCTATTGAGTCAATAAGGACCGTTTAACGGTCCCTATTTTGTCATCAGGGACCAAATTGCGGTCCCTATTGACTCAACAGGGACCGCATTGCGGTCCCTACTAATATTCATACTTTAAAATCGATAAATATTATTAGAGACCGCACTTTGGTCCTTATTGAGTCAATAGGGACCGCATTGCGATCCCTATTGACTCCACAGGGACCGCATTGCTGTCCCTTATATTATTCATACAAATCGATGAATATTATTAGGGACCGTAATTAGGTCCCTAAAATGGCAACAGGGACCGCACAACAGTCAATAGAAAAATTTAGTGACCTAAATCCTGTCCCTAATTTTTTTAGTGACCTAAATGCGGTCACTGAATCCAAAAATTTTAGTAGGGAAATTTGAATTTGCCAAAAATTTGAAATTTCACCCTCCCCTCTATATATATATATACTCACCGCTCTTACACATCTCATTTCATTATCTCCAAAAAACACCCAACACAAAAACACTATCTTATTTTCCAACATAAACACATTATCTTCTTTTCTCCATAAATCAGCCAACACAAATACTTTTCTTCTTTTTACCAATACAAATCTAAAAAACAAATCACCAACACAATCTTTATTTTTTTTTCTTTTCTTTCACTTTCTTTATTTTACCACTTTCTTTTCTTATTTTTTTTCTCTTGTTGTTTTATTCATTCATTTTTTTTTGTTTTCATTCATATTTTATTTTCTATTATTAGTCATTGTATTCATTTTTTTACATTCATTAATACTTTCATGTCATTATATTAACTTTTTCTTCATTATTTTAATGTTTTGATCTTGTTAAAATCATAATTTTACAAAAAAAAAAACAATAATATTTTGGATTTAATCCAGAATATTATTGTTTTTTTTTTTTTTTTTTTCTGGGGGGTCAATAGGGACTGCAATTCGGTCCCTACGTCCCTATTTTTTTTTTTTTTAAAGAAGTAGCGACTTAAAAGCGGTCGCGACTTCATGAAAAAATATAGGGACCACGTTGCGGTCCCTAATTTTTAAGGCAATAGGGACCGCACTGCGGTCCCTATTGATATTAAGTCATCAGGGACCGGGAAATCATCCCGGAAAGCGGTCGCTGATTTCCCGGCCCTTGTTGACCCTCAATAGCGATCGGATTGCGGTCCCTATTGACAAGCGACCGTGGTCAATAGGGAACGCACAATAGCGACCCAGTGGTGGTCCCTATTGACCCCATGTAGTGATTTATGTAATTTATGGATTTTTCCAAATTACTATTTCGCGCTAATTAGTGTGTTTTTTGTACTATTTATCTAAATCTTTTAGCTCTAACTATTCTCTTTCCTTGGCATTACTTTAACTTGTTTGTTATTATGACATGAAAGAAGTTAAGGCTCATTGCGTCTGGTGTTAGGGTATTGGAGCATAACGAAATAAAGACCAACAATAATATCTTTTTCATTACAATGAAAGAACCAGCATAATTACAAATTTCAATAAATGAATAAATTAACTTAATTAATTAGGTGATGGTTCGGCTGCATCCTAACCATATGTATTTTCCCTAAGCAACTTTTTGTAGCATCAAATGTGTAAGTTAGTTAGTTAGTTAATTTATGAATGAATACAAGTTGAAGTTTCTTTCTTATTCAGACAATGTTGTTTCCGGATATTGCCTTCGGGATGATATTTTCACCATCAGTTTTCAAGTCTTCGGACAAATGATCTGTATCTGACGTCGTTTGCTGTTGATGGAGTGGTAATTCTGGTCCAACTTTTACTGATTCGCTTTGACCTTTGCTTGTACCCCAAACGACTAGATAAAGACCAACAACAATCACCATAGCTCCTACAATCCTGAAATAATTTTAATTTATGTCGATGAGCATGTTATGTCATAAAGTAACTATTTTCTCATATGTTTTTGAAGAATAAGGGAATAGAAAACACTTACTGTCCAACAAATAATTGGTCTGCAAAAATGAACGAACTCAAGATTGCAGTGATGACCATGCTCAACGGACTAAATGCAGTAACAAAAACTGGTCCCTTTACTCTCATTATCACTCCTGAAACATAGTAAGTAACTCCAGAACTAATGACTCCCTGCAAAAAAAAAACCGTCGCCCAATGAGAAACAAAGATAATTTTGCTTTGCAAATATATATGTGATCATCCTATTGTAATGGGTGTGTGTGTGTATCTCGGCGTATATATCTTACCCCGTATGCGTAAGCTAAAAGTCTTGAATTTAGTCCGATGGACCAGATTGCGAGATTGCCCCTCTCTACTATGAAAGTAAGTACTGTGCCTTGTAGCGCTCCAGATGCACAAAGCATTGCGGTCAAGGAAAGTCCAGCTGGATATGACTTCAATGTGACTACCTGTTCATAAGTAATCAATACAAATTAATTGTTGTTGTAAAACTATGGGAAAGAAAAACCGTGCTTCCGATGATGCTTTATTTTGTCTAAACTGGTGTGGATGACACAATTATTTCACACGGCCTAAAACATAAAAGAATAAGCAAGAACAAAACGTGTAAGAAATATCTCTAACCTGGAGAATATAAAAGAGTGAATATCCAATATTTCCACCGACGATCATGAGTGCTCCTCTAATGGGATTTTGTTGATCTTCTCCAGCGCTAGGAGAAGGCGCGTTATTGGAATGATGTCTAGTCCATGGTAATCCTATTACAGGGCCGGCAAATAGTGTTATTATCATTGCGCCACCGACGGTAACAATAGTTCCCAAGATTTTCGACTGGCTGTGCATTTTTCTGATGTTCACTTTCTCAACTCTGCAAAAATTAAGATGGAAATCCAATTAGTATATTTATATAGTTCATGTATAGTACCCTATGCAAGCAGATAGAATAATAGTAATAAGTAGTACGATGTTTCATGTTACAAATGGTAGTATACCTTAATATCACTACAAGACTGGGCGGTCAATAGGGACCGCCCAGTTAGTGACCTAAATTAGGTCGCTCTCCTTCAGTGACCGCTGAAGGCAACAGTGACCTAATTTAGGTCGCTGAAAGTCCTGAAGGTAACAGCGACCTAAATTAGGTCGCTGATAATCAGAAGGGACTTTCAGTGACCTAAATTAGGTCGCTGAAAATGAAAGAAGACCTTCAGCGACCTAATTTAGGTCGCTAAAAGTCCTTTCTGATCATCAGTAACCTAAATTAGGTCGCTGATTTCCTGCTATAAATAAAATAAAATAAAAACTTTTTTTATATACCAATAGGGACCGCACTTAGGTCACTAACCTTTTATATACCAATATGGACCTAACTGTGGTCCCTAATAACATTAATAGGGACCGCAGTTAGGTCCCTATTGACGAAAAAACAATAGGGACCGGAGTTAAGTCCCTATTGTTTTTGAGTCAATAGGGACCTAAAGGCGGTCCCTATTGTAAGAAATGAAGGAGACCTTCAGTGACCTAATTTAGGTCACTGAAAGTCCCTTCTGATCATCAGCGACCTAAATTAGGTTGCTGATTTCCTGCTATAAATAAAATAAAATAAAACTTTTTTTTATACCAATAGGGACCGCACTTAGGTCCCTAACGACTCAACAGGGACCAAATTGCGGTCCCTACTAATATTCACACTTTAAAAACGTTACTTTATGATTATTTGATGTATATCGTTGTTTGTTTAATTCATAATTACCACTGTAATAGTTTTGAAGCGTGAAAAAACGTACTTTGAAGCATGAAAAAATGCGCCGCAAGAATGTTGCGTACACCACGATTACCCTCGGTGTATGTAATATTACCTATCATTCAATTTTTATTTTGCTCGCACACTATTAGGGACCGCAGTTAGGTCCCTAATAATATTCATAGAACTCTATGAATATTATTAGGGACCTAACTTCGGTCCCTAATAATAGTAATAGGGACCGAACTTAGGTCCCTAATAAGGCAACAGGGACCGCACTGCGGTCCCTATTTAAAATTAGTGACCTAACTACGGTCCCTAATTTTTAATAGTGACCGCAGTTAGGTCACTAATTTTAAATAGGGACCGCAGTGCGGTCCCTGTTGCCTTATTAAGGACCAAAGTGCAGTCCCTACTAATATTCATCTTTGGAATTTGATTTTTTTTATTGATGTTGGTGTGTTTGTGATTCCTAGCAACCAAATTCATTGCAACATGTGAATTGAAGTAATAAATGATTGCAAAACCAACCTCATATAGTAGTTTAGTTGTGAAATAATAGATTGAATGAGATTGATCGAGTTATTAACGTTCAACATATATTTCATGTTCTACAACTAATCATCAATAGTTAGTTATAGTTGTAATTGTTTAATTTATTGTTTAATATATATGCTAACATTAGTGAGGAAAGGAATAAAAACGAATAACAACTACAACTAACTAGTGATGATGAGTTGTAGAACATAAAATATATGTTGAACGTTAATAACTCGATCAATCTCATTCAATCTATTATTTCACAACTAAACTACTATGAGGTTGGTTTTGCAATCATTTATTACTTTAATTCACATGTTGCAATGAGTTTGTTTTCTAGGAATCACAAACACACAACCATCAATAAAAAAAAATCAATTTCAATGATAAATATTAGTAGGGACCGAACTTAGGTCCCTAATAAGGCAACAGGGACCGCGCTGCGGTCCCTATTTAAAATTAGTGACCTACGTGCGGTCACTATTAAAAATTAGGGACCGCAGTTAGGTCACTAATAATTAATAGTGACCGCAGTTAGGTCACTAATTCCTGTTGCCTTTATTAGGGACCTAGGTGCGGTCCCTACTAATATTCATACTTGAAATTTGATTTTTTTTATTGATGTTGGTGTGTTTGTGATTCCTAGCAACCAAATTCATTGCAACATGTGAATTGAAGTAATAAATGATTGCAAAACCAACCTCATATAGTAGTTTAGTTGTGAAATAATAGATTGAATGAGATTGATCGAGTTATTAACGTTCAACATATATTTCATGTTCTACAACTAATCATCAATAGTTAGTTATAGTTGTAATTGTTTAATTTATTGTTTAATATATATGCTAACATTAGTGAGAAAAAGAATAAAAACGAATAACAACTACAACTAACTAGTGATGATGAGTTGTAGAACATGAAATATATGTTGAACGTTAATAACTCGATCAATCTCATTCAATCTATTATTTCACAACTAAACTATTATGAGGTTGGTTTTGCAATCATTTATTACTTCAATTCACATGTTGCAATGAGTTTGGTTGCTAGGAATCACAAACACACCAACATCAATCCAAAAAAACCAAATTTCAAGGATGAATATTAGTAGGGACCGCACTTAGGTCCCTAATAAGAAAACAGGGACCGCATTGCGGTCGCTATTAGAAATCAGTGACCTAACTGCGGTCACTATTAATAATTAGGGACCGCACTTAGGTCACTAATATACAAAAATTTGAAATTTTGGCGAAAATTTTAGGCGGGATTGAGGGGGAAATTTGAATTTCACGAAAATTTGAAAATTTCACCCTCTCCTCTATATATACTCACCACTCTTATACATTAAATTTCATTAATCTCCAAAAAACACCCAACACAAAAACACTATCTTCTTTTCCAACACCAAAACACTATCTTCTTTTCTCCAAAAATTACCCAACACAAAAACTTTTCTTCTTTATACCAACACAAATCCAAAACAAAAATCACCAACACAAAAAAACAAATCACCAACTCAATCTTTCCTTTCTATTATTTTGGATCTACACTTTCTTTTCTTAATTTTCTATTATTTTGGATCTACACTTTCTTTTCTTACTTTTCTATTATTTTGAATCTACACATTCTTTTCTTATTTTTTTGGATCTACAATTTCTTTTATTTCACTTGTTTTTTTATTCATTCATCTTTTTGTTTTCATTCATATTTTATATTCTATTATTAGTCATATTTCATTCATTTTTTTACATTTTTAATACTTTCATGTCATTATATTAAATTTTTCTTTATTATTTTATTGTTTTGATCTTGTTATAATCATATTTCTACAAAAAAAAACAATAATATTTCGGAATATTTCCGGAATATTATTGTTTTTTTTTATTTTTCTCGCAGACTATTAGGGACCGCAGTTAGGTCCCTAATAATATTCATAGAGTTCTATGAATATTAGTAGCGACCTAACTGCGGTCCCTACTCTATGAATATTAGTAGCGACCTAACTGCGGTCCCTAATAATAGTAATAGGGACCGCAGTTAGGTCCCTATTAACAAAAAGTAATAGGGACCTAATTGCGGTCCCTATTGTGTGAAAAACAATAGGGACCCAAAAACACAATAGGGACCGCCGTTAGGTCACTATTGGTTTTAAAGTATCAGGGACCGGAAAGCGGTCCCTGATACTCCGGTCGCTATTGCCCTCATCAGGGACCTAATTGCGGTCCCTGATGGCAAGCGACCGAGGTCAATAGGGACCGCACAATAGCGACCTACGTGCGGTCGCTATTGACCTTTAGGGACCGCTGGAGGGGTCAATAGGGACCTAATTTTGGTCCCTATTGACCCCTTTTTCTTGTAGTGTATCCAGGCCATTATGAATGTGATGGCAGGAATAACATTAGATATGGCGGAAGTAAAGGTAGCTGTTGTCTGATTCATTCCCGCAAAGAATAAGTTTTGACCAATAACTGGACTGCAACAAAGGAAACATGTAACATGTTAATCCAAGCTATATATATTATGTGTATATAGAGTAATATTTGTTTACGTGCATGTATATTTACATGTGGATAATATCAAAATACACTTACTCTAGTAGGCCAAGTAACATGATCTTAAAGAAGATGCCGAACGTCATCTTTGGCCTGATTTTCCTGTTAGACAAACAAATGGGTTCGTTATTAATTTTGCATCGAAAACTGTATTAGCTTAACAAATAATCTTGTGTACGCAGAAACACATATATGCAGGAAGCTAAGATATAAGCTAGTAATAGTGAGTAGGTACCTCTCCAATACAAAGGCAAAAGGGGCGAAGACAAGAGCGGCGATGGCGTTCCTGTAAACGGCGAATGTGTAATGACTGGTTCCCTGGTTTAGAGCAAATTGCGCAATTATAGCAAAACCAGAGAAACCGAATTGAAGGAGAATGACGGCCAAATATATCTTTGCTTGATCAAAGTGCTTCATCACCATTTTGTAATTTTAACCTCCTCGTAAATTTTGTTTCTGTGTGTATAATTAATTAAGGATATAGATTTATATATTTCGCTTATACACTCTGCAGATATAGAACTATGTGAGTGTGAGTAATAATTCATGTGTGCAATTGTTGTTGTGCTTATATAGTGTTGTGTGGTTGCATGGAATATTTTTTTTAGAACAAGTAATTATCACTGTAGGAGTATTGCTATTAATTTCCACGAACCCAGCATGTACACATATCGATAGAATAGAATAGATAAATGGCATCTTTTGAACTGACTCTTCTCATTGACCGGCTGACCCAAAGGCGAGCGAGCTTTTGTTGAAGATTTTATTTGTTTGTATCAGGCCGGGCAATAGTAATAAGTACTACTGAACAATATCGATCATGATTTAATATTAATATATATAACTAAATATATTATATTATATAATTTGATATAAATATTACTGTGTTGTTTATTTCAGTGTGGTGGTACGGTAGAACGTGGAATTTATGGACATTTCGATTTTCTTCAATCGAATTTAATTTCACAGATGATTTAACTAATTATTATATATCAGAATTACAATATATTAAAAGATTGGAAAAAGTAAAAATAATAGAGCAAAGCAGCATCATGACTTGGAACGTAGAAATTTCACTAATAAGAGAATCTAGAGGCATGCGTGAACTAGCACAATTTCGAATCAATTCTGTATATAAATATGCCTATAGTAGGACTAATTAATTTAGTGGTGATTAGAACATTATTGGATCAAACTTACATCGACCTGGTTCATAGTGAGAACTATGGACCAAGTGGTCTTGATTGGTCAAGGTCCCACCTCAAAGTCACCATCATGCTTTAATAATTTAGAAATTGGATAAATAACTTTTCAGAATTAGAATTTGACCCCATAAGTAATCTAAATTTTCATTATCGGGACCCCAATCTGGGAATAGTCCATTACGACCATATCAGGCCCAGCATGCTTCCGTACAAACAATTAAAACATAACCGTAAAAGATACCTCCTTTTGACCGTATCACCGTCGGGTATTCTGCCAGGTTTTACGAAGACTCCTCGCCCTCAACCACTCGATCGCAACCGATGGTTCTGCAACAGCTCCTTCAACGATAACCAGCACAACCCTGGTTCGTTTCCTACTCCGGGTGTAAGAGGTGACTTAAACGGAAAGTTTAAAAGATTGACATCGACGTACTCAGGCGAAAGCAAAGATCTTATTTATTTATGTGGAAACTTAGTTATTACAATACACTCATATCTCCCTTTTGAGAGGAGTAACCTGTTTAGCTACTCATGGTAGCTACGACTCTTTTGTACATACACTCGCAAACTAAAACAATATAACTGGAATTAAACACTCGAGAATTTGAAGACAAAATTAAAAGACTTAGACTGTTTACAGACTCTCTTGTTTTTTGTAAGAAAATAGTGGTGAAGACTTGCTTTCCTCTGTTTCCTTATGCTTGTTTATATAGGCCGAGTTTCGGATTTGAAATCCGGACTTCAATAATATTCTCTGGTGGAATTGACGTGTTCCACTTGCACCTGTGGTCCCTCCCTGGTGGTGGAGGTTGTCCTGTCTTGATCACATGGCTGCTTCCTTATCTTCTGAGTCACGTGGTCCCTCCATTATTTTAGTGGAGGCTTTCTCGTACGTTCACGTGGGTGGCCCTGGTTTTTCAGCTGTCCAAGTCCCTCACATGGCCTCTTGTTCTTTTTCAGCAAAAGTGGTCCCTTTACCAGCACGCGGTATCTTTCCCTTTTTTGAGGGGCCCCCTTTGTCAAATCCTGCTTTGTCCCGTTTCATCGGGAATCCTTTTCCGAAAAGTGGCTCCCTTTGATCGGGACACTTGTCGCAAATCCGTTCATTCCATCGCCCGGCGTGTATCATGTTGCAAACCTTCCGACGTGTTTCGGCGGTCGCCGGGATCTCGTTTCTCCACAACATTTGCCGCTTCTTCTCGAACGCGGTTTCAGCAAAATCTGTGGTGTGGTTGGTCATGCTGTTGAGCATGAATGATCCGTTCTCATTATTGTGAAATAATTTGAACGAATACTTGACTTTGTCCATCTCTGTGAGACAGACCCAGAAACCCCACGCCCTTGTTGTTGAGATTTCGTCTTCGTTGATTGGGGAAATCAGACAAAGTTCCTTGGGTGGCGGTTTGATGAATTCCATAGCTTTCGTATTTGGTCGTTGTATCTTGATGAAGTGAAAGCTTGGTTGGAATCCTTTTCCTGCAATCTCCGGTGCTGCTGAGATAAATTTTATCTCCAAAGTATCACCTCTTGCAAGGGTATTATTCATACTCCACGTTTCGTAAACGTTCCTGTAGATCCATCCTGGTAATTTTGAAATCTCCAGGAAACTCGGTGATGTGGTAAATACTGAGGCTAGACAGCCAAAGTCGAACCACTCTTGTATACTTTCCGGTTTTGATCCTGGCAGTGCCCAGATCCTCGGGTATTTTCCGGACCAGTCGGCCACGGACTTTCCAGGAATTAATCCTGTTCTCGTGTGTAGTTTTTCCCAAGTTCTCTGATATTCCATCAGGGGTACTCTAGGCTCGTTTCTTATCTTGGATGATCCCGAATGGGGTCTAAGACTAATCTCGTCCTCTTTCCTAGAAGAGGTATTCTGGGATTCAATCGGGTTTTTCCCTCTTGAATCAGACTTGTCTTCTTTCTTTGAAGAAGTATTCTGGGATTCCGTCGGGTTTTCCCCTCTTGAATCAGACTTGTCTTCTTTCTTTGAAGAAGTATTCTGGGATTCCGTCGAGTTATCCCCTCTTGAATCAGCTCGTTTATCAGTGTTTTCCTCGAAAGGATCACTGCTTGGTCCGATTTTACTCGGATCCTCAAACTCGTATGTATTAGCCTGTATCTCCACATTAAGTTTAGACGTGGAGGCATCTCGTGATAGGGGTACCGTAAGGCCATCCCATAAACTCGTGCTACCCAATAAAGTTGCCTTCATCGAGCTTTGAACCCTGATAAGGTCCCTTTCTTGAACATGACCGGAGGCCCGAGCATTGATTGTCAGGCCGTCAATCGCTTTTCGGAGTTCCTCCAGGTTATCCCTGTGGTGTCTCCATCTCGTAAGGATGGTGTTGGCTTCACTTGCCTCCATCCCTAGTCAGAAAATCTGCAAGAACATTCTCATGAGATTTAATGATTTGAACATCAAAATTATAATATTGACATTCAGCTTGCCATCTTAATAACCTAGCTTTCTCAGGTTTGCTTTCTATCTTATTCTTTAAGAAAGCCTTGACGCTAGTATTATCAATCTTAAGAGTGAATTTTTTAGCTAGTAAGAATAGAGGCCATTTTTTGAAGGCCCTTCGAACTGCAAAGAATTCCTTCTCGTTGATGTGCCATCTTGCTGCCTCGTCTTTCGAAAAGAGACCGCTGCAGTATCTGCATGGCACTTCTCCTTTCGGCTCGACTTTGGTAAGAACCGCCGCCCACCAGTGGTCGCTCGCATCCGTATAGAGTACCAAATCATCTTCGTCATTGGGGATTGCAAGCTTGGGGAGATCTTGACAGATAGCTTTAAGCTTTTGTACTGTCTCCTTGTGTTCATTCTTGTTCCACCACGCCAGAGGATCTTCTTCGTAGTTCCTCTGAATCTTTGCCTTGACATCTTCAATTGAAATCTGTTCTTCATTGGTGATGTCAATATGAGGACTTGGTTCAAGGCTGGCCTTGAGGATCTCGATCGTTTCATCTCTGATCCTTTTGGTCTTTTGTCCGCCTAAGCTTTCATTCCTAAGCTGTAGGATTGCCTTACCATACTTCCTCTGGTCTTGCATTTTTGGGTGTAGAAGTCGTCCTTCATCACCACGCTTGCTGCGAAATTGAATTTGGCAGTCTGCGGTGAAACGCTTGCGTCAATCGTTGCACCAAGATCTTATGATCACAAGTGGTTGTGAGAATAAGACGTCTTGTCTCATTTTCCTGTGTAAAACGTTTGAACGTTTGTAGGAAATTGTTGCCGAGCAAGATATCGGCTCCGGTATCATGGAAATAAATTGGGGGCGTCTTCACTTTGTACCATGGGGTACCACCTGCTCCACCAATTAAAATTTCAGCCTGTTTTATTCCTCGTCTGAAGATGATGATCTTCTTCGAGAAATCTCTTCCTGCAATTGCCGGTAAATCCTCTCCGATTTCTCCGGGGAAGACTCCTGGTTTTGCTGTGCAAATTCCTGCTCCTCCGTCGATATACGCCGCAAAGTATTCGGCCCGATATTTCTCGTATAACATCCCAACGGAGATGTAGATTGAGAATGGACTGGTGGTCATTTGAGTCGATATCTTTTCCCCTCCACCGTGAACTCCATTCCTTTCGGCACCCTTTCCCAAGGTTTGTGCTCCTCGAGAAAGTTGATTCCTAGAACAAGTTGTTCTGGGATCTTTCCTGCACGTCCATTGATAGTGAAATCAAGTCCACCTAGCTTTAGGGTTCCCTGATACCTACCAACAAATGGCTGCTTGAGATAATACAATGCGTCGCATGGCAACGTATTATCTTTCTGAGTGGTGTCGAAGATGACTTCGACCTCTCCCCATCCTCCTGGACATTGGAGTTCGCCTTTGGTCGCGAATTTCTTTGGTTCAATCACCACCTCCATAATTGGTTTCTTTCCCCAGGTGAGGCTTTGCATCCTGTTTTCCCGGAAAGAGACCGTTCTTGGCTCGAATCTTTGGCTTGTATCTTTGCCAAACACTGGTTGGTCGCGGATTATTAAATCCATCTCATGAATATGTGGCAGGCTGGAAATCTCTGGCCTGACTGCATGTGCGACCTTTTCGAAGATCTCCGGTATCTCAACAAACTCATTCCTCTGGAAGAGATCTGAATGGTGAGTATTTGAGAGTGCGTAGGAGATGCTGTAGGTAATGGAGTAAGGACGATTTCCTTCCTTCATTAACTCCTTGTTTTTGAAGTCCTGATGTAGGGTTAGGACTCTACTGAAATCTCTATCGGCTAGGTTAAAGGCGATCTTTGGGTAGATGTATGTCGCCACCTTTCCTGCAAATAGATTTCCTGAAATTCCTCCGAGACAGGCATCTCGTAGGTTCTGGATTCTTCGATCAAAGACGGCGATATCAATTGGGGAATTGATTCCTTCTTTGAACGTGGCTTTGAGCAGAATTCTTATGGCTCCGATATGGATCCATGACATCTTCTGCGCAATCTCTGGCTTGAGCCTTTTTAGTTCCTCTTTGATTTCGTTCATAGGAACAAGCTGCATTTCCATCACATTGCTGGTTAGCTCCATTGGGATAGCAATCTCTCCCGCTGTAACCTTGTAGATGATGTGATGTTTCCTCCTTCTGAAGCTTAGCTGAGCTAAGGTTCTTTCCATTTTTCCGATGGTGAAACCATCGTAGATTCTCAACTTTGGATCTTCTCGCATAATTCTCATCAAGGCCTTGTGAGAAATGCTGGTTTGTGAGAAAAATCCTGTCCTGTCTTCTTGAACTTCCTGATGGAAGATTTCCTCGTCTTCAGTCTGATTCTGATTCAGATTCTGAAGACTCATCTGGTCCTTCGTCTTCCTCATATATACTTTCGTCTGAAGGGATATCTTCAAACCGGTATACCTGAACAAGGTCCTGAAAATAGACAGCTTCTTCGAACTCTGGCGTAGCCTCGAACTGTCTAACACCTCTCTTTTGGTTTTCAGGACAATCCGTTGAGATGTGTCCTTTGGCCCCGCACGTCCAACAGTTACAATCCTTGAAGCTTTCATTAGCACGTGTTTGTGCTCTCCTGAAAGTTCGCCTTACTGGTGGTCTGTTGGTACTCCCTTGACTGGAAGACGTCCTTCCGCGGCTGGGTCCTGGTCTCTGCCCCGATTTGTAACTTCGGGCTTTTTGTTTTGACCAGAATCTTCTGGGTTTCCACGAAGATCTTCTGGTAAACTTGCTTTTGTGCTCATAGGGATGATCCCTATGCTTTTTCCTCTTCTGATGTCTCTCTGGTGCTCCAATGACTGTTGGAATGTCATTATCGTCGCAGCAAAGCCGAGCTGATTTATTGATACGTTTCAGCCTCTTGAGATTCTTCTGGATTGCTGCCCTCTGGCACCATTCACTTAATTTGGCTTTGAGGAAAGACATCCTTTGAGCCACCGTGTCAATCCCAATGGGAGTGTACTCTTGTAATAACATTTCTCGCCACGGGCTTGGTATTTTGGCAAAGAACAGAGGAATCGCCGTTCCTTCACTCATTCGGCTCTTCCAACGGAACTCGGTGAACAATTTGATGTATAAATCGACACTACATATATCATGTAGCTCCAGGCTATACAGCGCTTGTTCGTATCGCTTGACTTTCTCCTGGTCTCCTCCTCCGGTCTTGGGATCCACAAAGTATCCTTCTCCGATGAAGTAGATTTTGAAAAGCCTCGCCATTCTATCAACGATGTCTTTGAGAGACTCTCCAGATAGGACTCCATTCTTAACTTCTGAAGTTCCATGTTCCCATCCGATCTTGACCGAACCTTCGAGACTCATCTGTAACATCATGATGAATCCTTCTTTGTCAAGTTCAAGCGTCGCCGCCGCAATTCTCATTGCTGCTGCCCATTCATCGATCAGGGCTTCGCGGTTCTTGAAATCCAGAATATCCAAGTTGAGCATGAGCCCATACGGGTGAATTGGATCGAGTTGAGATCTTCCGTATGGTGTTCCGTGAACATCTGGTCTTCTGGCTCTTGCTCGAGTTGGAATACGATTGTACATATTCCCCGCAACAAAATCATGCTGGTGTGGCATGGCTTCTTCTCGGACTGGCTCTTCCCGAATTGGATCAAGATTAGGGATGGAAGATCCGGCACCTTCGGTAACCGTTGATTGTCCCGGTGGAGGACCTTGACTTGATTGCCCTGGTGGAGGTCCTTGACTTGGCACAATAGCACCAAACGTCTGCACGTTTTCCATGCTGAGGCCTGAAAGTGATTCCGCCAGATCGGCAAGGTCTCGCCCAATCTCGAAGTTGAAATCATCAATCCTGAATCTGGACATGATCTTACTTCGTGCTCGGTTCGCCACGTATACGTGCAATCAACTTCTCGTTTGTGGTCAATTCTTTTTTGACCTCAACAGCTTTGCCCTTCTGGTGCAGTAAGGGCTCCCTTCCGAAAGATGGTGGTAACCATACAACTTTCCTTCTTTCGGACGACCTTGGCATAGTTTCCAAGCTCTTGACTCGTTGCTGGATATCTTGTAAATTCCCCAAGATCTCCTTCTGTCGTCGAGACATTGCTTCAAGCTTGTCTCTGATTTCCTGTATCAGCTCGGGCACATAGTGTTGGCGATTACCATATGCTTGCACCGTCTTCTGAACTTCCCTGAGGTCTTGGGATAGCTTGGAGCTATCTGGCACGAGCTCGTGGAAATCTGGCAAAACTAGATTACTCATGAAGAACGGTTATTACGTTCAGTGATTAATCTATTAATTCTCGCAATACTAGCCAAGAGACCATTAACTCTAATGAATTTGACTCTAATGGCATGTATATCGTCTGGTCTATAACTAGCTAGATCATCTAACTTAGTTATCAAGATCTGGAGTTCTCGTTCAAGTGTAATACCAGGCATACTAGAGGCTTAGTATTGAACTTTGTTTCTTGGCTTTTTCTAGGCTAATATTCAAAAGCTTGACGCTTTCCAGCCTTTCTTCCTTGATAGAACACGTATATCCTATTTGTTCTAAGTCGCAACAAAGAACGTCATGGTATTTAATTTCCGTTTCCTGGAAATCACGGTATCTCGTAAAAGCGATAATTCGCTTTTTGATACTTGTACAAGCATTACCCTTAATAGGGAACTTGATTGGGGAATCCCAAATGTCATCCATAACTGGATCACTCATGTTTTTTGAAAAACTCCCCCCAAAAGGTAATAATGAGTTGTAATAAATAAATAAATAACCACATAAAATAAATAAACCATGCTCTGATACCATTTTGGATGGTCGAGATAATTAGAAAATTTAACGAAAACTTATTGGGGATCTTATTATAATTATTACCAAGTGAAATATCCGATTCATTATCCTTAAAACTTTAGGGACTAATAGGCAAATATCCTGACAAATATGGACCGCATGGTCCATACTATTCATATGGACCTGGTCCATATAAGTTTTTTCCATTCAAAGTCATGTAGACTATATAGTATATATATATATATATATATATATATATATATATATATTGGATTTTTCAAAAGCCAATTGCAAATAAAATATTTCTAGCTAATTATTTTTTCTTGGTGAGACTGCAGTAAATCGCTTCTTATGATATGAGCTTCCGCGAGTCCACGTCGTCGAGTACTAGGTAGTCTTGTGTGAGCTCACTCTTTTGACCAAACATACATACATGACAAAAACAAATTAAATAACATGGAAGAAGACCTCCTTGTGTTGACCGCGGATTTAGAGAACTATTTCGTTATTTCGTTTTAGCAAATATAGGCATGCATGAAATCATCCACTCTGTTTTGAAATCCTATCAAAAAAAAAAAAAAATCATCCACTTTTTAAGAGAATCTTTGTATCTTCCTAAGATATAACGTAACACATCGGTGAAGGTTCTAGCGGCGTTCCTTTGTTTTGCCCATAAAAAATGAGACGATGCAGCGGGAAGCCTGAAAAATAAAGTTTTTCAGGATTTGCAACTTGTTGATCCCACAGGCAACCGTGAATATAATATGGATGATCAAGAGATCGTTGATTTGGAAAGAATTTGATGAAATTAGATGTAACTCTCAAGTTAATCAAAAAATCGAAACGCCTTTCTTGCAAAGAAGAGTTACATCATAAACGCCGCACATATATTAACTGAAATTAATAAAAAGACTTTTAGCATAAATGAAAGTAAAGATTTTTACTAAAAATGATGTTTTATTCAGCGTTGCAACTTTAGAATCTTTCTAAAATCATGGTTGCAAAATGATGTAAGTTTTTGCGTCTTGCTTAGGTGCTCGATTTCCATTTCAAGAAAATGACTATTTCTTGTGGAAAACGTTCTCTGCCGAATCCTTATAAATTTCTCTTGGACTTTTTGTTGGTTGTTTCCAACAACGTCTTGAAATCCCCCTTTTCGCGCTTCATTTCTTCTTCGTCGAGTGAGAACCATTCGCCACGAATTTAAAGCATATTCTAGAATCAAGATTTATCAACACAAAAAAAACCTAATATTAGCAAGGTGAAAACACGAAAGTCTTGAAGATGAATAGATTTGTAGTACCGAAAGTTGTGAACAGCGTGTTCGTTTGTATCATCAACTACTATCAAGTCTAAATTCTTTCTTGGCTCGAAAACCTCCATAGGATAATCTTTTGGGTCAACCTCACAATTTTTTCGACCTTTCAGCCGTCTTCCACGGGTGTTACAGTCACCTTTATTTCGCATCCCACATTACCCGTAAAAACATTTGAAAGGTTAATTTCATCTTTTTGTTGGCGAAATAATCACAACTATATCCTAGGCAACATTGTTTGTGGGCTTTATTTCGGAACATATGCATTAATGTTGTTGAGGTATGAGAGCTCGACCCAGAAAAGCAATGTCGATTGGGTAAGTAGGTCCATGATATAATCAAAAGTAATAAATAAGTAATTAGATGTATAGATAATACTCAAGGTACACACTTGAGAAGATGTACATGAAACTTGAGAAGACCAAACACAATTTATAAAAGGTGAAAGAACAAAATAGGTCGTTTTTTACTTGTAGTAACGTAGCATTATTCAGTCGGCGTTTCAGGATTTCCTAATTGTTTCGAGCGAATTTGTGTTCTTCTTCTAATAAATATGCAAATATTTTACCTTAAACCTTTCAGTTTCGTTAAATTAAGTTATTGCTTTTTTTTTTTATTGTGACACGAAAGAAGTTAAAGCTCACCAAACAACATCTATTGCAAATGGTGTAGTGATGTAGAAACTCGTTGAATAATAGAGACTAGCAGTACTTTCTATTGCATATAGAGAGAACCATTGGAGTTACAAGTTTCAATAAAAGAATAAATTAACAGTATATTGTCGATAGTTTGAGAGCATCTTAACAATATCTATTTTACCGATATATAGGCCACTTTTTGTTTGACATCAAATGTATTAATTAGTTAGTTAATTAAAGAATAAAATTTCTCTTCTTAATTAGACAATGTTGTTTTCGGGTATCGTGTTTGGGATGACATCTTCACCGTTCGCTTTCAAGTCTCCCGACGAATGATTTGCATCCAATGTTTGTTGCTGGTGAAGTGGTAACTCAGGTCCAACTTTTGTTGCTTCTCCTTGACCTTTACTTGTACCCCAAACGACTAGATAAAGGCCAATAACAATCACACCAGCTCCTATAATCCTGAAATAATTTTGATTCTTGTCAATTAGTACGTTATGTCATAAAATAATTATTATATCATATGTTTTTATAGAGATGAAGAAGAAGGAAAAATCAGAAAACACTTACTGTCCAACATATAATTGGTCGGCGAAAATAAAAGAGCTCAAGATTGCAGTGATGACCATGCTCAACGGACTAAATGCAGTAACAAAAACTGGTCCTTTTACTTTCATTATCACCCCCGAAATATAGTAAGTAACTCCTGAACTAATGACTCCCTGCAACAAAAAAGTCACTATGTGAGTAACAAATATACTTTAATTTGTTTTGTGAAAATATAGTCATCATTTTGTAATGTGTGTGTGTGTCCGTATATCTTACCCCGTATGCATAAGCTAAAAGTCTAGAATTTAATCCGATGGACCAGATTGCAAGATTGCCCCTCTCTACTATGAATGTGAGTACTGTGCCTTGTAGTGCTCCAGATGCACAAAGCATTGCGGTCAAGGAAAGTCCAGCAGGATAGGACTTCAATGTGACTACCTGTTTAGAAAAATCAATACGAATTGATTAATTGTTTGTTTTGTAAACACTATTAGAAAGAAAATAATGCTTTTGATAATGCTGTTTTTTGCCGAAACTAGTAGATGACTTCCAATTATTTCTTAAACACGGTTCGATAAACAAGTGAACGGAACAAGAAATATGTCTAACCTGGAGAATAAAAAAGAGGGAATATCCAATATTTCCACCTACGATCATGAGTGCTCCTCTTATGGGATTTTGATGATCTTGTCCGGCACTAGGAGAAGGCGCGTTACTGGAAGGATCTTTTGTCCATGGTAATCCTAATACAGGGCCTGCAAAAAGTGTGATTACCATTGCCCCACCAACAGTAACAATAGTTCCTATGATCTTCGACTGACTATGCATTTTTCGGATGTTCACTTTCTCAACCCTGCAAGAATAAGACAAAAATGAGTACATTCATATTGTAGAGTTCCACGTGCACGTAAATGAAATAATGCGCATGTCAAGGGATCAAATAAAAGAGATTATATTACCTTAATATCCACGCCATTATAAAAGTTATGGCAGGAATAACGTTGGATATGGCCGAAGTAAAAGTAGCCGTTGTCTGATTCATTCCAGCGAAGAACAAGTTCTGACCTATAACAGGACTGTAACAAAGACAAGATATCACGCGTTAATATACGCAAGCTTCTCGCACATGAGTATAATAAATATATATTTATATAGAGAGAAAAATACTTACTCTAGTAAGCCGAGCAACATGATCTTAAAGAAGATGCCGAAAGTCATCTTTGGCCTAATTTTCCTGTTAAACAAACAAACAGTTTCATTATAAATTAGCATCAAGAACTTTAGTTTAACCTCATCAAAAAAGAACTTTAGTTTAACAAATTGGAGCAGTTGATATTTTATATCGAAACAGGGAAGGTTAACTAGTATACGTAATGATGAGTATATATATGTACGTACCTCTCCAATACAAAAGCAAAAGGGGCGAAGACGAGAGCGGCAATGGCGTTTCTGTAAACGGCGAATGTGTAATGACTGGTTCCCTGGTTTAGAGCAAATTGTGCAATTATAGCGAAACCGGAGAACCCAAATTGAAGGAGAATGACAGCCAAATATATCTTTGCTTGATCGAAGTGCTTCATCACCATTTTGAATTTCTGTTATACTATGTAAATTTTGTTTGTATTTTTTTTCTTTGTGGGTATGGATATATATATTTCCCTTATACAGTACTCTACGATTTGCAGGTATATATAAGACTATGTGAGTGTGAGTGTTAACTATTAATTCATGCGTTGTGCTTATATAGTGTTGTGGTCGCATGGAATATTTGAATAACCGTAGGAGTATTAACTTCCACGAACCCACATGCACACACCTATATATGGCATCTTTTAAAATGACCCATAACATTGACCGTCTGACTCAATGCAAAGCAAGGTGAGCTTTTGTTGAAGTTTATATTTGGAGGTATCAGGCCAATGAGTGAACATCATGATTTAATATTAATATATATATATATATATATATATATTATTATATAATATTGTCATGACTTATATTATTATTTGATTGGCTATGGACTTTTCATTTTTCTCAATCAAATTTAATTTCACAGTTAATGTAACTAATTATACTTCAAAATTACATATTTAAAGATTAAGGCGAAAAAAAAGTAAACTGAATTTAATAGAGGAAAGGAACGTAAAAATTTCTTGACTAGTAATAAGAGAATCTCGGTGACATGCGTGAACTAACACAAATTGGAATCAATTCTCTCTAAATACAATTAAAAAGCGTAGTGTGTGTGTATATATATATATATATATATATATATATATATATAGGACTAATTAAGTAATTTTGTGGTGAGTAGTGGTGACTAGAACATTATTATTATTATTATTCAAAGTCATGTCGAATATGCATATATAGGATTTTTAAATAAACCAAATAAAATCTTTCTATCTATTTCTCTTGAGACTGCACTACACGAGAAACGTCAATTGCCATCAATTTTTAAACAACAACTCATGCTGATGCTGGCGAAACAATAAACGGCTTTTAATAAGCCAGCGATTATGTAAGTCGTTTTCTTAGACTTCATATTTCCCAATCGAAAAAATAAAAGAAATCGAAAAATCTTATTCCCGATCCCAAATCCCCATCTTTCCCGATCGAATTTAGGTCTTTTCTTCAGCTTTCCCGATGTTCTTCATCAAATTTAAATCGCTTCATCACGTGATGATCAGCTTCCGCGAGTCAACGTCGTCGAGTACTAGTAGTCTAGTGTGAGCTCACTTTGTTGACCAAAGTAAATATTAAAGACTATATTATAGTTTTTTTTAGATTTATTTGGGCAAAAAACAAAAAGCTAATATTTTTTTACGTATTAAGAAGCTAATATTTTCTTTACAAATATGAGAATTGCCATAGATATATAAAGATCTTATTTGTACTTATCTTTTTAATTCTTTAAGCAATATAATCATGCTGATTGAAGTTAATCTCCTCCTTCTCTTTCACTAATTAATACATACATATACATTGATTTTTTGATTAAGAACTCTGATCAGGACAAGACTATTTCTCATCTTTGGCTAAAACACAAATAAAATTCACGGGCTTCTCGCGAAACTCCCACGTATGTTATGTTAACAAGAAGCTTCGATATTCCACTTAGAAAAATAAAAGGACATACTATACTATATGTCCTTTATCTTTCCGTGTCGACGTTTTACAGACACACCGCCTCCAAAAAATAAATGGGATAAAGGTGGTTTGTAATTTTTCATTTATTTTGACAAAGGACACTACAAGATTTCGGGCTCATTCCCGACCGGAAAATCCCGACCGGATTTCGGTCGGTATCGATCGGGACGACTTTTTCCGACCGAAATTCGGTCGGGTATTTTTAAGAAACAATTTCCGACCGAAAATCGGACGGGAAAAGGTATTTTCGACTGCAATTCGGTCGGGACTAATATTCCCGACCGAATTGCGGTCGGGAAACTCTGGGCGGGAAATTTCCAGCCGAGGGTGTAGCCCTAATCTCGGCCCAGTTGGGCCGCGCAGCAGAGCCGAGACTTCCCGACCAAATTTTGGTCGGGAATGGTGTCATTCCCGACTGAAATTCGGTCGGGAAACCTCTTCATTTTCACACTCACCATTCTCTCTCCCCCTATTATTGCCGACCGCCTTCCCCTTTTTCGCGACCGATTTTTCGTCGCCACTTCCGATCCGGTAAGTTTTTTCGCTTTTTCTTGTTTTTTATATTTTATTTAATGTTTTAATATTAATTATTTATGTTATATTTAATGTTTTAATATTAATTATTAATGTTATATTTAATGTTTTAATATTAATTGTTATATATTGTAGAAATGGTTAGGATTTAATTAGGAAATGCCTTTAGGAATTGTTAGGCTTTGGGAAAATGTTAGATTTTTATGCCTTTAGGAATTGTTAGGCTTTAGGAAATGCTATAGTTTTATGATTTTAGTAATTATTTATGACTTTAGGAATTGTTAGGCTTTAGGAAAAGTTATAGTTTAGTAATTATTTATGACTTTAGATAAAACTATATAACTTAGTATTGATTAAATTTAGGTCATCTCTATAATTTGAAAAATTCTAACTTAGATGCTTTTACTTAGTCCGTAGCACTTTCATCGACGACATGTCGTCCCGTGATAGCGATCGTGGCCAGCCCTCGAAGAGAGGGCGTAGTGGTCCATCGAGCACTCCATCGAGTACTCCACCTACTAGTCCACCGAGGATAGGTCGTCCTCTACGACTCATTCATTCTGGTGGTGCACCACCCGATCCTGTCGATGCACCTGATACCGATCTTGGCGAGTCCCCTACTTCTTTACATCCACATAGGCGTACTATCGGATCGAGCGGCGGTACTCCACCAGATCTAGTACTACCATTTCAACTAGATGATGACCACATAGCATCGACGCCATCGTCATCATCTGGGCCATCGTCATCATCGAGGCCACCGTCATCATCGAGGCCTACGACACCTAGGCCACGCTCTACTGAGTCTACACCGGCGGGTCCCAGTACTTCTTTCCCTGTAGACGATGCCAGTGAAGGATCATCTTTAGCGACGCAGCAGAGACCGGGCCGAGGCATATCGAGAGGGCCACAGGTTCCAGCTGACGGTAGAGCCCGTCGTAGGGTCGAGCTGGACCTGCACTGCGTATCTGTTGATGGGAATAAGATAGCGGCGGCGATTACTTCGATCATTATGGAGTTTATGAAGACGTGTATTCCTTCATACACCGAGGTCGATCCAGAAGTCCAGGGACAGATGTGGGCTAAGTTTAAGGTGAGATTTTGAAAGTTTACTAAATATATATACATAGTAAGATTTTTATTTAACGAAACCTTATTTAAAAACCTTATTTAATTGCAGAACATATACTACATTGATCCGACTGACATGCTTCAGGCACATTCAGCATACGAGATGAAGGCTAAAAAGTGTTACAAGGAAATCATGTACAATGCGAAGAAGAACTATTACGACATGAAGGATGATCCGCGATTTTTTTGGATTCTTTCTAATATTAGTTCTTCTTATTTTCTTTTCTTTTTGACGAAGCATGTGAAAAAGAAGAAAGAAGCATAAATGGTGTTTGAATTATTTACACACATGAAAAAAAAAACAAGCGATCCAAAATCTAGAGCACAACTACCTCAAAATCAAATCGAACAAATTATTGTTTTCAAAGAAATAAAGACAATAAAAGCAGGTAACCCAAAAAGCTCTTCTCGCTCAGCTTTTTCAAGTCATTGTGGCCTCTAAAAATCGACGGGTCTGGAGAAGCATCTGAAATTTTGTGTGTTTGAGAAATCTGGTCAGTTAGGAATAACATCTTCTTTAATGGCAAATGTCCATCCATTCACTACATCAGGGAGACGATTAAAGCAAAAACTCGGAGTTGGTTTAAAGCCAGGCATCACAATTTGTCCTATTCTTTTTCTGAGTGGAGTACTAATCCTCTCTCATGTACTTTTGATTGATTTTTTTTGGAGTATTACTTATAATCCATTAATGATAATTCTCCTTTACCGAAAAAAAGTAAATAAAGACAAGGATTAACACATCAATCATAAAAGAAGAAAGAGAAATTCACAATGTTTGCGATTTGCCCAACACCAAGTTTCCACTTGAATAACCCAAAAAATCCAAGAAGTATTGAGAACTTCCTTCTGAAAAGTGAATATGTTTCGCAACTTCCTCCAAGTTCTACTTTCTTTTATACATCTTGTCTGTTATTCTTTTTAAAAGTGATATATATATATATATATATTAATTTATTTCTCACCGTAAATATCTGAATACGCCGCTCAATATATAAAAGTCATTTGTCCCTCTTTTTTTCCCTAAAGGATTAGTTTAGTGGGCGTATGAAGAAGCCGGTGGAATAGTTTGTGGCTCTTTGTCTTTTGGGATATTAGAAACAGAGTTTGTTTCAACGGATTGCAACCAAAACTTGATGATGTTACGGAGACCATTAAGGCTAAGGTGTGGAGTGGTGTAGTTCACCCCCTTTCTTGTACCATAACCTGACCTTTATTTGGGAGTACTCCTTGTTCTTCATTATTAAATAAAATCTATCCTTACTTATATAAAAAAGGAACATAATTAATTTGTGAAGTAATATATATAATTATTGTATGAAACCTATAACGCGTGGGTAAAAGACTGAATGAAGTTCCTTCATCTAGCCAATAGTCAAAGCCGATGTAGCACGTACATACTCAAAATACACCAGGGAAGATGTAAAAAGTCATGAGAAGACAAAAGACACCTTAGAAACGACAAAAAAAAAACAGAATTTGGAAACATGTCGTTCTTCCTTCTTTACTTTGTAAGGTATCATTTTTTTTTATCAAGCAAGGTAAAATTTATAAAAACATTGGAACAACCCTTACAAAAAATCGCAAAAGATCATTGTCGCCCCAAAAATCGACACAAATCTATACTATTTCTTACATGTAAGACAAATTTGAGGACTTGTTTTTTTTTGGTAAACAAAGAGATACCAAGCTCTTAGGCACTATCCGACTCTATAATAGAGACTATCTCGAGGGGGAGTGTAGGCATAAAGCATAATTCTCTTCCTCTTAAATATTGTGACTTCGCCAAAAGCATCTACTAGAGTGTTTGATGATCGGGGATCCATCGAAATGCATGGTCCCACGGTTTGTGAATAAGGGCACGACAATCTTCGATCGAACTAAGGCGTGATCGCTGGTCGTCCCAACCATAATCATCTCAAAAGCTTGTTTAGAATCCGTCTCAATTTCTATCTTCCGAACTCTTTTGTCCCACGCGATCTCAAGTCCTCTTTTAAAGGCCTTCACTTCGGCCTCTAACACCATCGGACAATCCAAATGCTCCGCAAAGCCCCAAATCCAGTCTCCTTTGTCATCTCTAAGTACGCCACCCAATGCTCTATGGTTAATTGGTTATGGTCGTGTAGAACGCTTCTGTCCATATAGATTTTTGCCCATCCTATTCTCGGTTTTTCACTTTTTTTGAGTGTTTTAATTTCAGGATTACTACACCAGTCATGAAAGGAAAACGAAAAAACT
Source organism: Linaria vulgaris (assembly GCA_948329865.1). Taxonomy (NCBI): domain Eukaryota; kingdom Viridiplantae; phylum Streptophyta; class Magnoliopsida; order Lamiales; family Plantaginaceae; genus Linaria; species Linaria vulgaris. The sequence goes on from OX415254.1 coordinate 80,030,049, forward strand.
TTAAGGTTGGCTTTCGCCCATCTCAAAATTCCAGAACGAAGTATAACTTTTTTCATGATCTAGTTGCACCAGCTCTACAATACTCCTAAGTTCATCAAAAAGTTGTTGTTCCCAGACAAAAAACTCCCTTCTCCATTATCTAGTTGAAACTAGAATCGGCATTCACTACAAGACTGGGCGGTCAATAGGGACTGCCCAATAGCGACTCACATGCGGTCGCTGATCTTCAGCGGTTGCTGAAGGCAACAACGATCGCATTTGAGTCGCAAATTGCCCATTAGAACAACAACGACTCAAATTGAGTCGCTGTTGTCCACATGGACTTTTCGTGACTCAAATTGAGTCGCTGAAAGTCCATGAGGACTTGGGCCATACATTTTGGCCCGAGTTGGGGCAACACTCGGGCCAAATTGTGGGCCAAAATTAGGGCCCCAATTGCCCTAATTTTGGCGGAAGACATCAGCGACCGCTATGCGGTCGCTGATTCTTCCCTATAAATAAATAAAAAAAATCTTTTTTATATTGTTCTTCACCCGATTTTTCTAAATCCGACCCGACCCGTTAAATTCTTCACCATCTTCACTCGATTCTTCCAAATTCGACCCGACCCAACTGAAATCATCATCATTAGCAACCAAGATTCGAGTTTAGTGACCCCATTTCAGTCACCATCTCCAATTCTGGCGAATTCTCCGCGTGTCACCGTCGTCGCGTCGCATTGTCGTCACCTCTTCGCCGCGTCCGCACCGTCGTCGGCACGTTAATTTCCATCCATCCGCCTCTTTTTTCCGCGCCAGTTTTCGTCCGTCCGTCCGCCGCCAACTCCAATTCTGGAGAATTCTCCGCGTGTCACCGTCGTCGCGTCCCACCGTCATGACCTTTTCGCCGCGTCCGCACCGTCGTCACCGCGTCAATTTTCGTCCTTCCGTCCGCCGCCGGTGAAAGGTCCGTCGGCCTTTTTTTTGTTTTTTTTTTGTTTTTTAATAATTTTGAATTAGTGTTAATTAATTATATTGTTAGATTTTTTAATATTCTTAGATTATTGAAGCATGTTAGATTTTTAGGTTAGATTAGTGAATGATTAATCAAAAAAATTAAATTTGTGAAGGATTTTAGTGTTAATTTGTAATATTATATTAACTAGTGTAGATTATATTAATTAGTGTATCAATAGTTGGTTAGTGTTAATTTGTAAGCTTATTAGTTTGTTAGATTGTTAGTTTAAAGATTGATTAATAGTTAAAAGTGAAAATTAGATTGTTAAATTAGATTAGATTAGTTTATAATTAGATTTTAAAAATTAGATTGTTAAATTAGATTAGATTAGTTTATAATTAGATTGTGAAAATTAGATTGTTGGATTTGAAAACTAGATTGTTAAATTAGATTAGACTAGTTTATAATTAGAGTGTGAAAAATAGATTGTTAAATTAGATCTGATTAGTTTATAATTTGATTATGAAAATTAGATTGTTAAATTAAATTAGAGTAGTTTATCATTAGATTGTGAAAATTAAATTATTAGATTTTAATAAGTTAGATTATTAGATTATATAGATGTTGAATCTTAGATTAAGTGTAATATTTTTATTTAAATGTTCATTTGATATTTAAATGTGATATTCTTATTTTTACAGTATATACATATATTCAGCATGTCACCACGTAAGACCACTAGCGGTACTGGAGGTGGAGGTCGTAGAGGTGGAGGTCGTAGTGGGGTATCGGGTACTGTTAGTGGTGGGCGAGTTAGTGGTAGTGGTAGTGTTGCCCGTGGAGGTGTTGGGGGTGGTAGTGTTGCCCGTGGAGGTGTTGGTGGTGGTAGTGTTGGTCGTGGAGGTGTTGGTGGTAGTGTTGGCCGTGGAGGTGTTGCTGGTGTTAGTGGTAGTGACGATGTTAGTGATGGCGGCTGTGGTAGTTGTCGACCTATAAAGATTGTCCTATCGGGTCGTCTTGCAGAGCCTAGCGATCCAGCCGAGCCATCCGTCCCGCCACTAAGGTCAGGTGACAGATCTACATCGAGGACACCTGCGTTGTAGCGACAGTTATTTGTAGAGGATGAGGCGGCCGTCCCCAGAGCAGGTGATAGACCCCGATCATCAGAGTCCACATCATCCCAGCTGCCACGAGCACAAACTTCAGCTTCAGTTGGGACTAACGTGCCCCCATCAGCTGAGTCTGGCAGACTTCAGACTCCACCACCTGTAGACGACACCGAAGCTGGACCGAGCCAGGGGTTGATCAAGACTCCAGGATCGAGCTAGACTCGACCCCCGAGGGGCCCAAGTATAAGGGTTACGACACTTAAACCTGGGTAGAAGAAGAAGGTTATAGAATTGAAGCGGGGTTGTTTTTCTATACCCCCCGGTCATGAGATCGCGAAGACGATCTGTACACTCATTCGACAGTTTATGAGTGACTTTTAGCCCTCCTACTTGAAGGTTCCTGAGGGAGTACGGAATGAGATGTACGCGAGATTTACGGTGAGTTTTTAATTTATTGTTTAATATTTTTTAATTTAGTATATTAAATATAGTGTTTTTCAAATATTGTTTAATTTAGTTTATTAATTTAGTGTATTAATTTATTGTTTTATATTTATCCTTTTTGTAGAATGTCTATGGGATCCGACGGTCAGGTATGGGAGATGTACATAGGGCATACCAGACAAAGGCGAGGGGACTTTACAAGCGTATGATGAACAAGACGAAGGGGCAGTACTTTAAGAACAAAGACAAGGAGAAGTATCAGGCAAGAAAAAGACGTGGATGAGCGAAACTTTGGAGGCTAAGGCGGCAGCACACTAGGACAACGAAGATCATAAGAAGAAGTCCGCGAAGGGAAAGAAAGCTAGGTGAGGCGGTGTAGAGGACGGCGAGGCGCCCGCCACCTTTTACGGTGGTTCCATTGACTAAGAGGAGATTCAGCGGCGACTGGTATGTTTTTTTAAAATTAAATATTTTATTTTAATTAAAATTTTAATTTTTAAGATTATTGTTTTTTTTAACATTTCAATTATAAAAAGAATTTTAACCATCTATTACTTTAATAAATTTGAAGGAGAGGAATCAGCGCAACCGCGTGCCTATTAGACATGACATGATTTACAAGGCATGTGTCCGGCACTGGCAGAGGTACAGGCAGACCGTTGAGGCGGGAGTGGAAGTCGGAGGCGACCAGACTTATTTACGTAAGTATTTTAAATTTTGTAGGCGTTTACCACTTATGAATTCTAATTTAATTTTAAAATTATCTTTGAACTAATTTATCTTTTTAATTATCTTTGAAAATTCAACAGAAGACATACAAGAAGGAATTGAGGAAGAAAAACCCGGACGCCGTAGAAGACAAGGACTTGCTCGAATGGGACGCCGATTCGTGGAAGAAGGCCATAGGGAAGATCAAGAAGGGGAAGGCGCAGGGTATACCGAGCTATGCAGATCTACGGGACTTCGACATGGAGTGCGGTAGGGAGCCAGACTACAGGCAGGAGTTGCTCAGGCAGGTCCAGGAGGAGAACAGAGAGTTGAGGACGACACATGACTCAAGAGTCGACTCACTGATGTCTTGGCTACAAGGTTTTAGAGAGGACAAGCAGCAGACTACATGCCGACCAGTGCGAGAGCTTCTGTCCGACTTGTTCATGGGGAACGCTATTAGGAGCAGAGGCACATTTAGAGTTCCAAGGCCGATACATCCGAGGCCAGATCCTTTTGCTCCAGGTACTTCCACCGCCACCGAGTATGTCGACGATTTTGATACTGATGAGTCAGGGAGTGGTGATGATCTCGATATGATGGTTGATGAGGCAGAGGACCTTGGTGTAGATGATGAGGGCGCTGGTGTTGATGAGGGTGGTGATGGTGTTGAGGAGGATCCACTGGCGACCCTGGATGAGATGTACGATTTGGCGAAGAGTTCTGGTGATGAGGGGGTCGTATATCCGTCTAGTGGTGATGAGGGGGGTCAGTGATGATGTGGCAGGTAATTGTTTGTATTATTTCTTTTGAATTATGATATTCTCATTTTTTGACTATTTCGTTTTGAACTATGGATTTTCCGACTATTTCGTTTTTTGTTTTGGTTATGGTTGTGTTGGTTATGGTTGTGTTCGTTTTCATTTTGGTTATGGTTGGTTTGGTTATGGTTGTGTTGGTTATGGTTCTGTTGGTTATGAGTGTGTGCGTTTTTTGTTTTGGTTATAGTTGTTTTGGTTATGGTTGTGTTGGTTATGATTGTGTTCGTTTTTCGTTTAGGTTATGGTTGTTTTGGTTATGAACAATATTTGTGATGGAACTAAGGTTGTCAATAGGGACCGTACTAATGTCAATAGGGACCGCAATGCGGTCCCTATTCACATAAATATGTACAATAGGGACCGCATTGCGGTCCCTATTAACATTAAGTTGTCAATAGGGACCGCAATGCAGTCCCTATTGTCCATATATGTGACCTAATTCCGGTTCTACTAATATTCATACTTTAAAAAAGATATTTTAAGATGGTTCGAGGTGCCGCGTTGTTTGTTTAGTTCATAATAATCATTGTAATAGTTCAAATAACAATAATTACAACAACGCATTGTAAATCCAAATATTATGTGAGGAGAACGGACCGGTTTGAAGATTCTCTTACTATTTTGTACGACGAATGTCATAATGACAAATTAATTCTATATACATATGTAAGTATAATGATTATTTTATCTAATGATTATACCTCATAATCATATCTATTCTAACATTAGTGAAGTAAAGCATAAAAGCGAATAACATCTACCACTAACTAGTAGCGATTAGGTGTAGAACATGAAATATATATCAGCTTGAACGTTAATAACTCGCTCAATGTCAATCAATCTATTAATTCACACTAAACTACTACGAGGTTGGTTTGACAATCATTTATTACTTCAATTCACATGTTATAATGATTTTGGTTGCTAAGAATCACAAACACACCACCATCAATTAAAAAAATCGATTTTAAAGTGTGAAACTAGTAGGGACCATAATTTGGTCCCTATTGAGTCAATAAGGACCGTTTAACGGTCCCTATTTTGTCATCAGGGACCAAATTGCGGTCCCTATTGACTCAACAGGGACCGCATTGCGGTCCCTACTAATATTCATACTTTAAAATCGATAAATATTATTAGAGACCGCACTTTGGTCCTTATTGAGTCAATAGGGACCGCATTGCGATCCCTATTGACTCCACAGGGACCGCATTGCTGTCCCTTATATTATTCATACAAATCGATGAATATTATTAGGGACCGTAATTAGGTCCCTAAAATGGCAACAGGGACCGCACAACAGTCAATAGAAAAATTTAGTGACCTAAATCCTGTCCCTAATTTTTTTAGTGACCTAAATGCGGTCACTGAATCCAAAAATTTTAGTAGGGAAATTTGAATTTGCCAAAAATTTGAAATTTCACCCTCCCCTCTATATATATATATACTCACCGCTCTTACACATCTCATTTCATTATCTCCAAAAAACACCCAACACAAAAACACTATCTTATTTTCCAACATAAACACATTATCTTCTTTTCTCCATAAATCAGCCAACACAAATACTTTTCTTCTTTTTACCAATACAAATCTAAAAAACAAATCACCAACACAATCTTTATTTTTTTTTCTTTTCTTTCACTTTCTTTATTTTACCACTTTCTTTTCTTATTTTTTTTCTCTTGTTGTTTTATTCATTCATTTTTTTTTGTTTTCATTCATATTTTATTTTCTATTATTAGTCATTGTATTCATTTTTTTACATTCATTAATACTTTCATGTCATTATATTAACTTTTTCTTCATTATTTTAATGTTTTGATCTTGTTAAAATCATAATTTTACAAAAAAAAAACAATAATATTTTGGATTTAATCCAGAATATTATTGTTTTTTTTTTTTTTTTTTTTTCTGGGGGGTCAATAGGGACTGCAATTCGGTCCCTACGTCCCTATTTTTTTTTTTTTTAAAGAAGTAGCGACTTAAAAGCGGTCGCGACTTCATGAAAAAATATAGGGACCACGTTGCGGTCCCTAATTTTTAAGGCAATAGGGACCGCACTGCGGTCCCTATTGATATTAAGTCATCAGGGACCGGGAAATCATCCCGGAAAGCGGTCGCTGATTTCCCGGCCCTTGTTGACCCTCAATAGCGATCGGATTGCGGTCCCTATTGACAAGCGACCGTGGTCAATAGGGAACGCACAATAGCGACCCAGTGGTGGTCCCTATTGACCCCATGTAGTGATTTATGTAATTTATGGATTTTTCCAAATTACTATTTCGCGCTAATTAGTGTGTTTTTTGTACTATTTATCTAAATCTTTTAGCTCTAACTATTCTCTTTCCTTGGCATTACTTTAACTTGTTTGTTATTATGACATGAAAGAAGTTAAGGCTCATTGCGTCTGGTGTTAGGGTATTGGAGCATAACGAAATAAAGACCAACAATAATATCTTTTTCATTACAATGAAAGAACCAGCATAATTACAAATTTCAATAAATGAATAAATTAACTTAATTAATTAGGTGATGGTTCGGCTGCATCCTAACCATATGTATTTTCCCTAAGCAACTTTTTGTAGCATCAAATGTGTAAGTTAGTTAGTTAGTTAATTTATGAATGAATACAAGTTGAAGTTTCTTTCTTATTCAGACAATGTTGTTTCCGGATATTGCCTTCGGGATGATATTTTCACCATCAGTTTTCAAGTCTTCGGACAAATGATCTGTATCTGACGTCGTTTGCTGTTGATGGAGTGGTAATTCTGGTCCAACTTTTACTGATTCGCTTTGACCTTTGCTTGTACCCCAAACGACTAGATAAAGACCAACAACAATCACCATAGCTCCTACAATCCTGAAATAATTTTAATTTATGTCGATGAGCATGTTATGTCATAAAGTAACTATTTTCTCATATGTTTTTGAAGAATAAGGGAATAGAAAACACTTACTGTCCAACAAATAATTGGTCTGCAAAAATGAACGAACTCAAGATTGCAGTGATGACCATGCTCAACGGACTAAATGCAGTAACAAAAACTGGTCCCTTTACTCTCATTATCACTCCTGAAACATAGTAAGTAACTCCAGAACTAATGACTCCCTGCAAAAAAAAAACCGTCGCCCAATGAGAAACAAAGATAATTTTGCTTTGCAAATATATATGTGATCATCCTATTGTAATGGGTGTGTGTGTGTATCTCGGCGTATATATCTTACCCCGTATGCGTAAGCTAAAAGTCTTGAATTTAGTCCGATGGACCAGATTGCGAGATTGCCCCTCTCTACTATGAAAGTAAGTACTGTGCCTTGTAGCGCTCCAGATGCACAAAGCATTGCGGTCAAGGAAAGTCCAGCTGGATATGACTTCAATGTGACTACCTGTTCATAAGTAATCAATACAAATTAATTGTTGTTGTAAAACTATGGGAAAGAAAAACCGTGCTTCCGATGATGCTTTATTTTGTCTAAACTGGTGTGGATGACACAATTATTTCACACGGCCTAAAACATAAAAGAATAAGCAAGAACAAAACGTGTAAGAAATATCTCTAACCTGGAGAATATAAAAGAGTGAATATCCAATATTTCCACCGACGATCATGAGTGCTCCTCTAATGGGATTTTGTTGATCTTCTCCAGCGCTAGGAGAAGGCGCGTTATTGGAATGATGTCTAGTCCATGGTAATCCTATTACAGGGCCGGCAAATAGTGTTATTATCATTGCGCCACCGACGGTAACAATAGTTCCCAAGATTTTCGACTGGCTGTGCATTTTTCTGATGTTCACTTTCTCAACTCTGCAAAAATTAAGATGGAAATCCAATTAGTATATTTATATAGTTCATGTATAGTACCCTATGCAAGCAGATAGAATAATAGTAATAAGTAGTACGATGTTTCATGTTACAAATGGTAGTATACCTTAATATCCAGGCCATTATGAATGTGATGGCAGGAATAACATTAGATATGGCGGAAGTAAAGGTAGCTGTTGTCTGATTCATTCCCGCAAAGAATAAGTTTTGACCAATAACTGGACTGCAACAAAGGAAACATGTAACATGTTAATCCAAGCTATATATATATTATGTGTATATAGAGTAATATTTGTTTACGTGCATGTATATTTACATGTGGATAATATCAAAATACACTTACTCTAGTAGGCCAAGTAACATGATCTTAAAGAAGATGCCGAACGTCATCTTTGGCCTGATTTTCCTGTTAGACAAACAAATGGGTTCGTTATTAATTTTGCATCGAAAACTGTATTAGCTTAACAAATAATCTTGTGTACGCAGAAACACATATATGCAGGAAGCTAAGATATAAGCTAGTAATAGTGAGTAGGTACCTCTCCAATACAAAGGCAAAAGGGGCGAAGACAAGAGCGGCGATGGCGTTCCTGTAAACGGCGAATGTGTAATGACTGGTTCCCTGGTTTAGAGCAAATTGCGCAATTATAGCAAAACCAGAGAAACCGAATTGAAGGAGAATGACGGCCAAATATATCTTTGCTTGATCAAAGTGCTTCATCACCATTTTGTAATTTTAACCTCCTCGTAAATTTTGTTTCTGTGTGTATAATTAATTAAGGATATAGATTTATATATTTCGCTTATACACTCTGCAGATATAGAACTATGTGAGTGTGAGTAATAATTCATGTGTGCAATTGTTGTTGTGCTTATATAGTGTTGTGTGGTTGCATGGAATATTTTTTTTAGAACAAGTAATTATCACTGTAGGAGTATTGCTATTAATTTCCACGAACCCAGCATGTACACATATCGATAGAATAGAATAGATAAATGGCATCTTTTGAACTGACTCTTCTCATTGACCGGCTGACCCAAAGGCGAGCGAGCTTTTGTTGAAGATTTTATTTGTTTGTATCAGGCCGGGCAATAGTAATAAGTACTACTGAACAATATCGATCATGATTTAATATTAATATATATAACTAAATATATTATATTATATAATTTGATATAAATATTACTGTGTTGTTTATTTCAGTGTGGTGGTACGGTAGAACGTGGAATTTATGGACATTTCGATTTTCTTCAATCGAATTTAATTTCACAGATGATTTAACTAATTATTATATATCAGAATTACAATATATTAAAAGATTGGAAAAAGTAAAAATAATAGAGCAAAGCAGCATCATGACTTGGAACGTAGAAATTTCACTAATAAGAGAATCTAGAGGCATGCGTGAACTAGCACAATTTCGAATCAATTCTGTATATAAATATGCCTATAGTAGGACTAATTAATTTAGTGGTGATTAGAACATTATTGGATCAAACTTACATAGACCTGGTTCATAGTGAGAACTATGGACCAAGTGGTCTTGATTGGTCAAGGTCCCACCTCAAAGTCACCATCATGCTTTAATAATTTAGAAATTGGATAAATAACTTTTCAGAATTAGAATTTGACCCCATAAGTAATCTAAATTTTCATTATCGGGACCCCAATCTGGGAATAGTCCATTACGACCATATCAGGCCCAGCATGCTTTCGTACAAACAATTAAAACATAACCGTAAAAGATACCTCCTTTTGACCGTATCACCGTCGGGTATTCTGCCAGGTTTTACGAAGACTCCTCGCCCTCAACCACTCGATCGCAACCGATGGTTCTGCAACAGCTCCTTCAACGATAACCAGCACAACCCTGGTTCGTTTCCTACTCCAGGTGTAAGAGGTGACTTAAACGGAAAGTTTAAAAGATTGACATCGACGTACTCAGGCGAAAGCAAAGATCTTATTTATTTATGTGGAAACTTAGTTATTACAATACACTCATATCTCCCTTTTGAGAGGAGTAACCTGTTTAGCTACTCATGGTAGCTACGACTCTTTTGTACATACACTCGCAAACTAAAACAATATAACTGGAATTAAACACTCGAGAATTTGAAGACAAAATTAAAAGACTTAGACTGTTTACAGACTCTCTTGTTTTTTGTAAGAAAATAGTGGTGAAGACTTGCTTTCCTCTGTTTCCTTATGCTTGTTTATATAGGCCGAGTTTCGGATTTGAAATCCGGACTTCAATAATATTCTCTGGTGGAATTGACGTGTTCCACTTGCACCTGTGGTCCCTCCCTGGTGGTGGAGGTTGTCCTGTCTTGATCACATGGCTGCTTCCTTATCTTCTGAGTCACGTGGTCCCTCCATTATTTTAGTGGAGGCTTTCTCGTACGTTCACGTGGGTGGCCCTGGTTTTTCAGCTGTCCAAGTCCCTCACATGGCCTCTTGTTCTTTTTCAGCAAAAGTGGTCCCTTTACCAGCACGCGGTATCTTTCCCTTTTTTGAGGGGCCCCCTTTGTCAAATCCTGCTTTGTCCCGTTTCATCGGGAATCCTTTTCCGAAAAGTGGCTCCCTTTGATCGGGACACTTGTCGCAAATCCGTTCATTCCATCGCCCGGCGTGTATCATGTTGCAAACCTTCCGACGTGTTTCGGCGGTCGCCGGGATCTCGTTTCTCCACAACATTTGCCGCTTCTTCTCGAACGCGGTTTCAGCAAAATCTGTGGTGTGGTTGGTCATGCTGTTGAGCATGAATGATCCGTTCTCATTATTGTGAAATAATTTGAACGAATACTTGACTTTGTCCATCTCTGTGAGACAGACCCAGAAACCCCACGCCCTTGTTGTTGAGATTTCGTCTTCGTTGATTGGGGAAATCAGACAAAGTTCCTTGGGTGGCGGTTTGATGAATTCCATAGCTTTCGTATTTGGTCGTTGTATCTTGATGAAGTGAAAGCTTGGTTGGAATCCTTTTCCTGCAATCTCCGGTGCTGCTGAGATAAATTTTATCTCCAAAGTATCACCTCTTGCAAGGGTATTATTCATACTCCACGTTTCGTAAACGTTCCTGTAGATCCATCCTGGTAATTTTGAAATCTCCAGGAAACTCGGTGATGTGGTAAATACTGAGGCTAGACAGCCAAAGTCGAACCACTCTTGTATACTTTCCGGTTTTGATCCTGGCAGTGCCCAGATCCTCGGGTATTTTCCGGACCAGTCGGCCACGGACTTTCCAGGAATTAATCCTGTTCTCGTGTGTAGTTTTTCCCAAGTTCTCTGATATTCCATCAGGGGTACTCTAGGCTCGTTTCTTATCTTGGATGATCCCGAATGGGGTCTAAGACTAATCTCGTCCTCTTTCCTAGAAGAGGTATTCTGGGATTCAATCGGGTTTTTCCCTCTTGAATCAGACTTGTCTTCTTTCTTTGAAGAAGTATTCTGGGATTCCGTCGGGTTTTCCCCTCTTGAATCAGACTTGTCTTCTTTCTTTGAAGAAGTATTCTGGGATTCCGTCGGGTTATCCCCTCTTGAATCAGCTCGTTTATCAGTGTTTTCCTCGAAAGGATCACTGCTTGGTCCGATTTTACTCGGATCCTCAAACTCGTATGTATTAGCCTGTATCTCCACATTAAGTTTAGACGTGGAGGCATCTCGTGATAGGGGTACCGTAAGGCCATCCCATAAACTCGTGCTACCCAATAAAGTTGCCTTCATCGAGCTTTGAACCCTGATAAGGTCCCTTTCTTGAACATGACCGGAGGCCCGAGCATTGATTGTCAGGCCGTCAATCGCTTTTCGGAGTTCCTCCAGGTTATCCCTGTGGTGTCTCCATCTCGTAAGGATGGTGTTGGCTTCACTTGCCTCCATCCCTAGTCAGAAAATCTGCAAGAACATTCTCATGAGATTTAATGATTTGAACATCAAAATTATAATATTGACATTCAGCTTGCCATCTTAATAACCTAGCTTTCTCAGGTTTGCTTTCTATCTTATTCTTTAAGAAAGCCTTGACGCTAGTATTATCAATCTTAAGAGTGAATTTTTTAGCTAGTAAGAATAGAGGCCATTTTTTGAAGGCCCTTCGAACTGCAAAGAATTCCTTCTCGTTGATGTGCCATCTTGCTGCCTCGTCTTTCGAAAAGAGACCGCTGCAGTATCTGCATGGCACTTCTCCTTTCGGCTCGACTTTGGTAAGAACCGCCGCCCACCAGTGGTCGCTCGCATCCGTATAGAGTACCAAATCATCTTCGTCATTGGGGATTGCAAGCTTGGGGAGATCTTGACAGATAGCTTTAAGCTTTTGTACTGTCTCCTTGTGTTCATTCTTGTTCCACCACGCCAGAGGATCTTCTTCGTAGTTCCTCTGAATCTTTGCCTTGACATCTTCAATTGAAATCTGTTCTTCATTGGTGATGTCAATATGAGGACTTGGTTCAAGGCTGGCCTTGAGGATCTCGATCGTTTCATCTCTGATCCTTTTGGTCTTTTGTCCGCCTAAGCTTTCATTCCTAAGCTGTAGGATTGCCTTACCATACTTCCTCTGGTCTTGCATTTTTGGGTGTAGAAGTCGTCCTTCATCACCACGCTTGCTGCGAAATTGAATTTGGCAGTCTGCGGTGAAACGCTTGCGTCAATCGTTGCACCAAGATCTTATGATCACAAGTGGTTGTGAGAATAAGACGTCTTGTCTCATTTTCCTGTGTAAAACGTTTGAACGTTTGTAGGAAATTGTTGCCGAGCAAGATATCGGCTCCGGTATCATGGAAATAAATTGGGGGCGTCTTCACTTTGTACCATGGGGTACCACCTGCTCCACCAATTAAAATTTCAGCCTGTTTTATTCCTCGTCTGAAGATGATGATCTTCTTCGAGAAATCTCTTCCTGCAATTGCCGGTAAATCCTCTCCGATTTCTCCGGGGAAGACTCCTGGTTTTGCTGTGCAAATTCCTGCTCCTCCGTCGATATACGCCGCAAAGTATTCGGCCCGATATTTCTCGTATAACATCCCAACGGAGATGTAGATTGAGAATGGACTGGTGGTCATTTGAGTCGATATCTTTTCCCCTCCACCGTGAACTCCATTCCTTCCGGCACCCTTTCCCAAGGTTTGTGCTCCTCGAGAAAGTTGATTCCTAGAACAAGTTGTTCTGGGATCTTTCCTGCACGTCCATTGATAGTGAAATCAAGTCCACCTAGCTTTAGGGTTCCCTGATACCTACCAACAAATGGCTGCTTGAGATAATACAATGCGTCGCATGGCAACGTATTATCTTTCTGAGTGGTGTCGAAGATGACTTCGACCTCTCCCCATCCTCCTGGACATTGGAGTTCGCCTTTGGTCGCGAATTTCTTTGGTTCAATCACCACCTCCATAATTGGTTTCTTTCCCCAGGTGAGGCTTTGCATCCTGTTTTCCCGGAAAGAGACCGTTCTTGGCTCGAATCTTTGGCTTGTATCTTTGCCAAACACTGGTTGGTCGCGGATTATTAAATCCATCTCATGAATATGTGGCAGGCTGGAAATCTCTGGCCTGACTGCATGTGCGACCTTTTCGAAGATCTCCGGTATCTCAACAAACTCATTCCTCTGGAAGAGATCTGAATGGTGAGTATTTGAGAGTGCGTAGGAGATGCTGTAGGTAATGGAGTAAGGACGATTTCCTTCCTTCATTAACTCCTTGTTTTTGAAGTCCTGATGTAGGGTTAGGACTCTACTGAAATCTCTATCGGCTAGGTTAAAGGCGATCTTTGGGTAGATGTATGTCGCCACCTTTCCTGCAAATAGATTTCCTGAAATTCCTCCGAGACAGGCATCTCGTAGGTTCTGGATTCTTCGATCAAAGACGGCGATATCAATTGGGGAATTGATTCCTTCTTTGAACGTGGCTTTGAGCAGAATTCTTATGGCTCCGATATGGATCCATGACATCTTCTGCGCAATCTCTGGCTTGAGCCTTTTTAGTTCCTCTTTGATTTCGTTCATAGGAACAAGCTGCATTTCCATCACATTGCTGGTTAGCTCCATTGGGATAGCAATCTCTCCCGCTGTAACCTTGTAGATGATGTGATGTTTCCTCCTTCTGAAGCTTAGCTGAGCTAAGGTTCTTTCCATTTTTCCGATGGTGAAACCATCGTAGATTCTCAACTTTGGATCTTCTCGCATAATTCTCATCAAGGCCTTGTGAGAAATGCTGGTTTGTGAGAAAAATCCTGTCCTGTCTTCTTGAACTTCCTGATGGAAGATTTCCTCGTCTTCAGTCTGATTCTGATTCAGATTCTGAAGACTCATCTGGTCCTTCGTCTTCCTCATATATACTTTCGTCTGAAGGGATATCTTCAAACCGGTATACCTGAACAAGGTCCTGAAAATAGACAGCTTCTTCGAACTCTGGCGTAGCCTCGAACTGTCTAACACCTCTCTTTTGGTTTTCAGGACAATCCGTTGAGATGTGTCCTTTGGCCCCGCACGTCCAACAGTTACAATCCTTGAAGCTTTCATTAGCACGTGTTTGTGCTCTCCTGAAAGTTCGCCTTACTGGTGGTCTGCTGGTACTCCCTTGACTGGAAGACGTCCTTCCACGGCTGGGTCCTGGTCTCTGCCCCGATTTGTAACTTCGGGCTTTTTGTTTTGACCAGAATCTTCTGGGTTTCCACGAAGATCTTCTGGTAAACTTGCTTTTGTGCTCATAGGGATGATCCCTATGCTTTTTCCTCTTCTGATGTCTCTCTGGTGCTCCAATGACTGTTGGAATGTCATTATCGTCGCAGCAAAGCCGGGCTGATTTATTGATACGTTTCAGCCTCTTGAGATTCTTCTGGATTGCTGCCCTCTGGCACCATTCACTTAATTTGGCTTTGAGGAAAGACATCCTTTGAGCCACCGTGTCAATCCCAATGGGAGTGTACTCTTGTAATAACATTTCTCGCCACGGGCTTGGTATTTTGGCAAAGAACAGAGGAATCGCCGTTCCTTCACTCATTCGGCTCTTCCAACGGAACTCGGTGAACAATTTGATGTATAAATCGACACTACATATATCATGTAGCTCCAGGCTATACAGCGCTTGTTCGTATCGCTTGACTTTCTCCTGGTCTCCTCCTCCGGTCTGGGGATCCACAAAGTATCCTTCTCCGATGAAGTAGATTTTGAAAAGCCTCGCCATTCTATCAACGATGTCTTTGAGAGACTCTCCAGATAGGACTCCATTCTTAACTTCTGGAGTTCCATGTTCCCATCCGATCTTGACCGAACCTTCGAGACTCATCTGTAACATCATGATGAATCCTTCTTTGTCAAGTTCAAGCGTCGCCGCCGCAATTCTCATTGCTGCTGCCCATTCATCGATCAGGGCTTCGCGGTTCTTGAAATCCAGAATATCCAAGTTGAGCATGAGCCCATACGGGTGAATTGGATCGAGTTGAGATCTTCCGTATGGTGTTCCGTGAACATCTGGTCTTCTGGCTCTTGCTCGAGTTGGAATACGATTGTACATATTCCCCGCAACAAAATCATGCTGGTGTGGCATGGCTTCTTCTCGGACTGGCTCTTCCCGAATTGGATCAAGATTAGGGATGGAAGATCCGGCACCTTCGGTAACCGTTGATTGTCCCGGTGGAGGACCTTGACTTGATTGCCCTGGTGGAGGTCCTTGACTTGGCACAATAGCACCAAACGTCTGCACGTTTTCCAGGCTGAGGCCTGAAAGTGATTCCGCCAGATCGGCAAGGTCTTGCCCAATCTCGAAGTTGAAATCATCAATCCTGAATCTGGACATGATCTTACTTCGTGCTCGGTTCGCCACGTATACGTGCAATCAACTTCTCGTTTGTGGTCAATTCTTTTTTGACCTCAACAGCTTTGCCCTTCTGGTGCAGTAAGGGCTCCCTTCGAAAGATGGTGGTAACCATCCAACTTTCCTTCTTTCGGACGACCTTGGCATAGTTTCCAAGCTCTTGACTCGTTGCTGGATATCTTGTAAATTCCCCAAGATCTCCTTCTGTCGTCGAGACATGGCTTCAAGCTTGTCTCTGATTTCCTGTATCAGCTCGGGCACATAGTGTTGGCGATTACCATATGCTTGCACCGTCTTCTGAACTTCCCTGAGGTCTTGGGATAGCTTGGAGCTATCTGGCACGAGCTCGTGGAAATCTGGCAAAACTAGATTACTCATGAAGAACGGTTATTACGTTCAGTGATTAATCTATTAATTCTCGCAATACTAGCCAAGAGACCATTAACTCTAATGAATTTGACTCTAATGGCATGTATATCGTCTGGTCTATAACTAGCTAGATCATCTAACTTAGTTATCAAGATCTGGAGTTCTCGTTCAAGTGTAATACCAGGCATACTAGAGGCTTAGTATTGAACTTTGTTTCTTGGCTTTTTCTAGGCTAATATTCAAAAGCTTGACGCTTTCCAGCCTTTCTTCCTTGATAGAACACGTATATCCTATTTGTTCTAAGTCGCAACAAAGAACGTCATGGTATTTAATTTCCGTTTCCTGGAAATCACGGTATCTCGTAAAAGCGATAATTCGCTTTTTGATACTTGTACAAGCATTACCCTTCATAGGGAACTTGATTGGGGAATCCCAAATGTCATCCATAACTGGATCACTCATGTTTTTTGAAAAACTCCCCCCAAAAGGTAATAATGAGTTGTAATAAATAAATAAATAACCACATAAAATAAATAAACCATGCTCTGATACCATTTTGGATGGTCGAGATAATTAGAAAATTTAACGAAAACTTATTGGGGATCTTATTATAATTATTACCAAGTGAAATATCCGATTCATTATCCTTAAAACTTTAGGGACTAATAGGCAAATATCCTGACAAATATGGACCGCATGGTCCATACTATTCATATGGACCTGGTCCATATAAGTTTTTTCCATTCAAAGTCATGTAGACTATATAGTATATATATATATATATATATATTGGATTTTTCAAAACCCAATTGCAAATAAAATATTTCTAGCTAATTATTTTTTCTTGGTGAGACTGCAGTAAATCGCTTCTTATGATATGAGCTTCCGCGAGTCCACGTCGTCGAGTACTAGGTAGTCTTGTGTGAGCTCACTCTTTTGACCAAACATACATACATGACAAAAACAAATTAAATAACATGGAAGAAGACCTCCTTGTGTTGACCGCGGATTTAGAGAACTATTTCGTTATTTCGTTTTAGCAAATATAGGCATGCATGAAATCATCCACTCTGTTTTGAAATCCTATCAAAAAAAAAAAAAATCATCCACTTTTTAAGAGAATCTTTGTATCTTCCTAAGATATAACGTAACACATCGGTGAAGGTTCTAGCGGCGTTCCTTTGTTTTGCCCATAAAAATGAGACGATGCAGCGGGAAGCCTGAAAAATAAAGTTTTTCAGGATTTGCAACTTGTTGATCCCACAGGCAACCGTGAATATAATATGGATGATCAAGAGATCGTTGATTTGGAAAGAATTTGATGAAATTAGATGTAACTCTCAAGTTAATCAAAAAATCGAAACGCCTTTCTTGCAAAGAAGAGTTACATCATAAACGCCGCACATATATTAACTGAAATTAATAAAAAGACTTTTAGCATAAATGAAAGTAAAGATTTTTACTAAAAATGATGTTTTATTCAGCGTTGCAACTTTAGAATCTTTCTAAAATCATGGTTGCAAAATGATGTAAGTTTTTGCGTCTTGCTTAGGTGCTCGATTTCCATTTCAAGAAAATGACTATTTCTTGTGGAAAACGTTCTCTGCCGAATCCTTATAAATTTCTCTTGGACTTTTTGTTGGTTGTTTCCAACAACGTCTTGAAATCCCCCTTTTCGCGCTTCATTTCTTCTTCGTCGAGTGAGAACCATTCGCCACGAATTTAAAGCATATTCTAGAATCAAGATTTATCAACACAAAAAAAAACTAATATTAGCAAGGTGAAAACACGAAAGTCTTGAAGATGAATAGATTTGTAGTACCGAAAGTTGTGAACAGCGTGTTCGTTTGTATCATCAACTACTATCAAGTCTAAATTCTTTCTTGGCTCGAAAACCTCCATAGGATAATCTTTTGGGTCAACCTCACAATTTTTTCGACCTTTCAGCCGTCTTCCACGGGTGTTACAGTCACCTTTATTTCGCATCCCACATTACCCGTAAAAACATTTGAAAGGTTAATTTCATCTTTTTGTTGGCGAAATAATCACAACTATATCCTAGGCAACATTGTTTGTGGGCTTTATTTCGGAACATATGCATTAATGTTGTTGAGGTATGAGAGCTCGACCCAGAAAAGCAATGTCGATTGGGTAAGTAGGTCCATGATATAATCAAAAGTAATAAATAAGTAATTAGATGTATAGATAATACTCAAGGTACACACTTGAGAAGATGTACATGAAACTTGAGAAGACCAAACACAATTTATAAAAGGTGAAAGAACAAAATAGGTCGTTTTTTACTTGTAGTAACGTAGCATTATTCAGTCGGCGTTTCAGGATTTCCTAATTGTTTCGAGCGAATTTGTGTTCTTCTTCTAATAAATATGCAAATATTTTACCTTAAACCTTTCAGTTTCGTTAAATTAAGTTATTGCTTTTTTTTTTTATTGTGACACGAAAGAAGTTAAAGCTCACCAAACAACATCTATTGCAAATGGTGTAGTGATGTAGAAACTCGTTGAATAATAGAGACTAGCAGTACTTTCTATTGCATATAGAGAGAACCATTGGAGTTACAAGTTTCAATAAAAGAATAAATTAACAGTATATTGTCGATAGTTTGAGAGCATCTTAACAATATCTATTTTACCGATATATAGGCCACTTTTTGTTTGACATCAAATGTATTAATTAGTTAGTTAATTAAAGAATAAAATTTCTCTTCTTAATTAGACAATGTTGTTTTCGGGTATCGTGTTTGGGATGACATCTTCACCGTTCGCTTTCAAGTCTCCCGACGAATGATTTGCATCCAATGTTTGTTGCTGGTGAAGTGGTAACTCAGGTCCAACTTTTGTTGCTTCTCCTTGACCTTTACTTGTACCCCAAACGACTAGATAAAGGCCAATAACAATCACACCAGCTCCTATAATCCTGAAATAATTTTGATTCTTGTCAATTAGTACGTTATGTCATAAAATAATTATTATATCATATGTTTTTATAGAGATGAAGAAGAAGGAAAAATCAGAAAACACTTACTGTCCAACATATAATTGGTCGGCGAAAATAAAAGAGCTCAAGATTGCAGTGATGACCATGCTCAACGGACTAAATGCAGTAACAAAAACTGGTCCTTTTACTTTCATTATCACCCCCGAAATATAGTAAGTAACTCCTGAACTAATGACTCCCTGCAACAAAAAAGTCACTATGTGAGTAACAAATATACTTTAATTTGTTTTGTGAAAATATAGTCATCATTTTGTAATGTGTGTGTGTGTCCGTATATCTTACCCCGTATGCATAAGCTAAAAGTCTAGAATTTAATCCGATGGACCAGATTGCAAGATTGCCCCTCTCTACTATGAATGTGAGTACTGTGCCTTGTAGTGCTCCAGATGCACAAAGCATTGCGGTCAAGGAAAGTCCAGCAGGATAGGACTTCAATGTGACTACCTGTTTAGAAAAATCAATACGAATTGATTAATTGTTTGTTTTGTAAACACTATTAGAAAGAAAATAATGCTTTTGATAATGCTGTTTTTTGCCGAAACTAGTAGATGACTTCCAATTATTTCTTAAACACGGTTCGATAAACAAGTGAACGGAACAAGAAATATGTCTAACCTGGAGAATAAAAAAGAGGGAATATCCAATATTTCCACCTACGATCATGAGTGCTCCTCTTATGGGATTTTGATGATCTTGTCCGGCACTAGGAGAAGGCGCGTTACTGGAAGGATCTTTTGTCCATGGTAATCCTAATACAGGGCCTGCAAAAAGTGTGATTACCATTGCCCCACCAACAGTAACAATAGTTCCTATGATCTTCGACTGACTATGCATTTTTCGGATGTTCACTTTCTCAACCCTGCAAGAATAAGACAAAAATGAGTACATTCATATTGTAGAGTTCCACGTGCACGTAAATGAAATAATGTGCATGTCAAGGGATCAAATAAAAGAGATTATATTACCTTAATATCCACGCCATTATAAAAGTTATGGCAGGAATAACGTTGGATATGGCCGAAGTAAAAGTAGCCGTTGTCTGATTCATTCCAGCGAAGAACAAGTTCTGACCTATAACAGGACTGTAACAAAGACAAGATATCACGCGTTAATATACGCAAGTTTCTCGCACATGAGTATAATAAATATATATTTATATAGAGAGAAAAATACTTACTCTAGTAAGCCGAGCAACATGATCTTAAAGAAGATGCCGAAAGTCATCTTTGGCCTAATTTTCCTGTTAAACAAACAAACAGTTTCATTATAAATTAGCATCAAGAACTTTAGTTTAACCTCATCAAAAAAGAACTTTAGTTTAACAAATTGGAGCAGTTGATATTTTATATCGAAACAGGGAAGGTTAACTAGTATACGTAATGATGAGTATATATATGTACGTACCTCTCCAATACAAAAGCAAAAGGGGCGAAGACGAGAGCGGCAATGGCGTTTCTGTAAACGGCGAATGTGTAATGACTGGTTCCCTGGTTTAGAGCAAATTGTGCAATTATAGCGAAACCGGAGAACCCAAATTGAAGGAGAATGACAGCCAAATATATCTTTGCTTGATCGAAGTGCTTCATCACCATTTTGAATTTCTGTTATACTATGTAAATTTTGTTTGTATTTTTTTTCTTTGTGGGTATGGATATATATATTTCCCTTATACAGTACTCTACGATTTGCAGGTATATATAAGACTATGTGAGTGTGAGTGTTAACTATTAATTCATGCGTTGTGCTTATATAGTGTTGTGGTCGCATGAAATATTTGAATAAACGTAGGAGTATTAACTTCCACGAACCCACATGCACACACCTATATATGGCATCTTTTAAAATGACCCATAACATTGACCGTCTGACTCAATGCAAAGCAAGGTGAGCTTTTGTTGAAGTTTATATTTGGAGGTATCAGGCCAATGAGTGAACATCATGTTTTAATATTAATATATATATATATATATATATATTATATAATATTGTCATGACTTATATTGTTATTTGATTGGCTATGGACTTTTCATTTTTCTCAATCAAATTTAATTTCACAGTTAATGTAACTAATTATACTTCAAAATTACATATTTAAAGATTAAGGCGAAAAAAAAGTAAACTGAATTTAATAGAGGAAAGGAACGTAAAAATTTCTTGACTAGTAATAAGAGAATCTCGGTGACATGCGTGAACTAACACAAATTGGAATCAATTCTCTCTAAATACAATTAAAAAGCGTAGTGTGTGTGTGTATATATATAGGACTAATTAAGTAATTTTGTGGTGAGTAGTGGTGACTAGAACATTATTATTATTATTATTCAAAGTCATGTCGAATATGCATATATAGGATTTTTAAATAAACCAAATAAAATCTTTCTATCTATTTCTCTTGAGACTGCTGATCATGATCAAGTAAATTGCTTCATCACGTGATGATCAGCTTCCGCGAGTCAACGTCGTCGAGTACTAGTAGTCTAGTGTGAGCTCACTTTGTTGACCAAACATGACCAAAATATATAATATAGAAAAATACCTTCATTCCTATGTTGACTGTAGATGGTAGAAATTTCAGCTGAGAGAAAGTATTTCCTTATTTAGGTCATTGGTTTAATTTGTAGCACGGCACTTATTCGTTTAGGCACTGATGATCAATCTTTAATTTATATACATGGCCTAGCCAGTGGCCTATTCAGGAATCGAAGACGAGGGGGGCTAATTTTTTTTTTTTTTTTGGAGAATATGAAAGAAAATAAGAGAAAAAGTCGAAATAATAAGTGAAGAAAAAATGTTGTTTTGAACCGTTTTTTTTTGTTGAGATTTTAGAGAAGATGAATACGTCAATAAGTTTTTTTTATTCATCTTTTAGGTTTTAAACAAAAAAATCCACTAATAAATAGGTTTAGATAACCGTATCAATAACCAAACAAATGTATTGCAAATTTACTTTTTCAAATATACATTGGTCAAAGTAAATATTAAAGACTATATTATAGTTTTTTTTAGATTTATTTGGGCAAAAAACAAAAAGCTAATTTTATTTACGTATTAAGAAGCTAATATTTTCTTTACAAATATGAGAATTGCCATAGATATATAAAGATCTTATTTGTACTGATCTTTTTAATTCTTTAGGCAATATAATCATGCTGATTGAAGTTAATCTCCTCCTTCTCTTTCACTAATTAATACATATATATATATACGTTGATTTTTTGATTAAGAACTCTGATCAGGACAAGACTATTTCTCATCTTCGGCTAAAACACAAATAAAATTCACGGGCTTCTCGCGAAACTCCCACGTATGTTATGTTAACAAGAAGCTTCGATATTCCGCTTAGAAAAATAAAAGGACATACTATACTATATGTACTTTATCTTTCTGTGTCGACGTTTTACAGACACACCGCCTCCAAAAAATAAATGGGATAAAGGTGGTTTGTAATTTTTCATTTATTTTGACAAAGGACACTACAAGATTTTGGGCTCATTCCCGACCGGAAAATCCCGACCAGATTTCGGTCGGTATCGATCGGGACGACTTTTTTCGACCGATATTCGGTCGGGTATTTTTAAGAAACAATTTTCGACCGAAAATCGGACGGGAAAAGGTATTTCCCACTGCAATTCGGTCGGGACTAATATTCCCGACCGAATTGCGGTCGAGAAACTCTGGGCGGGAAATTTCCAGCCCAGGGTGTAGCCCTAATCTCGGCCCAGTTGGGCTGCGCAGCAGGGCCGAGACTTCCCGACCAAATTTCGGTCGGGAATGGTGTCATTCCCGACCAAAATTCGGTCGGGAAACCTCTTCATTTTCACACTCACCATTTCTCTCTCCCCCCTATTATTGCCGACCGCCTTCCCCTTTTTCGCGACCGATTTTTCGTCGCCACTTCCGATCCGGTAAGTTTTTTCGCTTTTTCTTGTTTTTTTATATTTTATTTAATGTTTTAATATTAATTATTTATGTTATATTTAATGTTTTAATATTAATTATTAATGTTATATTTAATGTTTTAATATTAATTGTTATATATTGTAGAAATTGTTAGGATTTAATTAGGAAATGCCTTTACGAATTGTTAGGCTTTGGGAAAATGTTAGATTTTTATGCCTTTAGGAATTGTTAGGCTTTAGGAAATGTTATAGTTTTATGATTTTAGTAATTATTTATGCCTTTAGGAATTGTTAGGCTTTGGAAAAATGTTAGATTTTGATGCCTTTAGGAATTGTTAGGCTTTAGGAAATGTTATAATTTAGTAATTATTTATGACTTTAGGAAAAATATATATGATTTTTATGTGTTAATTTATTTATTAGGACGTTAATTATGAGGTATTTATGTTATATTTAATGTTTTAATATTAATTATTTATGTTATATTTAATGTTTTAATATTAATTGTTAGATATTGTAGAAATTGTTAGGATTTAATTAGGAAATGCCTTTAGGAATTGTTAGGCTTTGGGAAATGTTAGATTTTTATGCATTTAGGAATTGTTAGGCTTTAGGAAATGTTATAGTTTAGTAATTATTTATGACTTTAGATAAAACTATATAACTTAGTATTGATTAAATTTAGGTCATCTCTATAATTTGAAAAATTCTAACTTAGATGCTTTTACTTAGTCCGTAGCACTTTCATCGACGACATGTCGTCCCGTGATAGCGATCGTGGCCAGCCCTCGAAGAGAGGGCGTAGTGGTCCATCGAGCACTCCATCGAGTACTCCACCTACTAGTCCATCGAGGATAGGTCGTCCTCTACGGCTCATTCATTCTGGTGGTGCACCAGCCGATCCTGTCGATGCACCTGATACCGATCTTGGCGGGTCCCCTACTTCTTTACATCCACATAGGCGTACTATCGAATCGAGCGGCGGTACTCCACCAGATCTAGTACTACCATTTCAACTAGATGATGATCACGTAGCATCGACGCCATCGTCATCATCTTGGCCATCGTCATCATCGAGGCCACCGTCATCATCGAGGCCTACGACACCTAGGCCACGCTCTACTGAGTCTACACTGGCGGGTCCTAGTACTTCTTCCCCTGTAGACGATGCCAGTGCAGGATCATCTTTAGCGACGCAGCAGAGACCGGGCCGAGGCATATCGAGAGGGCCACAGGTTCCAGCTGACCGTAGAGCCCGTCGTAGGGTCGAGCTGGACCCGCACGGCGTATCTGTTGATGGGAATAAGATAGCGACGACGATTACCTCGATCATTATGGAGTTTATGAAGACGTGTATTCCTTCATACACCGAGGTCGATCCAGAAGTCCAGGGACAGATGTGGGCTAAGTTTAAGGTGAGATTTTGAAAGTTTACTAAATATATATACATAGTAAGATTTTTATTTAATGAAACCTTATTTAAAAACCTTATTTAATAGCAGAACATATACTACATTGATCCGACTGACATGCTTCAGGCACATTCAGCATACGAGATGAAGGCTAAGAAGTGTTACAAGGAAATCATGTACAATGCGAAGAAGAACTATTACGACATGAAGGATGATCCGCGATTTTTTTGGATTCTTTCTAATATTAGTTCTTTTTATTTTCTTTTCTTTTTGAAAAGAAAATGGTGTTTGAATTATTTACACACATGAAAAAAAAACAAGCGATCCAAAATCTAGAGCACAACTACCTCAAAATCAAATCGAACAAATTATCGTTTTCAAAGAAATAAAGACAATTAAAGTAGGTAACCCAAAAAGCTCTTCTCGCTCAGCTTTTTCAGGTCATTGTGGCCTCTAAAAATCGACGGGTCTGGAGAAGCATCTGGATTTTTGTGTTTTGAGAAATCTGGTCAGTTAGGAATAACATCTTCTTTAATGGCAAATGTCCATCCATTCACTACATCAGGGAGACGATTAAAGCAAAAACTCGGAGTTGGTTTAAAGCCAGGCATCACAATTTGTCCTATTCTTTTTCTGAGTGGTGTACTAATCCTCTCTCATGTACTTTTGATTGATTTTTTTGGAGTATTACGTATAATCCATTAATAATAATTCTCCTTTACCGAAAAACAAAGTAAATAAAGACAAGGATTAACACATCAATCATAAAAGAAGAAAGAGAAATTCACAATGTTTGCGATTTGCCCAACACCAAGTTTCCACTTGAATAACCCAAAAAATTCAAGAAGTATTGAGAACATCCTTCTGAAAAGTGAATATGTTTCGCAACTTCCTCCAAGTTCTACTTTCTTTTATACATCTTGTCTGTTATTCTTTTTAAAAGTGATATATATATATATATATATTAATTTATTTCTCAGCGTAAAATATTTGAATACGCCGCTCAATATATAAAAGTCATTTGTCCCTCTTTTTTTCCCTAAAGGATTAGTTTAGTGGGCGTATGAAGAAGCCGGTGGAATAGTTTGTGGCTCTTTGTCTTTTGGGATATTAGAAACAGAGTTTGTTTTAACGGATTGCAACCAAAACTTGATGATGTTACGGAGACCATTAAGGCTAAGGTGTGGAGTGGTGTATTTCACCCCTTTCTTGTACCATAACCTGACCTTTATTTGGGAGTACTCCTTGTTCTTCATTATTAAATAAAATCTATCCTTACTGATAAAAAAAAGGAACATAATTAATTTGTGAAGTAATATATATAATTATTGTATGAAACCTATAACGCGTGGGTAAAAGACTGAATGAAGTTCCTTCATCTAGCCAATAGTCAAAGCCGATGTAGCACGTACATACTCAAAATACACCAGGGAACATGTAAAAAGTCATGAGAAGACAAAAGACACCTTAGAAACGACAAAAAAAAAAAACAGAATTTGGAAACATGTCGTTCTTCCTTCTTTACTTAGTAAGGTATCATTTTTTTTTATCAAGCAAGGTAAAATTTATAAAAACATTGGAACAGCCCTTACAAAAAATTGCAAAAGATCACTGTCGCCCCAAAAATCGACACAAATCTATACTATTTCTTACATGTAAGACAAATTTGAGGACTTGTTTTTTTTTGGTAAACAAAGAGATACAAAGCTCTTAGGCACTATCCGACTCTATAATAGAGACTATCTCGAGGGGGAGTGTAGGCATAAAGCATAATTCTCTTCCTCTTAAATATTGTGACTTCGCCAAAAGCATCTACTAGAGTGTTTGATGATCGGGGATCCATCGAAATGCATGGTCCCACGGTTTGTGAATAAGGGCACGACAATCTTCGATCGAACTAAGGCGTGATCGCTGGTCGTCCCAACCATAATCATCTCAAAAGCTTGTTTAGAATCCGTCTCAATTTCTATCTTCCGAACTCTTTTGTCCCACGCGATCTCAAGTCCTCTTTTAAAGGCCTTCACTTCGGCCTCTAACACCATCGGACAATCCAAATGCTCCGCAAAGCCCCAAATCCAGTCTCCTTTGTCATCTCTAAGTACGCCACCCAATGCTCTATGGTTAATTGGTTATGGTCGTGTAGAACGCTTCTGTCCATATAGATTTTCGCCCATCCTATTCTCGGTTTTTCACCTTTTTTGAGTGTTTTAATTTCAGGATTACTACACCAGTCATGAAAGGAAAACGAAAAAACTTTAAGGTTGGCTTTCGCCCATCTCAAAATTCCAGAACGAAGTATAACTTTTTTCATGATCTAGTTGCACCAGCTCTACAATACTCCTAAGTTCATCAAAAAGTTGTTGTTCCCAGACAAAAAACTCCCTTCTCCATTATCTAGTTGAAACTAGAATCGGCATTCACTACAAGACTGGGCGGTCAATAGGGACTGCCCAATAGCGACTCACATGCGGTCGCTGATCTTCAGCGGCTGCTGAAGGCAACAACGATCGCATTTGAGTCGCAAATTGCCCATTAGAACAACAACGACTCAAATTGAGTCGCTGTTGTCCACATGGACTTTTCGTGACTCAAATTGAGTCGCTGAAAGTCCATGAGGACTTGGGCCATACATTTTGGCCCGAGTTGGGGCAACACTCGGGCCAAATTGTGGGCCAAAATTAGGGCCCCAATTGCCCTAATTTTGGCGGAAGACATCAGCGACCGCTATGCGGTCGCTGATTCTTCCCTATAAATAAATAAAAAAAATCTTTTTTTATATTGTTCTTCACCCGATTTTTCTAAATTCGACCCGACCCGTTAAATTCTTCACCATCTTCACTCGATTCTTCCAAATTCGACCCGACCCAACTGAAATCATCATCATTAGCAACCAAGATTCGAGTTTAGTGACCCCATTTCAGTCACCATCTCCAATTCTGGCGAATTCTCCGCGTGTCACCGTCGTCGCGTCGCATTGTCGTCACCTCTTCGCCGCGTCCGCACCGTCGTCGGCACGTTAATTTCCATCCATCCGCCTCTTTTTTCCGCGCCAGTTTTCGTCCGTCCGTCCGCCGCCAACTCCAATTCTGGAGAATTCTCCGCGTGTCACCGTCGTCGCGTCCCACCGTCATCACCTTTTCGCCGCGTCCGCACCGTCGTCACCGCGTCAATTTTCGTCCTTCCGTCCGCCGCCGGTGAAAGGTCTGTCGGCCTTTTTTTTGTTTTTTTTTGTTTTTTAATAATTTTGAATTAGTGTTAATTAATTATATTGTTAGATTTTTTAATATTCTTAGATTATTGAAGCATGTTAGATTTTTAGGTTAGATTAGTGAATGATTAATCAAAAAAATTAAATTTGTGAAGGATTTTAGTGTTAATTTGTAATATTATATTAACTAGTGTAGATTATATTAATTAGTGTATCAATAGTTGGTTAGTGTTAATTTGTAAGCTTATTAGTTTGTTAGATTGTTAGTTTAAAGATTGATTAATAGTTAAAAGTGAAAATTAGATTGTTAAATTAGATTAGATTAGTTTATAATTAGATTTTAAAAATTAGATTGTTAAATTAGATTAGATTAGTTTATAATTAGATTGTGAAAATTAGATTGTTGGATTTGAAAACTAGATTGTTAAATTAGATTAGACTAGTTTATAATTAGAGTGTGAAAAATAGATTGTTAAATTAGATCTGATTAGTTTATAATTTGATTATGAAAATTAGATTGTTAAATTAAATTAGAGTAGTTTACAATTAGATTGTGAAAATTAAATTATTAGATTTTAATAAGTTAGATTATTAGATTATATAGATGTTGAATGTTAGATTAAGTGTAATATTTTTATTTAAATGTTCATTTGATATTTAAATGTGATATTCTTATTTTTACAGTATATACATATATATTCAGCATGTCACCACGTAAGACCATTAGCGGTACTGGAGGTGGAGGTCGTAGAGGTGGAGGTCGTAGTGGGGTATCGGGTACTGTTAGTGGTGGGCGAGTTAGTGGTAGTGGTAGTGTTGCCCGTGGAGGTGTTGGGGGTGGTAGTGTTGCCCGTGGAGGTGTTGGTGGTGGTAGTGTTGGTCGTGGAGGTGTTGGTGGTAGTGTTGGCCGTGGAGGTGTTGCTGGTGTTAGTGGTAGTGACGATGTTAGTGATGGCGGCTGTGGTAGTTGTCGACCTATAAAGATTGTCCTATCGGGTCGTCTTGCAGAGCCTAGCGATCCAGCCGAGCCATCCGTCCCGCCACTAGGGTCAGGTGACAGATCTACATCGAGGACACCTGCGTTGTAGCGACAGTTATTTGTAGAGGATGAGGCGGCCGTCCCCAGAGCAGGTGATAGACCCCGATCATCAGAGTCCACAGCATCCCAGCTGCCACGAGCACAAACTTCAGCTTCAGTTGGGACTAACGTGCCCCCATCAGCTGAGTCTGGCAGACTTCAGACTCCACCACCTGTAGACGACACCGAAGCTGGACCGAGCCAGGGGTTGATCAAGACTCCAGGATCGAGCTAGACTCGACCCCCGAGGGGCCCAAGTATAGGGGTTACGACACTTAAACCTGGGTAGAAGAAGAAGGTTACAGAATTGAAGCGGGGTTGTTTTTCTATACCCCCCGGTCATGAGATCGCAAAGACGATCTGTACACTCATTCGACAGTTTATGAGTGACTTTTAGCCCTCCTACTTGAAGGTTCCTGAGGGAGTACGGAATGAGATGTACGCGAGATTTACGGTGAGTTTTTAATTTATTGTTTAATATTTTTTAATTTAGTATATTAAATATAGTGTTTTTCAAATATTGTTTAATTTAGTTTATTAATTTAGTGTATTAATTTATTGTTTTATATTTATCCTTTTTGTAGAATGTCTATGGGATCCGACGGTCAGGTATGGGAGATGTACATAGGGCATACCAGACAAAGGCGAGGGGACTTTACAAGCGTATGATGAACAAGACGAAGGGGCAGTACTTTAAGAACAAAGACAAGGAGAAGTATCAGGGCAAGAAAAAGACGTGGATGAGCGAAACTTTGGAGGCTAAGGCGGCAGCACACTGGGACAACGAAGATCATAAGAAGAAGTCCGCGAAGGGAAAGAAAGCTAGGCGAGGCGGTGTAGAGGACGGCGAGGCGCCCGCCACCTTTTACGGTGGTTCCATTGACTAAGAGGAGATTCAGCGGCGACTGGTATGTTTTTTTTTAAATTAAATATTTTATTTTAATTAAAATTTTAATTTTTAAGATTATTGTTTTTTTTAACATTTCAATTATAAAAAGAATTTTAACCATCTATTACTTTAATAAATTTGAAGGAGAGGAATCAGCGCAACCACGTGCCTATTAGACATGACATGATTTACAAGGCATGTGTCCGGCACTGGCAGAGGTACATGCAGACCGTTGAGGCGGGAGTGGAAGTCTGAGGCGACCAGACTTATTTACGTAAGTATTTTAAATTTTGTAGGCGTTTACCACTTATGAATTCTAATTTAATTTTAAAATTATCTTTGAACTAATTTATCTTTTTAATTATCTTTGAAAATTCAACAGAAGACATACAAGAAGGAATTGAGGAAGAAAAACCCGGACGCCGTAAAAGACAAGGACGTGCTCGAATGGGACGCCGATTCGTGGAAGAAGGCCATAGGGAAGATCAAGAAGGGGAAGGCGCAGGGTATACCGAGCTATGCAGATCTACGGGACTTCGACATGGAGTGCGGTAGGGAGCCAGACTACAGGCAGGAGTTGCTCAGGCAGGTCCAGGAGGAGAACAGAGAGTTGAGGACGACACATGACTCAAGAGTCGACTCACTGATGTCTTGGCTACAAGGTTTTAGAGAGGACAAGCAGCAGACTACATGCCGACCAGTGCGAGAGCTTCTGTCCGACTTGTTCATGGGGAACGCTATTAGGAGCAGAGGCACATTTAGAGTTCCAAGGCCGATACATCCGAAGCCAGATCCTTTTGCTCCAGGTACTTCCACCGCCACCGAGTATGTCGACGATTTTGATACTGATGAGTCAGGGAGTGGTGATGATCTCGATATGATGGTTGATGAGGCAGAGGACCTTGGTGTAGATGATGAGGGCGCTGGTGTTGATGAGGGTGGTGATGGTGTTGAGGAGGATCCACTGGCGACCCTGGATGAGATGTACGATTTGGCGAAGAGTTCTGGTGATGAGGGGGTCGTATATCCGTCTAGTGGTGATGAGGGGGGTCAGTGATCATGTGGCAGGTAATTGTTTGTATTATTTCTTTTGAATTATGATATTCTCATTTTTTGACTATTTCGTTTTGAACTATGGATTTTCCGACTATTTCGTTTTTTGTTTTGGTTATGGTTGTGTTGGTTATGGTTGTGTTCGTTTTCATTTTGGTTATGGTTGGTTTGGTTATGGTTGTGTTGGTTATGGTTCTGTTGGTTCTGAGTGTGTGCGTTTTTTGTTTTGGTTATAGTTGTTTTGGTTATGGTTGTGTTGGTTATGATTGTGTTCGTTTTTCGTTTAGGTTATGGTTGTTTTGGTTATGAACAATATTTGTGATGGAACTAAGGTTGTCAATAGGGACCGTACTAATGTCAATAGGGACCGCAATGCGGTCCCTATTCACATAAATATGTACAGTAGGGACCGCATTGCGGTCCCTATTAACATTAAGTTGTCAATAGGGACCGCAATGCAGTCCCTATTGTCCATATATGTGACCTAATTCCGGTTCTACTAATATTCGTACTTTAAAAAAGATATTTTAAGATGGTTCGAGGTGCCGCGTTGTTTGTTTAGTTCATAATAATCATTGTAATAGTTCAAATAACAATAATTACAACAACGCATTGTAAATCCAAATATTATGTGAGGAGAACGGACCGGTTTGAAGATTCTCTTACTATTTTGTACGACGAATGTCATAATGACAAATTAATTCTATACACATATGTAAGTATAATGATTATTTTATCTAATGATTATACCTCATAATCATATCTATTCTAACATTAGTGAAGTAAAGCATAAAAGCGAATAACATCTACCACTAACTAGTAGCGATTAGGTGTAGAACATGAAATATATATCAGCTTGAACGTTAATAACTCGCTCAATGTCAATCAATCTATTAATTCACACTAAACTACTACGAGGTTGGTTTGACAATCATTTATTACTTAAATTCACATGTTATAATGATTTTGGTTGCTAAGAATCACAAACACACCACCATCAATTAAAAAAATCGATTTTAAAGTGTGAAACTAGTAGGGACCATAATTTGGTCCCTATTGAGTCAATAAGGACCGTTTAACGGTCCCTATTTTGTCATCAGGGACCAAATTGCGGTCCCTATTGACTCAACAGGGACCGCATTGCGGTCCCTATTAATATTCATACTTTAAAATCGATAAATATTATTAGAGACCGCACTTTGGTCCTTATTGAGTCAATAGGGACCGCATTGCGATCCCTATTGACTCCACAGGGACCGCATTGCTGTCCCTTATATTATTCATACAAATCGATGAATATTATTAGGGACCGTAATTAGGTCCCTAAAATGGCAACAGGGACCGCACAACAGTCAATAGAAAAATTTAGTGACCTAAATCCTGTCCCTAATTTTTTTAGTGACCTAAATGCGGTCACTGAATCCAAAAATTTTAGTAGGGAAATTTGAATTTGCCAAAAATTTGAAATTTCACCCTCCCCTCTATATATATATACTCACCGCTCTTACACATCTCATTTCATTATCTCCAAAAAACACCCAACACAAAAACACTATCTTATTTTCCAACATAAACACATTATCTTCTTTTCTCCATAAATCAGCCAACACAAATACTTTTCTTCTTTTTACCAATACAAATCTAAAAAACAAATAACCAACACAATCTTTATTTTTTTTTCTTTTTTTTCACTTTCTTTATTTTACCACTTTCTTTTCTTATTTTTTTTCTCTTGTTGTTTTATTCATTCATTTTTTTTTGTTTTCATTCATATTTTATTTTCTATTATTAGTCATTGTATTCATTTTTTTACATTCATTAATACTTTCATGTCATTATATTAAGTTTTTCTTCATTATTTTAATGTTTTGATCTTGTTAAAATCATAATTTTACAAAAAAAAAACAATAATATTTTGGATTTAATCCAGAATATTATTGTTTTTTTTTTTTTTTCTGGGGGGTCAATAGGGACTGCAATTCGGTCCCTACGTCCCTATTTTTTTTTTTTTTAAAGAAGTAGGGACTTAAAAGCGGTCGCGACTTCATGAAAAAATATAGGGACCACGTTGCGGTCCCTAATTTTTAAGGCAATAGGGACCGCACTGCGGTCCCTATTGATATTAAGTCATCAGGGACCGGGAAATCATCCCGGAAAGCGGTCGCTGATTTCCCGGCCCTTGTTGACCCTCAATAGCGATCGGATTGCGGTCCCTATTGACAAGCGACCGTGGTCAATAGGGAACGCACAATAGCGACCCAGTGGTGGTCCCTATTGACCCCATGTAGTGATTTATGTAATTTATGGATTTTTCCTAATTACTATTTCGCGCTAATTAGTGTGTTTTTTGTACTATTTATCTAAATCTTTTAGCTCTAACTATTCTCTTTCCTTGGCATTACTTTAACTTGTTTGTTATTATGACATGAAAGAAGTTAAGGCTCATTGCGTCTGGTGTTAGGGTATTGGAGCATAACGAAATAAAGACCAACAATAATATCTTTTTCATTACAATGAAAGAACCAGCATAATTACAAATTTCAATAAATGAATAAATTAACTTAATTAATTAGGTGATGGTTCGGCTGCATCCTAACCATATGTATTTTCCCTAAGCAACTTTTTGTAGCATCAAATGTGTAAGTTAGTTAGTTAGTTAATTTATGAATGAATACAAGTTGAAGTTTCTTTCTTATTCAGACAATGTTGTTTCCGGATATTGCCTTCGGGATGATATTTTCACCATCAGTTTTCAAGTCTTTGGACAAATGATCTGTATCTGACGTCGTTTGCTGTTGATGGAGTGGTAATTCTGGTCCAACTTTTACTGATTCGCTTTGACCTTTGCTTGTACCCCAAACGACTAGATAAAGACCAACAACAATCACCATAGCTCCTACAATCCTGAAATAATTTTAATTTATGTCGATGAGCATGTTATGTCATAAAGTAACTATTTTCTCATATGTTTTTGAAGAATAAGGGAATAGAAAACACTTACTGTCCAACAAATAATTGGTCTGCAAAAATGAACGAACTCAAGATTGCAGTGATGACCATGCTCAACGGACTAAATGCAGTAACAAAAACTGGTCCCTTTACTCTCATTATCACTCCTGAAACATAGTAAGTAACTCCAGAACTAATGACTCCCTGCAAAAAAAAAACCGTCGCCCAATGAGAAACAAAGATAATTTTGCTTTGCAAATATATATGTGATCATCCTATTGTAATGGGTGTGTGTGTGTATCTCGGCGTATATATCTTACCCCGTATGCGTAAGCTAAAAGTCTTGAATTTAGTCCGATGGACCAGATTGCGAGATTGCCCCTCTCTACTATGAAAGTAAGTACTGTGCCTTGTAGCGCTCCAGATGCACAAAGCATTGCGGTCAAGGAAAGTCCAGCTGGATATGACTTCAATGTGACTACCTGTTCATAAGTAATCAATACAAATTAATTGTTGTTGTAAAACTATGGGAAAGAAAAACCGTGCTTCCGATGATGCTTTATTTTGTCTAAACTGGTGTGGATGACACAATTATTTCACACGGCCTAAAACATAAAAGAATAAGCAAGAACAAAACGTGTAAGAAATATCTCTAACCTGGAGAATATAAAAGAGTGAATATCCAATATTTCCACCGACGATCATGAGTGCTCCTCTAATGGGATTTTGTTGATCTTCTCCAGCGCTAGGAGAAGGCGCGTTATTGGAATGATGTCTAGTCCATGGTAATCCTATTACAGGGCCGGCAAATAGTGTTATTATCATTGCGCCACCGACGGTAACAATAGTTCCCAAGATTTTCGACTGGCTGTGCATTTTTCTGATGTTCACTTTCTCAACTCTGCAAAAATTAAGATGGAAATCCAATTAGTATATTTATATAGTTCATGTATAGTACCCTATGCAAGCAGATAGAATAATAGTAATAAGTAGTACGATGTTTCATGTTACAAATGGTAGTATACCTTAATATCCAGGCCATTATGAATGTGATGGCAGGAATAACATTAGATATGGCGGAAGTAAAGGTAGCTGTTGTCTGATTCATTCCCGCAAAGAATAAGTTTTGACCAATAACTGGACTGCAACAAAGGAAACATGTAACATGTTAATCCAAGCTATATATATATTATGTGTATATAGAGTAATATTTGTTTACGTGCATGTATATTTACATGTGGATAATATCAAAATACACTTACTCTAGTAGGCCAAGTAACATGATCTTAAAGAAGATGCCGAACGTCATCTTTGGCCTGATTTTCCTGTTAGACAAACAAATGGGTTCGTTATTAATTTTGCATCGAAAACTGTATTAGCTTAACAAATAATCTTGTGTACGCAGAAACACATATATGCAGGAAGCTAAGATATAAGCTAGTAATAGTGAGTAGGTACCTCTCCAATACAAAGGCAAAAGGGGCGAAGACAAGAGCGGCGATGGCGTTCCTGTAAACGGCGAATGTGTAATGACTGGTTCCCTGGTTTAGAGCAAATTGCGCAATTATAGCAAAACCAGAGAAACCGAATTGAAGGAGAATGACGGCCAAATATATCTTTGCTTGATCAAAGTGCTTCATCACCATTTTGTAATTTTAACCTCCTCGTAAATTTTGTTTCTGTGTGTATAATTAATTAAGGATATAGATTTATATATTTCGCTTATACACTCTGCAGATATAGAACTATGTGAGTGTGAGTAATAATTCATGTGTGCAATTGTTGTTGTGCTTATATAGTGTTGTGTGGTTGCATGGAATATTTTTTTTAGAACAAGTAATTATCACTGTAGGAGTATTGCTATTAATTTCCACGAACCCAGCATGTACACATATCGATAGAATAGAATAGATAAATGGCCTCTTTTGAACTGACTCTTCTCATTGACCGGCTGACCCAAAGGCGAGCGAGCTTTTGTTGAAGATTTTATTTGTTTGTATCAGGCCGGGCAATAGTAATAAGTACTACTGAACAATATCGATCATGATTTAATATTAATATATATAATTAAATATATTATATTATATAATTTGATATAAATATTACTGTGTTGTTTATTTCAGTGTGGTGGTACGGTAGAACGTGGAATTTATGGACATTTCGATTTTCTTCAATCGAATTTAATTTCACAGATGATTTAACTAATTATTATATATCAGAATTACAATATATTAAAAGATTGGAAAAAGTAAAAATAATAGAGCAAAGCAGCATCATGACTTGGAACGTAGAAATTTCACTAATAAGAGAATCTAGAGGCATGCGTGAACTAGCACAATTTCGAATCAATTCTGTATATAAATATGCCTATAGTAGGACTAATTAATTTAGTGGTGATTAGAACATTATTCAAAGTCATGTAGACTATATAGTATATATATATATATATATTGGATTTTTCAAAACCCAATTGCAAATAAAATATTTCTAGCTAATTATTTGTTCTTGGTGAGACTGCAGTAAATCGCTTCTTATGATATGAGCTTCCGCGAGTCCACGTCGTCGAGTACTAGGAGGTCTTGTGTGAGCTCACTCTTTTGACCAAACATACATACATGACAAAAACAAATTAAATAACATGGAAGAAGACCTCCTTGTGTTGACCGCGGATTTAGAGAACTATTTCGTTATTTCGTTTTAGCAAATATAGGCATGCATGAAATCATCCACTCTGTTTTGAAATCCTATCAAAAAAAAAAAAAATCATCCACTTTTTAAGAGAATCTTTGTATCTTCCTAAGATATAACGTAACACATCGGTGAAGGTTCTAGCGGCGTTCCTTTGTTTTGCCCATAAAAATGAGACGATGCAGCGGGAAGCCTGAAAAATAAAGTTTTTCAGGATTTGCAACTTGTTGATCCCTCAGGCAACCGTGAATATAATATGGATGATCAAGAGATCGTTGATTTGCAAAGAATTTGATGAAATTAGATGTAACTCTCAAGTTAATCAAAAAATCGAAACGCCTTTCTTGCAAAGAAGAGTTACATCATAAACGCCGCACATATATTAACTGAAATTAATAAAAAGACTTTTAGCATAAATGAAAGTAAAGATTTTTACTAAAAATGATGTTTTATTCAGCGTTGCAACTTTAGAATCTTTCTAAAATCATGGTTGCAAAATGATGTAAGCTTTTGCGTCTTGCTTAGGTGCTTGATTTCCATTTCAAGAAAATGACTATTTCTTGTGGAAAACGTTCTCTGCCGAATCCTTATAAATTTCTCTTGGACTTTTTGTTGGTTGTTTCCAACAACGTCTTGAAATCCCCCTTTTCGCGCTTCATTTCTTCTTCGTCGAGTGAGAACCATTCGCCACGAATTTAAAGCATATTCTAGAATCAAGATTTATCAACACAAAAAAAAAAAAAACTAATATTAGCAAGGTGAAAACACGAAAGTCTTGAAGATGAATAGATTTGTAGTACCGAAAGTTGTGAACAGCGTGTTCGTTTGTATTATCAACTACTATCAAGTCTAAATTCTTTCTTGGCTCGAAAACCTCCATAGGATAATCTTTTGGGTCAACCTCACAATTTTTTCGACCTTTCAGCCGTCTTCCACGGGTGTTACAGTCACCTTTATTTCGCATCCCACATTACCCGTAAAAACATTTGAAAGGTTAATTTCATCTTTTTGTTGGCGAAATAATCACAACTATATCCTAGGCAACATTGTTTGTGGGCTTTATTTCGGAACATATGCATTAATGTTGTTGAGGTATGAGAGCTCGACCCAGAAAAGCAATGTCGATTGGGTAAGTAGGTCCATGATATAATCAAAAGTAATAAATAAGTAATTAGATGTATAGATAATACTCAAGGTACACACTTGAGAAGATGTACATGAAACTTGAGAAGACCAAACACAATTTATAAAAGGTGAAAGAACAAAATAGGTCGTTTTTTACTTGTAGTAACGTAGCATTATTCAGTCGGCGTTTCAGGATTTCCTAATTGTTTCGAGCGAATTTGTGTTCTTCTTCTAATAAATATGCAAATATTTTACCTTAAACCTTTCAGTTTCGTTAAATTAAGTTATTGCTTTTTTTTTTTTTATTGTGACACGAAAGAAGTTAAAGCTCACGAAACAACATCTATTGCAAATGGTGTAGTGATGTAGAAACTCGTTGAATAATAGAGACTAGCAGTACTTTCTATTGCATATAGAGAGAACCATTGGAGTTACAAGTTTCAATAAAAGAATAAATTAACAGTATATTGTCGATAGTTTGAGAGCATCTTAACAATATCTATTTTACCGATATATAGGCCACTTTTTGTTTGACATCAAATGTATTAATTAGTTAGTTAATTAAAGAATAAAATTTCTCTTCTTAATTAGACAATGTTGTTTTCGGGTATCGTCTTTGGGATGACATCTTCACCGTTCGCTTTCAAGTCTCCCGACGAATGATTTGCATCCAATGTTTGTTGCTGGTGAAGTGGTAACTCAGGTCCAACTTTTGTTGCTTCACCTTGACCTTTACTTGTACCCCAAACGACTAGATAAAGGCCAATAACAATCACACCAGCTCCTATAATCCTGAAATAATTTTGATTCTTGTCAATTAGTACGTTATGTCATAAAATAATTATTATATCATATGTTTTTATAGAGATGAAGAAGAAGGAAAAATCAGAAAACACTTACTGTCCAACATATAATTGGTCGGCGAAAATAAAAGAGCTCAAGATTGCAGTGATGACCATGCTCAACGGACTAAATGCAGTAACAAAAACTGGTCCTTTTACTTTCATTATCACCCCCGAAATATAGTAAGTAACTCCTGAACTAATGACTCCCTGCAACAAAAAAGTCACTATGTGAGTAACAAATATACTTTAATTTGTTTTGTGAAAATATAGTCATCATTTTGTAATGTGTGTGTGTGTCCGTATATCTTACCCCGTATGCATAAGCTAAAAGTCTAGAATTTAATCCGATAGACCAGATTGCAAGATTGCCCCTCTCTACTATGAATGTGAGTACTGTGCCTTGTAGTGCTCCAGATGCACAAAGCATTGCGGTCAAGGAAAGTCCAGCAGGATAGGACTTCAATGTGACTACCTGTTTAGAAAAATCAATACGAATTGATTAATTGTTTGTTTTGTAAACACTATTAGAAAGAAAATAATGCTTTTGATAATGCTGTTTTTTGCCGAAACTAGTAGATGACTTCCAATTATTTCTTAAACACGGTTCGATAAACAAGTGAACGGAACAAGAAATATGTCTAACCTGGAGAATAAAAAAGAGGGAATATCCAATATTTCCACCTACGATCATGAGTGCTCCTCTTATGGGATTTTGATGATCTTGTCCGGCACTAGGAGAAGGCGCGTTACTGGAAGGATCTTTTGTCCATGGTAATCCTAATACAGGGCCTGCAAAAAGTGTGATTACCATTGCCCCACCAACAGTAACAATAGTTCCTATGATCTTCGACTGACTATGCATTTTTCGGATGTTCACTTTCTCAACCCTGCAAGAATAAGACAAAAATGAGTACATTCATATTGTAGAGTTCCACGTGCACGTAAATGAAATAATGCGCATGTCAAGGGATCAAATAAAAGAGATTATATTACTTTAATATCCACGCCATTATAAAAGTTATGGCAGGAATAACGTTGGATATGGCCGAAGTAAAAGTAGCCGTTGTCTGATTCATTCCAGCGAAGAACAAGTTCTGACCTATAACAGGACTGTAACAAAGACAAGATATCACGCGTTAATATACGCAAGCTTCTCGCACATGAGTATAATAAATATATATTTATATAGAGAGAAAAATACTTACTCTAGTAAGCCGAGCAACATGATCTTAAAGAAGATGCCGAAAGTCATCTTTGGCCTAATTTTCCTGTTAAACAAACAAACAGTTTCATTATAAATTAGCATCAAGAACTTTAGTTTAACCTCATCAAAAAAGAACTTTAGTTTAACAAATTGGAGCAGTTGATATTTTATATCGAAACAGGGAAGGTTAACTAGTATACGTAATGATGAGTATATATATGTACGTACCTCTCCAATACAAAAGCAAAAGGGGCGAAGACGAGAGCGGCAATGGCGTTTCTGTAAACGGCGAATGTGTAATGACTGGTTCCCTGGTTTAGAGCAAATTGTGCAATTATAGCGAAACCGGAGAACCCAAATTGAAGGAGAATGACAGCCAAATATATCTTTGCTTGATCGAAGTGCTTCATCACCATTTTGAATTTCTGTTATACTATGTAAATTTTGTTTGTATTTTTTTTCTTTGTGGGTATGGATATATATATTTCCCTTATACAGTACTCTACGATTTGCAGGTATATATAAGACTATGTGAGTGTGAGTGTTAACTATTAATTCATGCGTTGTGCTTATATAGTGTTGTGGTCGCATGGAATATTTGAATAAACGTAGGAGTATTAACTTCCACGAACCCACATGCACACACCTATATATGGCATCTTTTAAAATGACCCATAACATTGACCGTCTGACTCAATGCAAAGCAAGGTGAGCTTTTGTTGAAGTTTATATTTGGAGGTATCAGGCCAATGAGTGAACATCATGTTTTAATATTAATATATATATATATATATTATTATATAATATTGTCATGACTTATATTGTTATTTGATTGGCTATGGACTTTTCATTTTTCTCAATCAAATTTAATTTCACAGTTAATGTAACTAATTATACTTCAAAATTACATATTTAAAGATTAAGGCGAAAAAAAAGTAAACTGAATTTAATAGAGGAAAGGAACGTAAAAATTTCTTGACTAGTAATAAGAGAATCTCGGTGACATGCGTGAACTAACACAAATTGGAATCAATTCTCTCTAAATACAATTAAAAAGCGTAGTGTGTGTGTGTATATATATATATATATATATAGGACTAATTAAGTAATTTTGTGGTGAGTAGTGGTGACTAGAACATTATTATTATTATTATTCAAAGTCATGTCGAATATGCATATATAGGATTTTTAAATAAACCAAATAAAATCTTTCTATCTATTTCTCTTGAGACTGCTGATCATGATCAAGTAAATTGCTTCATCACGTGATGATCAGCTTCCGCGAGTCAACGTCGTCGAGTACTAGTAGTCTAGTATGAGCTCACTTTGTTGACCAAACATGACCAAAATATATAATATAGAAAAATACCTTCATTCCTATGTTGACTGTAGATGGTAGAAATTTCAGCTGAGAGAAAGTATTTCCTTATTTAGGTCATTGGTTTAATTTGTAGCACGGCACTTATTCGTTTAGGCACTGATGATCAATCTTTAATTTATATACATGGCCTAGCCAGTGGCCTATTCAGGAATCGAAGACGAGGGGGGCTAAATTTTTTTTTTTTTTTTGGAGAATATGAAAGAAAATAAGAGAAAAAGTCGAAATAATAAGTGAAGAAAAAATGTTATTTTGAACCGTTTTTTTTTTTGTTGAGATTTTAGAGAAGATGAATACGTCAATAAGTTTTTTTTATTCATCTTTTAGGTTTTAAACAAAAAAATCCACTAATAAATAGGTTTAGATAACCGTATCAATAACCAAACAAATGTATTGCAAATTTACTTTTTCAAATATACATTGGTCAAAGTAAATATTAAAGACTATATTATAGTTTTTTTTAGATTTATTTGGGCAAAAAACAAAAAGCTAATTTTATTTACGTATTAAGAAGCTAATATTTTCTTTACAAATATGAGAATTGCCATAGATATATAAAGATCTTATTTGTACTGATCTTTTTAATTCTTTAGGCAATATAATCATGCTGATTGAAGTTAATCTCCTCCTTCTCTTTCACTAATTAATACAGTGAGGTAGGAGGCGATTATAGGCCTTCAAATTAAATGGAGGCCCATAATCGCCTCCTACCAAAAAGTAAATCTGATCACGCTATTATTTTATTTTTTAAGCTATTCCATGTTGGTTGGAGGCGAATAATCGCCTCCAACAAATAAGTTGACCAGTCAAATATTACAAGTTCACAAAATCAACGGCTGAAAATGATATTCCTAATTGTTTTTATTATTTTATGAGCTCATTCTCACTTTAACGAAAATTCGGTAAAAATTGTGTTATGTGAACTATAAGGAAATTAAAGACAAAGATAATGGTTAATTTAATTTATCAACTGACTGGAAAATAGATTATAAACAAAAACGATATTTTTTTAACCGAAATTGAATAATTTACATAGCTAGTATCCTTGATGAGTATGTTTACCCAAAAATAGAATCATAACAGAAATTCATCCAAAAAAGAAGAATCATAACAAAAACTTTCCATTACAGATAGAGATCATTATCTGGTTACATAGAAGTTTAAGTTTCATAACAAACAAGATAAACAAAGAGAGCAACAGATCCCATAATCATAAACGCTGGAAAGGTGATCCAATCAAAATAGCCTAGTGCAACAAAGTTCACCAAGCTCGACAACCATCAAAACAGTCTAGCCCCAGTCTAAATACCTCCAACAATTCTTAAATAAAACAGTTCCAACCTCCAAATCCATAGAGACAAAAAACAGAAGCAAATAAACTAAACTTTTCGAGATGGACACATCTAAATACTTATAAGAATATCCAGTAACATAATAATTAAATCAAAGTAAGGACTTTATTTAAGCAACAAAGATACAAAAGAAAAACACTAACTCTAACAGCAATCAACATAAATTCAATTACAGTAGTAAATTACTTTTCTAAGTAGCTAATTGTTTCATGCAAATTATCGTAAAAAACAGCGAATATGACTGACTTCAGCAATACATAAGCTGTCAGAACCCTAATAACCAAATAGCAGAGCTATATCAAAGACCATACACAACGACCATCGCCATTTTCAGCAACAACTAAACCCAACTCACGTTTTTGCCAGAAATTATACATACATTCAACAATAAAGATGACCACGTATCCTAATAAGCCATCCTACCACCCCTAGATCCACCATAACCACCACCACGCCTCTGTATACCAGGAATCCTAGCATCCCCAGAACCACCAGACCTCTCAGCAGAAGCCCCACCACCCGCAGAACCACCAGAACTCTCAGTAGAAGCCCCACCACCTCCAGAACCACCCTGTGGCCTTAGCAACATCAGAACATCTTGTGTTCTAGCCTTTTTGGCTCTCGGACGACTACCACCAGCCATCTACAAGATAACATACATATCAGTACCAAAACTTGTGCAATCCAACTAATTCAACTATCTATTCAATTAAATAAGTATATTAAGAATAATTATTAAATAGTACCATCAAACATCCTAACAAAGTAAAGTTATAAAACAGAAGAATAAGAGAAATTGTCAATTGTAGAACTGGAATATGCAGCTCAATAAACTAGTGAAGCTCAATCTCAATGCTTATACGTGACATAAGCTCAATTTAGTTCAACTCTTAGAACATTACATTCAATCATTCAACTTTATATTCAAAAGCAGAGCATATACAGAGGATCAAGAACAAATTATATCATCAAAACAAATTACATTCAAAACAGTTGATCGAATTACATATACAGAGCATATTCAAAACAAATTACATGCCATCATCAAATGTACATTTATATACATCACATAAAAGCATAAAAGCAGTTGATATTTCTCCCCATTCCAAAACTGTAGTTGCATAACATATCTTAATATACTTGTCACATAAAAGCAGAGCATAACAAGCAATAAAAAAGGAAGATTTAGAGGAAATAAACACCTTCACTTCCGCAACCATATCTCCAACACAATAATCATAGCAGTACATAGTAATTTCAGCAGTACATAGCACAATTTCAGCTCATTCCCTTATTTGAATCTATAAATTGCAACAAATTCGAAAATTGAACCTAAAACCCTAAACTTATAACTCCATACTACCCATATAAAATTAACAACAAAACAATCGCATGCAAGGGATGATAACAACAATAAACCAAAATTTACAACACAAATTGAAACCAAAATCAAATTATAGCACAACTACACATAAACCCAAAACCGCAAGGTAAAACACAACCATATTCATACCTTGGTTGATAATAAGAGCTTGAATCTAACAAGAAAGGTATTTTGGAAATTTTCGCTGAAATTTCGTGAGCCCTCGTTTCTTCCCGCTGGAATTTCGCCCAATTCTTTTACCCCTCTTTTTTTCGCTGAATTTCGTGTGTGTGTGTGAAATGGTGAAATGATTTGTGTATTTATATTGTAGGTCAAAAAATTACATTAAAAAAAAAGGAAAAAACATGTAGGAGGCGATAATTCGCCTCCAATCTCTTTTTATATTAAAAAAAAAAGAAAAAGGAAAAAGAGAGATTGCAGGCGATAATTCGCCTCCAATCTCTTTTTACATTTTAAAAAAAGAAAAAGGAAAAATGCAGTAGGAGGCGATAATTCGCCTCCAATCTATTTTATAATTTAAAAATAAATTAAAAATAAGACATTGAAGGCGAATAATGGCCTCCGAAATGTTTTGAATAAAAAATTCCTAAAAATACGAAATTATAAACAAAATTAAAATTAAAATCTGCTAACAAAGAAGAAAATTTATACTTATTATATTTGTATTTTCCTCCCCTATAGTTTGAAAAATAAATTTAAGGTGTTTCAAAGGTTCTTTCTAACTATTGTAAAACTGTATTTTTGTCCTTAGTCGCTTGTTTAACGTTGTGCG
Source organism: Linaria vulgaris (assembly GCA_948329865.1). NCBI lineage: Eukaryota > Viridiplantae > Streptophyta > Magnoliopsida > Lamiales > Plantaginaceae > Linaria > Linaria vulgaris. Next base: position 80,074,320 of record OX415254.1, read on the forward strand.
TAAGTCCATTTTTTACAAAATGCTATGAGAAATGCCTATTTACCTTAATAACGAACATGGTAAAAAAATAGATTTTGAGGTGTTTTTCAACTTTTTTGACAAAGATAACAATATCCAAATTACATATAGAACACAACAAGCTGTTCATAATTAGGATCACCATCATCGTCTTCCTCTTCCTCTTCCTAATCGGTTTAGATTGACATGCGTACGGGAAATAACACGCCTGTTGAGCTTGAGTCGCCAGGATGAACGGTTCAGCTGCCCCAGTCGCCAAACGACGATGTGGATTAAGGTCAACTAGCGGATAAATTGGATGCTTCTGCATCCCAGTAGTTAAATCATACCACTCACACTTGAAAAGAACTACTGTTAGGGCGCTCCCACTTCCCCAATAATCAACCTCTATAACCTCCGTCAAAATTCCAAAATAGGTGCAATCCCCTGCATCGTCACCCTTAACGTAAACACCGTTATTATTTGTTTTCTTGGCATTGTTGTACGTTGTAGTGTGAAACCTGAAGCCATTTATCAAGTAACCATCTAACATTCTCACGGTGTTGATTGGGCCATTAACCAACGAAATTATGCGCTCATCCACATCAAAATTTCGCGATGAAACAATCCCTTTTATCCACTCAACAAAGTGTTGGTTGCGATGCGTTTGTATTTGTTGCTCCGTAAGACCAACACACATTTGCTCGTCAAATAATCTACAAACGACACAATTTTATTCAATCCTAGACAAAAAAACAAAGCATTTTGACAAGGTTAATAAGGTACTTACCTCAACCACGGTTCGACTTCTAGACAATTGAGAAGGATGTATAACTCAGCAGCACGATACTCTATACTGGTAAAGTATCTCTTTCGTGGTGCACAACCAATCGCTTCCCCTTTGACATGGAAGACTGAGAGTTCTTCATTGAACTCTTCATTAAGTGCAACCTCATTCCTGTTTAGACGGTTCGCACGTGTCTCATAAGATTTATCAAAATAGTGTTGTAGAAAGTTCGTGATCTCAGATATTAGGTACTCCTCGGCAATAGATCCTTCTACGTGTGCCTTGTTCTTCACTGCCTTTTTTATCACTTGCGTGCGTCTGTATATCCAACGAATAAATAAAGTATTATAAATCAATAAACGCACGTAAATTGTTTCTATCTAACACAAAAGAAGAGATATATTACCTCTCAAAAGGATACATCCACATGAATTGGACAGGTCCCCCAACCTTTGCCTCCCAAGGAAGGTGTATGGCCAAATGTTCCATTGAGTCAAAGAATGAGGGAGGGAATATTTTCTCTAGCTTGCACATGGTAATAATAATCGATTCCTCTAATTGTTCCATTTCACGATTGTCGCAACTTAACCGCGTCTCTGATCTTTGCAATAGTTCATAAAAGGCTCTTGCCTCAAGGTTTATTCTTCATTTACCTCTTGGTTGAAGTTAATATGCTCATAGCGACCACCGAACGCATCGTCAACCATTTCTCTATAATGTCCACCAAAACTTTCATGAACATGCGGCTGCACTGGCACATAAGAACTAGACGCCTCAGTTCTGTTAGGAAAGAACTCACCATGTGCTATCCAAACATAATAATATGGAAGAAATCCCCGTGAATAAAGATGCCATGTAATCTCGTCTGTTGTATGAAACTTACAATTACGACATTTTTTGCAGGGGCACCTGACTTTGCCTTGATTGTTAGTCTGAGAAGATGCATATGCTACAAATCTGTAAACACCATCTATAAAACTTTGGTTGTTGTACATTTTTTAGATCTACATCCACAATCACAAACATTTATTTTATTCAGGAATTCCACCCTCAATAAACATTAGTAACACTAATTACGCAAGTATTTATCAAGTAGAAATACAATCAATATATAGTGGCGATAACATATATACAATGGATGAACTCGTAATTAAACACTAAAATATAAAATTTAAGAAAAATACCAGATACATACCTCGAAACTTTTGATTTTTAGAGATCTAACAAAATATAGTTTCGATGTTATGTTACGAAATACGAATTTATGGGTTACGAAATACGAATTTATACGTAGAAGAGGAGAAATCCGTGTAATAATATAGCACCTTTTTTTTTTCTTCTTTTGATTGGAGGCGAAATTTCGCCTCCAAAGTCCAAAATAACAAAACCAGAATCCGTGTGAATATGATTTCAACCGTTGATTAAGGAGGATCTAGCACAGAGGTTGGGGGCGAAAATTCGCCTCCTATTTCTGTTGTACTTCTTTTCTCCCCTATAAATACACACATTTTCTTCCCCAAATCTCAACATTTCAAAGCTCCTCTTCATAATTCTTTCCACAAATCCCAATCTTCTCCAAGATAAACATTTCCCAACTTAAAAAATAGTGTTTTTAGTAGTAGTTATTAGTTTGTTTTGGAAATTTTATGTTATATCGGAATAATCTATCTCTTTATTTAAGTCAAAGTGTAATTTAGTTTTTATTTGTTCTAATCATGCTATTTAATATGTGGTTAATTATTTTGGAATGATATAATTTGCATAACATTTTGTATTTTTGATTATTAAGTCAAGTAAATATATGTCATTTTGTATGTGTAGTATGATTATTAACATTCAAACAAAATCAATTTATTAATGTTAAAATGTAAAATTTAAGTGGAGATTAAAATATTTAATTTTGGGGGGAAAATAGCTGCAAATATGAAATATTGAATTATGTGGGAAAAAAGCGGCAATATGAAATATTTAGATTTGGAGAAAAGAAAGCGGCAAATATTTGCCGCTTTTATTATTTTTTGGAAAGCTATAAAAGATTGAGGGCGAATAATCGCCTCCAAACTCTTAATTCATTTATATTTTTGTTTTATATAAATAAAAGATTGAGGGCGAATAATCACCTCCAATCTCTTTAATTCATTCATACATATATATATATATATATATATATATATATATTTTTTTTTTTAAACAAAAAAGATTGAGGGCGATTAGTCGCCTGCCTTCGTATTTTTTAATTTCTTTTTCTTTTCTTAAAAAAAGGGATGGAGGGCGAATTATCGCCTTCAATAAATAAATTATTGACAAATTTCTTATTTTTTAAAATTGACGGAACAAATAGATAGGGGGCGAATATTCGCCTTCCACGCGCCTGCAGTGACGCAAAATGATAGAAGGCGAATATTCGCCTGCAACGCGCCTGCAATTTATTTGCGTGCAAAGTATCGCCCCCAAGCTGCTTACAGGTAGCCATACAGCAGTCATTGTTTTGGAGGCCCAGTTTCGCCTCCAATCTCTTTAGTTGGAGGCGAAATCAGCCATATTGGTGGGCAATGTGCGCCTCCAATATGAAGGCATTCTTGTAGTGATATATATATATATAGGACTAATTAAGTAATTTTGTGGTGAGTAGTGGTGACTAGAACATTATTATTATTATTATTCAAAGTCATGTCGAATATGCATATATAGGATTTTTAAATAAACCAAATAAAATCTTTCTATCTATTTCTCTTGAGACTGCTGATCATGATCAAGTAAATTGCTTCATCACGTGATGATCAGCTTCCGCGAGTCAACGTCGTCGAGTACTAGTAGTCTAGTGTGAGCTCACTTTGTTGACCAAACATGACCAAAATATATAATATAGAAAAATACCTTCATTCCTATGTTGACTGTAGATGGTAGAAATTTCAGCTGAGAGAAAGTATTTCCTTATTTAGGTCATTGGTTTAATTTGTAGCACGGCACTTATTCGTTTAGGCACTGATGATCAATCTTTAATTTATATACATGGCCTAGCCAGTGGCGTAATCAGGAATCGAATACGAGGGGGGCTAATTTTTTTTTTTTTTTTTTTTGGAGAATATGAAAGAAAATAAGAGAAAAAGTCGAAATAATAAGTGAAGAAAAAATGTTGTTTTGAACCGTTTTTTTTTTTGTTGAGATTTTAGAGAAGATGAATACGTCAATAAGTTTTTTTTATTCATCTTTTAGGTTTTAAACAAAAAAATCCACTAATAAATAGGTTTAGATAACCGTATCAATAACCAAACAAATGTATTGCAAATTTACTTTTTCAAATATACATTGGTCAAAGTAAATATTAAAGACTATATTATAGTTTTTTTTAGATTTATTTGGGCAAAAAACAAAAAGCTAATTTTATTTACGTATTAAGAAGCTAATATTTTCTTTACAAATATGAGAATTGCCATAGATATATAAAGATCTTATTTGTACTGATCTTTTTAATTCTTTAGGCAATATAATCATGCTGATTGAAGTTAATCTCCTCCTTCTCTTTCACTAATTAATACATATATATACGTTGATTTTTTGATTAAGAACTCTGATCAGGACAAGACTATTTCTCATCTTCGGCTAAAACACAAATAAAATTCACGGGCTTCTCGCGAAACTCCCACGTATGTTATGTTAACAAGAAGCTTCGATATTCCGCTTAGAAAAATAAAAGGACATACTATACTATATGTACTTTATCTTTCTGTGTCGACGTTTTACAGACACACCGCCTCCAAAAAATAAATGGGATAAAGGTGGTTTGTAATTTTACATTTATTTTGACAAAGGACACTACAAGATTTCGGGCTCATTCCCGACCGGAAAATCCCGACCAGATTTCGGTCGGTATCGATCGGGACGACTTTTTCCGACCGATATTCGGTCGGGTATTTTTAAGAAACAATTTCCGACCGAAAATCGGACGGGAAAAGGTATTTCCCACTGCAATTCGGTCGGGACTAATATTCCCGACCGAATTGCGGTCGAGAAACTCTGGGCGGGAAATTTCCAGCCCAGGGTGTAGCCCTAATCTCGGCCCAGTTGGGCCGCGCAGCAGGGCCGAGACTTCCCGACCAAATTTCGGTCGGGAATGGTGTCATTCCCGACCAAAATTCGGTCGGGAAACCTCTTCATTTTCACACTCACCATTTCTCTCTCCCCCCTATTATTGCCGACCGCCTTCCCCTTTTTCGCGACCGATTTTTCGTCGCCACTTCCGATCCGGTAAGTTTTTTCGCCTTTTCTTGTTTTTTTATATTTTATTTAATGTTTTAATATTAATTATTTATGTTATATTTAATGTTTTAATATTAATTATTAATGTTATATTTAATGTTTTAATATTAATTGTTATATATTGTAGAAATTGTTAGGATTTAATTAGGAAATGCCTTTACGAATTGTTAGGCTTTGGGAAAATGTTAGATTTTTATGCCTTTAGGAATTGTTAGGCTTTAGGAAATGTTATAGTTTTATGATTTTAGTAATTATTTATGCCTTTAGGAATTGTTAGGCTTTGGAAAAATGTTAGATTTTGATGCCTTTAGGAATTGTTAGGCTTTAGGAAATGTTATAATTTAGGAATTATTTATGACTTTAGGAAAACTATATATGATTTTTATGTGTTAATTTATTTATTAGGACGTTAATTATGAGGTATTTATGTTATATTTAATGTTTTAATATTAATTATTTATGTTATATTTAATGTTTTAATATTAATTGTTAGATATTGTAGAAATTGTTAGGATTTAATTAGGAAATGCCTTTAGAAATTGTTAGGCTTTGGGAAATGTTAGATTTTTATGCCTTTAGGAATTGTTAGGCTTTAGGAAATGTTATAGTTTAGTAATTATTTATGACTTTAGATAAAACTATATAACTTAGTATTGATTAAGTTTAGGTAATCTCTATAATTTGAAAAATTCTAACTTAGATGCTTTTACTTAGTCCGTAGCACTTTCATCGACGACATGTCATCCCGTGATAGCGATCGTGGCCAGCCCTCGAAGAGAGGGCGTAGTGGTCCATCGAGCACTCCATCGAGTACTCCACCTACTAGTCCATCGAGGATAGGTCGTCCTCTACGGCTCATTCATTCTGGTGGTGCACCACCCAATCCTGTCGATGCACCTGATACCGATCTTGGCGGGTCCCCTACTTCTTTACATCCACATAGGCGTACTATCGAATCGAGCGGCGGTACTCCACCAGATCTAGTACTACCATTTCAACTAGATGATGATCACGTAGCATCGACGCCATCGTCATCATCTTGGCCATCGTCATCATCGAGGCCACCGTCATCATCGAGGCCTACGACACCTAGGCCACGCTCTACTGAGTCTACACTGGCGGGTCCTAGTACTTCTTCCCCTGTAGACGATGCCAGTGCAGGATCATCTTTAGCGACGCAGCAAAGACCGGGCCGAGGCATATCGAGAGGGCCACAGGTTCCAGCTGACCGTAGAGCCCGTCGTAGGGTCGAGCTGGACCCGCACGACGTATCTGTTGATGGGAATAAGATAGCGACGGCGATTACCTCGATCATTATGGAGTTTATGAAGACGTGTATTCCTTCATACACCGAGGTCGATCCAGAAGTCCAGGGACAGATGTGGGCTAAGTTTAAGGTGAGATTTTGAAAGTTTACTAAATATATATACATAGTAAGATTTTTATTTAATGAAACCTTATTTAAAAACCTTATTTAATTGCAGAACATATACTACATTGATCCGACTGACATGCTTCAGGCACATTCAGCATACGAGATGAAGGCTAAGAAGTGTTACAAGGAAATCATGTACAATGCGAAGAAGAACTATTACGACATGAAGGATGATCCGCGATTTGTTTGGATTCTTTCTAATATTAGTTCTTTTTATTTTCTTTTCTTTTTGACGGAGCATGTGAAAAAGAAGAAAGAAGCATAAATGGTGTTTGAATTATTTACACACATGAAAAAAAAAAACAAGCGATCCAAAATCTAGAGCACAACTACCTCAAAATCAAATCGAACAAATTATCGTTTTCAAAGAAATAAAGACAATTAAAGTAGGTAACCCAAAAAGCTCTTCTCGCTCAGCTTTTTCAGGTCATTGTGGCCTCTAAAAATCGACGGGTCTGGAGAAGCATCTGGATTTTTGTGTTTTGAGAAATCTGGTCAGTTAGGAATAACATCTTCATTAATGGCAAATGTCCATCCATTCACTACATTAGGGAGACGATTAAAGCAAAAACTCGGAGTTGGTTTAAAGCCAGGCATCACAATTTGTCCTATTCTTTTTCTGAGTGGTGTACTAATCCTCTCTCATGTACTTTTGATTGATTTTTTTGGAGTATTACGTATAATCCATTAATAATAATTCTCCTTTACCGAAAAACAAAGTAAATAAAGACAAGGATTAACACATCAATCATAAAAGAACAAAGAGAAATTCACAATATTTGCGATTTGCCCAACACCAAGTTTCCACTTGAATAACCCAAAAAATTCAAGAAGTATTGAGAACATCCTTCTGAAAAGTGAATATGTTTCGCAACTTCCTCCAAGTTCTACTTTCTTTTATACATCTTGTCTGTTATTCTTTTTAAAAGTGATATATATATATATATATATATATTAATTTATTTCTCAGCGTAAAATATCTGAATACGCCGCTCAATATATAAAAGTCATTTGTCCCTCTTTTTTTCCCTAAAGGATTAGTTTAGTGGGCGTATGAAGAAGCCGGTGGAATAGTTTGGGGCTCTTTGTCTTTTGGGATATTAGAAACAGAGTTTGTTTTAACGGATTGCAACCAAAACTTGATGATGTTACGGAGACCATTAAGGCTAAGGTGTGGAGTGGTGTAGTTCACCCCTTTCTTGTACCATAACCTGACCTTTATTTGGGAGTACTCCTTGTTCTTCATTATTAAATAAAATCTATCCTTACTGATAAAAAAAAGGAACATAATTAATTTGTGAAGTAATATATATAATTATTGTATGAAACCTATAACGTGTGGGTAAAAGACTGAATGAAGTTCCTTCATCTAGCCAATAGTCAAAGCCGATGTAGCACGTACATACTTAAAATACACCAGGGAAGATGTAAAAAGTCATGAGAAGACAAAAGACACCTTAGAAACGACAAAAAAAAAAAAAAACAGAATTTGGAAACATGTCGTTCTTCCTTCTTTACTTAGTAAGGTATCATTTTTTTTTATCAAGCAAGGTAAAATTTATAAAAACATTGGAACAGCCCTTACAAAAAATCGCAAAAGATCACTGTCGCCCCAAAAATCGACACAAATCTATACTATTTCTTACATGTAAGACAAATTTGAGGACTTGTTTTTTTTGGGTAAACAAAGAGATACAAAGCTCTTAGGCACTATCCGACTCTATAATAGAGACTATCTCGAGGGGGAGTGTAGGCATAAAGCATAATTCTCTTCCTCGTAAATATTGTGACTTCGCCAAAAGCATCTACTAGAGTGTTTGATGATCGGGGATCCATCGAAATGCATGGTCCCACGGTTTGTGAATAAGGGCACGACAATCTTCGATCGAACTAAGGCGTGATCGCTGGTCGTCCCAACCATAATCATCTCAAAAGCTTGTTTAGAATCCGTCTCAATTTCTATCTTCCGAACTCTTTTGTCCCACGCGATCTCAAGTCCTCTTTTAAAGGCCTTCACTTCAGCCTCTAACACCATCGGACAATCCAAATGCTCCGCAAAGCCCCAAATCCAGTCTCCTTTGTCATCTCTAAGTACGCCACCCAATGCTCTATGGTTAATTGGTTATGGTCGTGTAGAACGCTTCTGTCCATATAGATTTTTGCCCATCCTATTCTCGGTTTTTCACTTTTTTTGAGTGTTTTAATTTCAGGATTACTACACCAGTCATGAAAGGAAAACGAAAAAACTTTAAGGTTGCCTTTCGCCCATCTCAAAATTCCAGAACGAAGTATAACTTTTTTCATGATCTAGTTGCACCAGCTCTACAATACTCCTAAGTTCATCAAAAAGTTGTTGTTCCCAGACAAAAAACTCCCTTCTCCATTATCTAGTTGAAACTAGAATCGGCATTCACTACAAGACTGGGCGGTCAATAGGGGCTGCCCAATAGCAACTCACATGCGGTCGCTGATCTTCAGCGGCTGCTCAAGGCAACAACGATCGCATTTGAGTCGCAAATTGCCCATTAGAACAACAACGACTCAAATTGAGTCGCTGTTGTCCACATGGACTTTTCGTGACTCAAATTGAGTCGCTGAAAGTCCATGAGGACTTGGGCCATACATTTTGGCCCGAGTTGGGCCAACACTCGGGCCAAATTGTGGGCCAAAATTAGGGCCCCAATTGCCCTAATTTTGGTGGAAGACATCAGCGACCGCTATGCGGTCGCTGATTCTTCCCTATAAATAAATAAAAAAAAATCTTTTTTATATTGTTCTTCACCCGATTTTTCTAAATCCGACCCGACCCGTTAAATTCTTCACCACCTTCACTCGATTCTTCCAAATTCGACCCGACCCAACTGAAATCATCATCATTAGCAACCAAGATTCGAGTTTAGTGACCCCATTTCAGTCACCAACTCCAATTCTGGCGAATTCTCCGCGTGTCACCGTCGTCGCGTCGCATTGTCGTCACCTCTTCGCCGCGTCCGTACCGTCGTCGGCACGTTAATTTCCATCCATCCGCCTCTTTTTTCCGCGCCAGTTTTCGTCCGTCCGTCCGCCGCCAACTCCAATTCTGGAGAATTCTCCGCGTGTCACCGTCGTCGCGTCCCACCGTCATCACCTTTTCGCCGCGTCCGCACCGTCGTCACCGCGTCAATTTTCGTCCCTCCGTCCGCCGCCGGTGAAAGGTCCGTCGGCCTTTTTTTTGTTTTTTTTTTGTTTTTTAATAATTTTGAATTAGTGTTAATTAATTATATTGTTAGATTTTTTAATATTCTTAGATTATTGACGCATGTTAGATTTTTATGTTAGATTAGTGAATGATTAATCAAAAAAATTAAATTTGTGAAGGATTTTAGTGTTAATTTGTAATATTATATTAACTAGTGTAGATTATATTAATTAGTGTATCAATAGTTGGTTAGTGTTAATTTGTAAGCTTATTAGTTTGTTAGATTGTTAGTTTAAAGATTGATTAATAGTTAAAAGTGAAAATTAGATTGTTAAATTAGATTAGATTAGTTTATAATTAGATTTTAAAAATTAGATTGTTAAATTAGATTAGATTAGTTTATAATTAGATTGTGAAAATTAGATTGTTGGATTTGAAAACTAGATTGTTAAATTAGATTAGACTAGTTTATAATTAGAGTGTGAAAAATAGATTGTTAAATTAGATCTGATTAGTTTATAATTTGATTATGAAAATTAGATTGTTAAATTAAATTAGAGTAGTTTATAATTAGATTGTGAAAATTAAATTATTAGATTTTAATAAGTTATATTATTAGATTATATAGATGTTGAATGTTAGATTAAGTGTAATATTTTTATTTAAATGTTCATTTGATATTTAAATGTGATATTCTTATTTTTACAGTATATACATATATTCAGCATGTCACCACGTAAGACCACTAGCGGTACTGGAGGTGGAGGTCGTAGAGGTGGAGGTCGTAGTAGGGTATCGGGTACTGTTAGTGGTGGGCGAGTTAGTGGTAGTGGTAGTGTTGCCCGTGTAGGTGTTGGGGGTGGTAGTGTGGCCCGTGGAGGTGTTGGTGGTGGTAGTGTTGGTCGTGGAGGTGTTGGTGGTAGTGTTGGCCGTGGAGGTGTTGCTGGTGTTAGTGGTAGTGACGATGTTAGTGATAACGGCTGTGGTAGTTGTCGACCTATACAGATTGTCCTATCGGGTCGTCTTGCAGAGCCTAGCGATCCAGCCGAGCCATCCGTCCCGCCACTAGGGTCAGGTGACAGATCTACATCGAGGACACCTGCGTTGTAGCGACAGTTATTTGTAGAGGATGAGGCGGCCGTCCCCAGAGCAGGTGATAGACCCCGATCATCAGAGTCCACAGCATCCCAGCTGCCACGAGCACAAACTTCAGCTTTAGTTGGGACTAACGTGCCCCCATCAGCTGAGTCTGGCAGACTTCAGACTCCACCACCTGTAGACGACACCGAAGCTGGACCGAGCCAGGGGTTGATCAAGACTCCAGGATCGAGCTAGACTCGACCCCCGAGGGGCCCAAGTATAGGGGTTACGACACTTAAACCTGGGTAGAAGAAGAAGGTTATAGAATTGAAACGGGGTTGTTTTTCTATACCCCCCGGTCATGAGATCGCGAAGACGATCTGGACACTCATTCGACAGTTTATGAGTGACTTTTAGCCCTCCTACTTGAAGGTTCCTGAGGGAGTACGGAATGAGATGTACGCGAGATTTACGGTGAGTTTTTAATTTATTGTTTAATATTTTTTAATTTAGTATATTAAATATAGTGTTTTTCAAATATTGTTTAATTTAGTTTATTAATTTAGTGTATTAATTTAGTGTATTAATTTATTGTTTTATATTTATCCTTTTTGTAGAATGTCTATGGGATCCGACGGTCAGGTATGGGAGATGTACATAGGGCATACCAGACAAAGGCGAGGGGACTTTACAAGCGTATGATGAACAAGACGAAGGGGCAGTACTTTAAGAACAAAGACAAGGAGAAGTATCAGGGCAAGAAAAAGACGTGGATGAGCGAAACTTTGGAGGCTAAGGCGGCAGCACACTGGGACAACGAAGATCATAAGAAGAAGTCCGCGAAGGGAAAGAAAGCTAGGCGAGGCGGTGTAGAGGACGGCGAGGCGCCCGCCACCTTTTACGGTGGTTCCATTGACTAAGAGGAGATTCAGAGGCGACTGGTATGTTTTTTTAAAATTAAATATTTTATTTTAATTAAAATTTTAATTTTTAAGATTATTGTTTTTTTGAACATTTCAATTATAAAAAGAATTTTAACCATCTATTACTTTAATAAATTTGAAGGAGAGGAATCAGCGCAACCGCGTGCCTATTTGACATGACATGATTTACAAGGCATGTGTCCGGCACTGGCAGAGGTACAGGCAGACCGTTGAGGCGGGAGTGGAAGTCTGAGGCGACCAGACTTATTTACGTAAGTATTTTAAATTTTGTAGGCGTTTACCACTTATGAATTCTAATTTAATTTTAAAATTATCTTTGAACTAATTTATCTTTTTAATTATCTTTGAAAATTCAACAGAAGACATACAAGAAGGAATTGAGGAAGAAAAACCCGAACGCCGTAGAAGACAAGGACTTGCTCGAATGGGACGCCGATTCGTGGAAGAAGGCCATAGGGAAAATCAAGAAGGGGAAGGCGCAGGGTATACCGAGCTATGCAGATCTACGGGACTTCGACATGGAGTGCGGTAGGGAGCCAGACTACAGGCAGGAGTTGCTCAGGCAGGTCCAGGAGGAGAACAGAGAGTTGAGGACGACACATGACTCAAGAGTCGACTCACTGATGTCTTGGCTACAAGGTTTTAGAGAGGACAAGCAGCAGACTACATGCCGACCAGTGCGAGAGCTTCTGTCCGACTTGTTCATGGGGAACGCTATTAGGAGCAGAGGCACATTTAGAGTTCCAAGGCCGATACATCCGAGGCCATATCCTTTTGCTCCAGGTACTTCCACCGCCACCGAGAATGTCGACGATTTTGATACTGATGAGTCAGGGAGTGGTGATGATCTCGATATGATGGTTGATGAGGCAGAGGACCTTGGTGTAGATGATGAGGGCGCTGGTGTTGATGAGGGTGGTGATGGTGTTGAGGAGGATCCACTGGCGACCCTGGATGAGATGTACGATTTGGCGAAGAGTTCTGGTGATGAGGGGGTCGTATATCCGTCTAGTGGTGATGAGGGGGGTCAGTGATCATGTGGCAGGTAATTGTTTGTATTATTTCTTTTGAATTATGATATTCTCATTTTTTGACTATTTCGTTTTGAACTATGGATTTTCCGACTATTTCGTTTTTTGTTTTGGTTATGGTTGTGTTGGTTATGGTTGTGTTCGTTTTCATTTTGGTTATGGTTGGTTTGGTTATGGTTGTGTTGGTTATGGTTCTGTTGGTTATGAGTGTGTGCGTTTTTTGTTTTGGTTATAGTTGTTTTGGTTATGGTTGTGTTGGTTATGATTGTGTTCGTTTTTCGTTTAGGTTATGGTTGTTTTGGTTATGAACAATATTTGTGATGGAACTAAGGTTGTCAATAGGGACCGTACTAATGTCAATAGGGACCGCAATGCGGTCCCTATTCACATAAATATGTACAGTAGGGACCGCATTGCGGTCCCTATTAACATTAAGTTGTCAATAGGGACCGCAATGCAGTCCCTATTGTCCATATATGTGACCTAATTCCGGTTCTACTAATATTCATACTTTAAAAAAGATATTTTAAGATGGTTCGAGGTGCCGCGTTGTTTGTTTAGTTCATAATAATCATTGTAATAGTTCAAATAACAATAATTACAACAACGCATTGTAAATCCAAATATTATGTGAGGAGAACGGACCGGTTTGAAGATTCTCTTACTATTTTGTACGACGAATGTCATAATGACAAATTAATTCTATATACATATGTAAGTATAATGATTATTTTATCTAATGATTATACCTCATAATCATATCTATTCTAACATTAGTGAAGTAAAGCATAAAAGCGAATAACATCTACCACTAACTAGTAGCGATTAGGTGTAGAACATGAAATATATATCAGCTTGAACGTTAATAACTCGCTCAATGTCAATCAATCTATTAATTCACAATAAACTACTACGAGGTTGGTTTGACAATCATTTATTACTTCAATTCACATGTTATAATGATTTTGGTTGCTAAGAATCACAAACACACCACCATCAATTAAAAAAATCGATTTTAAAGTGTGAAACTAGTAGGGACCATAATTTGGTCCCTATTGAGTCAATAAGGACCGTTTAACGGTCCCTATTTTGTCATCAGGGACCAAATTGCGGTCCATATTGACTCAACAGGGACCGCATTGCGGTCCCTACTAATATTCATACTTTAAAATCGATAAATATTATTAGAGACCGCACTTTGGTCCTTATTGAGTCAATAGGGACCGCATTGCGATCCCTATTGACTCCACAGGGACCGCATTGCTGTACCTAATAATATTCATACAAATCGATGAATATTATTAGGGACCGTAATTAGGTCCCTAAAATGGCAACAGGGACCGCACAACAGTCACTAGAAAAATTTAGTGACCTAAATCCTGTCCCTAATTTTTTTAGTGACCTAAATGCGGTCACTGAATCCAAAAATTTTAGTAGGGAAATTTGAATTTGCCAAAAATTTGAAATTTCACCCTCCCCTCTATATATATATACTCACCGCTCTTACACATCTCATTTCATTATCTCCAAAAAACACCCAACACAAAAACACTATCTTATTTTCCAACATAAACACATTATCTTCTTTTCTCCATAAATCAGCCAACACAAATACTTTTCTTCTTTTTACCAATACAAATCTAAAAAACAAATCACCAACACAATCTTTATTTTTTTTTCTTTTCTTTCACTTTCTTTATTTTACAACTTTCTTTTCTTATTTTTTTTCTCTTGTTGTTTTATTCATTCATTTTTTTTTGTTTTCATTCATATTTTGTTTTCTATTATTAGTCATTGTATTCATTTTTTTACATTCATTAATACTTTCATGTCATTATATTAACTTTTTCTTCATTATTTTAATGTTTTGATCTTGTTAAAATCATAATTTTACAAAAAAAAACAATAATATTTTGGATTTAATCCAGAATATTATTTTTTTTTTTTTTTTTTTCTGGGGGGTCAATAGGGACTGCAATTCGGTCCCTACGTCCCTATTTTTTTTTTTTAAAGAAGTAGCGACTTAAAAGCGGTCGCGACTTCATGAAAAAATATAGGGACCACGTTGCGGTCCCTAATTTTTAAGGCAATAGGGACCGCATTGCGGTCCCTATTGATATTAAGTCATAAGGGACCGGGAAATCATCCCGGAAAGCGGTCGCTGATTTCCCGGCCCTTGTTGACCCTCAATAGCGATCGAATTGCGGTCCCTATTGACAAGCGACCGTGGTCAATAGGGAACGCACAATAGCGACCCAGTGGTGGTCCCTATTGACCCCATGTAGTGATTTATGTAATTTATGGATTTTTCCTAATTACTATTTCGCGCTAATTAGTGTGTTTTTTGTACTATTTATCTAAATCTTTTAGCTCTAACTATTCTCTTTCCTTGGCATTAATTTAACTTGTTTGTTATTATGACATGAAAGAAGTTAAGGCTCATTGCGTCTGGTGTTAGGGTATTGGAGCATAACGAAATAAAGACCAACAATAATATCTTTTTCATTACAATGAAAGAACCAGCATAATTACAAATTTCAATAAATGAATAAATTAACTTAATTAATTAGGTGATGGTTCGGCTGCATCCTAACCATATGTATTTTCCCTAAGCAACTTTTTGTAGCATCAAATGTGTAAGTTAGTTAGTTAGTTAATTTATGAATGAATACAAGTTGAAGTTTCTTTCTTATTCAGACAATGTTGTTTCCGGATATTGCCTTCGGGATGATATTTTCACCATCAGTTTTCAAGTCTTCGGACAAATGATCTGTATCTGACGTCGTTTGCTGTTGATGGAGTGGTAATTCTGGTCCAACTTTTACTGATTCGCTTTGACCTTTGCTTGTACCCCAAACGACTAGATAAAGACCAACAACAATCACCATAGCTCCTACAATCCTGAAATAATTTTAATTTATGTCGATGAGCATGTTATGTCATAAAGTAACTATTTTCTCATATGTTTTTGAAGAATAAGGGAATAGAAAACACTTACTGTCCAACAAATAATTGGTCTGCAAAAATGAACGAACTCAAGATTGCAGTGATGACCATGCTCAACGGACTAAATGCAGTAACAAAAACTGGTCCCTTTACTCTCATTATCACTCCTGAAACATAGTAAGTAACTCCAGAACTAATGACTCCCTGCAAAAAAAAAACCGTCGCCCAATGAGAAACAAAGATAATTTTGCTTTGCAAATATATATGTGATCATCCTATTGTAATGGGTGTGTGTGTGTATCTCGGCGTATATATCTTACCCCGTATGCGTAAGCTAAAAGTCTTGAATTTAGTCCGATGGACCAGATTGCGAGATTGCCCCTCTCTACTATGAAAGTAAGTACTGTGCCTTGTAGCGCTCCAGATGCACAAAGCATTGCGGTCAAGGAAAGTCCAGCTGGATATGACTTCAATGTGACTACCTGTTCATAAGTAATCAATACAAATTAATTGTTGTTGTAAAACTATGGGAAAGAAAAACCGTGCTTCCGATGATGCTTTATTTTGTCTAAACTGGTGTGGATGACACAATTATTTCACACGGCCTAAAACATAAAAGAATAAGCAAGAACAAAACGTGTAAGAAATATCTCTAACCTGGAGAATATAAAAGAGTGAATATCCAATATTTCCACCGACGATCATGAGTGCTCCTCTAATGGGATTTTGTTGATCTTCTCCAGCGCTAGGAGAAGGCGCGTTATTGGAATGATGTCTAGTCCATGGTAATCCTATTACAGGGCCGGCAAATAGTGTTATTATCATTGCGCCACCGACGGTAACAATAGTTCCCAAGATTTTCGACTGGCTGTGCATTTTTCTGATGTTCACTTTCTCAACTCTGCAAAAATTAAGATGGAAATCCAATTAGTATATTTATATAGTTCATGTATAGTACCCTATGCAAGCAGATAGAATAATAGTAATAAGTAGTACGATGTTTCATGTTACAAATGGTAGTATACCTTAATATCCAGGCCATTATGAATGTGATGGCAGGAATAACATTAGATATGGCGGAAGTAAAGGTAGCTGTTGTCTGATTCATTCCCGCAAAGAATAAGTTTTGACCAATAACTGGACTGCAACAAAGGAAACATGTAACATGTTAATCCAAGCTATATATATATTATGTGTATATAGAGTAATATTTGTTTACGTGCATGTATATTTACATGTGGATAATATCAAAATACACTTACTCTAGTAGGCCAAGTAACATGATCTTAAAGAAGATGCCGAACGTCATCTTTGGCCTGATTTTCCTGTTAGACAAACAAATGGGTTCGTTATTAATTTTGCATCGAAAACTGTATTAGCTTAACAAATAATCTTGTGTACGCAGAAACACATATATGCAGGAAGCTAAGATATAAGCTAGTAATAGTGAGTAGGTACCTCTCCAATACAAAGGCAAAAGGGGCGAAGACAAGAGCGGCGATGGCGTTCCTGTAAACGGCGAATGTGTAATGACTGGTTCCCTGGTTTAGAGCAAATTGCGCAATTATAGCAAAACCAGAGAAACCGAATTGAAGGAGAATGACGGCCAAATATATCTTTGCTTGATCAAAGTGCTTCATCACCATTTTGTAATTTTAACCTCCTCGTAAATTTTGTTTCTGTGTGTATAATTAATTAAGGATATAGATTTATATATTTCGCTTATACACTCTGCAGATATAGAACTATGTGAGTGTGAGTAATAATTCATGTGTGCAATTGTTGTTGTGCTTATATAGTGTTGTGTGGTTGCATGGAATATTTTTTTTAGAACAAGTAATTATCACTGTAGGAGTATTGCTATTAATTTCCACGAACCCAGCATGTACACATATCGATAGAATAGAATAGATAAATGGCATCTTTTGAACTGACTCTTCTCATTGACCGGCTGACCCAAAGGCGAGCGAGCTTTTGTTGAAGATTTTATTTGTTTGTATCAGGCCGGGCAATAGTAATAAGTACTACTGAACAATATCGATCATGATTTAATATTAATATATATAACTAAATATATTATATTATATAATTTGATATAAATATTACTGTGTTGTTTATTTCAGTGTGGTGGTACGGTAGAACGTGGAATTTATGGACATTTCGATTTTCTTCAATCGAATTTAATTTCACAGATGATTTAACTAATTATTATATATCAGAATTACAATATATTAAAAGATTGGAAAAAGTAAAAATAATAGAGCAAAGCAGCATCATGACTTGGAACGTAGAAATTTCACTAATAAGAGAATCTAGAGGCATGCGTGAACTAGCACAATTTCGAATCAATTCTGTATATAAATATGCCTATAGTAGGACTAATTAATTTAGTGGTGATTATAACAGTACTCTACGATTTGCAGGTATATATAAGACTATGTGAGTGTGAGTGTTAACTATTAATTCATGCGTTGTGCTTATATAGTGTTGTGGTCGCATGGAATATTTGAATAAACGTAGGAGTATTAACTTCCACGAACCCACATGCACACACCTATATATGGCATCTTTTAAAATGACCCATAACATTGACCGTCTGACTCAATGCAAAGCAAGGTGAGCTTTTGTTGAAGTTTATATTTGGAGGTATCAGGCCAATGAGTGAACATCATGTTTTAATATTAATATATATATATATATATATTATTATATAATATTGTCATGACTTATATTGTTATTTGATTGGCTATGGACTTTTCATTTTTCTCAATCAAATTTAATTTCACAGTTAATGTAACTAATTATACTTCAAAATTACATATTTAAAGATTAAGGCGAAAAAAAAGTAAACTGAATTTAATAGAGGAAAGGAACGTAAAAATTTCTTGACTAGTAATAAGAGAATCTCGGTGACATGCGTGAACTAACACAAATTGGAATCAATTCTCTCTAAATACAATTAAAAAGCGTAGTGTGTGTGTGTATATATATATATATATAGGACTAATTAAGTAATTTTGTGGTGAGTAGTGGTGACTAGAACATTATTATTATTATTATTCAAAGTCATGTCGAATATGCATATATAGGATTTTTAAATAAACCAAATAAAATCTTTCTATCTATTTCTCTTGAGACTGCTGATCATGATCAAGTAAATTGCTTCATCACGTGATGATCAGCTTCCGCGAGTCAACGTCGTCGAGTACTAGTAGTCTAGTGTGAGCTCACTTTGTTGACCAAACATGACCAAAATATATAATATAGAAAAATACCTTCATTCCTATGTTGACTGTAGATGGTAGAAATTTCAGCTGAGAGAAAGTATTTCCTTATTTAGGTCATTGGTTTAATTTGTAGCACGGCACTTATTCGTTTAGGCACTGATGATCAATCTTTAATTTATATACATGGCCTAGCCAGTGGCGTAATCAGGAATCGAATACGAGGGGGGCTTTTTTTTTTTTTTTTTTTTTTGGAGAATATGAAAGAAAATAAGAGAAAAAGTCGAAATAATAAGTGAAGAAAAAATGTTGTTTTGAACCGTTTTTTTTTTTTGTTGAGATTTTAGAGAAGATGAATACGTCAATAAGTTTTTTTTATTCATCTTTTAGGTTTTAAACAAAAAAATCCACTAATAAATAGGTTTAGATAACCGTATCAATAACCAAACAAATGTATTGCAAATTTACTTTTTCAAATATACATTGGTCAAAGTAAATATTAAAGACTATAATATAGTTTTTTTTAGATTTATTTGGGCAAAAAACAAAAAGCTAATTTTATTTACGTATTAAGAAGCTAATATTTTCTTTACAAATATGAGAATTGCCGTAGATATATAAAGATCTTATTTGTACTGATCTTTTTAATTCTTTAGGCAATATAATCATGCTGATTGAAGTTAATCTCCTCCTTCTCTTTCACTAATTAATACATATATATACGTTGATTTTTTGATTAAGAACTCTGATCAGGACAAGACTATTTCTCATCTTCGGCTAAAACACAAATAAAATTCACGGGCTTCTCGCGAAACTCCCACGTATGTTATGTTAACAAGAAGCTTCGATATTCCGCTTAGAAAAATAAAAGGACATACTATACTATATGTACTTTATCTTTCTGTGTCGACGTTTTACAGACACACCGCCTCCAAAAAATAAATGGGATAAAGGTGGTTTGTAATTTTTCATTTATTTTGACAAAGGACACTACAAGATTTCGGGCTCATTCCCGACCGGAAAATCCCGACCAGATTTCGGTCGGTATCGATCGGGACGACTTTTTCCGACCGATATTCGGTCGGGTATTTTTAAGAAACAATTTCCGACCGAAAATAGGACGGGAAAAGGTATTTCCCACTGCAATTCGGTCGGGACTAATATTCCCGACCGAATTGGGGTCGAGAAACTCTGGGCGGGAAATTTCCAGCCCAGGGTGTAGCCCTAATATCGGCCCAGTTGGGCCGCGCAGCAGGGCCGAGACTTCCCGACCAAATTTCGGTCGGGAATGGTGTCATTCTCGACCAAAATTCGGTCGGGAAACCTCTTCATTTTCACACTCACCATTTCTCTCTCCCCCCTATTATTGCCGACCGGCTTCCCCTTTTTCGCGACCGATTTTTCGTCGCCACTTCCGATCCGGTAAGTTTTTTCGCTTTTTCTTGTTTTTTTATATTTTATTTAATGTTTTAATATTAATTATTTATGTTATATTTAATGTTTTAATATTAATTATTAATGTTATATTTAATGTTTTAATATTAATTGTTATATATTGTAGAAATTGTTAGGATTTAATTAGGAAATGCCTTTACGAATTGTTAGGCTTTGGGAAAATGTTAGATTTTTATGCCTTTAGGAATTGTTAGGCTTTAGGAAATGTTATAGTTTTATGATTTTAGTAATTATTTATGCCTTTAGGAATTGTTAGGCTTTGGAAAAATGTTAGATTTTGATGCCTTTAGGAATTGTTAGGCTTTAGGAAATGTTATAATTTAGTAATTATTTATGACTTTAGGAAAACTATATATGATTTTTATGTGTTAATTTATTTATTAGGACGTTAATTATGAGGTATTTATGTTATATTTAATGTTTTAATATTAATTATTTATATTATATTTAATGTTTTAATATTAATTGTTAGATATTGTAGAAATTGTTAGGATTTAATTAGGAAATGCCTTTAGGAATTGTTAGGCTTTGGGAAATGTTAGATTTTTATGCCTTTAGGAATTGTTAGGCTTTAGGAAATGTTATAGTTTAGTAATTATTTATGACTTTAGATAAAACTATATAACTTAGTATTGATTAAATTTAGGTCATCTCTATAATTTGAAAAATTCTAACTTAGATGCTTTTACTTAGTCTGTAGCACTTTCATCGACGACATGTCGTCCCGTGATAGCGATCGTGGCCAGCCCTCGAAGAGAGGGCGTAGTGGTCCATCGAGCACTCCATCGAGTACTCCACCTACTAGTCCATCGAGGATAGGTCGTCCTCTACGGCTCATTCATTCTGGTGGTGCACCACCCGATCCTGTCGATGCACCTGATACCGATCTTGGCGGGTCCCCTACTTCTTTACATCCACATAGGCGTACTATCGAATCGAGCGGCGGTACTCCACCAGATCTAGTACTACCATTTCAACTAGATGATGATCACGTAGCATCGACGCCATCGTCATCATCTTGGCCATCGTCATCATCGAGGCCACCGTCATCATCGAGGCCTACGACACCTAGGCCACGCTCTACTGAGTCTACACTGGCGGGTCCTAGTACTTCTTCCCCTGTAGACGATGCCAGTGCAGGATCATCTTTAGCGACGCAGCAGAGACCGGGCCGAGGCATATCGAGAGGGCCACAGGTTCCAGCTGACCGTAGAGCCCGTCGTAGGGTCGAGCTGGACCCGCACGGCGTATCTGTTGATGGGAATAAGATAGCAACGACGATTACCTCGATCATTATGGAGTTTATGAAGACGTGTATTCCTTCATACACCGAGGTCGATTCAGAAGTCCAGGGACAGATGTGGGCTAAGTTTAAGGTGAGATTTTGAAAGTTTACTAAATATATATACATAGTAAGATTTTTATTTAATGAAACCTTATTTAAAAACCTTATTTAATTGCAGAACATATACTACATTGATCCGACTGACATGCTTCAGGCACATTCAGCATACGAGATGAAGGCTAAGAAGTGTTACAAGGAAATCATGTACAATGCGAAGAAGAACTATTACGACATGAAGGATGATCCGCGATTTTTTTGGATTCTTTCTAATATTAGTTCTTTTTATTTTCTTTTCTTTTTGACGGAGCATGTGAAAAAAGAAGAAAGAAGCATAAATGGTGTTTGAATTATTTACACACATGAAAAAAAAAACAAGCGATCCAAAATCTAGAGCACAACTACCTCAAAATCAAATCGAACAAATTATCGTTTTCAAAGAAATAAAGACAATTAAAGTAGGTAACCCAAAAAGCTCTTCTCGCTCAGCTTTTTCAGGTCATTGTGGCCTCTAAAAATCGACGGGTCTGGAGAAGCATCTGGATTTTTGTGTTTTGAGAAATCTGGTCAGTTAGGAATAACATCTTCTTTAATGGCAAATGTCCATCCATTCACTACATCAGGGAGACGATTAAAGCAAAAACTCGGAGTTGGTTTAAAGCCAGGCATCACAATTTGTCCTATTCTTTTTCTGAGTGGTGTACTAATCCTCTCTCATGTACTTTTGATTGATTTTTTTGGAGTATTACGTATAATCCATTAATAATAATTCTCCTTTACCGAAAAACAAAGTAAATAAAGACAAGGATTAACACATCAATCATAAAAGAAGAAAGAGAAATTCACAATGTTTGCGATTTGCCCAACACCAAGTTTCCACTTGAATAACCCAAAAAATTCAAGAAGTATTGAGAACATCCTTCTGAAAGGTGAATATGTTTCGCAACTTCCTCCAAGTTCTACTTTCTTTTATACATCTTGTCTGTTATTCTTTTTAAAAGTGATATATATATATATATATATATATATATATATATTAATTTATTTCTCAGCGTAAAATATCTGAATACGCCGCTCAATATATAAAAGTCATTTGTCCCTATTTTTTTCCCTAAAGGATTAGTTTAGTGGGCGTATGAAGAAGCCGGTGGAATAGTTTGTGGCTCTTTGTCTTTTGGGATATTAGAAACAGAGTTTGTTTCAATGGATTGCAACCAAAACTTGATGATGTTACGGAGACCATTAAGGCTAAGGTGTGGAGTGGTGTAGTTCACCCCTTTCTTGTACCATAACCTGACCTTTATTTGGGAGTACTCGTTGTTCTTCATTATTAAATAAAATCTCTCCTTACTGATAAAAAAAAGGAACATAATTAATTTGTGAAGTAATATATATAATTATTGTATGAAACCTATAACGCGTGGGTAAAAGACTAAATGAAGTTCCTTCATCTAGCCAATAGTCAAAGCCGATGTAGCACGTACATACTCAAAATACACCAGGGAAGATGTAAAAAATCATGAGAAGACAAAAGACACCTTAGAAACGACAAAAAAAAAACAGAATTTGGAAACATGTCGTTCTTCCTTCTTTACTTAGTAAGGTATCATTTTTTTTTATCAAGCAAGGTAAAATTTATAAAAACATTGGAACAACCCTTACAAAAAATCGCAAAAGATCACTGTCGCCCCAAAAATCGACACAAATCTATACTATTTCTTACATGTAAAACAAATTTGAGGACTTGTTTTTTTTTTGGTAAACAAAGAGATACAAAGCTCTTAGGCACTATCCGACTCTATAATAGAGACTATCTCGAGGGAGAGTGTAGGCATAAAGCATAATTCTCTTCCTCTTAAATATTGTGACTTCGCCAAAAGCATCTACTAGAGTGTTTGATGATCGGGGATCCATCGAAATGCATGGTCCCACGGTTTGTGAATAAGGGCACGACAATCTTCGATCGAACTAAGGCGTGATCGCTGGTCGTCCCAACCATAATCATCTCAAAAGATTCTTTAGAATCCGTCTCAATTTCTATCTTCCGAACTCTTTTGTCCCACGCGATCTCAAGTCCTCTTTTAAAGGCCTTCACTTCGGCCTCTAACACCATCGGACAATCCAAATGCTCCGCAAAGCCCCAAATCCAGTCTCCTTTGTCATCTCTAAGTACGCCACCCAATGCTCTATGGTTATGGTCGTGTAGAACGCTTCTGTCCATATAGATTTTTGCCCATCCTATTCTCGGTTTTTCACTTTTTTTGAGTGTTTTAATTTCAGGATTACTACACCAGTCGTGAAAGGAAAACGAAAAAACTTTAAGGTTGGCTTTCGCCCATCCCCAAGATTTCACTTGGATACTTTCCAGAATCTTAATAACGCTACTTTCTTCACCTTTGAATATCCTTCTACTTCGCATCGACCATAGACTCCAAACCACCACACACCAAAAGACTTTCCACAATGATTTGTTCAAGCCATGCATCATTAGCCTCGAATCGGCGCTAAAGTGTTTTTGAGGATCATTCGGACAAACCAAAACCTGCCCGAGCCATCTATAAAACTCCATCCCAACTTTATGGGAAATCAGACATTCAAAGAAAAGATGATTAATACTTTCCGGTGAGATGCCGCACAGCCCACACTCCAAATTATTCCCCAACACCTGGACACCTCTCTTAACCAAATTAAGTTTAATTGGGATACGATTTAACAGGAGACGGCAAGCAAACAAAGACATTTTTGGAGCCGACGAGTGTTCCCAGAATTTAGAAAATGATCCAACTTCGTGGCTGTTGCTCATTTTATACAATTGAAAATATGCCGACTTCACCGAGTATCTTCCTGTGGGCTCAAAATTCCAGAACGAAGTATCACTTTTTTCATGATCTAGTTGCACCAGCTCTACAATACTCCTAAGTTCATCAAAAAGTTGTTGTTCCCAGACAAAAAACTCCCTTCTCCATTATCTAGTTGAAACTAGAGTCGGCATTCACTACAAGACTGGGCGGTCAATAGGGACTGCCCAGTAGCGACTCACATGCGGTCGCTGATCTTCAGCGGCTGCTGAAGGCAACAACGACCGCATTTGAGTCGCAAATTGCCCATTAGAACAACAACGACTCAAATTGAGTCGTTGTTGTCCACATGGACTTTTCGTGACTCAAATTGAGTCGCTGAAAGTCCATGAGGACTTGGGCCATACATTTTGGCCCGAGTTGGGCCAACACTCGGGCCAAATTGTGGGCCAAAATTAGGGCCCCAATTGCCCTAATTTTGGCGGAAGACATCAGCGACCGCATTCTTCCCTATAAATAAATAAAAAAAAAATCTTTTTTATATTGTTCTTCACCCGATTTTTCCAAATCCGACCCGACCCGTTTAATTCTTCACCATTTCACTCGATTCTTCCAAATTCGACCCGACCCAACTGAAATCATCATCATTAGCGACCAAGATTCGAGTTTAGCAACCCAATTTCAGTCACCAACTCCAATTCTAGCGAATTCTCCGCGTGTCACCGTCGTCGCGTCGCACTGTCGTCACCTCTTCGCCGCTTCCGCATCGTCGTCGACACGTCAATTTCCATCCATCCGCCTCTTTTTCCGCGCCAATTTTCGTCCCTCCGTCCACCGCCAACTCCAATTCTGGCGAATTCTTCGTGTGTCACCGTCGTCGCGTCGCACCGTCGTCACCTTTTCGCCGCGTCCGCACCGTCGTCACCTCGTCAATTTTCGTCCCTCCGTCCGCCGCCGGTGAAAGGTCCGTCGGCCATTTTTTTTGTTTTTTTTTGTTTTTTAATAATTTTGAATTAGTGTTAATTAATTATATTGTTAGATTTTTTAATATTCTTAGATTATTGAAGCATGTAAGATTTTTAGGTTAGATTAGTGAATGATTAATCAAAAAAATTAAATTTGTGAAGGATTTTAGTGTTAATTTGTAATATTATATTAACCAGTATAGATTATATTAATTAGTGTATCAATACTTGGTTAGTGTTAATTTGTAAGCTTATTAGTTTGTTAGATTGTTAATTTAGAGATTGATTAATAGTTAAAAGTGAAAATTAGATTGTTAAATTAGATTAGATTAGTTTATAATTAGATTGTGAAAATTAGATTGTTAAATTAGATTAGATTAGTTTATAATTAGATTGTGAAAATTAGATTGTTGGATTTGAAAACTAGATTGTTAAATTAGATTAGACTAGTTTATAATTAGAGTGTGAAAAATAGATTGTTAAATTGTTAAATATAATTTTACATGACTTTAAATCGTTGAACTACATGATCGTCACAAATAGATTTGTAAATAAATATGAAAGAAGAATACCCCTTTTATCGTGTCTTGGAGAATCTCTGATCTGCTTGAACACGAACCGCCAACGAACAACTTTAGTTGGAGCTTTTCAATTTCTCTCTTTCTACCTATACACCTTCATTATGTGTTTCTTAAGTATTTCTTAAGTATGTTTTATGATGGCCTAAAAACATAATATATATATAGGAGAAGAGAGGACCAAATTCCAGTTAGGGTTTAATTAGGACTTAATCTCGACCGTCCATCACGGAAGAGCTTTAATAGGAAAATAACTCTAATTAGGTAACTAGAATTATAGAATTAACATGTTTCCTTGAAGACAAAGATTCCTATTAGACCACAATTACGGGAAAGATAAATACAATAATTAATTTATCTTACAGTCTCCCACTTGGTCGTTAGGAATACTCATTAATGTTTTCATCAAGAATCAGAAGCGCGCATAAAATGTTAAAACTTTTCTTTAGCTAGTTGTCGTAAGTACCTTAATTAGTCAAGTAGTTGATAAGAGTCATGGCGGGCACATTATTTTACAACATGATTCCTTCCATGTACCACAATATTAACGACTATCATAACTAGGCCATTAGTAAGAGTTTTCATAATGGTCCCATAATGTCTTGAACAAAGACAAGTTCTGTTATCATAAATCCAAGGATAATATATGTACACAATGGAAAAACAGAATATAATAGATGTAGAAGTACATTAAGAGCTCAATGACTATTCTTTCTCTTCTAACATCTTGTTCCAATAATCAATATTTAAGGTTCATGTGTTTTGATCCCTTAAATATTATGTCATAAATGGAGAATTTGATTGCGACTTTATTGTCAAATTATGCAATCATACTTCCTAAATTACAGCCTAAAAACATATCAAAAATTCAGCTTTAGAGGTAAATGTGTAGAGCAACTCATGATTTATGGCTTTTTCAAGATGTTACATCTCTAATCATGAGATGAACCTAGCCAAGAGTGCAGTCTTTAAGTTTAAACATCTACCTACGCCTGAATATTAAAATCCCACCATCTGTGGATGTTTGATTTTCTATAAGTGATCATGTGATTTCTTCATATCTCAATATTTTCTTTATGTTCCAATTCATAAAGCTTGTATCCTATATGCAATGGAACAACATAAAAATAGTCATAATGCCAAATATTTATGAACTTTATAAGTATGTGCTTTATAAGGCATTCTCAAAATTTAAAGTGATATATCATGAAATAGTTTTATTTCAATCACATATGCATAATCACATCTTTCTAAAAGTTCTCACATAAACAATTCTTAGTCTAATGTAAAAGACCAAGATCGCTATTGGCGAATATATTGTTATGCATAAAAAAAAGTTATGAACGGACTCCCACTGATCTTGAGGTATATACATGAGCCAACAATACTTTGTTTAGAACCAAATTACATAATGGTTCCCCTAATGTGAAGTTGGTTTCCTTGAGAAGTGGGATATACGACATAAATGATGACAAAACAACAATGACATTATTGAGATATAACATAATTTAAGGCATTGAAAGAACATAAACAACACATAACAGAGAATATACATGACAAGAAAATATAGTGCTCCTGTGGGTAGTCACCATAAATTCTACAAATAATACCATTAGAGGTCGTAATATTCAACGAGCATAATTCAAGTAATATATCTACTTTACATAAACACATAAGAAATCTGTGGATTTTCTTAGTCTACAAGTTTACTTCTTTATGTTCGATATAAAAATATAATTTTAATTGCATGTGGGTCAACCACTTAATTCATATCTTCATCGAATAAATCATAATAATGGTAAATAAAATCTTTCACCGATTAAGACTACTACATAATTTCTAACTTAAAAATACATTAAACATATAAACATAGCATAATGTACCAAGAAATTCACGTAATTGTTTTAATCCATACATATTTACCAAGCAAAGTCGAGCCTCCTGTGGGTAGACTCTAATGATTTACAAAGTAAATTGATTTATCTATTACACTTTATTGATGAGTTATGCAAAAATCTTTGGAACTCAATAATTTCACTAGCATGGATTATAAATCCTAAAATGTGAATTTAGTCAAAAATTATGCAAAATCATCATATGCCAACATGTCATGTAAGAGACAATTCGATAACAAGTAAATCACATGATTTGAGTGACTAACAAAATAATATATCAAAATGTCTTCTTTTTTAATGTACATGTCATTATATTATCATTACATACGTCATCACATGCTTAAAAAAAATTAATAGACAATAAACTTAATTGCGGAAAGCTGAATAATCGAAACTTAATGCACAATATAAGAGATTCATGTAATATTCAAATTTCACAAGGAATAAAGCCACTGCGGTGGTCAATATATCCCGATAAGGTGGATATTTGATTCTTAAATACATGAATCATATGCAACAATTAGCTATGTGTAATAAGAATTCACTAATTTTGGTTGGATCACTTTCGTGATAAATAATCAATCATAATGTGAATCTATTTAATTATACACAATTTCATGCATGCAATATTTATATTCCACGACGTAAAATAAGGCCATTGTAGTGACTAGCATATTCACGTAAGGTGAAAATAAAAATCCTTTAATGCACGTAACAAATCTTTATGCTAATTATACCTTACACTTTAAAAGTCACTTTTGTAGTGCAAACATCGTGATATGACTCAGAAAACTTAATACTTAAAGGTTTATGATATAAAATTATTTTGCGTAATGGATATACTAATTATATTCCCATAAATATATTTAGAGATATCGTAAAGAAAATAATTTCTCAAAGGCTAAATCATTAAATCCGTATACTTCACATAATAAGACTAATTATACAACAAACTTTCTCATAGAATCTCTAAACCTTCGGGCCATAATAATTCAAATTTAGACATTCACGCTCTTAATTACCCCAAGACAGTTATTGTGTTTTCTTTCAAACCAAAATTTACTCCATACGATTAGCTATTTCACAATAATGTAAAGTAACCCATTAGTGTAACAATTCCATATAATATCTCATGAAGTACAAAGTACATTACCAACATTATTTGCCAATGTGACATAACAAGAAAGATGCAGCAGGCATAAAACAACTTAAGAGGTTCATAATTTAAGATATTATATATGAAGTTTGTCGTGAGAACTGAGAAACAAATTTCGTTATGTAATAGTTCCAGTACTACCTTTATTTAATAAGAGCGTGAAAGGAAGAAATACCGAGGTCGCGTGAATTAATTAAGTTTATGACTCCCAACAGTCTCTCACCATTCAAACTTGATTGCACCACACAGGTTACACGCACACGGGATTCAAAAAACAGGACTAAAAAAAAATATTTTTGATCTCCTGCCTTAAACAATAAACCTTTATGGTTCTGAAAAATTTATGGCCTTCATTTTTATTTAAAGGAAATCTACGGATAATTGATGCACAAGATTCCTCATAATTTCGTGATACAATTTAAAATTCGGTTGAATAAATTATACCGTCACAACACATAACATCAACCAATTAGTACGATCACTAGAAATCTATTTATTTTACGGATAATCATGCGTTCAATAACCTAAGCTCTGATACCACATGTAATCCTTAATTTACATGACTTTAAATCGTTGAACTACATAATCGTCACAAATAGATTTGTAAATAAATATGAAAGAAGAATACCCCTTTTATCGTGTCGTGGAGAATCTCTGATCTGCTTGAACACGAACCGCCAACGAACAACTTTAGTTGGAGCTTTTGGATTTCTCTCTTTCTACCTATACACCTTCATTATGTGTTTCTTAAGTATTTCTTAAGTATGTTTTATGATGGCCTAAAGACATAATATATATAGGAGAAGAGAGGACCAAATTCCAGTTAGGGTTTAATTAGGACTTAATCTCGACCGTCCATCACGGAAGAGCTTTAATAGGAAAATAACTCTAATTAGGTAACTAGAATTATAGAATTAACATGTTTCCTTGAAGACAAAGATTCCTATTAGACCACAATTACGGGAAATATAAATACAATAATTAATTTATCTTACATAAATTAGATCTGATTAGTTTATAATTAGATTATGAAAATTAGATTGTTAAATTAAATTAGAGTAGTTTATAATTAGATTGTGAAAATTAGATTATTAGATTTTAATAAGTTAGATTATTAGATTATATAGATGTTGAATGTTAGATTAAGTGTAATATTTTTATTTAAATGTTCATTTGATATTTAAATGTGATATTCTTATTTTTACAGTATATACATATATTCAGCATGTCATCACGTAAGACCACTAGCGGTACTGGAGGTCGAGGTGGAGGTCGTAGAGGTGGAGGTCGTAGTGGGGTATCGGGTACTGTTAGTGGTGGGCGAGTTAGTGGTAGTGGTAGTGTTGCCCGTGGAGGTGTTGGGGGTGGTAGTGTTGCCTATGGAGGTGTTGGTGGTGGTAGTGTTGGTCGTGGAGGTGTTGGTGGTAGTGTTGGCCGTGGAGGTGTTGCTGGTGTTAGTGGTAGTGACGGTGTTAGTGATAGCGGCTGTGGTAGTTGTCGACCTATACAGATTGTCCTATCGGGTCGTCTTGCAGAGCCTAGCGATCCAGCCGAGCCATCCGTCCCGCCACTAGGGTCAGGTGACGGATCTACATCGAGGACACCTGCATTGTAGCGACAGTTATTTGTAGAGGATGAGGCGGCCGTCCCCAGAGCAGGTGATAGACCCCGATCATCAGAGTCCACAACATCCCAGCCACGAGCACAAACTTCAGCTTCAGTTGGGACTAACGTGCCCCCATCAGCTGAGTCTGGCAGACTTCAGACTCCACCACCTGTAGACGACACCGGAGCTGGACCGAGCCAGGGGTTGATCAAGACTCCAGGATCGAGCTAGACTCGACCCCCAAGGGGCCCAAGTATAGGGGTACGACGCTTAAACCTGGGCAGAAGAAGAAGGTTATAGAATTGAAGCGGGGTTGTTTTTCTATACCCCCCGGTCATGAGATCGCGAAGACGATCTGTACACTCATTCGACAGTTTATGAGTGACTTTTAGCCCTCCTACTTGAAGGTTCCTGAGGGAGTACGGAAGGAGATGTACGCGAGATTTACGGTGAGTTTTTAATTTATTGTTTAATATTTTTTAATTTAGTATATTAAATATAGTGTTTTTCAAATATTGTTTAATTTAGTTTATTAATTTAGTGTATTAATTTATTGTTTTATATTTATCATTTTTGTAGAATGTCTATGGGATCCGACGGTCAGGTATGGGAGATGTACATAGGGCATACCAGACAAAGGCGAGGGGACTTTACAAGTGTATGATGAACAAGACGAAGGGGCAGTACTTCAAGAACAAAGACAAGGAGAAGTATCGGGGCAAGAAAAAGACGTGGATGAGCGAAACTTTGGAGGCTAAGGCGGCAGCACACTGGGACAAACGAAGATCATAAGAAGAAGTTCGCGAAGGGAAAGAAAGCTAGGCGAGGCGGTGTGGAGGACGGCGAGGCGCCCGCCACCTTTTACGGTGGTTCCATTGACTAAGAGGAGATTCAGCGCCGACTGGTATGTTTTTTTAAAATTAAATATTTTATTTTAATTAAAATTTTAATTTTTAAGATTATTGTTTTTTTAACATTTCAATTATAAAAAGAATTTTAACCATCTATTACTTTAATAAATTTGAAGGAGAGGAATCAGCGCAACCGCGTGCACCCTATTAGATATGACAAGATTTACAAGGCAGGTGTCCGACACTGGCAGAGGTACATGCAGACCGTTGAGGCGGGAGTGGAAGTCTGAGGCGACCAGACTTATTTACGTAAGTATTTTAAATTTTGTAGGCGTTTACCACTTATGAATTCTAATTTAATTTTAAAATTATCTTTGAACTAATTTATCTTTTTAATTATCTTTGAAAATTCAACAGAAGACATACAAGAAGGAATTGAGGAAGAAAAACCCGGACGCTGTAGAAGACAAGGACTTGCCCGAATGGGACGCCGATTCATGGAAGAAGGCCATAGGGAAGATCAAGAAGGGGAAGGCGCAGGGTATACCGAGCTATGCAGATCCACGGGACTTCGACATGGAGTGCGGTAGGGAGCCATACTATAGGCAGGAGTTACTCAGGCAGGTCCAGGAGGAGAACAGAGAGTTGAGGACGACACAGGACCCAAGAGTCGACTCACTGATGTCTTGGCTACAAGGTTTTAGAGAGAACAAGCAGCAAACTACATGCCGACCAGTGCGAGAGCTTCCGTCCGACTTGTTAATGGGGAACGCTATTAGGAGCAGAGGCACATTTAGAGTTCCAAGGCCGATACATCCGAGGCCAGATCTTTTTGCTCCAGGTACTTCCACCGCCACCGAGTATGTCGACGATTTTGATACTGATGAGTCAGGGAGTGGTGATGATCTCGATATGATGGTTGATGAGGCAGAGGACCTTGGTGTAGATGATGAGGGCGCTGGTGTTGATGAGGGTGGTGATGGTGTTGAGGAGGATCCACTGGCGACCCTGGATGTGATGTACGATTTGGCGAAGAGTTCTGGTGATGAGGGGGTCGTATATCCGTCTATTGGTGATGAGGGGGGGGTCAGTGATCATGTGGCGGGTAATTGTTTGTATTATTTCTTTTGAATTATGATATTCTCATTTTTTGACTATTTCGTTTTGAACTATGGATTTTCCGACTATTTCGTTTTTTGTTTTGGTTATGGTTGTGTTGGTTATGGTTGTGTTCGTTTTCATTTTGGTTATGGTTGTTTTGGTTATGGTTGTGTTGGTTATGGTTCTGTTGGTTATGATTGTGTTCGTTTTTTGTTTTGGTTATAGTTGTTTTGGTTATCGTTGTGTTGGTTATGATTGTGTTTGTTTTTCGTTTTGGTTATGGTTGTTTTGGTTATGAACAATATTTGTGATGGAACTAAGGTTGTTAATAGGGACCGCACTAATGGTAATAGGGACTGCAATGCGGTCCCTATTCACATAAATATGGACAATAGGGACCGCATTGCGGTCCCTATTAACATTAAGTTGTCAATAGGGACCGCAATGCGGTCCCTATTGTCCATATATGTGACCTAATTCCGGTCCTACTAATATTCATACTGTAAAAAAGATATTTTAAGATGGTTCGAGGTGCCGCGTTGTTTGTTTAGGTCATAATAACCATTGTAATAGTTCAAATAACAATAATTACAACGACACATTGTAAATCCAAATATTATGTGAGGAGAACGGACTGCTTTGAAGATTCTCTTACTATTTTGTACGACGAATGTCATAATGACAAATTAATTCTATATACATATGTAAGTATAATGATTATTTTATCTAATGATTATACCTCATAATCATATCTATTCTAACATTAGTGAAGTAAAGCATAAAAGCGAATAACATCTACAACTAACTAGTAGCGATTAGGTGTAGAACATGAAATATATATCTTGAACGTTAATAACTCGCTCAATGTCAATCAATCTATTAATTCACACTAAACTACTATGAGGTTGGTTTGACAATCATTTATTACTTCAATTCACATTTTATAATGATTTTGGTTGCTAAGAATCACAAACACACCACCATCAAATAAAAAAATTGATTTTAAAGTATGAAACTAGTAGGGACCGTAATTTGGTCCCTATTGAGTCAATAAGGACCGTTTAGCGTTCCCTATTCTGTCATCAGGGACCAAATTGCGGTCCCTACTAATATTCATACTTTAAAATCGATAAATATTATTAGAGACCGCACTTTGGTCCTTATTGAGTCAATAGGGACCGTATTGCGATCCCTATTGACTGCACAGGGACCGCATTGATGTCCCTAATAATATTCATACAAATCGATGAATATTATTAGGGACCGTAATTAGGTCCCTAAAATGGCAACAGGGACCGCACAGCAGTCACTAGAAAAATTTAGTGACCTAAATCCTATCCCTAATTTTTTTAGTGACCTAAATGCGGTCACTGAATCCAAAACTTTTAGTAGGGAAATTTGAATTTGCCAAAAATTTGAAATTTCACCCTCCCCTCTATATATACTCACCGCTCTTACACATCTCATTTCATTATCTCCAAAAAACACCCAACACAAAAACACTATCTTGTTTTCCAACATAAACACATCATCTTCTTTTCACCATAAATCAGCCAACACAAATACTTTTCTTCTTTTTACCAATACAAATCTAAAAAATAAATCACCAACACAATCTTTATTTTTTTTTTCTTTTCTTTCACTTTCTTTATTTTACCACTTTCTTTTCTTATTTTTTTTCTCTTGTTGTTTTATTCATTCATTTTTTTTTCATTCATATTTTTTTTTCTATTATTAGTCATTTTATTCATTTTTTTACATTCATTAATACTTTCATGTCATTATATTAACTTTTTCTTCATTATTTTAATGTTTTGATCTTGTTAAAATCATAATTTTACAAAAAAAAACAATAATATTTCGGATTTAATCCAAAATATTATTGTTTTTTTTTTATTTTTTCTGGGGGGTCAATAGGGACTGCAATTCGGTCCCTACGTCCCTATTTTTTTTTAAAGAAGTAGCGACTTAAAAGCGGTCGCGACTTCATGAAAAAATATAACGTGGTCCCTAATTTTTAAGGCAATAGGGACCGCACTGCGGTCCCTATTGATATTAAGTCATATTGCGGTCCCTATTGACAAGCGACCGTGGTCAATAGGGACCGCACAATAGCGACCCAGTGGCGGTCCCTATTGACCCCATGTAGTGATTTATGTAATTTATGGATTTTTCCTAATTACTATTTCGCGCTAATTAGTGTGTTTTTTGTACTATTTATCTAAATCTTTTAGCTCTAACTATTCTCTTTCCTTGGCATTAATTTAACTTGTTTGTTATTATGACATGAAAGAAGTTAAGGCTCATTGCGTCTGGTGTTAGGGTATTGGAGCATAACGAAATAAAGACCAACAATAATATCTTTTTCATTACAATGAAAGAACCAGCATAATTACAAATTTCAATAAATGAATAATTTAACTTAATTAATTAGGTGATGGTTCGGCTGCATCCTAACCATATGTATTTTCCCTAAGCAACTTTTTGTAGCACCAAATGTGTAAGTTAGTTCACTACAAGAAAAAGGGGTCAATAGGGACCAAAATTAGGTCCCTATTGACCCCTCCCGCGGTCCCTAAAGCTCAATAGCGACCGCACATAGGTCGCTATTGTGCGGTCCCTATTGACCTCGGTCGCTTTCCATCAGGGGCCGCAGTTAGGTCCCTGATGAGGGAAATAGCGACCGGAGTATCAGGGACCGCTTTCCGGTCCCTGACACTTTAAAGCATAGCGACCTAACGCCGGTCGCTATTGTGTTTTTGGGTCACTATTTTTTTCAAACAATAGGGACCGTCATTAAGTCCCTAATGTCGCAAAAACAATAGCGACTTGAGAGCGGTCGCTATTATAAATATTAGCGACCTACAGGCGGTCCCTAATTAGACTAATAGCGACGGCAATCAGGTCGCTACAAAATATTCATAGAATCTATGAATATTTTGTAGCGACCTAGTTGCGGTCCCTAATAAGAATAATAGCGACCGCAATCAGGTCGCTACAAAATATTCATAGATTCTATGAATATTGTGTAGCGACCTGACTGCGGTCGCTATTATTCTTGTTAGGGACCGCAACTAGGTCGCTACTAATATTCATAGAACTCTATGAATATTAGTAGCGACCTAGTTTCGGTCCCTAATAACGGAAATAGGGACCGCAGTTAGGTCCCTACTAATATTCAAAGGGTACTCTTTGAATATTAGTAGGGACCTAACCGCGGTCCCTATTACTTTTATTAGGGACCGCAATTAGGTCCCTAATAATATTCATAGAGTTCTATGAATATTATTAGGGACCTAACTGCGGTCCCTAATAGTCTGCGACAAAAATAAAAAAAACAATAATATTTCGGAAATATTCCGAAATATTATTGTTTTTTTTGTTGAAATATGGTTATAATAAGATCAATACAATAAAATAATAAAGAAAAAATTAATATAATGACATTAAAGTATTAAAATGTAAAAAATGAATGAAATATGACTAATAATAGAATATAAAATATGAATAATATAAAAACAAAAAGATGAATGAATAAAAAAACAAGTGAAATAAAAGAAATTGTAGATCCAAAAAAATTGAAAAATAAGAAAAGAATGTGTAGATTCAAAATAATAGAAAAGTAAGAAAAAAAGTGTAGATCCAAAATAATAGAAAAGTAAGAAAAGAAAGTGTAGATCCAAAATAATAACAATGAAATATTGAGTAGGTGATTTGTTTTTTATATTGTGTGATTTTTGTTTTGGATTTGTGTTGGTAAAAAGAAGAATTTTTTTTGTGTTTGGAGAAAATAAGATAGTGTTTTGGTGTTGGAAAAGAAGATAGTGTTTTGGTGTTGGGTGTTTTATGAGATTAAGTAATTTTGATGTGTAAGAGTGGTGAGTATATATAGAGAATAGGGTGAAATTTTTAAATTTTCGTAAAATTCAAATTTCCCCCTCAATCCCGCCTAAAATTTTCGCCAAAATTTCAAATTTTTGTATATTAGTGACCTAAGTGCGGTCCCTAATTATTAATAGTGACCGCAGTTAGGTCACTAATTGTTAATAGTGACCGCACTGCGGTCCCTGTTTCCTTATTAGGGACCTAAGTGCGGTCCCTACTAATATTCATCCTTGAAACTTGATTTTTTTGTATTGATGTTGGTGTGTTTGTGATTCCTAGCAACCAAACTCATTGCAACATGTGAATTGAAGTAATAAATGATTGCAAAACCAACCTCATAATAGTTTAGTTGTGAAATAATAGATTGAATGAAATTGATCGAGTTATGAACGTTCAACACATATTTCATGTTCTACAACTAATCATCAATAGTTAATTATAGTTATTTGTAGTTATTAACTAATCAAGTTATCATGTTATTTGATGTTGTTAAACAAAAAATTAAACTATGAATAACAACTATAACTAACTATATTGATGATTAGTTGTAGAACATGAAATATACGTTGAACGTTCATAACTCGATCAATTTCATTCAATCTATTATTTCACAACTAAACTATTATGAGGTTGGTTTTGCAATCATTTATTACTTCAATTCACATGTTGCAATGAGTTTGGTTGCTAGGAATCACAAACACACCAACATCAATACAAAAAAATCAAGTTTCAAGGATGAATATTAGTAGGGACCGCACTTAGGTCCCTAATAAGGAAACAGGGACCGCAGTGCGGTCACTATTAACAATTAGTGACCTAACTGCGGTCACTATTAATAATTAGGGACCGCACTTAGGTCACTAATAATTAATAGAGACCGCAGAGCGGTCCCTGTTTAATTATTAGGGACCTATGAGCGGTCCCTACTAATATTTATTCTTGAAATTTGATTTTTTTTAGGAACGAGATGTGTTTGTGATTCCAAACAACCAAACACATTGCAACATGTGAATTGTTGTTATTTTAACTATTATATTATTAATTACGAACTAAACAAACAACGGTGTACTCAAATCATCATAATATAATGATTTTAAAGTTTGAATATTAGTAGCAACCGCAAATAGGTGCCTGTTGGGTCAATAGGGACCTGATCCGCGGTCACTATTGACATATCGGTGACCTACTTGCGGTCGCTATTGACAACGGCTATTGTCAATAGCGACCGCGGTTGGGTCGCTATTAACAACAGCTATTAAATAGGGACCGAATTTTGGTCCCTATTGATAACGGCTATTGTTAATAGTGACCGCAGGTAGGTCGCTATTAACAACGGTTAGTATCAATAGGGACCTAACTGCGGTCGCTATTGAGACTTACTGTTTGCAATAGTGACCTAAGTGCGGTCCCTATTGACTGTTAGTGGCCTATAAAAAGGCCACTCCATTCTCCTCTAAAATTCATTACATCCTTTACTAATCCTTAAGGTATGCACATTTTTTTGCCTTACACTATCCCAAATGTTTATTTTCAATGTAATTTGTTATTTAATTATTCTAACTTAAATTTATTATATTTATTTGGTGATAGGTAATATTATACACACCGAGAGTAATCGTGGTGTACAAAACATTCTTGTGTCGCGTTTTTTCACGCTTCAAGAAGTACGTTGATCATTCTATTTAGCTCTTTAAAATTCTTGTTATATTATTTGTAATTATATGTTTTATATTTTACAACTTATTAGATGAATAATGGATTATATAGTAGATAAATCTTGGATGTATGCTATGTATGATAGTGATGGTTGTTTAAGCGATAGATTTGTGTTTGGGGTTCGGGCTTTCATTGAATATGCTACGCAACAAGGTCCTAGATTCGTAGATCTACGGGGCGAAATTAGGTGTCCTTGCATGAAATGCAATAATATACGGTTTTTCGATAAAAAGGTTGTACGGGATCATCTTCATAAGTCGGGTTTTACAAATGGATATTTAGAGTGGATTTTTCATGGGGAAACGTTAATAGATACTACACCGTCGTATGTGCCCGATTCCCCCGGCTCGTCACACACCGATATTCCCGACAACCCAGTATATGTTGATGTGCCATTCGTAGACATGGTCGTGGATGCACGTGGAGGTCGATCATTTGAGGACGAGTCAACTAACGAGGAGCCCAACCCGGAAGCACATGCGTTCTACAAGTTGATGCACCTAGGAAATATACCCATGTATTCGGATTCCGACTCGGGTGAAGATATAAGTATCCTTCAGTGGATGTCGGAGTGGTTGGAGTACAAGACACAACACAAGGCTAGTACTATTTATTCTGATAAGGTTTTTAATTTAGCGAAGAGAGGTTTCACGCCTGAGGTGCGGATGTTATTACCTAAGGACACGAAAGGGATCCGTAAAATGCTGCAGTCCGAGTTAGGGTACGTTACGTATGATGTTTGTCCAAAACAATGTTTCTTGTTCTACGGAGAGGAGACGAAGGACTACGATAAGTGCCCGATATGCCTCGCAGGTAGATACGTGGATGGACTAAAATCTAAGGTTGGGAAGAAGAAATTGTGGTATTTTCCTATTGCTCCTCGACTTCAGAGGTTGTATTATACAATAGGAACTGCAAAACATATGACATGGCATACGAAGTGTAATGGGGTTCATGACCAAATCATTCACCCAGCTTCAGGGGAGGCATGGCGCCACTTCGACCGGACACACCCAGATTTCGCAGCGGAACCACGGAACGTAAGACTTGGTTTGTCCACAGATGGATTCACACCTTTTGGAATGTCTGGCAAGACGTACTCTTGTTGGCCGGTGTTTGTCACCCCTTATAACCTTCCACCGGATCTTTGCATGAAGAAAGAGTTCATCTTTTTGAGTCTACTCATTTCCGGGCCGTATAGTCCAACAAAGAACTTGGATCTTTTTCTTAGGCCACTTATTGATGATCTCAAGCTTTTATGGAGCACTGGCGTCGAGACGTACGACGTCTCGAGGAAGCAACACTTTATTTTACGTGCATCTCTCATGTGGACGATTAGTGATTTTCCCGCTTACGGGATGTTGTCGGGATGGAGTACGCACGGAAGGCTTTCGTGTCCTTATTGTATGGGTGACACTCAATCCTTTCCGTTGGTGAATGGGGGTAAGCCAAGTTGGTTCGATTGCCATCGCCGGTTCTTGCCTGAAGGTCATGACTTGAGATACGATGACTATAACTTTAAAAAAGGGGAAATTCGGGAGGAAGACGCGATTCGTAGAAAGACTGGTGCTGAAATGTTGGAAATTGTTAATGGCCTTGGGAATGTGGGGTTCGGTACCCAATGCAGACCACTCCCAGGTTTTGGCCAAAATCATAATTGGGTGCGGAAGAGTATATTTTGGGAACTGCCTTATTGGTCCACAAACTTGGTTCGTCACTGTCTAGATGTCATGCATTGTGAGAAAAACTTTTTCGATAACATCGTCAACACGATTTTGGATGACCCTAAGACAAAGGACAACATCAAATCACGAAAAGATTTGAGACTTTGGACCAACCGTAGTGAGCTATTTTTAGATTCAACATCCCGAGGGGGGGGAACGAAGAAGCCAAAGGCATTGTACTGTCTCTCAAAAGATCAAAGGAGAAATTTGTTAGAATGGTTGGGCACGCTAAAATTTCCAGATGGATACGTTTCTAACTTGGGACGGTGTGTACATGTGCAACAACAAAGGTTGTCCGGAATGAAGAGTCACGATTGCCACGTCTTCATGCAGAGATTGATTCCAATTGCTTTTCGTGATTTCCTTAAGAAAGACATATGGGAAACACTTGTGGAGATTAGTTTGTTGTTCAAGGCAATTTGCGCATCAGAGGTATCGGTAGAGGCTATGGAGGGACTAGAAAAATCTATTATTGTCACCATGTGCAAGCTAGAGAGAATATTCCCTCCTTCTTTTTTCGATTCTATGGAGCATTTGGCCATTCACTTACCGTATGAGGCTAGAGTTTGCGGTCCAGTTCACTACAGATGGATGTATCCATTCGAGAGGTAAATCACTTTTGGTGTATATATTGATGATTGTCTTTAATTTATTTTATGTGTAATGTAAGATGGTTCTTTTTGTTGTGTATATCAGACAAATGTTTGATTTAAAGCAGTCAGTGGGGAACAAAGCGAGGCCCGAGGGATGCATGGCCAATGCCTATTTAAATTCGGAGATATCAAATTTGATTTCACAGTATCTCGATGTAACCCCTGGTGCTACACACCGACGACTTAACAGGAACGAGACTTTGGAAAGCACGGATTGGGATGGAGAGCTCTTATTGTTCCGAAAGAAGGGACGACCGCTTGGCCCATCGGCGAAGATGAAGAAGTTAACGGGGAAAGAAATAGAACAGATTGAATTGTACACACTTCTTAACTGTGAAGAATTGGAGGGATGGGAAGAGTGAGTCTACTACAATTTTCTTCATCTAGTATCATCTTCTTTTATATGTG
Source organism: Linaria vulgaris (assembly GCA_948329865.1). Taxonomy (NCBI): domain Eukaryota; kingdom Viridiplantae; phylum Streptophyta; class Magnoliopsida; order Lamiales; family Plantaginaceae; genus Linaria; species Linaria vulgaris. The sequence goes on from OX415254.1 coordinate 80,115,335, forward strand.
TTAGTACTAACTATTTTTTTGTAACATGCAGTTTGTTCATAGAAGAGGAGTGCGGTAGATTGAATGCCATGGAGGTGCAAACGAAAAGGAACGAGGAGTATGTGGCCTGGTTCAAGCAAGAGTACCGTAGTGGAAATTACATGATAGACGATAGGGTACTGCCGTTGCTCAACGGTCCACTGAACGATGCAATCACGTACGATGGATACATTGTGAATGGATTTAGGTTCCACATTGATACGAAATTGGGGCCCAAGAAGAGTGACTGCAGTGGGGTTTACGTGAAGGGTGACATGGGAGACACCGCTTCAACCAATTTCTACGGGACTTTAAAGGAGATATTGGAAGTGGAATATTGGGGAGGTAGAACTGGAAAACAACTGACCATTGTCTTCTTCAAGTGTTTGTGGTATGATATTGGACCGAGAGGCACAAATGTCCACGAGACATTCAAAATGGTGGAAATTAACCCTACTAAAAAACTGCAGACCAATGAACCATTTATTTGTGCTAATCAAGCAATGCAGGCGTATTACGCCCCATATCCGTCTCTACCAAATGGAAGGCCAGGGAGAAAAGGATGGTTGTCAGTATCACATATTCCAGCTAGACACATTATCGACATGTCGTCACTCACAATTCAAGATTCTACCCCTGATGACCCAGAAATTCCGGAGACAGTATTTCAAGAGAACGAATCAGCAGGTCTTAATATGTTTGTAGACTTGAGTTCGTTCAACATGGATATTCAGTTGGGTGGAGGTGACTTCGAGGTCGTTGATGAACTAGGTGGTAACGAGGACGATGATGGACAAGCAGAAGAAGGCGTAGATAGTGAGGCAAATGATTATGACTATGAGTTTCAATATTCAGAAGAAGACTAGTGCTTTCTTTCTTTTCTTGCTTTTTTTATGTATGACGATGACTATGTGATTTTTCAGTATGACTATGACAATGTGATTTTTTCAGTATGACCAACTATCAACACCATATAAACAAAACCATATAAACAAAAACAACTACACCATAAATGACCAACCATCAACACCATATAAACAAAAACAATTACACCATAAATGACCAACCATCAACACCATATAAATTCAAAATAACCAAAATAAACAAAAAAATATAATCAAAACCATTCAATCCATATTCCATACCAACTACAAACCATACATACAAAACAACTACACCATAAATGATCCATATGTTCCAAAATATCATAATCCATATTTACAAATAAAAACCCGCAACAAGATCACTGACCCCCCTCAACATCACTAGGCGGATACATGACCCCCTCATCACCAGAACTCTCCGCCAAATCATACATCTCATCCAAGGTCGCCAGTGGATCATCATCAACACCAACCCCACCCTCATCAACGCCAACACCCCCCTCACCCTCACCGAGGTCCTCTGCCTCAACATCCATCAGACCAAGATCATCATCACCCTCCGACTCATCAGTATCAGTATCAATATCAAGATCATCGACATACTGGGTGGGGTTGGAAGTACCTGGAGCAAAAGGATCTGGTCTCTCACGTATCGGCCTCGGAACCCGAAATGCGCCTCCGCTCCTAATAGCGTTCCCCATGAACAAGTCTGACGGAAGCTCTCGCACTGGTCGACCTGTATCCCTCTGCATGTCCTCTCTAAAAGACTGGAGCCAAGACAACATGGAGTCGACTCTCGGGTCCTTTGTCGACCTCAACTCGTTGTTCTCCTCCTGGAGCTGCCTGAGCAACTCCCGCCTGTAGTCTGGCTCCCTCCCGACCTCCAAGTCGAAGTCTCGAGGATCAGCATAGCTCGGTAACCCCGATGCCTTCCCCTTCTTGATACTCCCTATCGCCTTCTTCCACGAATCGGCGTCCCATTCAGGCAAGTCATTATCTTCCACTGCATCCGGATTTTTCTTCCTCAGTTCCCTCTTATAAGTCTTCTGTTGAATATTCAAATATCATTAAAAAAAAGAAATTAAATTAAAACAAAGATCATTAAAAAAGAGTAGAAAATTTAAAACACTTACGTAAATAAGTCTGGTAATCTCAGACTTCCACTCCCGCCTCAATGGTACGCCTGTACCTCTGCCAGTCCCCGCCACCTTCTTCGTATGTCCTGCCTTATAAATCTCGTCGTGCCTGATAGGGTGGGTGCGGTTGGGCTGATTCCTCTCCTTCAAATTGTAAGTAATAGTTGGTTATAATTCTTTTTTTTTAAATGTTAAAATTACATTGTTTTAAACTAATCAATAAACAATAATCTTAAAATTTAACTACAAATAAAATATATAATTTAACAAAACATACCAGGCGCCGCCGGATCTCCTCGTAGTCAATGGAACCACCGTAAAAGGTGGCGGGCGCATCGCCGTCCAACTTGCCGCCTCGTCGAGCCTTCTTTCCCTTCACGGACTTCGCCTTAAACTCCTCAGTGTCCCAGTGTTTTGCCGCCTGATCCTCCAAACTCTGACTCATCCACGGCGTCTTAGGCTTATCTTTAAACTCCTCCTTGTCCTTTTTCTTCATGTACTGCTCCTTCGCCTTGTTAAGCATACGCTTATAAATCCCTCTCGCCTTCAACTGGTATGCCCTATGTACCTGCTCCCTCTCTGACCGCCGAATCCCATAGACATTCTACAAAAAAGATAAATATTAAACAATAAATTAATACATTAAATTAATAAACTAAATTAAACAATATTTTGAACCTCGAGTAAATCAATAAATATTAATAATTCATTTAAAACTCACCGTAAATCTCGAGTACATCTCTCTTCGTACATCCTCAGGAACCTTCAAGTAGGAGGGCCAAAACTCACTCATAAACTGTCGAATGAGGCCAGTGATCGTCTTGGAAATCTCGCGACCGGGGGGTTTAGAAAAACAACCCCTCTTCAACTCAATAAGCTCCCTCTTCTTCCCTTTAGGAAGCGCCGTAAGCCCTACATTGGGTCCCCTACCCGGTCGAGTATCGGTCGGTCGTGGAGTACCGGTCGATCTCTGGCTCGGTCCAGCTCCGGTGTCGACTGTAGGCGGTGGAGTCTGAAGTCTGCTAGACTCGACTGATGGGGGCACGTGAGTCCCAACTGAATCCGCAGTATGTGGTCGTGCCACCTGGGATGCGGTGGACTCTGATGATCGGACACCCGCTCCGGAGATGGCCGCCTCATCGTCTCCAAATAACTGCCGATGTAGTGGAGGTGTCGTCGATGCAGATCCGTCACCTGACCCAGGTAGCGGGACAGACGGCTCGGCTTGATGGCTCGACCCTGCACCACGTCCCGATCGAACAACCCGTATAGGTCGGCAACTACCTCGACCCCCGCTACCACTACCACCACCACGCCCAACGCTACCACTACCACTACCACTACCACCACCAATCCCGCCACCACTACCACCACCACGTCCAACGCTACCAGTACCACCACGCCCAACGCTACCAGTACCACCACCACGACCTCGACCTCCACTACCTCCAACACCTCCACGAGCAACACTACCACTACCTGAACTCGATACCCCACCACGACCTCGACCTCCAAGACCTCGATCTCCAGTACCGCTAGGGGTCTTACGTGACGACATGCCGAATATATATATGCACTGTAAAAAATTTAAATATCAATTCAACATTTACAAATCTACACTAATTACAAAATTTACAAATTATAACCTAAAAAATATAATCTACACTAATTAATATAATCTTACAAATTAACACTAATTAACAAGTTTTACTAATTAAATTTTAATAATCCAATTTTCACAATCTAATTATAAACTAATCTAATCTAATTTATCTAATTTTCACAATCGAATTTTAAACTAATCTAATCTAATCTTACAATCTTCACTAATCTAATCTTTTTTTTAATCAATCACTAATCTAATCTAACAATAATCTTTTTTTCTTTCATCACTTACTAATCTAATTTAACAATCTAATTTTAACAATATAATTTTTTCTTTAATCATTCACTAATCTAATTTAACAATCTAAAAATCTTAAGAAATCTATTTTTTTTTCATACACTAATCTAATCTAACAATCTAACATTAGTCACTAATTAACTATCTAACAATATTCACTAATATAACAATCTAACAAATTAACACAAAATTAACAAATTAACAAAAAAATACATTCTTCACTAATCACAAAATTAACAAATTAACAAAAAAATACATTCTTCACTAATCAAACAATTTAACAATATTAAAAATTAACACAAAATTAACACAAATTAATATATTAACAATCTAACTAATCTAACAAAATTAATACAAATTAACAAAACAACAATCTAAAATCAAACAAAATTAACAAATTAACACAAAAAATCAAAGTTACCAAATTAACACAAAAATTTAATAGGGACCGAAGCTACTAAGTGCCGGTGGCGGAGAGGGGGCGACGACGGGGCTGGAAACCGGCGGAGGAGAGGCGGAGACGCGCGGAAGAGATTGAAATCGACGGAAAACGCGGAAATCGGCCGGAGGGGAGTGAAAATTGATGAATAAATGGAATGGGTGACTCAATTGCGGTCGCTATTCGTACTCCGGGTCGCTAATAGGGCGGAGATGGCGAGAATCGGGTGAGGAGAGAGAGTGAAACGGGTTAGGAGAGAAAGAGATAAAGAAAATAAAAAAAAAAGATTTGTTATATACAGCGGAATCAGCGACCTAAGTTAGGTCGCTGATTTCGTCCGCAAAAAATTAGGGTAAATGCCCAATTACTGGCCCACATTTTGGCCCAATTCTGGCCAAAATGTGTGGCCCAGTACAACTTAGGACTTTCAGCGACCTAATTTAGGTCGCGGAGAGTTTCAGCGACTTAAATTAAGTCGCTGTTGTCCTCATAACCTTCAGCGACCTAAATTAGGTCGCTGTTGCCTTCAGCGGTCACTGAAGGTGAGCGACCTAACTTAGGTCGCTAATTGGGCGGTCCCTAAAGACCGCCCAACCTTGTAGTGGTTAGTTAGTTAATTTATGAATGAATACAAGTTGAAGTTTCTTTCTTATTCAGACAATGTTGTTTCCGGATATTGCCTTCGGGATGATATTTTCACCATCAGTTTTCAAGTCTTCGGACAAATGATCTGTATCTGACGTCGTTTGCTGTTGATGGAGTGGTAATTCTGGTCCAACTTTTACTGATTCGCTTTGACCTTTGCTTGTACCCCAAACGACTAGATAAAGACCAACAACAATCACCATAGCTCCTACAATCCTGAAATAATTTTAATTTATGTCGATGAGCATGTTATGTCATAAAGTAACTATTTTCTCATATGTTTTTGAAGAATAAGGGAATAGAAAACACTTACTGTCCAACAAATAATTGGTCTGCAAAAATGAACGAACTCAAGATTGCAGTGATGACCATGCTCAACGGACTAAATGCAGTAACAAAAACTGGTCCCTTTACTCTCATTATCACTCCTGAAACATAGTAAGTAACTCCAGAACTAATGACTCCCTGCAAAAAAAAAACCGTCGCCCAGTGAGAAACAAAGATAATTTTGCTTTGCAAATATATATGTGATCATCCTATTGTAATGGGTGTGTGTGTGTATCTCGGCGTATATATCTTACCCCGTATGCGTAAGCTAAAAGTCTTGAATTTAGTCCGATGGACCAGATTGCGAGATTGCCCCTCTCTACTATGAAAGTAAGTACTGTGCCTTGTAGCGCTCCAGATGCACAAAGCATTGCGGTCAAGGAAAGTCCAGCTGGATATGACTTCAATGTGACTACCTGTTCATAAGTAATCAATACAAATTAATTGTTGTTGTAAAACTATGGGAAAGAAAAACCGTGCTTCCGATGATGCTTTATTTTGTCTAAACTGGTGTGGATGACACAATTATTTCACACGGCCTAAAACATAAAAGAATAAGCAAGAACAAAACGTGTAAGAAATATCTCTAACCTGGAGAATATAAAAGAGTGAATATCCAATATTTCCACCGACGATCATGAGTGCTCCTCTAATGGGATTTTGTTGATCTTCTCCAGCGCTAGGAGAAGGCGCGTTATTGGAATGATGTCTAGTCCATGGTAATCCTATTACAGGGCCGGCAAATAGTGTTATTATCATTGCGCCACCGACGGTAACAATAGTTCCCAAGATTTTCGACTGGCTGTGCATTTTTCTGATGTTCACTTTCTCAACTCTGCAAAAATTAAGATGGAAATCCAATTAGTATATTTATATAGTTCATGTATAGTACCCTATGCAAGCAGATAGAATAATAGTAATAAGTAGTACGATGTTTCATGTTACAAATGGTAGTATACCTTAATATCCAGGCCATTATGAATGTGATGGCAGGAATAACATTAGATATGGCGGAAGTAAAGGTAGCTGTTGTCTGATTCATTCCCGCAAAGAATAAGTTTTGACCAATAACTGGACTGCAACAAAGGAAACATGTAACATGTTAATCCAAGCTATATATATATTATGTGTATATAGAGTAATATTTGTTTACGTGCATGTATATTTACATGTGGATAATATCAAAATACACTTACTCTAGTAGGCCAAGTAACATGATCTTAAAGAAGATGCCGAACGTCCAGGGGCGGCGTCACATAGGTACATGTGGTGCGCTGCAGCCCGGTACAAGATTGGTAAAAAAAATTACTAGGTATATTTATTTTGAGCCCAACAAAAAATATATAAAATCTGGCCCAATAAAAATAATTTTTGGATTTAAATGTCTGGGCCTAACAATAAAACTTTAAAAAAAAAGCCCAACCTCTACTCTCTTAGTGTTTAATACGGGTGAAGTCTCTTTTTCTCTCCACACAAAATAAAAAAATAAACAATTGGAAAGAAGACTCCATTCCTCCTTCCTCACTGCTGCGCGCTCAAGTCTCAGACAGTCTAGAAAAAAAACAGCTTAGCCTCCATAACAACTCTTGAAATTGGTGAGTCATTTCTTTAATTAAATAAAGTCTTATATTTTAGCTTGTGTAATTATGTTAATTTACTTTTGATAATAAAGTGAACTAAAATATTAGGGATTTGGGGATTAGGGATTTAGGGTTATAATTTTTGTCAATCTCTTGTTTTAGGGATTTAGGGCTATCATTTTATCATTTAGGGATTAGGGATTTAGGCATGGTTTGTCAATCTCATATTTACCTCACAGTCTCACACCCCTTTAGTTTAATTCTGTTAGTTGCGTTCACTGCCTAGTGGCTAAGGAAAAATGGGGGCTAACACTTCTATGTCTATTCAGTTTTTATCTATAAAATACATAAATTACATGTTAGTCATTTTCATTGTAGAGATAATAATTGAATATTAGAGTTGCATCTTTAATATTGATTGTTTTGGGTGAAGTACTGATTTGCCAAAAAGATATAAAATAAATAAAAGAAGGATCACGTAATGGTGTAAATATTTATCAATGGCCACAGATTTAGGAAATAATGAGATGGGGATAAATTTCCTTTTGAAGTATACCAAGTAATATACAAACAGTTTGCAAATAACACATGATTAAGTTGTGAAATTTTCATTTAATGCATGTGGAATTGTAATTTATCATACTGGTTTGAATATTGTTTAATTATGCCTCGATATAGTTTGATATTTTTCACTTTATTTGTTGACATTCATGATTCATATGTTCTAATACATTCCCTTATATCTATGTCCTTATAATAGATTATAAATCACAATGGAGAGTGGAAGAACCAAGAAACGGAAAAGTAAGACAATGTTATCGTTTTACAAACCAAATGAAGGTACATCATCAACTTCACAACAACCTCCTCCATCAACTTTAGACCAACCTTCTCCATCAATTTCAGAGCAACCTCCTCCATCAACTTCAGGGCAACCTCCTTCATCTAGTAGTGATCAAAATACTTCTAATCACCAAAGAGTTGAAGCTAATGTTAACTCTCTTGAGAGAGATCCAGGATTACGTATCCCGATATGCGAGTACCCCATTAATGAAAGAGATGAGGTCAGACGTGCTTACATCGACATGGAACCATATCAACCACCTTTGTCAGTTTATCCAGGAACAAAATGTGGAGATCAATATCGTCGCTTCCAATTTATTTGGTTTGATAAATTTTCGTGGTTGGAGTACTCTGTTACAAAAGATGCCGCATATTGTTTCCCGTGCTTTTTGTTTGATGATAAGAATGTTCGATATCATGCTTTTACCACAGATGGATTCCGAAGTTGGAAGCGAGTAGGTTGCAAGAAGAAATGTCCTTTTTTGGTGCATGTTGGGGGTCCTAATTCACCACATCACAATAATGTGAAGGCTGTTGAAGATTTGAAGCATGTAACTCGGCACATCGATAAAGTAATGAATGCCAAGACCATGGATGAGATACAGATTAATAGGTTGCGGCTTACGGCAACAATTGAAGTTACACGATGGCTTAGTTTGCAAGCATGTGCCTTCAGAGGGCATGATGAATCAAAGCCTTCAAAAAATAGAGGTAATTTCCTTGAGATGTTAGAACTCTTGAGAAGGATGAGCGATAGTCTTAAAGGTGTTATTTTAGAGGATGCTCCAGGAAATGCAAAGTATACTTCAAATATGATTCAAAAAGAAGTGTTGCATATACTCGCTAACAATGTTAGAAGAAAGATCCGCGAAGAGGTTGGGGATGCAAAATTTTGTATTTTGGTTGATGAGTCTAGGGATGTATCTAACAAAGAGCAAATGGCCATAGTAATAAGATTTGTTGATAAACAAGGTTCTGTACGAGAAAGATTTTTTGATATTGTGCAAGTGAGTGATACGGCAGCTGCAACGTTGAAGAAAGAAATATCTGATGCCCTTGGTCGATATAATTTACACGTCTACAACATGCGAGGTCAGGGATATGATGGCGCTAGTAATATGCGGGGTGCATGGAATGGATTGCAAGCACTTTTCTTGAGAGATTGTCCATACGCATATTACGTCCATTGTTTCGCTCATCGACTACAGTTAGCATTGGTCGGAGCTGCTGAAAAAGAGGTATCTGTTTGGTCATTTTTCTCACACTTGAGTGTTGTTGTTAATATTTTTTCTGCATCTACTAAACGTCAAGCTGAGTTACGTGCAACTCAAGTTGTTGAAATTGAACATATGATAGCTAATGGTGAACGTGGTAGGGGTAGAGGTGCAAATCAAATTGGTACATTACAACGGGCTGGAAAGACTCGTTGGAGTTCTCATTTTGAGTCCATTTGTAGTGTAGTAGATTTATTCAGCCCTTTAATGACGGTTCTTAGGAACATCATGAATGGGGATTCTACTAGTGATATAAAGGGTGGAGCTCGTGGTGCTTTGATTGGAATGAGAAGCTTTGATTTTGTATTCATCTTGCGTTTGATGCAGAAGATTATGGGGGTTACAGATTTGCTTTGTCGTGCTTTACAAGAGAAATCTCTAGATATTTTAACTGCAATGAATTTAGTGTCATCTACTAAAGATTTACTTCAAGAATTGAGAGAAAATGGTTATGATTGCCTTTATAGGGAAGTGGTTTCAGTTTGCTCAAAGTATGACATTGCAGTACCTGAGATGGCTTCTCAGTATAAGTGTGCCACAGGTCGGTCTTGCCAACAAAAAGATCTCATTACAGCTGATCATCACTACCGCTTTGATATATTTAATGCTATTATAGATATTCAATTGGAAGAGATCAACAGTAGATTTAATGATGAGTCCGTTGAACTTTTAAAGCTAAGTGCTTCTTTGGATCCTCGAGATGGTTTTAAATCATTTGATATTGATAACATATGTACTCTGGCTGAGGAATTTTATCCTGGTGATTTTGATGAGCAAGAGATTCATTATTTGAGAAGTCAGTTGAATTATTACAGACGGGATGTTATTTCGGATGAGAGGTTCCAGAATATTTCAACAATTACCGAATTATGTGAAAGATTATTCAAGACCAACAAGTTATCAATTTTTCATTTGATTGACAGGTTGCTTCGACTTGTTTTGACTCTCCCTGTTACTACTGCAACTACAGAACGAGCATTTTCAGCTATGAAGATTGTAAAGTCAGAGTTACGTAATAAGATGGAAGAAGGATTTTTGGCAGATAGTCTGGTGCTCTACATTGAAAGAGAGTTTTCTGCAAGTGTGGATGTCGATTGAGTAATTGATGAATTTTATAGTTTGAAGAATCGTAAATCTCAACTTCGATAGTGCTTTTATTCGTGTAGTATAATGATATGTAATTTTTTTTTCATGTACGAGACAATAGATATTTCAAATTCTAGTTTGCATATTTAATATTTTTATTTTAATTTACATTGTTTTTAAAAAGTTATTTAAGTTAATAGCAGCCCGGGGTAACAAAAAATCCTGGCACCGCCCCTGCGAACGTCATCTTTGGCCTGATTTTCCTGTTAGACAAACAAATGGGTTCGTTATTAATTTTGCATCGAAAACTGTATTAGCTTACCAAATAATCTTGTATACGCAGAAACACATATATGCAGGAAGCTAAGATATAAGCTAGTAATAGTGAGTAGGTACCTCTCCAATACAAAGGCAAAAGGGGCGAAGACAAGAGCGGCGATGGCGTTCCTGTAAACGGCGAATGTGTAATGACTGGTTCCCTGGTTTAGAGCAAATTGCGCAATTATAGCAAAACCAGAGAAACCGAATTGAAGGAGAATGACGGCCAAATATATCTTTGCTTGATCAAAGTGCTTCATCACCATTTTGTAATTTTAACCTCCTCGTAAATTTTGTTTCTGTGTGTATAATTAATTAAGGATATAGATTTATATATTTCGCTTATACACTCTGCAGATATAGAACTATGTGAGTGTGAGTAATAATTCATGTGTGCATTTGTTGTGCTTATATAGTGTTGTGTGGTTGCATGGAATATTTTTTTTAGAACAAGTAATTATCACTGTAGGAGTATTGCTATTAATTTCCACGAACCCAGCATGTACACATATCGATAGAATAGAATAGATAAATGGCATCTTTTGAACTGACTCTTCTCATTGACCGGCTGACCCAAAGGCGAGCGAGCTTTTGTTGAAGATTTTATTTGTTTGTATCAGGCCGGCCAATAGTAATAAGTACTACTGAACAATATCGATCATGATTTAATATTAATATATATAATTAAATATATTATATTATATAATTTGATATAAATATTACTGTGTTGTTTATTTCAGTGTGGTGGTACGGTAGAACGTGGAATTTATGGACATTTCGATTTTCTTCAATCGAATTTAATTTCACAGCACTACAAGAATAATCCGCATAGGGGACGAAAATATGGGCACCAAAATCCGTTCCTACCTAATTGGAACGACATTTCCGTTCCCATTGCCTGTTATCCATATTATATATTAAAGCACTATATGCACATATTAAAGGGGACTAGTATTTGGTTCCCACTGAGTGTTGTGCCCGTTAGTGACACCTCATCGCAATGGGAACCAAAATGTGGTTCCCATTGATTAAAAAAAACAAAAAAATAATAACTTTTGGAACAAATTTGTGGTGGTGGTTTATTTTATACTGTTTGGATAAATAATGATTGTTAATTGGTAGTATTATGATTTAATCTCTTTTAGTTGGACTCATATTTAATAAATACCTTATGTTTTTTTTTTATCTTGTAAAGGGTAATTACTACAATTGAAACTTTTGTATATTTTATTTAACAAATCAATCACTTATTTAAAATACGTTATGTTTAACGAAATACGATAAATAAATAAACGGAAAGAATATATAATTATAGAAAACTTAAAGAAATATCCGAATTAAGTTTTTTCTTTTACCAATCATTTGAAAACACTAACTAAGCGTGTCATTCCAAATCTTGTCCAAAACGAAATAACGAAATACGATAAACAAATAAACGGGGGGTTTATGTAATTATAGAAAAGTTAAAGAAATATCCGAATTAAGTTTTTTCTTTTACCAATCATTTGAAAACACAAATTAAGCGTGTCATAACTCTTCTAGTACAAAACGAAGTAACGAAATACGATAAATAAATAAAATGAGGGTTTATGTAATTATAGAAAAGTTAAAGAAATATCCGAATTAAGTTTTTTCTTTTACCAATCATTTGAAAACACAAATTAAGCGTGTCATTCCAAATCTCGTCCAGAACGAAGTAACGAAATACGATAAACAAAGAAACGGGTGGTTTATGTAATTATAGAAAAGTTAAAGAAATATCCAAAATAAGTTTTTTCTTTTACCAATCCTTTAAGAACACTAATTAAGCGTGACATTCCAAATCTCGTCCAAAACGAAGTAACGAAATACCTTAAACAAAGAAACGGGAGGAATATGTAATTATAGAAAAGTTAAAGAAATATCCGAATTATGTTTTTTCTTTTACCAATCATTTGAAAACACAAATTAAGCGTGTCATTCCAAATCTCGTCCAAAACGAAGTAACGAAATACCTTAACCAAAGAAACGGGAGGAATATGTAATTATAAAAAAGTTAAAGAAATATCCGAATTAAGTTTTTTCTTTTACCAATCCTTTGAAAATACTAATTAAGCGTGTCATTTCAAATCTTGTGCAAAACGAAGTAACGAAATACGATAAACAAAGAAAATGAGGGTTTATGTAATTATAGAAAAGTTAAAGAAAATATCCGAATTACGTTTTTTCTTTTACCAATCATTTGAAAACACAAATTAAGCGTGTCATTCCAAATCTCGTGCAAAACGAAGTAACGAAATACGTTAAACAAAGAAACGGGAGGAATATGTAATTATAAAAAAGTTAAAAAAAATATCCGAATTAAGTTTTTTCTTTTACCGATCCTATGAAAATACTAATTAAGCGTGTCATTCCAAATCTCGTGCAAAACGAAGTAACGAAATACAATAAACAAATAAACGGGGGGTTTATGTAATTATAGAAAAGTTAAAAAAATATCGGAATTAAGTTTTTTCTTTTACCAATCATTTGAAAACACAAATTAAGCGTGTCATTCCAAATCTCGTCCAGAACGAAGTAACGAAATACGTTAAACAAAGCAACGGGAGGAATATGTAATTATAAAAAAGTTAAAGAAATATCCGAATTAAGTTTTTTCTTTTACCGATCCTTTGAAAATACTAATTAAGCGTGTCATTCCAAATCTTGTGCAAAACGAAGTAACGAAATACGATAAACAATGAAAATGGGGGTTTATGTAATTATAGAAAAGTTAAAGAAAATATTCGAATTACGTTTTTTCTTTTACCAATCATTTGAAAACACAAATTAAGCGTGTCTTTCCAAATCTCGTGCAAAACGAAGTAATGAAATACGTTAAACAAAGAAACTGGAGGAATATGTAATTATAAAAAAGTTAAAAAAAATATCCGAATTAAGTTTTTTCTTTTACCGATCCTTTGAAAATACTAATTAAGCGTGTCATTCCAAATCTCGTGCAAAACGAAGTAACGAAATACAATAAACAAATAAACGGGGGGTTTATGTAATTATAGAAAAGTTAAAAAAATATCGGAATTAAGTTTTTTCTTTTACGAATCATTTGAAAACACAAATTAAGCGTGTCATTCCAAATCTCGTCCAGAACGAAGTAACGAAATACGTTAAACAAAGCAACGGGAGGAATATGTAATTATAAAAAAGTTAAAGAAATATCCAAATTTAGTTTTTTCTGTTACCGATCCTTTGAAAATACTAATTAAGTGTGTCATTCCAAATCTTGTGCAAAACGAAGTAACGAAATACGATAAACAAAGAAAATGGGGGGTTTATGTAATTATAGAAAAGTTAAAGAAAATATCCGAATTACGTTTTTTCTTTTACCAATCATTTGAAAATACAAATTAAGCGTGTCATTCCAAATCTCGTGCAAAACGAAGTAACGAAATACGATAAACAAAGAAACGGGAGGAATATGTAATTATAGAAAAGTTAAAGAAATATCCGAATTAAGTTTTTTCTTTTACCAATCATTTGAAAATACAAATTAAGCGTGTCATTCCAAATCTCGTCCAAAACGAAGTAACGAAATACCTTAAACAAAGAAACGGGAGGAATATGTAATTATAAAAAAGTTAAAGAAATATCCGAATTATGTTTTTTCTTTTACCAATATTTGAAAACACAAATTAAGCGTGTCATTCCAAATCTCGGGCAAAACGAAGTAACGAAATACAATAAACAAATAAACGGGGGGTTTATGTAATTATAGAAAAGTTAAAGAAATATCCGAATTAAGTTTTTTCTTTTAACAATCATTTGAAAACACAAATTAAGTGTGTCATTCCAAATCTCGTCCAAAACATTAAGTAAGCGTGTCATTCCAAAACATTAAGTAAGCGTGGGTCACCTTTAGGATAAGATTAATTATTTTTATTCTCTTTAATAATAATGTTGGTCAATTGTAGAATTTTGATTTTGTTTCTCTTATTTGGTCAATTGTAGAATTTTGATTTTGTTTAAATTTGGGGAAGAAAATAAAAATATGGAAAAGTTAAAAAACATCTCCGAATTCCAGTTTTTTAAAACCGGTGCATTCAAAACGCTAAGTAGGTGTGTCGTTTCAAATCTCGGCCAAATCGGAGTAACGAAACACGATAAATAAACCTTCGGGAAGAAATTTTAAATATAGAAAAGTTATTAAACATCTTCGAATTTTTTTTTTCACCGGTGCATTCTATACGCTAAGTATGTGTGTAATTTCAAATATCGGCCAAATCGGAGTAACGAAATACGTTAAACAAACATAATAATACAAATACTATATCTCTCTTCAATCCTAAACCCTAAACCCTAAACCCTAAACCCTTAACCCCAAACCCTAAACCCTACACAACACACTTTACATGTCTAAATTGTATTTTCTTACATAGAGGTTGTTACACACCTTCGATCCTAATTTTTTTTCATCATACAATATCTTATGGAAAATTAGTGTGTCCTCCTAAATTTTGTTAAAAACGGAGTTACGAAAGTCCTTCGAAAAAGTTTTGGGGAAGAAAGTGTAATTATGCAAAAGATGCAAAACAACTTCAAATTCTAATTTTTTTTAACCACTATTTTCACAACACTAATGAGACGTGCACATTTAAATTTTATCAAAAAATGGACTAACGAAACACGTTTAAAATTTATTTGTGGTCGAAAATATAATTATAAAAATTAATAAGTTGGTGGACCAATTAGCAAAGAAAACCAATATTTCTGGCAATGGGAACTAAAACTTCGTTCCTATTGCTGGTGGGCGGGCGGGTCGCGGGTTACCCGGTTTACCCGCCCGACCCGCCTGCCACTTAATATAAAAGGAAAAAAAAGGTGACCCCCTTCATTTAGGGTTTTTTTTTCAGCCGCCCACCACCAGTCTTCTTTAGTTCTTTCTTCTCTCTTCTCTCCTCTCTCAAAAAACAACTCCTCACAGCAGCTTCCTTCACGCCGCCGCCGCCGCTAACCGTCGCTTCCTTCACCACGCTCGACGCCACCATCACGAAGCCATAGTACCACGCTCAATTGTGCTCGACGCCACGCCACCACCACGCTCGACACCACGCCACCTCACCGCGAAACCACCAGCCCCCTCCACCACGCTCGACGCGACGCCACGTCACCGCACAACCAGGTACTCTCTCGAACTTCACAACTTGGAATCTCTTTTTTGATACAAGACTCCATCGCCTGCAGGTTTGGTAAGTGACAAATTGAGCCGCTAATTCAATTATCGATTTACTAATTTCTGTTGGCTACGTGCTTTGTGGTTCGTGCTTCTGTTAATGAATTTAGAATTTTAGATTAGGCATAATCAATTCGTGCTTCAAAGCTAATGAATTAAGCCTCTACTCGGTATTGGATCAGAGCTAGTGACTTAGATGTGCATTGGTATTGGATCAGACAATGAAGTCTGTTAATTAATTTAGATTAGCCTCTGAATGAAGTCTGTTGTGTTGTAATTAAGTTAATGAATTTGGATCTTTTACTGCTACAGCTTTTGCTTCTGAATGTAGTCTTATTCAGACATCCGAACAAGATGAAGAAGAAGAAGAAGAAATCCGAAGAAGAAGAAGAAGAAGAAGAAGAAGAAGAAGAAGAAGAAACAAAATAATTAATTTTCATTATGTCGTTTAAATCCATTTATTTTGTTATTTTTTATTAAAATTTGTGTTGTATTGTTGTATCCTAAATTTTCTTAACTACAAATTTGTGTTGTATAGTGGTATTGTTTAATTTATAATATTACACATTTTACCTATTACAATATAAGTGATATTCAAAAAATACAATAATTTAAATATTATACAACAATGTTATAACATAAAACAAAATTAAGCATATTACCATGAAAATGATAATTTCAGATTATACAACAACAACAATAATCAAATCAAAATGGTGCCAATATGAAAAATTCGAAAATTGTACTGTTTTGAAAACAATTCAAATTTCCCCCCTATTGTTTTTAACAAAATTCTAAATTTCCGCCATTTTTTTTAAAAAATTTTGAATTTAGCAATAGGAACGAAGATTTCGTTCCCGTAATTTGGACAAGTTGGTTCCCGTTGGCAGAATAATGTGTATCTCATGTCAGCATTGGGGGTCCCAGTCCTAAAGCAATGGGAACCAAACAGAAACCAAACACGTTCGTTCCTATTAGCAATGGGAACCATTTAATTCGTTCCCAAGGCAATCGCCACGGGGGTAACGTAGACAAAGCCTTTGGTGCCCATAAGTGGTTCCCATATGGTCTACGGGAACCAAAAAAGGGGCAATTGGAACCTAATTAATGGTTCCAATTGTGCAGTTTTCTTGTAGTGCAGATGATTTAACTAATTATTATATATCAGAATTACAATATATTAAAAGATTGGAAAAAGTAAAAATAATAGAGCAAAGCAGCATCATGACTTGGAACGTAGAAATTTCACTAATAAGAGAATCTAGAGGCATGCGTGAACTAGCACAATTTCGAATCAATTCTGTATATAAATATGCCTATAGTAGGACTAATTAATTTAGTGGTGATTAGAACATTATTCAAAGTCATGTAGACTATATAGTATATATATATATATTGGATTTTTCAAAACCCAATTGCAAATAAAATATTTCTAGCTAATTATTTTTTCTTGGTGAGACTGCAGTAAATCGCTTCTTATGATATGAGCTTCCGCGAGTCCACGTCGTCGAGTACTAGGTAGTCTTGTGTGAGCTCACTCTTTTGACCAAACATACATACATGACAAAAACAAATTAAATAACATGGAAGAAGACCTCCTTGTGTTGACCGCGGATTTAGAGAACTATTTCGTTATTTCGTTTTAGCAAATATAGGCATGCATGAAATCATCCACTCTGTTTTGAAATCCTATCAAAAAAAAAAAATCATCCACTTTTTAAGAGAATCTTTGTATCTTCCTAAGATATAACGTAACACATCGGTGAAGGTTCTAGCGGCGTTCCTTTGTTTTGCCCATAAAAATGAGACGATGCAGCGGGAAGCCTGAAAAATAAAGTTTTTCAGGATTTGCAACTTGTTGATCCCACAGGCAATCGTGAATATAATATGGATGATCAAGAGATCGTTGATTTGGAAAGAATTTGATGAAATTAGATGTAACTCTCAAGTTAATCAAAAAATCGAAACGCCTTTCTTGCAAAGAAGAGTTACATCATAAACGCCGCGCATATATTAACTGAAATTAATAAAAAGACTTTTAGCATAAATGAAAGTAAAGATTTTTACTAAAAATGATGTTTTATTCAGCGTTGCAACTTTAGAATCTTTCTAAAATCATGGTTGCAAAATGATGTAAGTTTTTGCGTCTTGCTTAGGTGCTCGTTTTCCATTTCAAGAAAATGACTATTTCTTGTGGAAAACGTTCTCTGCCGAATCCTTATAAATTTCTCTTGGACTTTTTGTTGGTTGTTTCCAACAACGTCTTGAAATCCCCCTTTTCGCGCTTCATTTCTTCTTCGTCGAGTGAGAACCATTCGCCACGAATTTAAAGCATATTCTAGAATCAAGATTTATCAACACAAAAAAAAAACTAATATTAGCAAGGTGAAAACACGAAAGTCTTGAAGATGAATAGATTTGTAGTACCGAAAGTTGTGAACAGCGTGTTCGTTTGTATCATCAACTACTATCAAGTCTAAATTCTTTCTTGGCTCGAAAACCTCCATAGGATAATCTTTTGGGTCAACCTCACAATTTTTCCGACCTTTCAGCCGTCTTCCACGGGTGTTACAGTCACCTTTATTTCGCATCCCACGTTACCCGTAAAAACATTTGAAAGGTTAATTTCATATTTTTGTTGGCGAAATAATCACAACTATATCCTAGGCAACATTGTTTGTGGGCTTTATTTCGGAACATATGCATTAATGTTGTTGAGGTATGAGAGCTCGACCCAGAAAAGCAATGTCGATTGGGTAAGTAGGTCCATGATATAATCAAAAGTAATAAATAAGTAATTAGATGTGTAGATAATACTCAAGGTACACACTTGAGAAGATGTACATGTTGGGTACGTGCTGCACATATACATGAATATATAAACATGAACATAGACAATAGCATATGATTAAATTTCCAGAACACATAAACAATAACATAAAACATGTATTGCAAAAGTAAAATTAAAATACGACAGTAAAATAAATTTGACCTCTCAGCAACGGTAGGAAAATCCTTGGAGTGGATTAGACGAGTCAGAAAATTCCGTCGAAGCATCGGATGAGTTGGAAGTTTAACCTCCTCCCCTTAAGATCAATTTTCCCGGCTACCCTTCAAGCCCTCAGTGGGAAACGACCTCCCAAAGTACAACGTCCTCACACAATAAGGTAGTAAGTGAAGGACAATACTACCTTCTCAAATTGGACACTCAAAGTATTTTGCAGAACTCTTAGAATCGAAAATGCTATGTGTTTTTGTATGGAAAAAAAATAATTTGATGAAAGATGGTTTTTCCCTTCTGCAGAAGGCCACCTTTTATAGGAGAAAAAACCATGTACAACCATTACACCATTAAGGGGAGGAATTAATTCAGTCAAATGAATTAATAGACCATTGAGTGTGATTTAAATAAAATTTAAATATTTATCTTGAATTTATTTACTCAATAAATAAATTCACTACATTTTCTCACAACATATATTAAAAATATACATGTAGAAATGTAGCATTATTTTAGCTTCTCAATAAGCCAATGTAATTCACACTCTTAAATTATTTGGACTCAATTCCAAATTTTAATTCCATTTTGTCTCAATACAAAATTAGGAATTTCTCCAACAATCCCCCACATGAATGTAATTGACTGAAATGCACGTGAGTCTAGCAATGCTATATGCAATTCGAGAGTTCTGCCGGAACTTGTTGCATCAGGATAGATGGTTTTCGGCCTTGAACCTTCCTTAGTGCAATACCATCGGATATACTTGCCAACCAGTGGACGTGATGCCTTGAACTGTTCGGCGTTTTGTGTATACCAAGACAATGGTACTCACACAACTCATTCCAATACCATATTGGTCCTCGTTGTTGTCCGTTTCGGCCCTGGACTGCCTTGGAAAATTTCATCGAATGCTTTAGAGATTTAGCCCTTTTGTATCATCTCATAGAAGCGGCCCCTTCACATTCGACATAGGTGATCTCTCATTAAGGGTATCCTGCAATACCCCGCTTGTATTCACAAGACATAAGGATCATTAGAACCTCAAGTTCTCCTTAACCTGCACAGGTCCATCACTCTTTCATCCTATAAATGGGTTGGGAACTCAATTTCCCGAGTGCTTTGTTCGACTCGCCCCCACAATTCGGTTGTCCCTTTGAACCTGCAAATTGGGGTTTACAATTCAGGTAGGGTTGCCATCGTGGGGTTGATGTCTTATTGGTGGGCTCAGATTTCCCATTTCCCATCGATGAATTTGTTACTTAGTCTCTCGCTAGACCTTTCGTCAATCGCTTCCAATATTTTCTTTAACCTTTTAAAGTATTCGGAAAATATTATGATTATTATTCAACTTAAAAGTTTGGAATAATCTTAACTAACACTTTCTTTTTCAAGCCCCCACATTTCTTTCTTTTCCTCAAGAAAAAAAATGTCTCTAGCCTTAAAGAAATTACTTTTTCAGAATTTATTTTGTTTGCGTACTTCGCGTCTTACATCAAATAAATCTGAATATTTAATCTATTTAGTAAAATAAATAGTATTAAATCTCACTTGCTTCTCACTAAGCAATTTAATTTACACACTTATATTTGGACTCAATTCCAATTATTTCAAACACACACACACACATATATATATATATATATATATATATATATATACAAGTCTCGCACTTGTTTTATTTCCTACAAATATAAATATATATATTATACAAGTCTCACACTTGTATTTCCTACAAATATAAATATATATATTACACAAGTCTCACACTTGTAATTCCTACAAATATATATACACACATATATATATATATATATATATATATATATATATATATATACACACAATATACAAGTCTCGCACTTGTATTATTTTTCCATGTCATAAAGACGTCACAAGTAATCGAAATAATTATAATCTTTGCCTCATATGCAACTTCGATTATATTTATTCGTAAAATTAGTCTCCTCACACGAGACTTTCAAACTTGAACACTAGCCTCAGTACTAGCCTTACCCTTAGGTGACATGGTCATAACAAACATCTTAAAAGGATTCTTAGACCAAAATCCCTTTCCTACAAAGGTTCCACCCTTAGACAGAATAACCTTGTCTGACTCAAAGACAAGTGTGAACCCTTTATAGTTCAATATTAGATTCGTGAGAATCTCTGAAACATGAAGCACCTCGTTTAGGATCGACTCTTTCCTCGAGGTCCTCTTTAGCACAAATGTCCCCCTGCCTTCAACTTTTGAGATTTCAGAGTTTCCCAAGAACACTGTTTGTTCTCCACAAGTTGATAGGTCGTGAACATCCACTTGTTCGTACAGATGTGGTCGAGTAGCCCCAATGTCTACTTACCATTCGTTCGAGTTGTTGTTTGAATTTTCAGTCGCCATAACTAATTAAATAATTCACACAATTATTTTTATTAGTATCGCTGAGAATTCTCAACCGAACTATTTATACAGATATTCCCAGGCCAGTGGAGGGACAAAACCTCTTTAAAGTCCACCTTTCTGCGACAGAATATTAGGTTCCCAGGCCAGTGGAGGGACAAGTCCGCTTACACTCCACCTTTCTGCGACAGAACCGTCTGTATAAATATTCTCACTTAGAATATCTTCGAATAATTGACAAGTCTCAATACTTAGAATTATTTTCATTTTTTTTTAATTTCTTTTCGAATAATTCACAAGTCTCAATACTTAGAAATATTCTAATTTTGAATTTTCTTCAAATAATTCACAAGTCTCAATACTTAGAATTATTCTCAATTTTAATTTCCTTCGAATAATTCACAAGTCTCAGTACTTAGAATTATTTTGAAATTCTTTTTCGGTTTCTCTAGTTGAGAATATGACATCGTGGTTCTCAAAACCGGTACTACGGTCTCAATACCGTTAGCACTTTGATTTAGCGCGACAACCTCAACGTCGCGCGCTATTGGGAAGGTATCAATGCTTGCGGCATTGTTCTTAGTGCTATCACCCACCATATCTCTAAATAATTCACAAGTCTTACACTTATAATTATTTAAAGTCTTCATAGTGCACACTTGCAATTTTATATAATCCCACATATCTCAATTGCAATAATTTTCACTAATCACATGCTCAACATATATCACATATTTAAATTTTATCTACTCAGAATATTTAATTTAAATATATTTATAGCATGGATATATTAAGCATATTACTCAAATAATAAACTGCCACACGTTAAGTCAAGTATAAAATAACGCATAAATTTATTATCAATTAATGTCTGGCCCAGCGGATAAAGCTCAGAACTGATAAGGGAGAGGTTGCAGGTTCGAATTCCATTTGTAACGTTTTGGAATTAAACATGCTCAGCAATAAATTAACCACGGAATTCCAGCATGTATTAAATACGTAACCGAACAATTTAAAACACATGATTCGTGACGTACCAACGGTAAAGCCTACTGCTGGCAAACAAAGAGATTTGGGTTCGATTCTCAGAAGTTACGTTTTAATTTTAGCAATTAATTCGCAGAGTTAAAGCATGCAATAAATATGTAACGGAGCAATTAATTAACAAGAATTAACCTGGCCTAGTGTTAACGGACAGGCATGCACAACACAGAGGAACAGTGTTCGAATCCCGCTACAAACATTTTTGCTCTAATTTAATTTCTCAGCAGACTTTTAACAAAATAAATTAATAATCGATTAAAAAAAAAACAAAAAACACAAGCATCAATACAGCTCAATACAGCTCAATGGTAACTCATAAACATGCATTGGATGAGTGACGGGGGATCAAATCTAAACAACTCTTCAGAAATGCTTTTGGAGAAAAAAAAACATGCTGATCAAATTTTGTAAACAGAAGACAGAGAACATAGGGATAACTTACTGGACATGATATGAAGGGAATATTACCTGCTCTTAAAAAAAACTTGTAGAAAACCAAACTTTTGCAGATTAATAACCAAAACAATTACTGCTGGAAAAAAAAATTACTGGAACCATTAACTAATAATCTGTGAATCACAACAAACCAATTTGTAGAGCAGATGATCAAATCAGAATCTAGCACCTTAACAAATTCTGGAAATACTAGAACAAAACCACGTATACGTGCAACACATAATACGAGAATATAAATTGATATTAAGATTGTTGGGTACGTGCTGCACATATACATGAATATATAAACATGAACATAGACAATAGCATATGATTAAATTTCCAGAACACATAAACAATAACATAAAACATGTATTGCAAAAGTAAAATTAAAATACGACAGTAAAATAAATTTGACCTCTCAGCAACGGTAGGAAAATCCTTGGAGTGGATTAGACGAGTCAGAAAATTCCGTCGAAGCATCGGACGATTTGGAAGTTTAACCTCCTCCCCTTAAGATCAATTTTCCCGGCTACCCTTCAAGCCCTCAGTGGGAAACGACCTCCCAAAGTACAACGTCCTCACACAATAAGGTAGTAAGTGAAGGACAATACTACCTTCTCAAATTGGACACTCAAAGTATTTTGCAGAACTCTTAGAATCGAAAATGCTATGTGTTTTTGTATGGAAAAAAAATAATTTGATGAAAGATGGTTTTTCCCTTCTGCAGAAGGCCACCTTTTATAGGAGAAAAAACCATGTACAACCATTACACCATTAAGGGGAGGAATTAATTCAGTCAAATGAATTAATAGACCATTGAGTGTGATTTAAATAAAATTTAAATATTTATCTTGAATTTATTTACTCAATAAATAAATTCACTACATTTTCTCACAACATATATTGAAAATATACATGTA
The DNA here is from genome assembly GCA_948329865.1 of Linaria vulgaris. Taxonomy (NCBI): domain Eukaryota; kingdom Viridiplantae; phylum Streptophyta; class Magnoliopsida; order Lamiales; family Plantaginaceae; genus Linaria; species Linaria vulgaris. The sequence goes on from OX415254.1 coordinate 80,138,792, forward strand.
GAAATGTAGCATTCTTTTAGCTTCTCAATAAGCCAATGTAATTCACACTCTTAAATTATTTGGACTCAATTCCAAATTTTAATTCCATTTTGTCTCAATACAAAATTAGGAATTTCTCCAACAGTACATGAAACTTGAGAAGACCAAACACAATTTATAAAAGGTGAAAGAACAAAATAGGTCGTTTTTTACTTGTAGTAACGTAGCATTATTCAGTCGGCGTTTCAGGATTTCCTAATTGTTTCGAGCGAATTTGTGTTCTTCTTCTAATAAATATGCAAATATTTTAGCTTAAACCTTTCAGTTTCGTTAAATTAAGTTATTGCTTTTTTTTATTGTGACACGAAAGAAGTTAAAGCTCACCAAACAACATCTATTGCAAATGGTGTAGTGATGTAGAAACTCGTTAAATAATAGAGACTAGCAGTACTTTCTATTGCATATAGAGAGAACCATTGGAGTTACAAGTTTCAATAAAAGAATAAATTAACAGTATATTGTCGATAGTTTGAGAGCATCTTAACAATATCTATTTTACCGATATATAGGCCACTTTTTGTTTGACATCAAATGTATTAATTAGTTAGTTAATTAAAGAATAAAATTTCTCTTCTTAATTAGACAATGTTGTTTTCGGGTATCGTCTTTGGGATGACATCTTCACCGTTCGCTTTCAAGTCTCCCGACGAATGATTTGCATCCAATGTTTGTTGCTGGTGAAGTGGTAACTCAGGTCCAACTTTTGTTGCTTCTCCTTGACCTTTACTTGTACCCCAAACGACTAGATAAAGGCCAATAACAATCACACCAGCTCCTATAATCCTGAAATAATTTTGATTCTTGTCAATTAGTACGTTATGTCATAAAATAATTATTATATCATATGTTTTTATAGAGATGAAGAAGAAGGAAAAATCAGAAAACACTTACTGTCCAACATATAATTGGTCGGCGAAAATAAAAGAGCTCAAGATTGCAGTGATGACCATGCTCAACGGACTAAATGCAGTAACAAAAACTGGTCCTTTTACTTTCATTATCACCCCCGAAATATAGTAAGTAACTCCTGAACTAATGACTCCCTGCAACAAAAAAGTCACTATGTGAGTAACAAATATACTTTAATTTGTTTTGTGAAAATATAGTCATCATCTTGTAATGTGTGTGTGTGTCCGTATATCTTACCCCGTATGCATAAGCTAAAAGTCTAGAATTTAATCCGATGGACCAGATTGCAAGATTGCCCCTCTCTACTATGAATGTGAGTACTGTGCCTTGTAGTGCTCCAGATGCACAAAGCATTGCGGTCAAGGAAAGTCCAGCAGGATAGGACTTCAATGTGACTACCTGTTTAGAAAAATCAATACGAATTGATTAATTGTTTGTTTTGTAAACACTATTAGAAAGAAAATAATGCTTTTGATAATGCTGTTTTTTGCCGAAACTAGTAGATGACTTCCAATTATTTCTTAAACACGGTTCGATAAACAAGTGAACGGAACAAGAAATATGTCTAACCTGGAGAATAAAAAAGAGGGAATATCCAATATTTCCACCTACGATCATGAGTGCTCCTCTTATGGGATTTTGATGATCTTGTCCGGCACTAGGAGAAGGCGCGTTACTGGAAGGATCTTTTGTCCATGGTAATCCTAATACAGGGCCTGCAAAAAGTGTGATTACCATTGCCCGACCAACAGTAACAATAGTTCCTATGATCTTCGACTGACTATGCATTTTTCGGATGTTCACTTTCTCAACCCTGCAAGAATAAGACAAAAATGAGTACATTCATGTTGTAGAGTTCCACGTGCACGTAAATGAAATAATGCGCATGTCAAGGGATCAAATAAAAGAGATTATATTACCTTAATATCCACGCCATTATAAAAGTTATGGCAGGAATAACGTTGGATATGGCCGAAGTAAAAGTAGCCGTTGTCTGATTCATTCCAGCGAAGAACAAGTTCTGACCTATAACAGGACTGTAACAAAGACAAGATATCACGCGTTAATATACGCAAGCTTCTCGCACATGAGTATAATAAATATATATTTATATAGAGAGAAAAATACTTACTCTAGTAAGCCGAGCAACATGATCTTAAAGAAGATGCCGAAAGTAATCTTTGGCCTAATTTTCCTGTTAAACAAACAAACAGTTTCATTATAAATTAGCATCAAGAACTTTAGTTTAACCTCATCAAAAAAGAACTTTAGTTTAACAAATTGGAGCAGTTGATATTTTATATCGAAACAGGGAAGGTTAACTAGTATACGTAATGATGAGTATATATATGTACGTACCTCTCCAATACAAAAGCAAAAGGGGCGAAGACGAGAGCGGCAATGGCGTTTCTGTAAACGGCGAATGTGTAATGACTGGTTCCCTGGTTTAGAGCAAATTGTGCAATTATAGCGAAACCGGAGAACCCAAATTGAAGGAGAATGACAGCCAAATATATCTTTGCTTGATCGAAGTGCTTCATCACCATTTTGAATTTCTGTTATACTATGTAAATTTTGTTTGTATTTTTTTTCTTTGTGGGTATGGATATATATATTTCCCTTATACAGTACTCTACGATTTGCAGGTATATATAAGACTATGTGAGTGTGAGTGTTAACTATTAATTCATGCGTTGTGCTTATATAGTGTTGTGGTCGCATGGAATATTTGAATAACTGTAGGAGTATTAATTTCCACGAACCCACATGCACACACCTATATATGGCATCAGAATGTATTCGCTCAGCTTCAGTTTCTGTGCTCGTCAACGGATCTCCAACTGAGCAATTCTTCCCCTCTCGTGGGTTGAGGCAAGGGGACCCTCTCTCCCCTCTCATCTTCAACATAGCAGCTGAAGGCTTAAGAAAAATGTTAAAATCAGCCGTGAGAGCCAATCAACTCAAAGGTATAAAAATTGGGGATAATGGCCTGGAGATTACTCATCTGCAATTCGCAGATGATACTGTCATTTTTTGCGAGAATTCAGCTGCCAACATCTTTGCAATTAAAGCCATTCTTAGGAACTTCGAGTTAGTGTCGGGTTTAAAAGTTAATTTCTTGAAGAGCAGTATTGTTGGGATAAATATTGAAGACGAAGTTTTAAATGACTATGTTGATGCCCGTAACTGTAAAGTTGATTGTCTGCCGGTAAAATATCTTGGTCTCCCTATCGGTGCTAACCCGAGACGTGGAGAATCGTGGCGCCCAGCAGTTAATGCATATTCCAATAAGCTCTCAAGCTGGAATACTGGATATATATCCTTTGGCGGAAGATCTGTTCTTCTGAATTCAGTTTTTGTTAACCTTCCCCTGCATTTCTTTTCCTTCTACAGGGCGCCGATCAAAGTTATTAATGAAATCACAAGTATCCAGAGAAGGTTCCTGTGGGGAGGCAAATCTGATTCTACCAAAATCTCGTGGGTTAAATGGGAAAAAGTTTGTTATTAGGGCTTGGGATCAAGGATATGCAGAGACTTAACATTTCCCTTCTCACCAAGTGGAAGTGGCGCATCCTTCAAGGAGGAGATTCGTTGTGGCTGAAAATCCTCGAGGCAAAGTACGGTAAAATTTCTAAACCTTCGGATTTTTACACCAGATCTGCGCGTCGGAATAATTCTTCTATTTGGTGGAGAGATTTGACTTCAGTAGACTCAAAATGTGAAAATAAAGACTGGTTTTGTGACAGTATCTACAAACAAGTTGGAGATGGTACCAACACATCATTTTGGAAAGATAAGTGGGTGGGTGATAGTCCGTTGTTTGTTCGCTACAGTAGGCTTTTTTCATTGCAACAGACAAAGATTCTTCAATAGCGGAAAAGGGAGAATGGACAAATGATGGGTGGATGTGGAGTTGGCATTGGAGAAGGAATCTTTTTTCTTGGGAGTCTCAAATGCTTGAAGATTTATGTAATTATATTACCGGTTTCACTCCAAAAACTGACAGAATCGATCAATGGAGGTGGAAAGGAGAAGCAAACGGGGATTTTTCTGTGAAATCAGCCTACCATTTGCTTCAGCCGATGAATTTTGCTCATGCGGATCCCTGCTTCAAATTACTTTGGAAGACTGATGCTCCATTGAAGATGAAATCCCTTGTTTGGAAAATTTTCTTAGACCGGATTCCCATAACGTTGACCGTCTGACTCAATGCAAAGCAAGGCGAGCTTTTGTTGAAGTTTATATTTGGAGGTATCAGGCCAATGAGTGAACATCATGATTTAATAATAATATATATATATATATATATATATATTACTATATTATTATATATTATTATATAATATTGTCATGACTTATATTGTTATTTGATTGGCTATGGACTTTTCATTTTTCTCAATCAAATTTAATTTCACAGTTAATGTAACTAATTATACTTCAAAATTAAATATTTAAAGATTAAGGGGAAAAAAAAGTAAACTGAATTTAATAGAGCAAAGGAACGTAAAAATTTCTTGACTTGTAATAAGAGAATCTCGGTGACATGCGTGAACTAACACAAATTGGAATCAATTCTCTCTAAATACAATTAAAAAGCGTATTGTGTACATATAAGGGTTGATGCTTTTACCACGGCCTAATTGTGCTAAGCACATTTCTATATATAAGCACATACAAAGATAAGAAGGAAAGATCCTATACAACCCTATACAATTTGAAAGATCTTAGTATCTGCAATACTTGTAACTGTGTCTAGTTGCACTTAGCACTAGTTGCAACTGTACACTTAAGTATGACAGAAGATAATTCTTTAACGTTTGAAAACAGTTTTGCTGTTGCAATTGCGAAAAACAGTAAAACATAAACAGTAAAGAACACAAAAGGTTTTTAACGTGGTTCGGTCCAAATGGTCCTAGTCCACGGGGTTTTCACACAAGATTTGACTCAAGTTGTTTCCTACTTAAGAATTACAATGAAGGATTTAAATCAACTCATATACTAGACTCCCTCTAACATATGCAGTTGCAACACCTAACCCTTAACTTGTTTTCAGAAACACGTTTGAATCGAAGACACACTAAGCTACTCTAGAGACACTCTGACTTGATGCTCTTCACAAATGACTCGATACAATACTGCTTAATATCTTTTTCAAAGTGTCTTCTAACGATCTCGAGTCTTCTCTTTATATAGGCGCACCAGAATCTTTTATCGAATCTTCAGTTGCAATCCACTGACAATCTTCTTTCCAAGTAAGATGAGCACGCCAGCTGTTCTTGTAGGTCCGTGAGACTATCCTTCCTTATTAAGGGGATTCCAAACGATCTTCACGGATCTTCAATAAACATGCATGCTTATTAGTCCAAATGCAATAAAGAGATAAGGAATATAAATCATGATTTAGATGATAACATATCTTTTAAGATAAACCAATATCCTTTAAGATAATTACCAAATCAGGTTAACTATATCCTAATAATTTAAACAAAACAATATCAATATAGATAAGGCATGTGCCGCATGGTTTAGAGCCCAACTGAAAGGAATTCGACCCTAACAATCTCCCCCTTTGATTTGTTTTGTCAAAATTATTGACCACTCTGCACAATCGTTAGAAAGCATTCATAAGCAAGTAGTACGCGCAGAAAGTAGAGTAAAGTAAAGAGTACGAAAAATACTGGTTGCAACAGCAGTGCAACCTTCCGCCAAAATGTTAACATAAAGTAGAAATTGTCCAGATTTAGCGAAAAATGGGTGTGCAAGCGCAACTCCCCCTAAACAAAATCTCCCCCTTTTTGAAACAACAAATCAAGGGGTATCGTTACCATTCCCAGAAGAGTCACCAGGCCCAGAGCGGATACATGCGTGTTGCAACAGGCTGCCAAGCTTGGATGCTTGAAGGGCCATCGAAGTGCACAGCTCCTCATTGGACTGAGCCAGCTCAGCCACCAGACCATTCAGCCTGGAGAGTTCCAGGTGCACCCCATCAATACTGGCAGAGGCGTCGGGAATGGAGCCGGATTGCTTCTTTGTGGAAGATCCAGTTGCAGCTGGGGAGGGCGGCGGTTTGTTCAGAATTTTAGTGCTAGCACGCATGACCGGGCACTCGAGAAAGTCTTCCTTGTCCAACATGATGGAGGCATGCCTCGAGGCAAAGTACCTGTAGATGAGTGCAGGGAACCCAAGTGAGAGATGGAAGTTTGGAAAGGTGCCCCGATAAATGAGTTCGAACACAAGCGTCCCCATATCAATTGCAACTCTCGTTCCAACACGAAACAGTACACTGGCAACCTCTGGGCGGATGATAGAGGTTTGCGTGCAAGGTAGCCAGTGGCTGACAAGGATTCGGAACAAAAGGTTGTACCAGCTTATGCGTGAGCTGGTGGGAAAAGGTTTGAGGGGCCTTACACGGATTGATCCGCCAGTCAGCTCGTATGCAGCTTTGTCCATGTTGCGCTCCAGTCGCAACTCAGAGTGCCCGGCTGTGTCCACGATTGGTGCCTCCATGGCCTGGGAGAGAAGCTCAGCAGTGAAGGGGCTGACATTTCCCCGAAGATAAATGACATGGTGTTGTAGTGACCCTTCCGCATCGAGCTGGGTCGTGAGGTTGGCATAAAACTCTTGAGCCAGGACATTGTTTTATTTGGTGGCGTTCTGAGTTGCAACCAGCCACCCGCGCTGCTCAAGGAGGTCTAGCACACCAGTCTCTTCATAGGACTTGAGGTCCAATAGTCGTTCCACAACCATAGGGCGCTTGCGAATTTCCAGCATTTTGGCTTCTGCGTCAGTAGTGTAGAAGCGCTGAGAGTAAGCCCTAACAGCTTTCAATGCGGCAGAGGTAGAAGCAACATTGGGGAGAACGAAGGGACACTCAGGCACCAAAGGTGAGGGTTTTCTTGGAGGAGCAGAAGATTTGGTTTTCTTCTTGGGGGGTTCAGGTGGAGGGGCATTGCCCTCTGAATCTGTGTCACAGTCGGGTTCCACATCGGCGAGCTTGTGAAGTCGTCGACGACGGGGAGGCTGACGGACCGGAATCTTGGACCGCTTCCTAGTATTCACACCAGAGGAGGAAGGAGGAGCAGCAGGAGAGGCGGGATTGTCCTCAGGTGGCGGTGGCAGCACAACGGAGGCGGATTCCACTTTGGATTTCTCTTTTGCTGGAGCAGTGGAGTGAGGCAGAGGAGATGGTGATCGGCGCTGCAGAGACGGGGAATATGGTGGTGAAGGAGGTGAGGGTTGCTCAGTTGATTGGGTAGTATTTCTGTCAACTGTAGTTGCAGGGGTAGTTGTGGGAGATGGTGGGTGGATCGTACGGAGAGGAGGAAGGTCAAGGGGTTCTTCTGAGAAGGTGGCGGCTGGTTTACGCGGAGATCCTCCCATCATGTGAAAGAAGATTTAATAGAAGAGAGAGAGAGAGAGAGAGAGAGAGAGAGAGAGAGAGAGAGAGAGAGAGAGAGAGAGAGAGAGAGAGAGAGGAGAGAGAGAGAGAGAGAGAGAGAGAGAGAGATCTGTGGAAGGAGGTAAAGGAAGAAGGGCAACAGGGGATAATATAAGACTCTCTAAAACCCTAGAATTTTAGGAGGGAAAACAAAAAACACCAAAACTTAGCAAGCCCTAGATACTCTTTTCACAAGATAAAGGATATTAAAAACGGAAAAGATAGAGTTAAAACTAATTAAGATACACATGAGACACATCCTAACAAATTGCCAGAAAAAAACTGAACTCACAATGTGTCACCCAGTGAGGCCCAATCACGCGTAATTAGGGCTCCAACATGTTAAGTAGAATTGAATACAGCAACACGAGAACCAAGGTAATCAGTGGAGAAAATCCATCCTGTTACCACACTCACGCAGAATTCTCCAGGCAGTTTATTGAATGATACTCAGTTGCAACTAAAACCAGGGACTGGGAACAACTGGTAGCTTTCACACTGACGCATTTGTGCACAAGGTAGCTCTTTGCAATGAGGGGTCGCGTGAGATAAGAATTGCTAGTTTTCACACTTGCTGCTTCTAGGTCAGGTAACTTTTTCCAGTTGCACCTCAAGAAAAGAGAATTCTTTCACCCTTGTTGTGAGTTTTTTTTTTTTTTTTTTGAGTAAGAGAACAACAAACATGAGGAGACTGTTTGAGATCAATAACAGGTCAGATGATCAAGCACTGGTAATCCACAGTTGCAACCCAGTTCCTGTTGCAATTCACATAAGGCATAGCCCTAACGCCTTGCGAAGGTGCTCAAAGCGTGACACATCCAGAGCCTTGGTAAAGATATCTGCAAGCTGAAGATCAGTGCACACATGTCGTAACTCAATAGTTTTAGCCTCAACCAGTTCCCTAATATAATGATATCGAATATCAATGTTTTTACTACGGGAATGTTGAACTGGATTTTTTGAGATGTTGATGGCACTAGTATTATCACAATAAAGAAGTATTTCATTTTGCGAGATACTACAATCATCTAGCATTTGTTTCATCCAGACCAGTTGGGTGCAACTGCTCCCAGTAGCAATGTATTCGTCTTCAGTTGTGGACAATGTGATTGAGTGTTTTCTTGCTAAACCATGACACAAGATTTGTTCCTACGTAGAAACATCCTCATGTGGTACTCTTCCGATCATCAGCACATCCTGCCCAATCTGCATCACTGTATCCTACAAGAGACAGGTTATCATTAAAGTTGTAACTGAGACCAAAATCTGTTGTTCCAGAGATGTAACGTATAATTCGCTTGACAGCCTTGAGATGAGATTCTTTCGGGCTGGCCTGATATCGAGCACATACTCCAACACTGAAGCAAATATCAGGTCTGCTAGCAGTGAGGTACAATAGGATTCCTATCATACTTCGGTAAAGACTGGGATCCACCGAGTTGCAACTATCATCTTTGCTGAGGCGATCTGTAGATCCCATAGAGGTTTTCATAGGTTTGGCACGTTCCAGGACAAAACGCTTGATAAGATTCTTAGCATACTTCGCATGTGATATAAATATTCCATCATTTTGCTGCTTGACCTGCAAACCAAGAAAATAGGTTAGTTCACCAACCATGCTCATTTCAAACTCGTTTTTCATAACAGAAATAAAGTGTTGCAACTCATCCTGAGATGTAGAACCAAACACGATATCATCTACATAAATGGGCAATAAGAATGTTTGTTCCAAAGTGTTTATAGAACAAGGTTCTGTCTACACTCCCTCTTGTATATCCCTTTTCAAGGAGGTGCACGGTGAGTCTTTCATACCATGCCTGTGGGGCTTGCTTTTAGCCATATAGTGCTCTTTTCAATTTCAGCACATGGTCAGGAAAATGTGGATCTGTGAATCTTTTAGGTTGTTCGACGAACACCTCTTCGTTTAAGTATCAATTCAGGAATGCACTCTTGGCATACATCTAGAAGAAGACGAATGGACTCTAGTCTTGCAACTGAGGCAAATGTGTCGTCATAGTCAACTCCTTCGACTTGCGTGTATCCCTGTGCAACTAGTCTCGCTTTGTTGCGCACTATATTTCCCAATTCGTCGGTTTTGTTCTTGAATATCCATTTGGTGACGATGATATTCACTTTGTGGTCGAGGGACAAGTGTCCAAACATCATTTAGTTCAAATTGATTCAGTTCCTCTTGCATGGCTTCTATCGAAGCTTCTTCCAGCAGTGCTTCCTTTACGTTCTTGGGTTCAATCTTAAAGGTGTAACTCACAAAACACACCATTTGGTCATATCTCCTTCGAGGGTTGTCTCGCGTTCTTATCCCGTCACTTAAGTCCCCAATGACAGCTTCAGGTGGGTGGTTCCTCCTGATGTGTGGTGATGCTTGTGGGTTCTCTGTTTGCACTACTATAGTGGGGTCCGTTTCTGTTGGAACTGTATTCGTCGGAGTATCCTCAGGTCGCTGGTTAACTGTGTCAGTTGCAATTGGTGGTGAAATCTTGTGTGGGCGGTGTGATTCCTCCTCATCATCAGCCTCTGTCAGTTCAGTGATCCGGGCTTGAGATGATGTGGTTGCAAAGTCCTTGTAATCGTCAAACTCAACATTAGACGATTCAACTACAGTTTGAGTGCGCATATTGAATACGCGATAAGCATGACTATACCGTGAGTACCCAACAAAAATTCCTAGGTCAGATTAGGATTGAAACTTTCCTCTGGGTTCCCTATCATTTGGAACGTAGCAAGCACAACCAAAAACATGAAAGTGTTGAACATTTGGTCTTTTACCTTTCCAGAGTTCATATGCAGTTTTAGTTGTACCTGGTCGTAGGTAAACTTGGTTAGTGACATAGCATGCAGTGTTCACGGCTTCCGCCCAGAACTTGATGGCTAGTTTTTTCGAGTTTAGCGTGACTCTTGCCATTTCAACTAGTGTCATGTTCTTCCTTTCAACAACCCCATTTTTTTGTGGTGTGATGGGGGACGAGTATTCATGAAATATACCCTTGTCAGAACAGAATTCAACGAAGCTTGAATTTTCAAACTCCCTACCATGATCACTTCGAATTCTTTTAACAGTTATATCCGTCTCAGTTGCAACAGTGTTGCACAAGTTTTTGAAGAAAACAAAGGATTCATTTTTGTCTTTTAGGAATTCAACCCAGGTGAATCTTGAGAAATCATCAACGCATACAAAAATGTAACGCTTACCAGAGATGCTTTCCTTTTGAATGGGTCCCACAAGATCCATGTGTAGCAATTCCATAATTCTTACCGATGGTATGTGTTGCAACTCACTATGGCTTGCTCTTGTCTGTTTTCCTTCAAGGCATGACCCACACTTTCCAATTGGCTTTGCTCCAAGATTTGGTAATCCTCTCACACTCTGATTGTTGAAGAGTTGTGCCAGGGACTTGTAATTGAGGTGTCCAAGCCATTGGTGCCATAATTCTGCAACAGATTCTTTGCTCGAGTTGCAAGTAAGTGACCTGAAGGTAGCTTTACAGTTAGTCATAGTATAACAGTTTTCAGTGCTTCTTAGTCCTTTCAAGACTATATTTTGGAATTGATCTACAACTTCACATTCATCTTTGGTAAAGTGAACAAAGAGATCATCGTCACACAACTGACTAATACTAATAAGATTTGCACATAGTCCATCAACATAGTGAACATCTCTTAGTTTGGGGAAGCCTTTAACACTTAGGGTTCCTCTCCCCATTATTTTTCCTCTGTTTCCATCACCGAAAACAACATCCCCCTTTTGTTCATGCACAAAGTTGATTAGAATGTCCTTATTTCCAGTCATATGCCTAGAACATCTGCTATCAAAGTACCAAGAATTAGAATAAGACCCTTCTTGAGAGGTAGAGTTGCAAGCAGTAAGACAAATAAGAGGGTTAGAAGATTTCTTAGCCTAAACTTGTTGTGGTGGCACGACGGTTGCAACTGTGGGTCATCTAGTATGACCTTCTTCTTTCTTCGGTTTCTCCTCTTCTTCTTCTGTACTTCGGGAACAGTGAGGGAGGGTGTATCCTGAGGTGTCCATAGCTGATAGCAGTAGGGACGAATGTGTCCTTGGACTCCGCAGTGGTGGAAGGTAGGAATGAATCTTCCTCTTGCAAACCTGTTTACGGAATTCTCGTCAGATACTGTTGCTGGCAAATTACAACTAATACGTACCTGATTATTGGTGTTGGGATAGTCGAAGGGAATTTCAACTCCTTTAGGTATCCTCTTCTTTTTGGAAACGGATATCTTGGTATTACCAAGAAACTTTGGTGAGGTGGAATCAACATATCCTATTCCTGTTTTCCCAGTTGCAACTTTCTGGGTGTCCAGAACTTTTTCCAAATTTTCTGTGCCTGGTGTGAGCAACTTCACATTCTTAGCCAGTGTGTCCAGTTCTTTCTTGGTGAGATCGCACACTTCAACAAGTGCTTTGTGGGCTTTAAGTGTCGAGTCCAGATCAGTGGACAGAAGATCTCTCTCCAAGGTGAGCGAGAGAACCTTTCTTTCGAGTTCGAGGATTCTATTGTTCATTCTCACAGGGCTGCCAAAGGTTGAAACAATCTTGAGTTGGGCCTCCAATTTGGAGTTTCTTCTGCAGATTTCCTCCATATCCTCTGTAAGTTCCAACTCGTTATTGTAAAGTGAGTCGCTATCGGAGTCAGAATTGCTGTGAATTGTAACTCCCGTGTTGGCTCTAAGGGGAATGAACGATGAAAATGCAAGGTCATCGACTTCTTCTGTATCATCTTCACTGTTATCAGATTCGTCCTTACTCCATGCGAGTAATGCACGGCTTTTGTTTTTCTCGAGAAGATTTGCACAGTCTGCCCTTATGTGTCCAAAACCTTGACATTCCCTGCATTGAATACCCTTTCCAGACCTTTTGTTGTCAAGTCTATTAGTAGCGGAAGGCTTATTATTAGATAAATCAGAGGGACTTACAACTGGGTTTGAAGATTTACCTCTACTCCAACGTTTGTTCACTCTGTTGAACTTCTTTGTGAGGAGTGCTAGGGATTGCTCTAATTTCGAGTTGGGACTGTTCTGTGGAAGACTGGCCTAAAGTGCAACTCCTTTGGATATGGTGTCTCCTTCTCTCTTGAGTTTCATTTCCCATGCGGTTAGTGATCCCATGAGATCAGCCAGAGGTAGTGTGTTAACATCTTTTGCTTCTTCAATGGATGAGACTTTCATTGCAAACCTTCCAGGAAGAGATCCTAGGAGTTTTAGCACGATTCTGGATTCAGGGAAGTCTGCTCCAAGGATGGTGGCTTCACTAGCGAGATGCCTGAGTTTGGAATGGAACTGGGCGATGGTATCCGTTTCTTCCATGCGTACATAGTTGAACTGGTCATTAAGTAGTTGCAACTTGGATGCGCGCACTTTGTCATTTCCTTGGTGTGCATTCTCAATAGCCTGCCAAGCATCTTTTGCAATTTCACAGTTAGATATACTCTTATATTGGTCATAATCAACAGCAACTAAAATAATGTTTAAAGCTGTAGAGTTATAGTTTGCTAAGAGTTCTTCAGCATCGGTCCATTCCAGCTCGGATTTCACTCGTCCTTGATCATCTGTCAGTGGGGTCCACCCTTTTAGAATGCTCTTCCAGGCCTTCTGATCATGTTGTTTTATGAAGTTTCACATGCGATTCTTCCAGTAGGAGTAGTTCGTAGCCGTCAGCATTGGTGGCTTGATGGTCGACAGACCTTCCTTCATTTCTTCCATAGGAAAAGAAATTAAACAAAACAAAGATCTTTAGACCAGAATCTACACTATGTAAATATAGTGACCCGCTCTGATACCAATTGAAAGATCTTAATATCTGCAATACTTGTGACTATGTCTAGTTGCACTTAGCACTAGTTGCAAATGTACACTTAAGTATGACAGAAGATAGTTCTTTAACGTTTCAAAATAGTTTTGCTGTTGCAATTGCGAAAAACAGTAAAACATAAACAGTAAATAACACAAAAGGTTTTTAATGTGGTTCGGTCCAAATGGTCCTAGTCCACGAGGTTTTCACCCAAGATTTGACTCAAGCTGTTTCCTACTTAAGAATTACAATGAAGGATTTAAATCAACGCATATACTAGACTCCCTCTAACATATGCAGTTGCAACACCTAACCCTTACCTTGTTTTCAGAAACACGTTTGAATCGAAGACACACTAAGCTACTCCAAACACACTCTGACTTAATGCTCTTCACAAATGACTCGATACAAGATTGCTTAATATCTTTTTCAAAGTGTCTTCTAACGATCTCGAGTCTTCTCTTTATATAGGTGCACCAGAATCTTCTATCGAATCTTCAGTTGCAATCCACTGGCAATCTTCTTTCCAAGTAAGATGAGCACGCCAGCTGTTCTTGTAGATCCGTGAGACTATCATTCCTTATTAAGGGGATTCCAAACGATCTTCACGGATCTTCAATGAACCTGCATGCTTATTAGTCCAAATACAATAAAGAGATAAGGAATATAAATCATGATTTAGATGATAACATATCTTTTAAGATAAACCAATATCCTTTAAGATAATTACCAAATCAGGTTAATTATATCCTAATAATTTAAACAAAACAATATCAATATAGATAAGGCATGGGCCGCATGGTTTAGAGCCCAACTGAAAGGAATTCGGCCCAAACACAATTCTACAAAGATCATAAATGAGATATACAAGGAAATAGTATAAAGCAATATAACTAAGAAGATATGGGAATATCTTCATCCGGATCCTTATCATCCGTAATACCCCCCGTCGAGCGAAACGTGGGACTTGGTGCAACGCGAAGCTTGGAACGGAAGAAAGTAAAGAGAGGACGCGGCAAGCTCTTGGTAAAAATGTCGGCAATTTGAAGATGAGTAGGAACTTATTGAGTACGTATCTTACCAACACCGACGAGTTCACGAACAAAATGATAGTCCAAGTCAATATGCTTGGCGCGTTTATGAGCAGCGGGATTATCACTGAGAAAAAGCGCACTCTTGTTGTCGCAGAGAAGAAGCGGCGGAGAGGGAACCGAGACGCCAAGGTCAGCAAGAAAATGACCAATCCAAACAACCTTAGCAGCAGAATTTGCGAGGGCACGATATTCCGACTCACAACTAAAGCGAGAAACGGTGGGTTGTTTCTTCGAACTCCATGAGACCAAATTGGGACCGAGAAAAATGGAGTACCCCGACGTTGAGCGACGAGTGTCGCTGCAGTTCGCCCAATCAGCATCGGAATAAGCAAGAACCGCGGGCAAAGAGCAATGAGAGAAGCTAAGGCCAAAACCGAGCGAGCCCTTTACATAGCGAAGAATTCTCTTAACAGCTTGGAAGTGATCAACAGTAGGTGATTGGAGAAATTGACTGACGGAGTTGACAGCAAATGTGATATCTGGTCGCGTTATGGTGAGATATTGAAGCGCACCAACCAAAGAACGGAAAAACGAAGGATCGGAAAAGGGAGTGCCTTCACGTGTGAGATGTTGCGCTGTGACCATAGGAGTAAACACTGGCTTGCTATCAAGTAATTTAGCGCGAGTGGGAATATCATGCGCATACTTAGATTGGCTTAGAAGCAAGCCGTCATCAGTGGAAGTGACCTCCAAGCCCAAAAAATAACTTAACATCCCAAGATCCTTAACAGCAAATTCCGAACCAATACGAGAAATAAGTGAGTTAAGGAGAGATGAATTATTTCCAGTAACTATGATGTCATCAACGTATAAGAGAAGAAACATAATAGAATCACCACGATGAAAGATAAATAACGACGTGTCGGCGCGACTGCAGAAGAAGCCAAGTTTGATTAAAAAATCACTAAAACGTTGAAACCAAGCGCGAGGGGCTTGTTTCAAACCATAAAGCACCTTCTTTAAGAGACACACGTGGTTCGGGAATCGTGGATCAACGTAACCGGGGGGCTGCTCCATGAAGACCGATTGAGTAAAAAATCCGTTGAGAAACGCATTTTTGAAGTCAAGTTGTCGTAAGGGCCATTTGCGCATAACGGCGAAAGAAAGTACGACACGAACGGTGGTGGCCTTTACAACGGGACTGAAAGTGGCGGTATAGTCAAGACCCGGGACTTGAGTGAATCCTTGAGCAACCAAACAAGCCTTATGACGCTCAATGGAACCATCGGACAAATATTTGGTGCGGAAAACCCATTTAGATCCGACCACGTTAGAGTGAGATGGTCGAGGAACGAGGTCCCAAGTATGATTAGATTTGAGAGCGTTGATCTCTTCATCCATGGCAGCTAACCATTTCGGACTTTTGGCGGCAGATTTAAAGCCTTTTGGCTCGACATTGGTGAAGAGAGCATGAAGCAGGCCATTAGGAAAGAAATCCGCAATATTAACAAAATGACGCGGCTTAGAAATTCCAGCCTTTGCACGTGTAACCATTGGGTGAGATGAAGAGGCCTCGGGTGGCGGCAAAAGGGGAGGGGCAGGCGGCAATTGGATTGGAGCTTGCGGCAGCGAGGCTGGAGTGAGTTTCGTGCGTTCCTTGTCCGGACAAACAGAACACGGCATGGGCAAGGGCGAAGGCGGATCCAAAGATGTTGATGGGGAAACGGCATCCGAAAATTCATAAGCACTATCAACAAAGGTGCTAAAATCCAAAAGAGGAACGGTTCGCTGAGAAAGGAAAAAGTCCTTCATCAAATTTTGCATGCCGAGAAATATAGACGCGCGACGTGACGGGATCGAAACAACGAAACCCCTTGTGGCTGGAGCTATACCCAAGAAAAATGCACTCATGACTTCGAGGAGAAAATTTATTGGGAGCATAATCACGTAAACATGGAAAAACCCGACAACCGAACGGATGAAAATTCTCATAAGCCGGGGTTGCACCAAATAGTAGTTCATATGGAGAAACACCATTAAGAACCGTAGAGGGCAAGCGATTGATCGTATAAGTTGATGCGGTAAAAGCATCAATCCAAAGAGATGGAGGAGAATGCGAGTGAAAGATCATTGCCAAACCGGTTTCATTGATATGACGATGTTTTTGTTTCGCTCGACCATTTTGAACCGAAATGTGCAGGCAAGAAAGGCGGTGATGAATGCCACGCGAAGAGAGATGAGCCTGAAACGGCGGCTTGTAAATTCAGCCCCACCATCACTTTGAAATTGCTTAATGGCGCAAGCAAATTGCGTTTCAACAAATTTTTGAAATGTCAAGAAAATATCATAAACATCCGACTTCAAGCGCATAGGATAAAACCAAGAAAAACGAGAGAAGTCATCAACAAACACCACATAATAACGAAAACCACTTGTAGAAATAACGGTAGCGGGACCCCAAATATCACAATGTATTAAATCCAAAACGTGCGTCGAGCACTGTTCATTAACAACAAAGGGTAAACGACTACTTTTCGCTAACTGACAAGTAGAACACAAAGACGGACGGGGCAGTAAGGACGTAACAGATAAAAGTACCTTTTTATTTAACATAGAAATAATATTATGGGCAACATGCCCAAGACGAGCATGCCACAAGGCAAAGGAGCCTGTGAGGCGGCTTCGGCGAGCAGCAGCAACTAAAGCAGAATGTCCCTTCTCCAAAATGTAAAGACCACGATCATGACGACCCGTTGCTATTATAGCCCCTGTCAACTTGTTCTGAACATGAAAAGAGTTATCAGTGAACGCGACAATAACAGGAAGATCACGAGTCAATTTGCTGATGGACAGTAAGTTCTTGGTGAGATCCGAAACAACCAAAACATCAGATAAAGAAACATCGCGCGAAATATAGTGAGTACCAATATGAGGAACTGAAAGAGAGGTACCATTACCGACCACAACACGACTCTTACCCTTGTAAGGCTTGGCGGAGTCGAGATGAGAGACGTTTGGAGTCATGTGCACGGATGCTCCGGAATCAACACACCAATCAGAGACCTCATTGAGAGCCAACGAGCAAGAGGCGTTGAAAACGTCGGCCAAATTTGCATGGTCGCTATGCGGTGCACGATCATAACATTTGCGGCAACGATCAGCTGTATGACCCTCGGTTTTGCAAATCTGGCAATGGGGAACATAGGGACAACCATTGCCGCGGCCGCGACCACCACCACGATTGTTGCCACGGCCACAGTTGCGAGAGAAATGCGCAGCATGCGCTTGAGGATGAGCAGCGACAAAGGCGGCCGAAGGAGGAGCACCGTCAAGAGATTGTTGAAAGATCTCGAAACTCTCGACTTTGGGAACAAGATCCGAGAAGGATGGCAGGGGTGTGATCGCCATTTGAGCAGCAGAAAAACTCGAGAATGCTGGACCGAGGGCACGGAGAAACCAGTGCGACTTATCTGTATTGTCAATGGAACGTCCGATAGCAGAGAGTTGGTCACAACGTGATTTAAAATCACATGAAAATTCAGACACGGACCGGGCACCTTTCTTCATGAGTTGGAGATCGTCTTTGAGGCGGAGTTCACGTTGCTTGGAATTGTGGCTGAATGGGGCCTCAAGGGCTAGCCACACCGCGCGGGAAGTCTTGCAATCAAAGACTTCCGCCATAGCTTCCTCCGTGAGAGACGAGAGGAGGAGGCTGAGCAATCGTTGATCCTGGGAAATCCAGGTAGTATACTCCGGATTTGGAGAGGAGACGCCATCAGTGGTGAGCGTGGGAGAGGGCTTAGACTTGGAGCCATCGAGAAAGCCAAAGAGAGCTTGGCAAGAGAGGAGAGGGACAATTTGACTCCTCCATAATAAGTAGTTTTGGAGGTGAGTTTGAGAGTGATCATGTGGAT
Organism: Linaria vulgaris; assembly: GCA_948329865.1. Classification (NCBI taxonomy): domain Eukaryota; kingdom Viridiplantae; phylum Streptophyta; class Magnoliopsida; order Lamiales; family Plantaginaceae; genus Linaria; species Linaria vulgaris. The sequence continues at coordinate 80,156,954 of OX415254.1, forward strand.
CATGGTGGAGAAGGAGAGAGAGGAGTCGGCCATAGTTTGTGAGGGAGAGAGGATCGATTTTGGAGAGTAACCCTTCTTTTTAGGCTGATGTTGGGTACTTGTTGCACATAAACATGTGAATTTATAAATATAAACACATAAACATGATTATAATTTTAGAATCATAACAACATAAAATTAAACAATAACTTATATGTAATTAAACAAGTAATAGACAATAAGATAAAATTTGACCTTTCAGCAACTATAGGAAAATCCTTGGAGTGGATTAGACGAGTCAGAAAATTCCGTCGAAGCATCGGACGAGTTGGAAGTTTAACCTCCTCCCCTTAAGATCAATTTTCCCGGCTACCCTTCAAGCCCTCAGTGGGAAACGACCTCCCAAGGTACAACGTCCTCACACAATAAGGTAGTAAGTGAAGGACAATACTACCTTCTCAAATCGGACTCGAATCGTATTTGCAGAACTCAGAAAAAGAAAATGTTTATGCTATGAGTATGCAAAAAATATTTTGTGTTTTTGGATACATTTCACAAGACTAGAGGGCCCCCTATTTATAGGTGAGAAAACATGAAACCACCACAATACATTAAGGGGATAATTTACTCTTGTCATTCAAACCATTTGAATTCATTCAAAGGTTTTTGACCACATTAAGTGTGTGACTTAATTCACATATTCAAAATAAATATGAATATTTAACCATGAATTTTATTTATTTGATTAAATAAAATTCTATCCCAATTTTGGGATTAATCCCACTTGCTTCTCAATAAGCAAATTTTAATTCACACACAAAATATTTGGACTCAATTCCAAATATCTCCAACAATCCCCCACATGAATGTATTTGGCTTAATGCACGTGAGCCTAACAATGCTAAATGCAATTTCAGAGTTCTGACGGAACTTGTTGCATCAGGATAGGTGGTTTTCGGCCTTGAACCTTCCTTAGTGAAATACCATCGGATATACTTGCCAACCAGTGGACGTGATGCCTTGAACTGTTCGGCGTTTTGTGTATACCAAGACAATGGTACTCACACAACTCATTCCAATACCATATTGGTTGGTGCTCGTTGTTGTCCGTTTCGGCCCTGGACTGCCTTGGCGATATTCATCGAATGCTCTAGAGATTTAGCCCTTTAACTCATCTCAATGAAGCGGCCCCTTCACATTCGACATAGGTGATCTCTCATTAAGGGTATCCTGCAATACCCCGCTTGTATTTGCAAGACATAAGGATCATTAGAACCTCAAGTTCTCCTTAACCTGTACAGGTCCATCACTCTTTCATCCTAGAAATGGGTTGGGAACTCAATTTTCCGAGTGCTTTGTTCGACTCGCCCCCACAATTCGGTTGTCCCTTTGAACCTGCAAATTGGGGTTTACAATTCAGGTAGGGTTGCCATCATGGGGGTGATGTCTTATTGGTGGGCTCAAATTTCCCATTTCCCTCGATGAATTTGCTACTTAGTCTCTCGCTAGACCTTTTGTCAATCGCCTCCAATATTTTCTTTAACCTCTTAAAGTATTCGAAAAATATTATGATTATTATTCAACTTAAAAGTTTGGAATAATCTTAACCAACACTTTCTTCTTCAAGCCCCTACATTTCTTTCTTTTCCTCAAGAAAAAATGTCTCTAGCCTTAAAGAAATTACTTATTTCAGAATTTATTTTGTTTGCGTACTTCGCGTCTTACTTCAAATAAATCTGAATATTTAATCTATTTAATAAAATAAATAATATTAAATCTCACTTGCTTCTCACTAAGCAATTTAATTTACACACTTATATTTGGACTCAATTCCAAATATTTCAAACACACACACACACACATATATATATATATATATATATATATATATATATAATATAATAAAATACAAGTCTCCGCACTTGTTTTTATTTTCTACAAATATATATAACATACAAGTCTCACACTTGTGTTATTCTCAACAAATATAAATATATATATTATACAAGTCTCACACTTGTATTTCCTACAAATATAAATATATATATATATATATATATATATATTATACAAGTCTCACACTTGTATTTCCTACAAATATAAATATATATATTATACAAGTCTCACACTTGTATTTCCTACAAATATATATATATATATATATATATATATATATATATATATATATATATATATATATATATATATATATATATATATATACACACACAATATACAAGTCTCGCACTTGTATTATTTTCCATGTCATAAAGACGTCACAAGTAATCGAAATAATTATAATCTTTGCCTCATATGCAATTTCGATTACATTTATTCGTAAAATTAGCCTCCTCACACGAGACATTTTTACTACATCAAACTTGAACACTAGCCTCAGTACTAGCTTCGCCCTTAGGTGACATGGTCATAACAGACATCTTAAAAGATTCTTAGACCCATATCCCTTTCCTACAAAGGTTCCACCCTTAAACAGGATAACCTTGTCTGACTCAAAGACAAGTGTGAACCATTTATAGTTCAACATTGTACCACATATTAGATTCGTGTGAATCTTTGGAACATGAAGCGCCTCGTTTAGGGTCAACTCTTTCTCCGAGGTCCTCTTTAGCACAACCTTTCCTTTGCCTTCAACTTTTGAGATTGCAGAGTTTCCCAAGAAACACTGCTTGTTCTCCACAAGTTGATAGGTCGTGAACATCCACTTGTTCGCGCAGATGTGGTCGAGTAGCCCCAATGTCTACCTACCATTCGTTCGGGTTGTTGTTTTAATTTTTCAGCCGCCATAACTAATGAAATAATTCACACAATTATTTATATTAGTATCGCTGAGAATTCCCAACCGAACTATTTATACAGATATTCCCAGGCCAGTGGAGGGACAAAACCTCTTTAAAGTCCACATTTCTGCGACAGAATATTAGGTTCCCAGGCCAGTGGAGGGACAAGTCCGCTTACACTTCACCTTTCTGCGACAGAACCGTCTGTATAAATATTCTCACTTAGAATATCTTCGAATAATTCACAAGTCTCAATACTTAGAATTATTTTCATTTTGAATTTCTTTTCAAATAATTCACAAGTCTCAATACTTAGAATTATTCTAATTATGAATTTTCTTCAAATAATTCACAAGTCTCAATACTTAGAATTATTTTCATTTTGAATTTCTTTTCAAATAATTCACAAGTCTCAATACTTAGAATTATTCTAATTATGAATTTTCCTCAAATAATTCACAAGTCTCAATACATAGAATTATTTTGAGAATATGACATAGTGGTTCTCAAAACCGGTACTACGGTCTCAATACCGTTAGCACTTTGATTTAGCGTAACGACCTCAACGTCGCCCGTCATTGGTGAATTCTCGATGCTCGCGGCATTGTTGTTAGCGCTCTCACTAGTTATATCTCTAAATAATTCACAAGTCTCGCACTTAGAATTATTTAAAGCCTTCAAAGGGCACACTTGCAATTTTATATATTTCCACATATCTCAATTGCAATTATTTTCACTAATCACATAATCATGCTCAACATATAACCAGATATTTAAATTGCATCTACACAGAATATTAAATTTAAATATATATATAGAATGAATAAGCATATTCCCCAAATAATAGCCTTCTGCATGTTGCTTTAATACAAATAACGCATGCATTTAATAACACGAATTAACATCTGACCCAGCGGTTAAGGTTCAATTTATTGAAGCAGAGGTCATGGGTTCGAAACTCAGCTTTGTAACGTTTTACACGTTTTAACTCAGCAGATTAATTTCAGGGAAATTAATAACATGATATTAATATGTAACCGCACAATTAATCACCAAGAGTTTGTAACGCCCAAACGGTAAAGATCGCAGCTGGCAATGGAAGGGTCTCGGGTTCGAATCTCTCAGCAGTTGTTTTAATTTTGCAATTAATTCGCAGAGTAATAACTAGAATAAATATGTAACGGAGCAATTAATTTACAAGAATTAACCTAGTCTAATGGTAACGGACAAGCATGCTTGGGCACTGAGGTGTAGGGTTCTAATCTATTTGCTTGCAGCAGGAACTAAAATAATTTTTGAAACTTTCTGATTTATTTATTCTTTCAACATTTCAGCAGTTGTTTTAAGGAATAAGCGGTACAGAAGCTTGCAAAACTAAAAAAAAAAATAGCAGCAACTAATCCAGCTAATCAAACTACTTAGAACTTTCTGGAAATTAAACTCAAACGAATAAAATACTCCAAAAACCAATTATACTCTCACATCAATTTAAAAGGTGCTGAAGAGATTAACATCAATTCATAGACATGCTCTTTAAGCAAAAAGCAAACTAAACAGATTACCATATTATCAAAACAGAACAAGTCCTAGAAATTAAACCACCTATACGTGCAACACATATTACGGATAAAAAAAAAGATTGATCTTAAGATTGTTGGGTACGTGCTGCACATAAACATGTGAATTTATAAATATAAACACATAAACATGATTATAATTTTAGAATCATAACAACATAAAATTAAACAATAACTTATATGTGATTAAACAAGTAATAGACAATAAGATAAAATTTGACCTCTCAGCAACTGTAGGAAAATCCTTGGAGTGGATTAGACGAGTCAGAAAATTCCGTCGAAGCATCGGACGAGTTGGAAGTTTAACCTCCTCCCCTTAAGATCAATTTTCCCGGCTACCCTTCAAGCCCTCAGTGGGAAACGACCTCCCAAGGTACAACGTCCTCACACAATAAGGTAGTAAGTGAAGGACAATACTACATTCTCAAATCGGACTCGAATCGTATTTGCAGAACTCAGAAAAAGAAAATGTTTATGCTATGAGTATGCAAAAAATATTTTGTGTTTTTGGATACATTTCACAAGACTAGAGGGCCCCCTATTTATATATAGGTGAGAAAACATGAAACCACCACAATACATTAAGGGGATAATTTACTCTTGTCATTCAAACCATTTGAATTCATTCAAAGGTTTTTGACCACATTAAGTGTGTGACTTAATTCACATATTCAAAATAAATATGAATATTTAACTATGAATTTTATTTATTTGATTAAATAAAATTCTATCCCAATTTTGGGATTAATCCCACTTGCTTCTCATTAAGCAAATTTTAATTCACACACAAAATATTTGGACTCAATTCCAAATATCTCCAACAGCTGATACCATGTAAATGTGTAAATCACACCTTAATGAAGGTGGATGTCTTGCATTGAATATATAAGCACATACAAAGATAAGAAGGAAAGATCCTATACAATCCTATACAATTCTACAAAGATCATAAACGGGATATACAAGGAAATAGTATAAAGCAATATAAGTAAGAAGATATGGGAATATCTTCATCCGGATCCTTATCATCGTAATAATATATATATATATAGGACTAATTAATTAAGTAATTTTGTGGTGAGTAGTGGTGACTAGAACATTATTATTATTATTATTATTATTATTATTCAAAGTCATGTCGAATATGCATATATAGGATTTTTAAATAAACCAAATAAAATCTTTCTAATCTATTTCTCTTGAGACTGCTGATCATGATCAAGTAAATCGCGTCATCACGTGATGATCAGCTTCCGCGAGTCAACGTCGTCGAGTACTAGTAGTCTAGTGTGAGCTCACTTGTTTGACCAAACATGACCAAAATATATAATATAGTAAAATACCTTCATTCCTATGTTGACTGCAGATTGTAGAAATTTCCGCTGAGAGAAACTATTTCCTTATTTAGGTCATTGGTTTAATTTGTAGCACGGCACTTATTCGTTTTGCATATATGATCAATCTTTAATTTATATATACATGGCCTAGCCTTAAGATACAATGTTTCATGCAATAGATGAAGGACAAAATTTTGGCAAATATTTGAACAAGAGAATCAAAATTATACTGGATACACAATTGAGCTACACTTATCTCACGGCCGACTGTGAGAAAAAAAACTTACAGCCGGTTTATTTGTTTTACTAATACAGGTGCTTTTACGAACAAAAATGAAGAGAAAAAGATTAACAATCTGTTATCCTCAAAATTGCATTTTTCATACAAAATAAAATATTGATTAAGTATCTTTCAGTGGGAACGATTTACATTTTAAATAAAAAATTATATATAATATAATGTGTTATACCATTATCTACAACGAAATGAAACATTTATTTTTATTATGCCTCATACAACGTGCTTATAGATTTTTCGGTTTTTCAGTTGATGACAAATTCTAGAAATATTATCAATTACTTCTTATTAGCCATATTCTGCTGTCCAAGAAAAGGTGCCAAATAAAATATTTTTAATAATAAGACGATGGTATTTAACAGTTTTTTAATTTGCTAGTAAACCCAATAGGCCATGCATTTTCATACCAAAAAAATGCCGTGCATATAAATTCAGCATAGATTTATTTTTTATATAAAAATAATATTTAATTATAGAGCACTTATGTCTTATTTAAATTTTATAAGTTTTTTATGTGTAGTGTTGGTAAGGGTGATGAATTAATTTATCTATACAAAAATGGGGCTTTGATTTTTTTTTTTCTAATTATGTCAATAAAGTCGCTTAATCAATATGTCTTGATATATTATTTCGGTACTACATATAAGCCTCCTTTAAAAAAATCTATTGACTTTTTGTAGCATGAAAATGAAGAAAAATCTGCACAATATGTTACTATGCAAATAATAAAAGAATGGTACTATAACTCAAAAGTCAAGACAATTCGGAATCTTAAAAAAAAAATTGGAAAACATTGCTATTGTTATAAATATGGCAAGTGGAATATGGCAATTGGCCATTGTTGAAAATTATGTACAAATATTATTTTATAATAGTAGTAGTTGTTGTAAATAGTGTAAGATATTAGAAAAAAATTCCTATATAAGGAGTCACCAAGATGAAGAGAAAAACACCAATTCAAAATGCTATCTTACATAATATTTGCACCTCTTTTCCTAATTTCTTTTTATACACTACAAGAGATTGGGCCTTTATCGTCGGGCCCGTCAATTTGGGCCGACAGTAAAGGCTCAATTATTACTGTCGGGCCCAATCCCAACGGTAAATGGTTTTACTGTTGGCTTTGGGCCGACGATAAAAATGGGATGGCTTTACAGTCGGCCCAAATCCAACGGTAAAGCCCATTCTCGTCGGGTTTGGGCCGACGGGAATGGCCCATTTTATTAAAAAAATTAAAAAAAATTAAAAAATGATGTCGAGAGCCTTTTCCTTTTAAAAATAAAATAATAAGATTAAAAAATGATGTCGACCGGATTTTTTTAATAAAAAAAATAAAAAAATGATGTCGGCAGCTTTTTAAATTAAAAAAAAAAAATATTTATCAATACCGTCGGCTTTGGGCCGACAGTACAGCCAATGGGGCCCGGTCAACAGTACTGTTGACCGGGTGAAAAAAAAAATTAAACTCTATAAATATCGAGCTTCTCTTCTCATTTTCAATATCCAACTCTTCGACTCTCACTCTCGATAACAATCCTTTCCTCTCTCTCATATTCAATAATTTTTTTTTCCGTCGGCAAAATTCGTTTATTTCCGTTATGAATAACGAAAATAATCATAACGTTGCCGACAAAGGTGAAGGAAAACTTGTCAAATCCAAATCCAAAAAACTTCCAAAATATATTTCGAATACAAACTTGTTCAAAAACGTTAAGGTCCTCACAAATATTTTGGGCCATAAATCTCATCAAGATGTAGCAACCTCAGATCCTAACGAGGTTATGCAGCCGATAGAGGATACTATGCAACCAACAAGGGAGACTGGGGTTGTCCCCGCTGCACTGCAACAGGGGCCTACCCGTAATCGGCCCCCTTTGCCGACGGAACTACCACAGGGGCCCACTTCAACCCAAAATTAGGCCCCGCCTCTGGGCCGAGTTCGTGACCAAGTCTCGGTCCTGCCGCCGTGTTATGGGGGGAGGCGCCTAAGCCGCTCCCTGACGTCGTGGAAGGCCTCGTCGGGCCAACCCGGCGAGGTGTCGCAAGAGTCCTATACGAACGTGGCCAAGATTGAAGATTGAAAGAATAGTTGTGTAGGACTATTTTGTACTTGTAATTTGTTTAAGTTATTTGTGAGTTATTTGGGGTGGGGCGTTGGGCCCCACCCAAGCAGTTAGCATCCTTATGTAGCCTGTTGTTGGCATGATTTCTGAACTTGTATAAGTACTTATGTCAAGAGAAGAAAAGAAAGTTGAAAAGCAAAGCATTTGTATTGTATTGTAATTCATTAGTAATTCTTGATATTGACATCGAGTAGCAATTCCTATTCATGTGGAAATGGTGAATGATTGTTACGCCTTCGGTTAATTATGTTGTTGGTTATCGTTATTGTTGGTTAATGTTGTTGGTGAATGATATTGCTGCTTTAAAGTTATTGTTGGTTTAAGTTGAGTTGTTGGCGGAGTAGTCTGTGGAGGACTATTAGCCGCACGGGACCCTTTTATTCGGATAATCAAAAGACGCCCCGTGACAGGTGGTACCAGAGCCTCGTTCGAGGTGATGTCGGGTGATACGGATTACTCGATAGAAACGCCCGCCGAGAATGCGAGGCAAGATGCTAAGACTCAACTTGCGGCTCTCAGGGAGTGGAGGGCGCAAGCTGAACCAAGGATAGAAGCCTTGGAAATAGAAGTGGAAGTTTGGAAGAATGAGAATCAATATATGGGTTCTCAGCTCGATCAGAATAGGGATATATCCAAGGAGCTTATGGCTGCCTTGGACGCCCAAAAGGTCAAGTTCGACGCCCAAGAGGCGAAATTGGATGCTGTAAACCAAACGTTGTTGATGCTTCAACGCGTCGTGAATAGTGGGCCGTCTGGAGCCCAGGATTCGGGATTGAGAGCACGAATCCCCGAACCCCGACCATTCGAAGGCGCTAGGGATGCCAAGATGGTCGACAATTTTCTTTTCGATCTGGAGCATTACTTCGACCACTGTCGAGTCGAAGATGATAGACTGAAGGTGACGACTGCGGTCGGTTACTTGGCCGAGGATGCCAAACTGTGGTGGCGTAGAATGTGGGAAGACATACAAGTCGGTCGAATTCAAGTGGATACGTGGGATAGGTGGAAGGAACTATTCAAACAACAGTTCTTTCCGGAAAATGTGGACTATAATGCCCGTCGAGCATTGAAGGACCTAAAGCACACCGGTTCGGTGCGAGAGTACGTGAAAGCTTTTTCCGCACTCATATTGGTGATACGGGATATGTCGGAGAGTGACAAGTTATTCACCTTCATGGACGGTTTGAAGCAGTGGGCGAGACTCGAACTGCAGCGTCAGCGAGTGGGTGACTTGCGTTCGGCTATGAGCGCGGCCGAGTGCCTAACAGATTTCCAAGGTATGGAGAGAGAGCCGATGAGGGATAATCGCCCGGCTCCAGGTTTCATCACCCCCAACGTTGGAGGGGGACGAGGGACGCCGAGCTATGGAAGAGGCGGAATGCGCCCGACCTCTAGTCAGACTAGTAACAATAGAAGCAGGGGCCCCGTTGATGGGCGCACCTCCTTCCAACAGCGCTCGCCTGTGTGCTTCTTGTGTCAAGGTGCGCATTATATAAGAGATTGCCCGAAGAGACAATCTCTTAACGCTCTTAACGCGTTGGTTAGAAGTCTACCGGACGCCCCGTTTGGGGGTGGGACGGATAATCCGGCTTTCGAGGATCAGGAGGGGGATGCTACGGCTCCGGAGGGAGAGGAAAACCTTGGGGCATTTCCGCATTGGTGCAACACCATCTCGCACCACGCCGCGGAAAATGCTAAGAAGGATGTGTATATCCCGCCCCGAAAGCAGAAGGGACTGATGTATGTAGACGTAAAGATCAATGGTAAGCCGCTCCGAGCCATGATCGATACAGGAGCTACTCACAACTACTTATCTAGTACGGAAGTGGCGCGGTTGGGGCTAGTGACTGAGAAAGGAGTCGGAAGGGTCAAGGCGATTAACTCTCCCGCCCAACCTATTGCAGGTATAGCGAAATCCGTACTGCTCAAGATGGGGCCGTACGAAGGGCGAACCGATCTGGCGGTTGTCGCAATGGATGATTTCAAGCTTATCCTAGGGCTTGAGTTCTTGAGGGATACAAGGACGGTGATAATACCGTTTGCCGACGTACTGTTAATGATGGGGAAGAACCCGTGCTTCATCCCCACCATCGTAGATCGGACGGGTCGAGAGAACTTGTCGGCTATCCAATTTGAAAAGGGGTGCAAGCGTCAGGAACCGTCATTCTTGTGCGCCCTTAATCTGGAAGAAGTCGAAGGATCTATCGGTCCAATCCCGGAACCGGTTAAGCAAGTTATTCAGGAGTTCGAAGACATTATGCCGGAAGAGTTGCCGAAGAAATTGCCGCCTAGGCGGTCGGTTGATCACGAAATCGAGTTAGTGCCGGGCACAAAACCGCCCGCCAGGGCACCGTACCGACTGGCACAGCCAGAACTTGAAGAATTGAGGAAACAACTCAAAGAGCTATTGGATGGCGGTCTCATCCAACCGGCAAGATCGCCATATGGGGCACCGGTTCTTTTTCAGAAGAAAACAGATGGATCCCTACGCATGTGTTGCGATTATCGGGCACTGAATAAGCTCACAGTGAAGAACAGATACCCTATCCCGCTTATTGGGGATTGCTTCGACCGATTGAGCCTCGCCAAGTATTTTACGAAAATTGATCTGAGGTCCGGATACTGGCAAGTACGAATCAAAGAGGGGGATGAGGCAAAGACCACTGTAGTGACGAGGTATGGGGCCTTTGAGTTCTTAGTAATGCCGTTTGGGTTGACGAACGCCCCAGCTACGTTTTGCACGATGATGAACCAAGTGCTACAGGGATACATAGACGAGTTTGTCGTAGTATACTTGGACGATATCGTGGTCTACAGTGAATCCCTGAGCGATCACATCGATCACTTGCGAAAGGTGTTCCTTCGCCTGCGGGAGAACGAGCTCTACGCCAAGCTATCGAAATGCTCGTTTGCGCAGTCGACTATCAGTTTTCTAGGACATATCGTCGGACAAGGAAGAATTCGGATGGACCCGAAGAAAGTACGTGCTATTGAGGAGTGGCAACCCCCACGAGACGTCCCTGGTCTTCGTTCGTTTCTGGGATTAGCCAATTACTATAGGAGGTTCGTGAAAGGGTATTCGGCTATTGCGAAACCTCTTACGGATCTTTTGAAGAAAGAGGAGAAGTGGGAGTGGTCTACGGAGTGTCAGACGGCTTTTGAGAAATTGAAGAAGGCAGTGACGACGGACCCCATTCTTGCCCTCCCCGATTTGTCGAGACCATTCGAAGTGCAGACCGACGCATCTGACTTCGCCTTGGGGGGAGTTTTGGTGCAAGATGGACACCCCGTCGCTTTCGAGAGTCGGAAGCTAGTGGATAGGGAGACAAGGTATACGGTGCACGAGAAAGAGTTGTTGGCCGTAGTCCATTGCCTCCGACTTTGGCGGCATTATCTACTAGGTTGCCCATTTATCGTCAAAACGGACAACACGGCTGTGAGTTATTTCATGACCCAAGCCAATCTAACAGGAAAACAGGCCCGCTGGCAGGAACTATTAGCGGAATTCAACTTTACATTGGAATATCGCGCGGGTTCGGGTAACCAAGTTGCAGATGCCCTCAGTCGAAAAGCCGACTATGGGAAGATGGGTAGGGCGGCAGCGTTGACAACAAGTTCTGTCGCCACGGATGTGAAGACGCGGATTCGGGATGCATTACCGAGTGATCACTGGGCGGAAGTGATTATGAAACTGGTCGAAGCAGGGAAAGCTCGACAGTTTTGGATAGAGGACGGACTTCTGAAAACTAAGGGTAACCGACTTTATGTGCCTAAAAGCGGGAACTTGCGGAAGTTTTTGATGGCGGAATGCCATGATACCATGTGGGCCGGACACCCGGGGGAACAACGTACATTGGCTCTTATTCAACGAGCCTACTATTGGCCCAATATGGAGGACGACATAGACACTTATGTTCGCACTTGTCTTGTGTGTCAACAAGATAAGCCGGACCGTAAGAAGAAGGCGGGATTGTTGGAACCCCTCATTGTTCCTACAAGACCATGGGAAAGTGTATCGATGGATTTTATCTCTGGATTGCCTAAGGTGGGAGACTTAGGGACTATCTTCGTGGTGATCGATCGGTTTTCCAAGTATGCTACTTTTATTCCGGCACCCAAGTATGTATCGGCAGAGGAGACGGCACATCTCTTCTTCAAACACATTGTCAAGTATTGGGGCTTGCCGAAGGATATCGTCAGTGATCGGGATTCTAGGTTTACTGGCGTATTTTGGACGGAGCTGTTTCGACTACTCGGGTCAAAACTGAATATGAGCTCCGCCTTTCATCCACAGTCTGACGGCCAGACGGAACGCTTTAACTCTATGCTGGAGGAATATCTCCGACATTTTGTTCATGGTTCGCAGACGTCATGGGTGAAACTATTGGATGCTGCTCAGTTGTGCTTCAATTCCCAAAAGAGCTCTTCTACCAACAAGAGTGCTTTTGAGATCGTCAGTGGGCAGCAACCCCTGCTTCCACATACAGTGGATTCTGACCTATTTGCGAGGTCTTCTTTGGCGAAGGAATTCTCGAAGGAATGGGAGATGAATGTGGATATCGCAAGGGGGTATTTGGAGAAGGCACAACGACATATGAAAAAACATGCGGATGAAAATCGTCGTTTTGCCGAGTTCAAAGTGGGAGATCTAGTGATGGCGAAGGTTCCCGACCCTCGCGCATCCAAAGCGTCTAGAGGGAAAGATTCTAGACTCATGCAGAAGTATATCGGGCCAATTCCTATCATCAAACGAATTGGAAAAGTGGCCTACCGTGTTGCACTTCCTTCTTGGTGCAAGGCATATAATGTTTTACATGTTGGGTTGCTAAAGCCTTATTTTGCAGATCAGGAGGATGATTCCCGAAATCAGCCGCAGCGGCCGGAAATGAAACTGAAAAATGTTGCGAAGAAAGTGCCGGAAGCCATTTTGGATCACCGAGTCTCGAAGACAAAGAAGGGCAACGTGGACGAATACTTGGTGAAATGGACCGGTTGCAGCAGTGAAGAAAACACTTGGGAAAGAGCCAGAACCCTTACGGCGTTCAAACATCTCATTCCGGGACAAAGCAGAGCGCCGAGGACGTCGCTAACTCAAGTGGGGGAGAATGTTATGGGGGGAGGCGCCTAAGCCGCTCCCTGACGTCGTGGAAGGCCTCGTCGGGCCAACCCGGCGAGGTGTCGCAAGAGTCCTATACGAACGTGGCCAAGATTGAAGATTGAAAGAATAGTTGTGTAGGACTATTTTGTACTTGTAATTTGTTTAAGTTATTTGTGAGTTATTTGGGGTGGGGCGTTGGGCCCCACCCAAGCAGTTAGCATCCTTATGTAGCCTGTTGTTGGCATGATTTCTGAACTTGTATAAGTACTTATGTCAAGAGAAGAAAAGAAAGTTGAAAAGCAAAGCATTTGTATTGTATTGTAATTCATTAGTAATTCTTGATATTGACATCGAGTAGCAATTCCTATTCATGTGGAAATGGTGAATGATTGTTACGCCTTCGGTTAATTATATTGTTGGTTATCGTTATTGTTGGTTAATGTTGTTGGTGAATGATATTGCTGCTTTAAAGTTATTGTTGGTTTAAGTTGAGTTGTTGGCGGAGTAGTCTGTGGAGGACTATTAGCCGCACGGGACCCTTATATAAGCACATACAAAGATAAGAAGGAAAGATCCTATACAATCCTATACAATTCTACAAAGATCATAAACGGGATATACAAGGAAATAGTATAAAGCAATATAAGTAAGAAGATATGGGAATATCTTCATCCGGATCCTTATCATCGTAATAATATATATATATATATATATAGGACTAATTAATTAAGTAATTTTGTGGTGAGTAGTGGTGACTAGAACATTATTATTATTATTATTATTATTATTATTCAAAGTCATGTCGAATATGCATATATAGGATTTTTAAATAAACCAAATAAAATATTTCTAATCTATTTCTCTTGAGACTGCTGATCATGATCAAGTAAATCGCGTCATCACGTGATGATCAGCTTCCGCGAGTCAACGTCGTCGAGTACTAGTAGTCTAGTGTGAGCTCACTTGTTTGACCAAACATGACCAAAATATATAATATAGTAAAATACCTTCATTCCTATGTTGACTGCAGATTGTAGAAATTTCCGCTGAGAGAAACTATTTCCTTATTTAGGTCATTGGTTTAATTTGTAGCACGGCACTTATTCGTTTTGCATATATGATCAATCTTTAATTTATATATACATGGCCTAGCCTTAAGATACAATGTTTCATGCAATAGATGAAGGACAAAATTTTGGCAAATATTTGAACAAGAGAATCAAAATTATACTGGATACACAATTGAGCTACACTTATCTCACGGCCGACTGTGAGAAAAAAAACTTACAGCCGGTTTATTTGTTTTACTAATACAGGTGCTTTTACGAACAAAAATGAAGAGAAAAAGATTAACAATCTGTTATCCTCAAAATTGCATTTTTCATACAAAATAAAATATTGATTAAGTATCTTTCAGTGGGAACGATTTACATTTTAAATAAAAAATTATATATAATATAATGTGTTATACCATTATCTACAACGAAATGAAACATTTATTTTTATTATGCCTCATACAACGTGCTTATAGATTTTTCGGTTTTTCAGTTGATGACAAATTCTAGAAATATTATCAATTACTTCTTATTAGCCATATTCTGCTGTCCAAGAAAAGGTGCCAAATAAAATATTTTTAATAATAAGACGATGGTATTTAACAGTTTTTTAATTTGCTAGTAAACCCAATAGGCCATGCATTTTCATACCAAAAAAATGCCGTGCATATAAATTCAGCATAGATTTATTTTTTATATAAAAATAATATTTAATTATAGAGCACTTATGTCTTATTTAAATTTTATAAGTTTTTTATGTGTAGTGTTGGTAAGGGTGATGAATTAATTTATCTATACAAAAATAGGGCTTTGATTTTTTTTTTTCTAATTATGTCAATAAAGTCGCTTAATCAATATGTCTTGATATATTATTTCGGTACTACATATAAGCCTCCTTTAAAAAAATCTATTGACTTTTTGTAGCATGAAAATGAAGAAAAATCTGCACAATATGTTACTATGCAAATAATAAAAGAATGGTACTATAACTCAAAAGTCAAGACAATTCGGAATCTTAAAAAAAAAATTGGAAAACATTGCTATTGTTATAAATATGGCAAGTGGAATATGGCTGTTAACCCTAAAAAATAAAATAGAGGAGATCACTCCTACTCGGGAAAAATAATATATGGACAATACTATTGTCACGAGTACGTCCAATGAGATGTACCTATAAAGAAAACCCCTCGGAGGATATATGGACAATACTATTGTCACGAGTACATCCAATGAGATGTACCTATAAAGAAAACCCCTCGGAGGATATATGGACAATACTATTGTCACGAGTACATCCAATGAGATGTACCTATAAAGAAAACCCCTCGGAGGATATATGGACAATACTATTGTCACGAGTACATCCAATGAGATGTACCTATAAAGAAAACCCCTCGGAGGATATATGGACAATACTATTGTCACGAGTACATCCAATGAGATGTACCTATAAAGAAAACCCCTCGGAGAATTGCCCTACCTCTCGGTCACTGACCCGAAAAGGTTTATAAAAGCATCCGAGGAGAAACGCAAGCGTCCCTTGGAAAGTCAAACGGTGAATGAAAAACAGATATCAACACGGCATCGGAAAAAGAGCAAACCCCGATGGACCCGTATGACTCCGATATCCACCAAATGCGCCAAGAGGGACCAAGAGGGACCCCGAGTCCTATGAACTTACAAGAAAACTTCCTTGCTGAACACTCCTCGGAAAAAGCAACACTCGGACTTATCCGAGAACACAATTTTGGAAGAAGTCAATACAGGAACACCCAGTGAATACAGTCCGAGCACTCTGGTGAAGAAATTTCACTCTCAGTAAAGCAAAAACAGCCCTCGGACACAAGATCACAGTCCTCGGAAGTCATACCAAGTCCTCGGAGACCATGTTTCCACTCTCAGAGATCACTCCTGACTGTTGAAGAAAATACCCGAATCAAGAAGGAAAAACAAAAGCCCTCGGAAGAATAGCTCTATCAAAAACAGTCTACATCAGAAGCCCTCGGAGATATCAGAAGACACAAAAGCTAATCTAGTCAGCACTTAGTAGATAAACGATAAACATTATCCTAATTTTTACACCTGTATCAAGGTAACAACAACACCTGTCCTTATCAAAACACATGCACAGTGACACCTACCCCTACCAAAGTCTATATAAAGGGAGGTGATCAGTAGAATAAGAGGAGGAGAAAAAAGCTGAAACAATTAAGCTTACTTACTACAATCTATCACTCAAATACATAAGATAAAAAGAGGAGGAAATGTTCAGTGAATAAAGGAGGGGAATATTCTTGCAATTAATCTCAGTGTGTCCATCTAGCGTTGCCTTTGAATCACGGACAGGACGTTTCGACCCAAATAAATATCTTCCGTTAAATAGGGAATAATTCCAAACCTGTTAACAAAGTGGCGCCGTCTGTGGGAACGTCACAGCATCTGTCTTCGAGAGAATTCAGGCACACGTCAGCTAGGATGGATGGTCTTTTCGAAAATGACAACCTTCCTGTCCCGAACAATGACTCAGAAGAAACTTTGTCCAATTATGAATCAGGTACAAGAGATTTTATTAGTATTCCCCGATCTGTTTATGAAAGACTTATATATGCTGAAAGAACACCCTGGAGGGATGATCCCCCCGTACGTACGTCCCCTGTTCTATCCGAGAACGAAGATCTCCCCTCGGAAGAAGATAGACCTCCGAGGACATGGAACCCAAATTGGAATCCTTGGCGACAGACACCCCGACAAAGTCCTCGAAGACATGTATGTCGTGAAAGGACTCCTGTGAGGGGTCCGGTAGGAATTTCTCGCCCTTCAGAGTATCGAGGAGAGGTTGAACGTTCCTTATGGGGAATGATGGATGATTTACGAAAAGAGTTAGGTGATCTCAAGAAAGCCATGGCTCCCGAGGAAGATCCTACGTTCAAGACCTCTCCTTTCATTCCCGAGATTGCTTCAGCTTCTATCCCCTCGGGGATGCGACCTGTTAATATCTCGCTATATACCGGGGAAGCTGATGGAAGGGACCCACAAGATCACGTCCATCAATACCTGGCAGGAATGGACCTCTCTTCCGCTCCTGATCAGGTGTTATGCCGCGTATTCCCTGTTACCCTTGGAGGGCGGGCTCAAGCCTGGTTTACTCATCTTCCACCTTGTTCCATCACGAGCTTTGACCGATTAGCTCATTTGTTTGTACGACAATTCGCCTGCAACCGAAGGTACCCTAAATCTGCTACGCATCTTTTTACTATCAAACAGAAGAAGGACGAATCCTTACGAGAATATATAAAGCGCTTCACGGATGAAGCACTCGATGTTCCAAATGTTAGCCCGACCATTATGGCAGACATATTAACTCAGGGACTCCGAGCGGGGGATTTCTTTAGATACCTTATGGGAAATCGTATTACGGATATGAATGAGTTAATGCAAAAGGCGGAAGTACATATTTTGATGGAAGAAGCCGAGGGAACAAAGAAGCAGATGGAGCAGGAGGATAGTGAACACTTAGAGCGTGCTGAGAAAGAAGCAAAGGTCAAAGAAAAAAGTAAGGAAGGAAAACCTCCTCAACGCAAAGATGAAGGGGGAGTGGTTAAGAAATTCCTCCGACCCGTACACTTACCTCCGATGACTGTTACTCCACCAGAAGTGCTCAACATAATGAGGGGTAGCAACGAGTTGCACTGGCCCAGACCGACTAAATTTCCTAACCGAGACAAGGATACTGGAAAGTATTGTAAGTACCATAAAACTTACGGGCACATTACGGAAGAATGTACTACCCTTCGTTTAGAGGTGCTTCGCCTATTGGAGATAGGGTACTTGAAGAACTACCTTAAGGAAAATAACCCTGAAGAGCCCAAGGCCAATGTCTGGAAGAGATCACGAAGGGAAGAGGAAGAGCAAGAAAGGGAAGAAAGGACGCCTAGCCGGAAGTCACGAGAGGGGACCACTAGACGCCTCCGACTCCGAGAGAGAAGTAAGGACCGCCGGCGAAGTTCGAGAGAGAAAACGGCAGGGTATCAGAGTTTGCCTCCTCCACCTAACTCTTACAAAGACAATCCCCCAACAGGGAGAACCATCAATATGATAGAAGGGGGTGAAATCTCCATGGCACCTCAGGGCAAAAAGAAGAAATATTTGAAAGAAGCCCGACGAGCAGAGCAAGGATTAGCTGTCTGCTCCATTCAAGGGTCACAACTGCCTAGTATCACTTTCGGACCCGAGGACCTTACAGATGTAATATACCCTCATGAAGATCCCTTGGTTATATCTGCCGTCATCTACGGGTATGAAATCCAACGTATCCTCATAGATACGGGCAGCTCTGTGGATGTACTATTCCTACCGACCTATCTCGCTATGAGATTGAAACAAGAAACGTTGGAAACCGCGGAGGTCCCCTTAGTAGGATTCACCGGGGAAGCATGCCAAACCCTCGGAACTATTACTCTCCCAATGTCATGGGGGAAAGGAGCCCTTCGAAGAACGGAATCTATTAAGTTTTGGGTAGTGGAGGCTTCTTCGCGAGCGTATAATGTGATCTGCGGAAGACCATCTATTCGGGCCTTTGAGGCAATTCCTTCTACTTTGCATCTTAAAGTGAAATTCCCCACCTCCTCGGGAATCGGAGAAGTTCGAGGAAGTCAGTCAAAAGCTAGAGAATGCTGCATGAATGCCATCCCCTCAGAAGAGGACGGACCTTCACTTGGAAATAACAAAAAGTGTAGAACCGAGGAAACACGAGTCCAGCCTGTGGAAGAATTAAAAATGGTGGAGTTAGTAGAAGGAAGCCCCGAGAAAGTAATCAAAATGGGCACCCATATGACTCCAATCATAGAAGGCCAATTGATTTCTCTTCTCAAACAATTTCATCACCTCTTTGCATGGGAAGGGGGACCGCCCGGACGAATCAGCAACAAGGTATGTCAACATTTCCTTAATGTGAAGCCTGGAGCTAAACCTGTCCAACAGAAAAAGAGGAAAATGGGCCCCGAGCGCAATAAGATCATCCGCTCGGAAATACAACGCCTTCTTCAATTAAAGCAAGTACGAGAAGTTATTTACCCCGAGTGGTTGGCTAATGTCGTGCTAGTTCCCAAGCACGGAGGAAGATGGCGAATGTGTGTTGACTTTACTAACCTCAATGAAGCATGCCCCAAGGATTGTTACCCTTTACCGAGCATAGATCAGCTAGTTGATTCTACCGCAGGATGTGCGCTACTATCAACTTTAGATGGAGATCAAGGGTACAACCAAATCCCGATGGCGGCTATTGATCAAGATAAGACCAGCTTTATCACGGATGCAGGCACCTTTTGTTATCTAGTCATGCCCTTTGGATTAAAGAATGCTGGAGCTACCTATCAACGGTTAGTAAGCCTTATGTTTTCAGGACTTATTGGGAAATCAGTAGAGGTTTATGTAGATGATACTGTAGTTAAAAGTAACACTGCTGAAGAACATCCTGAGGACCTACGAAAAGCGTTGGTCATTATGAACAACTTTGGCATGAAGGTCAACCCTCGGAAGTGTTCTTTTGGTATCCGAGGAGGAAAATTTTTGGGATTCATGGTTACGGAGAAGGGAATTGAAGTAAATCCCGAAAAAGCAGAAGCTATCATGGGATTACCTACTCCGAGGACGGTAAAAGATGTCCAAAAGCTGACTGGAAGAATGGCCTCGTTGAGTCGGTTTGTCTCCAAGTCCGCAGAAAAAGGGCTTCCCTTCTTCAAGGTACTTCGGAATATCAAGGAATTTCAGTGGACCTCCCAATGTGAGGAAGCTCTCGGAGACTTAAAAAGGTACATGTTGAAACCACCTTTGCTGGTAAAACCGGTACCCCAAGAAGAGTTGTTTTTGTATTTATCGATTGGAGAAGAGGCTATTAGCGCTGTCCTAGTCAAAGAACAAGATGGAGAACATCACCCGGTATATTACGTTAGCAAAACTCTCCTCGGAGCCGAAACTCGATATACCCTAACTGAGAAACTCGTTCTAGCATTGGTTACTACGGCTCGTAAGCTACGCCCCTACTTTTTATCCCACCCAATTACTGTGCTTACTAAGCATCCCCTGAGAGCAATTCTTAATAAGCCGGAGTCATCAGGGAGAATGATAAAATGGGCTGTAGAGCTTACTGAGTACGATATTTCCTACGCTCCGAGACCGTCAATCAAAGCGCAAGTTTTGGCGGACTTTGTAACAGAACTCACGGGCGTTGGATCCGAGGAAAAGGAGCCACGATGGCACGTATATGTAGATGGATCCTCGGTGAGTACCCATGGGGGGGCCGGAATAGTCTTGGTAAATCAAGAAGGAGAGGAGGAAAGGCTCCATTTTGCAGTTAGAATAGATTATCCCCTCTCTAACAATGAGGCCGAGTATGAAGCTCTCCTTATTGGTATGAGGTTAGCTAGAGAAGGGGGAATGAAAAGAGTACTCCTTCATAGTGATTCCCAGCTGATTGTTCTGCAAGTTAAGGGGTCATATGAGGCCAAAGAAGAAAGAATGCAAGAGTACCTCCGAGTTGTTCGTCAGAGGTCCGAATGGTTTGAAGAATATGATATAGTTCAAATTCCTCGTAAAGAAAATCAAGAGGCGGACGCTTTGTCCAAAATGGCTACACAAACAGCTGTAATACATACTCGGAAGATTACTCTACTACATGTCAATGAATCTGAAAAGGGTGAAGGCCGAGAAGTGAACACAGTTTCAGATCCTTCATCTAGCTGGGTGACTCCTATCAAAGCCTATTTGCAGAATCCCGAGGGATACTCCTCGGACAAGAATATTCAGCGAATGATGTTCAGAAAAACCCTCCGATACTTCCTCAAAGACGGGATACTCTTCCGAAGGACATATTTATGTCCCCACGCTCGATGCCTTAATGAAGAAGAGGCCCAGCTAGCCTTAGCAGAAACTCACGAGGGGGTATGTGGGAGCCATACTGGTGGCGAAAGCATGGTGGGACGCTTGATCCGACAGGGCTACTATTGGCCCACGATGGCCAAAGATAGCAAAAGCCATGCCGAAAGATGCAAACCATGCCAGGCTTACGCCCCTCGGACCCATCTACCAGCAGCCCCTTGGGAACCCTCTCTGAACCCCTGCCCATTCTCTAAGTGGGGTATTGACATACTTGGACCCCTCGTCCCTGATGCCGGCCAAAAGAAATTTCTGCTAGTAGCCGTTGACTACTTCACCAAATGGGTGGAAGCGGAACCCCTAGCTAGGGTAACCGCGGGGGCTGTTATCAATTTTCTCTGGAGAAATATTATTTGTCGCTTTGGTGTCCCTCGGAGCCTGGTAAGTGATAACGGTTTGCAGTTTACTGATCAAGGATTGCAAAAGTGGTGTGATCATTGGGAGATAAAACATCGCTTTGCCTCCGTGGGATACCCTCAAGCAAATGGCCAAGTAGAAAGAACCAACAGAACCCTCCTGAAGAACATGAAGGCCCGGCTTGATTGGCATAAAGCTAAGTGGGTTGAGGAGATACCCGGGATATTGTGGGCCTATCGGACCACGCAGAGTGTTGCTACGGGTGAAACCCCTTTTAGTCTATCCTACGGATGTGAGGCTGTGTTGCCCTCGGAGGTCTCCCTAGAAAGCTGGCGAGTCAAAGAATATGAAGAAGTGGCCAATAGCTCAAATCTAGCCCTTGCCCTTGACCTCCTCGAGGAAAAAAGGACCCGAGCAGCCCTCCGAATGGAAGAGTACAAGGCTCGGATGTCACGATATTATAATGCCAAGGTAAAACTCCGAACCTTTCAAGTTGGAGATTTAGTGATGAAACGAGTAGGGGCCTCCAAGAATGTGGGTAAACTAGATCCACGGTGGGAAGGACCTTACAAGATAGTGGAAATCGTGGGACCGGCGACTTATCGGCTTGCTAACTCCGAGGAGGCAATACTTCGCAACACGTGGAACGCAAGCAATCTTAGAAAGTATTATGCTTAATGTAATAGTTATATATGAATAAAAAGAGTGTTCATATACGAGGGGATATAGTACAAAAGACAATAGAATTGTCCAACAAAATGATGGCTCTATATACGAGACATCAGGGCAATCCGATAACACTAAGAACCCTCTGTATTATGAACTAAACTCATTTACAAGCTAAGTCCCTCCCATGGGACGTTTCCCCTCTCGGATAAGTCTTCGGCGCTGCTCCTCAGAAAGAGAGACTGGATCATCCAAGAACACAGTTCCGACTGCAAAATCTCTAATAGGTGAAGGGGAAAGTTCCTCGGAGACTTGACGAATGTTGAGTTCAGGAAGGAGCAATCCCGAGGGGAACTCTGGCAAAGCTTGTACGGCATCTTGGCACAATTTATAGCCTATATGCACTAAGTCACGCATCTCTCCCCGAAGAGATTCACGAAGACTGGATGGACCCACCACCTCCAACACAGCTTGGACTTGGGCCATGACCACCTCTATCGCATGAGAACGAGTTATCCCTAGCAGTTGCTGACTCAAGACGTCTCTTTCCAGCGTAGCCTGTGTTAACTGCTCCTCCGAGGACCGCATATGGCCACGTAACTCCTCAATTCTCCTGTCTAAGCTCAAGACACGTGTCTTTTCAAGTGATAATTGGCGTTCCAATTCCCACGCCTTATCCTTCTCGGATTGTAACATATGAATATGAGTATCCTGAGAAGACTCATGAACTTCCTTCAAATGGGCTATCTCCACTTGAGCTTCTAAGAGACCTCGCTCTAACTCATCCCGACGACGGTATACTAAACCCGGATCTGAGGAAGAACTCCCGTAAGACCCGAGGGCGTCCAACACCATATAAATCTGCTCAAAAAACGAATGGCATCAGATCAGAAGACAGGTTAGTATTAAATAAAATGAATAGATACCTCACACAGGTCTTTGCAGGCTAAATCTTGGAGAACGGGTACCGAAAGGGTTTTTATCAGTTCACAATCTGTTACGTTTAATAACCCACTAAGAAAGTTTCGGCAAAATCCCACTGCTGATCCGAGAGGAGAAACATCCTGATTACCCTCGGGGGGAAGAGTTCTCCCGAGGGAAGGGTGCTCCTCGGGCGGTGGTGCGGGAATACGACCAGGGATATCTTGCTGGGGCTGCATATCCTCTGCACTAGAAGAGTGAAGATACTCCTCTAACACATTTACTACGGTAGAATTGTGAGGAATGGGCTGTGATACTATGGGACTCATGTGACAATCCGTTTGAGAAAGAGTTGCTATCAGATCCGACGATCCAGAAGGAATTATATAACTGACTGGGGGGGCTGCAACGGGCTCCTCCTCCTCCGAGGAGATTTCCACCATTGCCTCACTTATGAGAGGAGGAGAATCGCCAACCTTCGTCATCCCAGGAATACCATGCAATGCCCTCCCCAGGAAAACGTCGTTAGAAGAGCCGAGAGAAAAAGCTCCCATCTCCGCTCCTACAAAAGATGTCAGTAAGAAAATGATCCGAGGACACCAATAAAGTTTATAAACTAAAGAATGGTTATTAGAACTTACGAAAGTGAAAATTACTGTGAAGAGGACGAGAAGCAGGAGTGCATCCTTCTACTCTCTCTTGTAAACCTGCCAAAATCAGAGCCTCGGGGAAATCCAACAGCCCAGATATATCATAAGAACCAGAGAAAAGTCCCGAGTGAAGCAATATCTCCCTCACTTGTCCTCGTGTTTCGGTGTTGGGTGCGATATATCCCAAACCCCATCGGATGGGTACACCCCACGATCTGGCTGACTGACCTCTCGGACGGATAAAGAAAAATCTCCGCCTCCAATCCCCTCTACTAGAGTGGGAACTGGATACACGAGTGAAGATATTTTCCTTGTCCCGATAGGTCAAGCTAAAAAAGGGAGTCCCCTCTGAGCAAGGTTGAAGGGTAAATATTGTCCCCACCCGATAAGGGGACATCGGAAGGTTTAAAAGCTCACTACGAAGGACATATCCCACCAAATGACTATAGGAACTTGGTGTTAACTGACTCGGACACACCTGCCAATACCGAAAGAGTATTTGGAAAAAGGGATGGAAAAAGGTACGTAAACCACAACGCATCTGTTCGGTATAAACGGTCATATAACCTGAAGGGGGTGCGTAAGCCCTTTGGCCCGAGGAAGGCACTATTATATCATAATCTTCGAACTCCAAGTTATAACCATTAAAAAGAGATCTTACCGAGTTCTCACATTCTGCACTCATTGTGGATCCTACACGTCCTCTGCCTATCAATCTTGATGGATTAAGAGGAAGTAAATCGAATTCTGAAGACTCATCCGCCAAAGGATATGGCTCCCTACTCATGAATATCTCCCTGATATGATTGACTCTACGTGAATTTGTAGATGGAGTCCTACGAACCACTCCAAGAGAGGAACTAGCACTAAGTGTCGTTTGATTCTCGGATGGATTGCCCCTCGGAGGAACCCTTGATGATCCAGAAGGACCCCGAGCGGTATCCTGAGAAGAACCGCCAGATGAAGTCGAGCCAAATCTTCTATAATAAGGAGGCATCATCGTATCAAGTAAGTATTATCTTTGTACTTGCACTTATAAAAGAAAATCAAAGACTAATAAGGATTAGGAGATAAGTGCATAATTGATAAGGACCTACGTGCATATATACTCTTTATATTAGAGTTAAAAGTAGAAGTTTAAACTCTTAGTACGTTAACTAAGGGACACGTGTTGGAAAACTTTTTGATTAAGGAGGACACGTATCCTATTTAACCATGCAAAGTAACACCTCCTACTTAGGAAGTTTACTTAGTCAGCAACTTTTTGAGAATTATCATTATCCATCTTAATTAAGCAGTGGAGATAAGATATAGAATAGGAAGATTGAACAAAAATATTTATTTAAAACGGATAGCCCTCGGAAGGAACAATAAGTACAAAGAGCGTTTATTTTCAAAGTAAAAATTACAAAAAGCTAGACTAAGCTCCCGTGGAAGGAGGGAGAGAAGAAGTTGTCTCTTCTGCGGAAGTACCCAATGGAGCAAGACGAGAGATTGGAGAAAATACCCCCCCAGAACCGCTAGCCCTTGGACTCGGACTCGTGGCGGAGCGCATTGGAGATGGTGTCGGAGAATCCCGAGAGGATAGCAAACCCCCAAACCTCCCCACGAAATAATGGCAGTCATCGGGAGTTGGCTTCTTTAATTTCCGAAGATCGAAAGACTTGGAGAAGTTAACATCCGACCTTATCAAAGATTTTGCCACCTTTGCACACTCCAAATAACCCCACAAAAGATGGCCCATCAAG
The DNA here is from genome assembly GCA_948329865.1 of Linaria vulgaris. Taxonomy (NCBI): domain Eukaryota; kingdom Viridiplantae; phylum Streptophyta; class Magnoliopsida; order Lamiales; family Plantaginaceae; genus Linaria; species Linaria vulgaris. The sequence goes on from OX415254.1 coordinate 80,182,494, forward strand.
AGCTCATGAGAAGGCTCCTCGGATGCTACTGATTGCTGCCGTGAGATCTCTCGCTGAGCAAACTGAACAGCTGCATCCACCTTAGCCTGCACGTCCTCGGGAGAAAGAAAATTTGTCAACTTCCCCTCGGCTGACTCTGCCCTATCAGTAACTTGGCCCAAAGTCTCTTGGAGAACTCTCTCTCTCTCATTCCCATCCGCCACCGCCTTCTCGAGAGCTGCAATACGAGCGGTAAAGACCTCCTCGGAGTCTTTTCTTTCCTTCTCCATCTTCTTGCAAGCGGATTCAGCAGCACTTAAACTACCTTGTAAATTTGCCCTCGCCTTCTCTGATTCATTGAGAGCAAACTCGTAGTCGGAAATTTTTGTTTGAAGAAGGTCCTCCCTAGTTTGACTCTCTTTATCCCGGAATAAGAGAGGTGCCAATTGCGCCCGGAGTGCTTCTAAGTCCTCTACATCTTTCCGACCGCGCTCTTCAACGGCAGTAACTGCCTCTCGAGTCTTTCCAATCTACAGAAAAGTCAACAATAAAAAATTTAACAGAGATGCATTGTGTAATTTCAGAAGACTAAGGCAGAGGAGCTTACCATAAGCCCCAACCAGTTAAGACTGGTGTACAAAAATTGATACCCCTCGGCGGGTGCTGAACTGGAGGAGGCGAAAAATCGGAGGATATCTTGATAAGCCTCCCCCACTGAACGAGATGAAAATTCCCCCCCGGATCCGCTGGGAGGAATAGGTTCCTGAAATGTATGACCCCTCGGAGACAAGGTCACCGGGACATGTCCCCTCGGAGGAGTCGTATCCTTTACCGGAGTCGTCACTTCGGAATTTGTAAAAATGGCCCGTGAACCACCTACTGTTGTGGAGGGGCTGGTCTTTCCTAATAGTGATTGCAGAATTCCTTCCTTCAAATCTCGGTCCTCTGAAGAAGGATCAAACTCCCCTTGGGTGTCTTCGGAGTCCCCTCGTAAATCTTCTTGCTCGGGAATGCTAAATTGGGCCAGAAAATCCTCCTCTGCAACAGATACGAACTGTCAGTGATTAAAAGAATGAAACTAGAAAAAATTATGGAAAAAAGGTAAATGACGAATACTCACCATATAATGAAGACTCTTCTACCATCGGAGCTTTCCCTTTATCCATAGCCACTACATCAAAAGAAAAGGTGTCAACACATAATCAAATGTTGCAGATAAAGATATGAAAATCTCATTAAAAACTCGTGAAAACTTACCCCGAGGAGCAGATTCAGGAACTGTCGGAAGCCTAGGAGAAGGATCCTCAGAAGACAGGTCTATTACTTCAGTATCCTTCCGAGCAGATTCATCCTCCGCACCACTCGGAAAGATACCCTCCTCGGAACCTCTCGGAGATATTCCCATATTAGATTCGGAAGCAGGAATATTCCCTGACTCCGATTTGGAAACGGGCACTAAAGCCAAATCCCAAGGTGCAACTTGACGTAGGGGAACCGCGCTCCTAACGATCCCCATCGCATCCATGCATAGAAGAGAATGGTCTTCGTGGAATCCACTCTTCTCTGAATCCATATGCATACTCTCGGGAGCATTAACCTCCTCCTCCTCGTGATCTCCCTCCTCTGGTATCTCCGAGACACCACTAGGAGTAGGCTCCCTCGGACTCGACTGCAGATAGTAATTCGCCATGACATCCCCTGTATCATCCCATCAATAACGTGTATAAGTACAATTTACCACTATGCTCGGAAAGAGAATAAAAGGATAAAAGAGCGAATAAAGAGACTTACGAAAGAGACTCCTCGCAACGGGAGACAGGGACAAGGGCCTCTCCACGGCGGCATCAGTGAAAACTACATGATGAAGCCCAGAGGTCTCATATAACATCGTGAAATCCTCCGACTCCATCAATTTGTGCTGAGAAATTATAGGAGATAGCACTGCCTCCTGATCCAGAGCATGCACGGGAGTAGTACCCTCTCGCCAATCAAAGGGCACATCCCACTCGCCGTTGACAGGGCCCACGAAGAAGTACCTGTTCTTCCAGACGCTATGTGAGGTAATAGCAGCCCCCAAGATTCTCTTCGTGGAATCCCCCGAGTTGTCCCGATGACGAACGTTATAGAAAGGATACCCCCCGGGTGATACCGCCACGTCAAAGATTGAAAGAAAGTGCTCCACCGAACACTCTAGCCCATTCACGTGGCACCAAAATACATAAATACAGATAGCAGCAAATCCATTTGGTACCATCTGACTTGGGCTAATATTACAAGCTTTAAAGAGCGCACAGAAAAAAGGGGACATAAACGAGCGCCACCCATACTTCACCTGAGCAAAGAATACTGTCAACATACCCGGAGGAGGGTAGCACGCCCTCTCATCCTTCGTCGGGATTCGGAAGACCATGTTCTTCTGAAGGACTCCGGTTGAGGTCAACAGATCTGCTACCTGCTTACGAGTAGCAATATTCTTCGTTTTTTCCACCTTAGCGAAAGTTCGAAGAGGCGGTTCCTTTGATTTGGGAACCCTAGCTTTTTTCGAGGAAGTGGCGCCGCCCTCAGCAGCAGCAGCAATTTCTCCCTTACGCTTGCGAGTAATCACTCCCATTGGAATACCTCTCACACTCGTAGAAGAATTAATCGGAGCAGTGACTTCCGAGGAGATAGCGGCGGCAATAGAGTCAGTGTTGGCGGAAGAAGCCATGGATACAATAAAAGAGGAATGTTTTTGAAAGAGAGAAGAGGAACGGGTAAGTCTGCTAGGAATTTGAATTGCAAAAGATGAAGAATAAAGATCAAGGAAAGAGATTTCTTTTTTGCTCTGAGAGGAGATGACCACAAAGACGGATTGAGTGAATGAAGAAAAAAGAAGCAACAGTGTCCTATTTATAACCGAAGGTGACAACGGTCAAGAATTTTGAAAACGTGGAACTTATTTAAAGCTCCACGTAACCGCCACCTGATTGTGCCACGCCGTCCCCATTCTGACCGTTGCCAACGGTCAGATAGTTCAAATCTCCAAGCTGGTCAACAACAGTCCGCCACCTGCGCCCCGAGATCTCCGCGTGCTTAATAACGATACCCTAAGGGTATTCAGGTAAAATCCTTATAAATTCTAAATATATATACGTATTGGATAAATATCAAAAAAGAAAAAAATAAATATAGGGACACTAAGTCAAAAATAACCCCTCACCTCACTTAGGACGATGATTTAAAATTCCGCTTGTCTCTACGAGGACAATCGAAATTTGGGGGGGCTAGTGTTAACCCTAAAAAATAAAATAGAGGAGATCACTCCTACTCGGGAAAAATAATATATGGACAATACTATTGTCACGAGTACGTCCAATGAGATGTACCTATAAAGAAAACCCCTCGGAGGATATATGGACAATACTATTGTCACGAGTACATCCAATGAGATGTACCTATAAAGAAAACCCCTCGGAGGATATATGGACAATACTATTGTCACGAGTACATCCAATGAGATGTACCTATAAAGAAAACCCCTCGGAGGATATATGGACAATACTATTGTCACGAGTACATCCAATGAGATGTACCTATAAAGAAAACCCCTCGGAGGATATATGGACAATACTATTGTCACGAGTACATCCAATGAGATGTACCTATAAAGAAAACCCCTCGGAGAATTGCCCTACCTCTCGGTCACTGACCCGAAAAGGTTTATAAAAGCATCCGAGGAGAAACGCAAGCGTCCCTTGGAAAGTCAAACGGTGAATGAAAAACAGATATCAACACGGCATCGGAAAAAGAGCAAACCCCGATGGACCCGTATGACTCCGATATCCACCAAATGCGCCAAGAGGGACCAAGAGGGACCCCGAGTCCTATGAACTTACAAGAAAACTTCCTTGCTGAACACTCCTCGGAAAAAGCAACACTCGGACTTATCCGAGAACACAATTTTGGAAGAAGTCAATACAGGAACACCCAGTGAATACAGTCCGAGCACTCTGGTGAAGAAATTTCACTCTCAGTAAAGCAAAAACAGCCCTCGGACACAAGATCACAGTCCTCGGAAGTCATACCAAGTCCTCGGAGACCATGTTTCCACTCTCAGAGATCACTCCTGACTGTTGAAGAAAATACCCGAATCAAGAAGGAAAAACAAAAGCCCTCGGAAGAATAGCTCTATCAAAAACAGTCTACATCAGAAGCCCTCGGAGATATCAGAAGACACAAAAGCTAATCTAGTCAGCACTTAGTAGATAAACGATAAACATTATCCTAATTTTTACACCTGTATCAAGGTAACAACAACACCTGTCCTTATCAAAACACATGCACAGTGACACCTACCCCTACCAAAGTCTATATAAAGGGAGGTGATCAGTAGAATAAGAGGAGGAGAAAAAAGCTGAAACAATTAAGCTTACTTACTACAATCTATCACTCAAATACATAAGATAAAAAGAGGAGGAAATGTTCAGTGAATAAAGGAGGGGAATATTCTTGCAATTAATCTCAGTGTGTCCATCTAGCGTTGCCTTTGAATCACGGACAGGACGTTTCGACCCAAATAAATATCTTCCGTTAAATAGGGAATAATTCCAAACCTGTTAACAATGGCAATTGGCCATTGTTGAAAATTATGTACAAATATTATTTTATAATAGTAGTAGTTGTTGTAAATAGTGTAAGATATTAGAAAAAAATTCCTATATAAGGAGTCACCAAGATGAAGAGAAAAACACCAATTCAAAATGCTATCTTACATAATATTTGCACCTCTTTTCCTAATTTCTTTTTATACACTACAAGAGATTGGGCCTTTATCGTCGGGCCCGTCAATTTGGGCCGACAGTAAAGGCTCAATTATTACTGTCGGGCCCAATCCCAACGGTAAATGGTTTTACTGTTGGCTTTGGGCCGACGATAAAAATGGGATGGCTTTACAGTCGGCCCAAATCCAACGGTAAAGCCCATTCTCGTCGGGTTTGGGCCGACGGGAATGGCCCATTTTATTAAAAAAATTAAAAAAAATTAAAAAATGATGTCGAGAGCCTTTTCCTTTTAAAAATAAAATAATAAGATTAAAAAATGATGTCGACCGGATTTTTTTAATAAAAAAAATAAAAAAATGATGTCGGCAGCTTTTTAAATTAAAAAAAAAATATATATTTATCAATACCGTCGGCTTTGGGCCGACAGTACAGCCAATGGGGCCCGGTCAACAGTACTGTTGACCGGGTGAAAAAAAAAAATAAACTCTATAAATATCGAGCTTCTCTTCTCATTTTCAATATCCAACTCTTCGACTCTCACTCTCGATAACAATCCTTTCCTCTCTCTCATATTCAATAATTTTTTTTTCCGTCGGCAAAATTCGTTTATTTCCGTTATGAATAACGAAAATAATCATAACGTTGCCGACAAAGGTGAAGGAAAACTTGTCAAATCCAAATCCAAAAAACTTCCAAAATATATTTCGAATACAAACTTGTTCAAAAACGTTAAGGTCCTCACAAATATTTTGGGCCATAAATCTCATCAAGATGTAGCAACCTCAGATCCTAACGAGGTTATGCAGCCGATAGAGGATACTATGCAACCAACAAGGGAGACTGGGGTTGTCCCCGCTGCACTGCAACAGGGGCCTACCCGTAATCGGCCCCCTTTGCCGACGGAACTACCACAGGGGCCCACTTCAACCCAAAATTAGGCCCCGCCTCTGGGCCGAGTTCGTGACCAAGTCTCGGTCCTGCCGCCGTCAATGACTCATGCAGCTCTGACATTTCCGCTCGCCCTGATGGACGAAGTTCCAGATGACAACGACGGGGGAGGTTCGACGTCGGAAGGCTCCCCATTTTCTGGTGGCTCAGCAAGTGGTTCTACTACGCCGGTTGCTGTTAGGGGACGGGGAAAGGGTCGAGCTGCGACTGATGACGAGGCTAAGAGGCCCCTAATTGGCGTTACCGAAGACTATGTTTTCGATCCATCTTTATCCTACGGTAAAAGATATCATACTAATGCGTAAGAGATTACTCGTACAATCGGCTTCATAATAAGGCATCATGTGGAAGAACCAGCTATCTATTACTCCGGTTTATCCAACGATTAGAAACAAAAATTTCTGAACCATTTTGGGGTAAAATTTCTGAACCATTTAGCTTATGTTAATATTTTTGTATATTATTGTTTTTTTCCTTACACTTATATGATATTATAATTTGAAGAGGGTATTCCAATACTTGGATGAAATAAAGCCAATGGTTCGTGAGGCATTCGACCGGGTGGCACAAGGCATCTATAGAAACTCCATCTATGATGTAAAATAGATGTACAAGCAACGTGACAAGAAGCCAGCCTGGTACAAGAAGTCTTGGCTACCTACAGGTAAAGAACAATTTTTCGTTAATCACTGGCAACAGGATAAGACGATAGAACTCGCGAAAAAGGCAAAAGAAATTCGAGAGGCCCTGAAAACAAATAGCGCAGACGGCAAGGGTTCGTTAGCCACACACCACGGTGGATCTGTCAGCACACAACAAAGGAGCCTAAAGTCGGTACGATACGTTACGATTTGCTTTCGTTATGAATATACTTTATTATGTTACCTTTATCATTAATAAATATTTCTTTGAAACAAATGTTGTTATAGCTTGAAAGCGAGACCTCTTACCGCTTCGACCTACAGTGGGTGGTCGACCACACAGTGAGGACTCCCGATGAAAAAATAATCAGATGGAACCCACCGAGCGCACAAGCTTATCATGTAAGTTATTAAAACGTTGTATATTATTTTTGGGAAATATGTATATTGTTTATTGATTTACTTTAAAAACTGTAGGCTCGTTACACGCAAGGACTCTATGATAAATATGAGGTCGAAGAACGCTTTCCCTCTGAGTGTGACCAAGAGGTCTCGGCAAAGGCAGATCTCGACGGTCAACACGGGAGGCAACGTGGCAAGCCTAAGCACAACAAGATGTCAGATTCAGGGAGGATGACAGCAAAGAATCCTAACCCTGGTGAGGAGAGAAGAACTAGGCAAGCCGAGCAAAATGTTCATTCACAATACTCGGAAAAACAGACTCAACAGGAGAATCCCATAGCGGCCCTGGAGCAAAAAATCCTTCATGATGAGGAGGAGAGGAGGCGGGAAAGAGAGGAATCACAACGTAATTTTAACGGGTATCCTCAATATAACAACCTTCCCAATAATTACCCCAACAACAATCCCAGCCAGTTTTGGAATCAAAACCAAACACAACAGGGCCAAACCGCTCCGGGGAATCAAGGCTTTCATTCTTACAACCAGTCAAGCCAAGGCTATGATTCTTACAATCAGGGTACACCTATGTCGTGGAACCAACAACACGATCAGGGTGCACCTTCATCGTGGGAACAAGTCATTCCACCTACTGGTTCGTGGAGCCAGAAACAGCGTCAACCCGAGCCGCAGCCGGAAAATTTCCCGTTATGGTCAGATGAATATCAACCACCAAGTTCGTGGGACGATCAATGTTATACTCAAAGTGCTCATGGATGTGCTAGTTATAGTGGGGCTCGTCCAAATGCTTCGCGGCAAAATAGTAGTTGGACCGAACGTCCAAATGACCCCACGACGTGCTAGTGTTAGCGACGCTTCTCCGAGTTTTGCAAGGTGTTATCAAGTCGAACGCGTAATTGATCTAAACAATTTGGAGTTACCGACTGAAGACTACACTAATCAAGCTTGGAACAGTGACATGAATAGAAAATACGGTGGTCCATCTTGGAGATGATAGCCGGGGTCGCATGTGTGTGTAATTTTTGAGTATGAGTGTTTAAATTTCGAGTATGTGTGTTTAATTTTCGAGTATGAGTGTTTAAATTTCTAGTATGTGTGTTTAATTTTCGAGTATGAGTGTTTGAATTACGATTTTGCGTGTTTAATATCCAAGTTTGTCTTTTTAATTTAAAATAACATTGATTTAAACTCGAAAACTAACATTACTTTAAAATTAAATAACATTGATTTAAACTCGAAAACTAACATTAATTTAAAATAACATTGATTTAAACTCGAAAACTAACATTAATTTAAAATAACATTGATTTAAACTCGAAAACTAACATTAATTTAAAATAACATTGCTTTAAACTCGAAAACTAACATTAATTTAAAATAACATTGATTTAAACTCGAAAACTAACATTAATTTAAAATAACATTGATTTAAACTCGAAAACTAACATTAATTTAAAATAACATTGATTTAAACTTGAAAACTAACATTAATTTACAATAACATTGATTTAAACGCGAAAACTAACATTAATTTAAAATTAAATAACATTGATTTAAACATAAATAAAACTAATCGTCAACTTCCTCAACAAGCTCGTACTCATCATCTGCCAACTGTCCTTCAATGTCAATATCGATTCGACGACTTCCGAACAATTCATCAACGTGTAAAGCTCAATTTGGTTCAACTCCTCTGGAGAAATATACCGCTGGTTCTTATCTGGATTGAGTCCTCTGCCTCTTCTATGGAAAATCGGCAGAGCACCAGAGAAATCACCACGTAATTCAGCTTCATTTCTGCTAAGCCTGTTGTACCTTGTTTCAACACTATTGCCGAAATAGCGCGAGGTAAAATATGTGACTTTTGCCATTAGATAAGCATTAGCAATTGAACCTTCAACACGAGCTTTGTTCAAAACTGATTTCTTCAACCCGTTCATTTGCCTGCAAGGAAATCCATGTATATAACTTCAGAATCGATACAAATAATGCCAATACATATTGAAATATATAAGGAATGATATAAATAATGGCAATACCTCTCGAAAGGGTACATCCAACGATACTGAACCGGTCCACCAACTTTGGCCTCGTATGGAAGATGTATCGTCAAGTGCTCCATAGAATCGAAAAAGCCTGGTGGAAATATCTTCTCTAATTTGCATATTGTGACCACGATAGATTCCTCTAACAACGCCATGTCCGATCTCCTAATCTCTGTGGCGCACAATGCTCTGAAGAAGATACTTATCTCTACTAGGGTACCCCATATCGGATCAGGGATAAAATAACGGAAGGCAATAGGTATTAACCTTTGCATAAACACGTGACAATCGTGACTCTTCATCCCAATCAACTTCAATTGTTGTTGTTGCACACAACGCTGAATATTTGAAGCATAGCCATCTGGAAATCGCAAACATGACAATCACTGACATAGTAGATTCTTTTGAGGTCGATCAAGGCAATACTTGGCTTTCGGCTTGTAGGTTTTATTATCATCGGTATCGACAACAAAAAGCTCGACCCGAGTGGTCAACAATTCTAAGTCTCTCCTAGCTTCTAAGTTGTCTTTACTCTTAACTGGGTCGTCCATCACCGTGTTCTTTATGTTGTCGAAAAATTTCTTCTCACAATGCATCACATCAAGATTGTGACGTATCAGGTTCGTACTCCAATAGGGTAATTCCCAAAAGATACTTTTGTGGGTCCAATTGTGCTCTGTTCCTTTTCCTGGCATTATCGGTGCATCTGGCGTTGTAGACCTTCCTGGTAGTTGTGCAACAATTGCTGCCATTTCTGCGCCTGTCCTACGCGGTGGAGGTCCATCAAATTCTGTATGTCCATTGAATCCCATCACGTCGTGCCGAAATTCATGTCCCACTGGTAAGAAACAACGATGACATCCCCACCACGTTGCTTTCCTACCATACTGCAAAGGGAACGCCTTCGTGTTCTCCATGCAATACGGGCACGATAAGTTTCCATGTGGCTCCACTGAGACAACATCCCGTAGGTGGGGAAATCACTAATAGTCCACATCAATGCAGCCCTCAACTGAAAATTGCGCTCCCTGAATCTGTCGTAAGTACGAACGCCGTCATGCCACAAAACCTTCAACTCGTCAATCAGAGGGCGTAGCAAAACGTTAATGTTTTGTCCTGGACTACTCGGCCCTGATATGATAAGACTCAAGAAAATAAACTCCTCTCGCATGCAAAGATCTGGAGGAAGGTTATAGGGAGTCATGAACACAGGCCAACAAGAATATTGTTTCCCGAAGTTTCCAAACGGAGTGAAACCGTCTGTGCATAGACCAAGGTGGATGTTCCGTGGCTCTCCTGCGAATTGCGGATGTTTCTTGTCGAAATCTTGCCACGCTTCGCCTGCTGCAGGGTGGATCATTACATCACCCGACGACTTACAATTTAAGTGCCACGTCATGTGTTCAGCAGTTGATTTAGTCATGAAGAGTCGTTTAAGACGTGGGGCCAAAGGGAAGTACCCTAACTTTTTCCTTGGCACTGGATTCTTTCTACCTATAGTTTCATACCTATACTCCCCGCATTCAGGACAAACCAAGTAATCGGAAGATGCAAATTCTCCGTAGAACAAGAAACAATTATTAAAACACACGTCGATTGTTTCGTATCCCAACACCAAACACCTCATCATCTTCTCGGTAGCGTGCATATCCTCTGGCAGTAAGAGTTGATCCTCTGGGTACAAAAGATCGCGGTGCAAGTTGTACATCTGATTGCACCCGGATTGATTGTAGCTATTCTCAATCTTGGCTGTAAAAAACTCGGACACCCACTGCAAAATAGATTTCTTACTTGGTTCCTTCAGCTTGAGTTCCGACATTTGTAGCAAATTTAATAAATCTTTTGCATCGGCGTTAGGCTCCTCACCGTTAACGTCGAATTGTGCCCGAAAAGTGTCGTCAACTTGATTTTCAAACAGAATCTCGTCCTGAACAACTTCGGGGTCATTTCTAACTTCGTGCCTCGACGATGACGCTCCTTGGCTATTATGCGCGACAAAACCTTCCCCATGGAATATCCATACACGGTACCCTTCTACAAAACCCTATCGATAAAGGTGAGCTGCCACTTTGCCAGGGTCCAAGTATTTCCTATTGCTGCATTTTCTACATGGACATCTAGGATTTCGATCACCGTCTAGATAACGCTCTTGATCTAACGCAAACGCCAAAAACTGGTATACACCTTCCCCGAACGTTTCATTCACTCGACCCGTCTCACTCAAACGATCATACATCCAATCTCTATCTCCGTTTGGATTCATTATATATTGTCTATAAATTTTTTAAATTTTAACGACTAGCACAACGACGTCTTTACATTTAGGGGTTACGAACAATATTTATAATCGTACGACTAGAACAAAAAATAAGAGCTCGAAACTATACACGTACCTCTTGTAGCACGTAAAAAATTTCTGAAACTGCTCCTTCGATCTATGGCACCGGTCTCCAAGCTGACTCGTACATTTTCCCTAAGTCGCAAATAAAAAGAAAGATAAATTAGATAAACATAATTAACGTACGCTTATAAAAACATAATTATTACGTAAAAATTAAAATGAGTACGTTTACGAACCTTATTTTGAAATCGAATGAATTGTGAATTGAGAGACTAACTCGTTCGAACTATATATAGGCCTTAGGGAAGGGGGGGTGTTGCCACGTCAGCGATCCGTGTGAATTATCACACGAATCGCTGAAATGGCACGCCCCACCCCCTTTTTTGGTTTTTTTTAATTTAACCCCTACTCCTCCTAAATATCTATAAATACCCCTTATTCTACCCACTTAATTCATTCATTCTTCCCATTCTCCAAAAACTATCTACTTTCTCTCCCCAAAAATTCTTAATAACTAACAAAAATTTATCCATATTCACTAACTTATAATTAGAGTTTATTATTTGTTTTATTATTTTATTTCTACTTATGTTTTATTCATTATCTAACTAATAATAACTATAAAAACCTTATATTATCAAGAATTTATATTAAATACAAAATTTTATTTATTATAATAAATATTTCAAAATAAACGCTTGAAAATGTGCATGTTATTATTTAAATCGAATTCTTTTAAATTAAATCGACAAATAAACATAAAATTAATTATTTTAAATCGTTTTTTTTTAAATCACCAAAATATTATATTATAATGATTTTAAATCGATTTCTTTTAAATAAATCGGCAAAAAAATATAAATTTATTAATTTACATCAATTTTTAATCAATTAATATTTTTTTTAAAATCTTTTAAATGCATTCCCGTCGGCTTAAAACCGATGGGAAAGATCATTACCGTCGGTTTTAAGCCGACGGGAATGAGAATTTTCCGTCGGTTTTAAGCCGACTGGAATGAGAATTTCCCGTCGCCGTGAATGGGTATTCCCGTTGGCTTTTAGCCGACGGGAAATCCCTTTTTCACGTCGGCTTAAAGCCGACGGGGATGACCATTCCCGTCGGCTAAAAGCCGATGGGAAAACACTATCATTCCCGTCGGCTAAAAGCCGACGGGAAAAAGGTTAATACCGTCGGCTTTAAGCCGACGGTATAGTTCAATCGATTTCCGTCGTTAAAAGTCCGACGAAAAAGCTCTTTACCGACGAGCTTTTTTTCGTCGGCTTTTACCGATGGCTTTTGCCGACGGAAATGGGTATTTCCGTCGGCAAAAGAGCCTTTTCCGACGGTTTTTGAGCCGTCGGTAAAGAATATTTATCTTGTAGTGATATATTGTTATAATCCCCAAATAGTTTTAGCTTTTCTATAACACGTTATCAGCACGATAGTGCTCGATCCGGAAGAATTTAGTTCATTCGTTAAAGAAAACGTTCAACATCAAAAGGTATGAAAGTTTTATATTTACTTGTTCATCTATCTACATTATTATAAACAGAGCGGATTACCGCCTATCTATAATTTTATGATTAGATGAATATGTATTTATAATTTTATTGTTAAATTTTATATTTACTTGTTCATCTATCTCCATTATTATAGACAAGGAGGATTACCGCCTATCTATAATTTTATGATTAGATGAAAAATTCTCTTTATATTTTATTGTCATCTAACTCTAACATTAACGCTAATTTTAACTTTCGTTGATGCTTGAGTTAACCCCAAGCTAAAAATGACTACTGACAATTTATTATTATGGAAGGTTTTACCTCCTATTACTGCTGACAATTTATTATTATGGGAGGTTTTACCTCCTATTACTACTGACAATTTATTATTATGGAAGGTTTTACCTCCTATTATATTGCTTATTTTATTCCACAAGCCCATGAAAGTTTTTACATAGTAATGTGGCGGAAATTATTTATGCACTTAGTTTATTTCAATTATGTTAGTTGTTTACATTATTCCACAAGCTCATGAAAGTTTTTACATAGTAATATTGCGAAAATATCTATATGTATTTATTTATCGTAATATTATTTCTTATGCCCGTTGAAATTTATTAATGTGGTTGAAATTATTTACTTGTTATACAATTAATCCTTGTTGCTCGGTTTTTAAAGATATTATCATTCATCAATCATGCCAAATTAAACAAAACAAAGAAAAATGATTATTTTCTAACGGCTATAAAACGGCTACTTGTAGATATATTTCTTCTATAAATATGCAGATTTCATAACTCAAATCTTCATCTTTTTTTCTCTCATCTTGCAAAATGCTCCGCACGTCAACAATGATCTTGATCCTCATTTACTTTTTATTTTTTATTCTTATGCTAGTAGCTGAGGACAATTATATGTTTCTACCTATGATATTCCTTGCTTTTGGCGTAGTAATGTTCGAGTGCATAATTTGGCTAGAAATGAGATAATTGCATCATACTATTGTAATATATGTGCTTGTATGGTTGCGTATTAAAATAAAATGTCTTAATCCTAATTATGTTTGTTTTAATGTTCATTTAGCTGCAATATGTCTAATCTCTCGAAAGTAGATTTTACCGAACTCACCGTCGATGGAAAAAATCATATGCAATGGGAATCAAATGTGAAAACGCATCTTACTGCGAAATTCCTCGCGGAAACAATTGATGAGGAAAATGAATGTACTAACCAGCAACGATGCAAGGCAATTATATTCCTGCGTAGACATTTAGATAATTTCATGTAAACGCAATATCTCGATATTACAGTTCCTTCTGAGCTATGGATTAATCTGAATGAAAAATATGACCACCAAAGGGAAACAATGATTCCAAAAGCCATACATCAGTGGAACACATTAAGGTTCCAAGATTTTACATCAGTAAATAATTACTCCTCTGCCATTCATAATATCCGACATACGCTAAAATTTTGCGGGACATAAATTACTGATGAGGAAATAATTGAAAAACTCTTTCTGCTTTTCATGTCAATCATATACTCATCCAAATGCAACACAGACTAGTCGGATACACTAAGTATCACGAACTAGAGAGGGTGTTGTTAACGACAGAGAATAGTAATAATATATTGATTAAGAATTATGAGTTACGCCCAACTGGAGTACAGGCATTGCCAGAAGCACATGCCATAAATTTCTCAAACTTCCGTGGACGAGGAAATTACAATAATGGTGGTCGAGACAGAAGCCAATATCAAGGTCGGGGTGGTTATAGAGGAGGATATGTTTCTAGAGGTGGTCGTGGCCATAGAGGTGGTCGTGGACGTGGTCGAGGTAGTTATCACAACCCTTCGACCAGTGATACGATCCATAACAATAACCATCATAATAAAAGAAAAAATGCTCATAATAAATCTGAAGGTTACTATTTTAACTGCGGAATGAAAGGACACTGGGCCAATAAGTGTCATACACCTGAACATTTTTGTAAATTGTACCAAAACAGTAAAGGCAAAGAAAATGAAGTGAACATTGTTGAACAAATGCCTAATAATCACACATATTTGGCAGCATCTGGTTTCATGGATGATCATGATGTTACTATGGCTTGATATGAACTATGTGATTCATGTCTGCGTGATTCCTGGTTTGATTTGCATTACGTGATTCCTTGTTGTGTGATTTTTGAATTGATATGTATTTGCGATTTCCGCTTGTAATATACTGTGTTTTCATTAATTATGTTTTCTTATGTATCTTAATGAAACTATTTTTCCTTTTCTCAAATATATTCTTCGTTTATTGTTATATCATGTTTAACTCTACTTGTTTGACATGAAGCCAGTATGGAGCATACCAGTGATTTTCGCATCCCTGATAGCGGTACAACTCACACAATTCTCACAAGAAATATTTTACATATCTAAAACCAACAAAGGCAAAAATCAATACGATATCAGGTCCTACTGACCTGATTATAGGATTTGGTAAAGTTAGTTTTATTTTACCAAATGGAACGCTATTTATCATCAGCGATGCCTTATTTGCCCCAAAATCTAGAAGAAATTTACTGAGTTTTAATGATATATATCGTCATGGATATGATACCAACTCAAAGACTGGGACTAAAACTAAATATCTTTTAATTATTAAGTATATATCAGGAAAGCAACATATATTTGAAAAACTACCAAAACTCTCATCAGGATTGCATTATACATATATTAATGCTATCGAGCCAAATATGATAGTCAATGAAAATCTTGAATTGTTAACTTTATTGCATGATCGACTAGGTCATCCTGGTTCAACAATGATGCGAAGAATAATTGAAACTACACATGGACATTCATTAAAAGGATCAAAACTCAGTTTAAACAATAATAGTCCATGTAAAGCATGTTCTGTTGGAAAACTAATTATAAAGCATTCACCAGTTAAAATTAAGACAGAATTACTAACATTTCTTGAAAGAATTCAAGGTGATATTTGTAGACCTATTCATCCATCATGTGGACCATTTCAATATTTTATGGTATTAATTGATGCTTCAAGTCGATGGTCACATGTCCGTCTATTATCTACTCGTAATATGGCATTTGCGAGATTTTTGGCTCAAATAATTAAAATAAGAGCCCAATTTCCTGACTATACGATTAAGAAAGTCAGACTTGACAATGCTGGAGAATTTACATCTCGAGCTTTCAATGATCATTGCATGTCAACTGGAATTACTGTTGAACATAGTGTTGCACATGTACATACTCAAAATGGTTTAGCTGAATCATTAATTAAACGTCTTCAGTTAATTGCTAGGTCATTGTTAATGAAAGCTAAATTACCAGCTTCTGTATGGGGTCATGCAATTTTACATGTTGCATCACTAATTCGCATTAGACAAAGCTCGTATCATGAATACTCCCCATTACAACTTGCTTTTGGTCATGAACCTAATATTTCCCATATGAAGATTTTTGGCTGTGCAATTTATGTTCCGATTGCACCACCACAACGAACAAAAATGGGACCTCAAAAAAGGTTAGAGATATATGTTGGATATGACTCACCTTCTATAATCAGGTATCTTGAACCATTAACAGGTGATGTCTTTACGGCACGTTTCGCCGATTGCCATTTCAATGAGGCAAATTTCCCAACCTTAGGGAGAGAAAAGAAGCAGTTAGAAAAGGATATATCATGGTATAATCCATCTTTATCACACTATGGTATTTTAACAAAACAATGTGATTTGGAAGTTAAGAAAATTTTACATTTTCAAGATATTGCAAATCAATTACCCGATGCATATACTGACATAAAATGGGTAACCAAATCACATATACAAGCTGCAAAGGTTCCTGTTCGCATTTAAATTCCGAAGGACAAATCCAACAATAATAAAATGAATGCACGTAAAAAACGTGGTCGTCATGTTGGTTCAAAAGACAAGAATCCTCGAAAAAGAAAAGGAGAAAATATTAACTCCATTATCGAGGAAACTATTAATGATGAAACAGAAAATGTGACAAATGAGATAACTCAAGAGATCACTGAACCAAATCTCAATACTGAAATCTCTGTAAATTATGTTAATTCAGGAGTTATTTGGAATCGAAATAAATAAAATAAAACATAAGTGAAATATTTTCATTTAATATTGCTTATGATCTTATGAATGAAAATGATGATCCCGAACCACAATCTGTGGATGAATGCCAAAATCGAGACGATTGGGTTTGATGGAAAGATGCTATGCAAGTTGAATTGAATTCTCTTAACAAACGAAAGGTTTTTGGACCTATTGTCCTTACACCTAAAGACGTGAGACCTGTAGGCCACAAATGGGTCTTCGTTCGAAAAAGGGCAGCCCGGTGCACTAAAGCATCCCCGCAATGCGAGGGTCCGGGGAGGGGTCCCACCACAATGGTGTATAAGGAGCAAGCCTTCCCCTGTCAAATTTTGACAAGAGGCCGCTCCTAGGACTTGAACCCGTGACCTCTCAGTCACACAACAACAATTACTTGATAAAAAGAAAAAGAAATGAAAAAAATGAAATTGTAAGATACAAAGCTCGACTTGTTGCATAAGATTTTTCTCTAAGACCTGAGATTGATTATGAAGAAACTTATTTCCCATTAATGGATACAATTACTTTTCGATTCTTAATCAGTTTAGCTGTTTATAAAAACTTAAATATGCATCTCATCGATGTTGTCACAGCTTATCTTTATGGATCACTTGACAATGATATTTATATGAAAGTCCCTGAAGGACTTAAAATGCCTGAATCATCTTGCTCTAAACCTAGAGAAATGTACTCAATTAAATTGCAAAGATCGTTACATGGGTTAAAACAATCTGGTCGCATGGGGTACAATCGTTTGAGTGAATATTTACTGAAAGAAGGATATATAAATAATTATTTGTGTCAATGTGTTTTTATCAAGAGAACATCATCTGGTTTTGCAATTATTGCGGTTTATGTAGATGATTTAAATATCATTGGCACTGACAAAGAAATTCATTCAACTATGAATTATTTAAAGAATGAATTTGAAATAAAAGATCTTGGTAAAACTAAATATTGTCTTGGTTTACAGATTGAGCATACTAAAAATGGTATACTAGTGCATCAATCTAATTATACCAAAAGGATTTTAAAACGTTTTAACATGGATAAAGCAACTCCTTTAAGTCATCATTTTAGTTCTAAAGTTCCGTATTTGAGTGCCATTGGAGCTTTAATGTATCTAGCTAATTGTACTAGAGCTGATATATCATTCACTGTTAATTTATTAGCTCGATTTAGTTCATCACCTACAAAAAGGTATTGAAAATGAATTAAACATTTACTTCGTTATCTTCAAGGAACTACGGATCTCGGTCTATTTTATCTTAACAATGCAAAACATGAATTGATTGGTTATGCAGATGCAGGTTACCTATCAGACCTACATAAATCCAGATCTCAAACTGGATATGTATTCACGTATGGTGACACTGCTATTTCATGGCGTTCTCAGAAACAAACACTTGTTGCAACATCATCGAATCATGCTGAGATTATTGCACTCCATGAAGCCAGCAGAGAATGTGTATGGCTACGATCAATGACACATCATATAAGAAGTACATCTGGCTTACTAATTAAAGAAAGTCCTACAACATTATACGAAGACAATTCTGCATGTATTACACAGATGAAAGAAGGCTATGTCAAGAGTGATCGAACCAAACGCATACACCCGAAATATTTTGCCTACACTCCGGAACTCGAGAAGAACAAAGAAATAAATATCCAATACGTCCAATCATGTGACAATATGGCAAATCTCTTTACAAAGGCACTCCCAACTGTAACTTTTAAGAAACATGTTCAAAGTATTGGGATGCGTTACCTACGAGACTTATAAAGAATTGGAGATGCCAACTTGAGTGGGAGTTCACACGGCTGCACTTTTTTCCCTTATTAAGGTTTTTATCCCACTGGGTTTTTCCTTATAAGTTTTTTAACGAGGCAGGATAAGACATGTGCAGAAGACGGATCATATACATAACAAAATCTTCAAATGGCCAATGAAGAGTGTTATAAATATGGCAAGTGGCCATTGTTGAAAAATATGTACAAATATTATTTTATAATAGTAGTAGTTGTTGTAAATAATGTAAGATATTGGAAAAAAATTCCTATATAAGGAGCCATCAAGATGAAGAGAAAAACATCAATTCAAAAGGCTATCTTACATAATATTTGTACCTCTTTCCCTAATTTCTTTTTATATATTGTTATAATCCCCAAATAGTTTTAGTTTTTCTATAACAGCTATTATTTTAAGGTAAATATAATATTTTTGCGGATTGAAATCGGCGATGGGTGGTAGCCCACTAATAATTAAGCGGTGAAATAGGATGAAAACAGGACTGTAAGCATACAGTCCTATGAGAAGAGCATTTTCCGGTGTTTTTTTGTTTAAGAACTCTGATCAGGACAAGACTATTTCTCATCTTTGGCTAAAACACAAATAAAATTCACGGGTTTCTGGCGAAACTCCCACGTATGTTATGTTAACAAGAAGCTTCGATATTCCGCTTAGAAAATTAAAAAGACATACTATACTATATGTCATTTAACTTTCTGTGTCGACGTTTTACAGAAACACCGCCTTCAAAAAATAAATTGGATAAAGGTAATTTGTAATTTTTCATTTATTTTGACAAAGGAGTTTTCATGTGCCTATCAAGTAGAACTTGTTAAATTAAGATAACAAGGGTATAAACTAACATTTATAATTAATAATGTAACACATCGGTGAAGGTACTAATGGAGTTCCTTTGTTTCGCCCATAAAAATGAGACGATGCAGCGCGAAGCCTGAAAAATAAAGTTTTTCAGGATTTGCAACTTGTTGATCCCACAGGCAACCGTGAATATAATGGATGATCAAGAGATCGTTGATTCAAAAAGAATTTGATGAAATTAGATGTAACTCTCAAGTTAATCAAAAAATCGAAACGCCTTTCTTGCAAAGAAGAGTTACATCATAAACGCAGCACATATATTAACAGAAATTAATAAAAAGACTTTTAGCATAAATGAAAGTAAAGATTTTTATTAAAATTGATGTTTTTTCAGCGTTGCAACTTTGGAATCTTTCTAAAATCATGATTGCAAAATGATATAAGTTTTGTGTGTTGCTTAGGTGCTCGTTTTCCATATCAAGAAAATGGATATTTCTTGTGGAAAACGTTCTCTGCCGAATCCTTAAAAATGTCTCTTGGACTTTTTGTTGGTTGTTTCCAGCAACGTCTTGAAATCCCCCTTTTGCGCTTCATTTCTTCTTCATCGAGTGAGAACCATTCGCCTCGAATATCAAGCATATTCTAGAATCAAGATTTATCAACACAACAAAAACTAATATTAGCAAGGTGAAAACACGAAAGTCTTGAAGATGAATATATTTGTAGTACCGAAAATTGTGAACAGCGTGTTCGTTTGTATCATCAACAACTATCAAGTCTAAATTCTTTCTTGGCTCGAAAACCTCCATAAGATCATCTTTTGCGTGAACCTCACAATTTTTCAGACCTTTCAGCCGTCTTCCACGGGTGCTAGAGTCACTTTTATTTCGCATCCCACATTACTCGTAAAAACATTTGAAAGGTTAATTTCATCTTTTTGTTAGCGAAATAATCACAACTATCCTAGGCAACATTGTTTGTGGGGTTTATTTCGGAACATATGCATTAATGTTGTTGAGGTATGAGAGCTCGACCCAGAAAAGCAATGTCGATTGGATAAGTAGGTCCATGATATAATCAAAAGTAATAAATAAGTAATTAGATGTGAAAGATCTTAGTGTCTGCAATACTTGTAACTGTGTCCAGTTGCACTTAGCAATAGTTGCAACTGTAAACTGAAGTATAACAGACGATAGTTCTTTAACGTTTGAACACAGTTTTTGCAGTTGCAATTGCGAAAAACAGTAAAACATAAACAGTAAAGAACACAAGAGATTTTTAACATGGTTCGATCCAAATGGTCCTAGTCTACGGGGCTTTCACCCAAAGTTTGACTCAACATGTTTCCTACTTAAGAATTACAATGAAGGATTTAAATCAACTCATATACTAGACTCCCTCTAACATATGCAGTTGCAACACCTAACCCTTAACTTGTTTTCAGAAACACGATTGAATCGAAGACACACTAAGCTACTCCAGAGATCCTCTGACTTAATGTTCTTCACAAAATGACTCGATACAAGACTGACTGCTTAATATATTTTTCAAAGTATCTTGTAATAATCTCGAGTCTTCTCTTTATATAGGCGCACCAGAATCTTCTATCGAATCTTCAGTTGCAATCCACTGGCAATCTTCTTTCCAAGTAAGATGAGCACGCCAGCTGTTCTTGTAGATCCGTGAGACTGTCCTTCCTTATTAGGGGGATTCCAAACGATCTTCACGGATCTTTTGATGAACATGCATGCTTATTAGTCCAAGTGCAATAAAAAGATAAGGAATATAGATCATGATTTAGATGATACCATATCTTTTTAAGATAAACCAATATCCTTTAAGATAATTACCAAATTAGTTTAACTATATCCTAATAATTTAAACAAAACAATATCAACAAAGATAAGGTATGGGCCGCATGGTTTTAGAGCCCACCCGTAAGGAATTCGGCCCTAACAATCTCCCCCTTTGATTTGTTTTGTCTAAATTATTGACCACTCTGCACAATCGTTAGTAAGCATTTATAGGCAAATAATACGCGCATAAAGTAAAGTAAAGAGTACGAAATGTACTGGTTGCAACAGCAGTGCAACCTTCCGCCAAAACGTTAACATAAGATAGAAATTGTCCAGATTTAGCGAGAGAAAAAAAATGTGCAAGTGCAACTCGCCCTAAACAAAATCTCCCCTTTTTTGAAACAAAAAATCAAGGGGTATCGTTACCATGCCCAGAAGATTCACCAGGCCCAGAGCGCAGACCAACGTGTTGCAACAGACAGTCAAGCTTGGATGCTTGACGGGCCATCGAAGTGCGCAGCTCCTCATTGGACTGAACCAGCTCAGCCACAAGACCATTCAGCCTGGAGAGTTCCAGGTGCACCCCATCAATACTGGCAGAGGCGTCGGGAATGGAGTCGGATTGCTTCTTTGTGGAGGATCCAGTTGCAGCTGGGGAGGGCGGCGGCTTGTTCAGAATTTTAGTGCTAGCGCGCATGACCGGGCAGTCGAGAAAGTCTTCCTTGTCCAACATGATGGAGGCATGCCTCGAGGCAAAGTACCTGTAGATGAGCGCAGGGAACCCAAGTGAAAGATGGAAATTTGGAAAAGTACCCCGGTAAATGCGTTCGAACACAAGCGTCCCCAGATCAATTGCAACTCCCGTTCCAACACGAAACAGTACACTGGCAACCTCAAGGCGGACGGTAGAGGTTTGCGTGTAAGGTAGCTAGTGGCTGACAAGGATTCGGAACAATAGGTTGTACTGGCTTGTGAGGGAGCTGGTGGGAAAAGGTTCGAGGGGCCACACACGGATTGATCCGCCAGTCAGCTCGTAAGCAACTTTGTCCATGTTGCACTCCAGTCGCAACTCAGAGTGCCCGGCTGTGTCCACGATT
Source organism: Linaria vulgaris (assembly GCA_948329865.1). Lineage (NCBI taxonomy): Eukaryota > Viridiplantae > Streptophyta > Magnoliopsida > Lamiales > Plantaginaceae > Linaria > Linaria vulgaris. The sequence goes on from OX415254.1 coordinate 80,204,768, forward strand.
GGTGCCTCCATGGCCTGGGACAGAAGCTCAGCAGTGAAGGGGCAGACATTTCCTCGAAGATAAATGACATAGCGTTGTAGTGACCCTTCCGCATCAAGCTGGGTCGTGAGGTTGGCATAAAACTCTTGAGCTAGGACCTTGTTGTATTTGGTGGCGTTCTGAGTTGCAACTAACCACCCGCGCTGCTCAAGGAGGTCCAGCACACCAGTCTCTTCATAGGATTTGAGGTCCACGGCCGTTCCACAACCATAGGACGCTTACGAATCTCCAGCATTTTGGCTTCTGCGTCAGTAGTGTAAAAGCGCTGAGAGTGAGCCCTAGCAGCTTTCAATGCGGCAGAGGCAGGAGCAACATCAGGGAGAACGAAGGAAGACTCGGGCACCAAAGGTGAGGGTTTTCTTGGAGGAGCAGAAGATTTGGATTTCTTGGGGGGTTCAGGTGGAGGTGCATTGTCCTCTGAATCTGGGGAGGCTGGCGGGGAGGCTGACAGACGGGAATCTTGGACCGCTTCCTTGTATTCACACCAGAGGAGGAAGGAGGAGCAGCAGAAGAGGTGGGAGTGTCCACAGGTGGTGGTGGCGGTACGGCGGAGGCGGATTCCACTTTGGATTTCTCTTTGGCTGGAGCGGTGGAGCGAGGCAGAGGAGATGGTGATCGGCGCTGCGGAGACGGGAAAGATGGTGGTGAAGGAGGTGAGGGCTGCTCAGTCGATTGTGTAGTATTTCTGTCAGCTGCAGTAGCAGGAGCCGTCGGAGGAGATGGTAGGTACACCGTGAGGAGAGGAGGAAGGTCAAGGGGCTCCTCTGAGAAGGTGGCGGCTGGTTTACGCGCAGATCCTCCCATCCTGTGAAAGACAGACTAATAGATGAGAGAGAGTGAGAGAGAGAGAAAAAAAAACGTGAGATCTGTGGAAGGAATGAAAAGAAGAAGGGCAACAGGGGATAATATAGGACTCTCTAAACACTTATCAAGCCCTAAATACTCTTTTCACAAGAAAGGATATTAAAAATGGAAAAGATAGAGTTAAAACTAATAAGATACGCAAGATACAAATCCTAACAACTTGCAAAAAAAACTGGACTCACAATGTGTCACCCAGTGAGGCCCAATCACGCGTAATTAGGGCTCCATCATGTTAAGTAGAATTGAATACAGTAACATGAGAACCAAGGTAACCAGTGCGGAAAATCCATCCTGTTACCGCCCTCAAGCAGATTTCTCCATGTAGTTTTTTGAATGATACTCAGTTGCAACTAAAACCAGGGACTGGGAGCAACTGGTAGCTTTCACACTGACACATTTGTGCACAAGGTAGCTCTTTGCAATGAGGGGTCGCGTGAGATAAGAATTGCTAGCTTTCACACTTGCTGCATTTAGGTCAGGTACCTTTTTCCAGTTGCACCTCAAGAAAATAAAATTCTTCCACACACCCCCCCCCCCCCTTTCTTTTTTTTGAGTAAGAGAATCAACAACCATGAGGAGACTGTCCGAGATCAGTAACAGGCCAGATGATCAAGCACTGGTCATCCTCAGTTGCAACCCAGTTCCTGTTGCAATTCACATAAGGCAGAGCCCTAACGCCTTGCGAAAGTGCTCAAAGCATGACACATCCAGAGCCTTGGTAAAGATATCTGCAAGTTGAAGATCAGTGCACACATGTCGTAACTCAATAGTTTTAGCCTCAACCAGTTCCCTAATATAATGATATCGAATATCAATGTGTTTAGTACGGGAATGTTGAACAGGATTCTTTGAGATGTTGATGGCACTAGTATTATCACAATAGAGAAGTATTTCATTTTGCGAGATACCGTAGTCTTCTAGCATCTGTTTCATCCAGACCAGTTGGGTGCAACTGCTCCCAGCAGCAATGTATTCGGCTTCAGCTGTGGACAATGTGATTGAGTGTTGCTTCTTGCTAAACTATGACACAATATTTGTTCCCACGTAAAAACATCCTCCAGTGGTACTCTTCCGATCATCAGCACATCCTGCCCAATCCGCATCATTGTATCCTGCAAGAGACAGGTTATCATTAAAGTTGTAACTGAGACCAAAATCTATTGTTCCAGAGATGTAACGTATAATTCGCTTGACAGCCTTGAGATGAGATTCTTTCGGGTTGGCCTGATATCGAGCACATACTCCAACACTGAAGCAAATCTCAGGCCTGCTAGCAGTGAGGTACAATAGGCTTCCTATCATACTTCGGTAAAGCCTGGGATCCACCGAGTTGCAACTATCATCTTTGCTGAGGCGATCTGTAGATCCCATAGTTGTTTTCATGGGTTTGGCATGTTCCAGGCCAAAACGCTTGATAAGATTCTTAGCATACTTCGCCTGGGATATAAATATTCCATCATTTTGCTGCTTTACCTGCAAACCAAGAAAATAGGTTAGTTCACCAACCATGCTCATTTCAAACTCGTTTTGCATAACAGAAATGAAGTGTTGCAACTCATCTTGAGATGTAGAACCAAACACGATATCATCTACATAAATATGGGCAATAAGAATGTTTGTTCCAAAGTGTTTATAGAACAGGGTTCTGCCTACACTCCCTCTTGTATATCCCTTTTCAAGGAGGTGCACGGTGAGTCTTTCATACCATGCCCGTGGGGCTTGCTTTAAGCCATATAGCGCTCTTTTTAATTTCAGCACATGGTCAGGAAAATGTGGGTCTGTGAATCCTTTAGGTTGTTCGACGAACACTTCTTCGTTCAAGTACCCATTCAGGAATGCACTCTTGACATCCATCTCGAAGAGTTTGAAGTGCAAACCACATGCAACTGCGAGAAGAAGACGAATGTACTCTAGTCTTGCAACTGGGGCAAATGTGTCGTCATAGTCAACTCCTTCGACTTGCGTGTATCCCTGTGCAACTAGTCTCGCTTTGTTGCGCACTATATTTCCCAATTCATCGGTTTTGTTCTTGAATATCCATTTGGTGCCGATGATGTTCACTTTGTCTGGTCGAGGTACAAGTGTCCAAACATCATTTCGTTCAAATTGATTCAGTTCCTCTTGCATGGCTTCTATCCAAGCTTCCTCCAGCAGTGCTTCCTTTACGTTCTTGGGTTCAATCTTAGAGGTGTAACTCACAAAACGCACCATCTGGTCATATCTCCTTCGAGGGATGTCTCGCGTTCTTATCCCGTCACTTATGTCCCCAATGATAGCTTCAGGTGGGTGGTTCCTCCTGACGTTTGGAGGTGCTTGTGGGTTCTCTGTTTGATCTCCTATAATGGGGTCCGTTTCAGTTGGAACGGTATCCGTTGGAGTATCCTCAGGTCGCTGGTTAACTGTGTCAGTTGCAACTGGTGGTGAAATCTTGTGTGGGCGTTGTGATTCCTCCTCATCATCAACCTTTGTCAGTTCAGTGATCCGGGCTTCAGATGATGTGGTTGCGAAGTCCCTGTAATCGTCAAACTCAACGTTAGATGATTCAACTACTGTTTGAGTGCCCATATTGAATACGCGATAAGCATGACTATACCGTGAGTACCCAAAAAAAATTCCTAGATCAGATTTGGATTGAAATTTTCCCCTAGGTTCCCTATCATTTAGAACGTAGCAAGCACAACCAAAAACATGAAAGTGTTGAACATTTGGTCTTTTACCTTTCCAGAGTTCATAGGCAGTTTTAGTTGTACCTGGTCGAAGGTAAACTCGGTTAGAGACATAGCATGCAGTGTTCACGGCTTCCGCCCAGAACTTGATGGCTAGTTTTTTTTAGTTTAGCATGACTCTTGCCATTTCAACTAGTGTCATGTTCTTCCTTTAAACAACCCCATTTTGTTGTGGTGTGATGGGGGACGAGTATTCATGAAATATACCCTTGTTAGAACAGAATTCAACAAAGCTTGAATTTTCAAACTCCCTACCATGATCACTTCGAATTCTTTTCACAGTTAGATCCTTCTCAGTTGCAATAGTGTTGCACAAGTTTTTGAAGAAAACAAAGGATTCATTTTTGTCTTTTAGGAATTCAACCCAGGTGAATCTTGAGAAATCATCAACGCATACAAAAATGTAACGCTTACCAGAGATGTTTTCCTTTTGAATGGGTCCCACAAGATCCATGTGTAGCAATTCCAGAATTCTTACCGATGGTATGTGCTGCAACTCACAAAGGCTTGTTCTTGTCTGTTTTCCTTCAAGGCATGACCCACACTTTCCAATTGGCTTTGCTCCAAGCTTTGGTAATCCTCTCACACTTTGATTGTTGAAGAGCTGTGCCAGGGACTTGTAATTGAGGTGTCCAAGCCGTTGGTGCCATAATTCTGCAACAGATTCTTTGCTCGAGTTGCAAGTAAGTGACCTGAAGGTAGTTTTACAGTTAGTCATAGTATAACAGTTTTCTGTGCTTCTTAGTCCTTTCAAGACTAGATTTTGGAATTGATCTACAACTTCACATTCATCTTTGGTAAAGTGAACAAAGAGATCATCGTTACACAACTGACTAATACTAATAAGATTTGCACAAAGTCCATTGACATAGTGAACATCTCTTAGTTTAGGGAAGCCTTTAACACTTAGGGTTCCTCTCCCCATTATTTTTCCTCTGTTTCCATCACCGAAAACAACATCTCATTTTCTTTCATGCACAAAGTTGCTTAGAATGTCCTTATTTCCAGTCATATGCCTAGAACATCCGTTATCAAAGTACCAAGAGTTAGAATAAGATCCTTCTTGAGAGGTAGAGTTGCAAGCAGTAAGACAAATAAGAGGGTTAGAAGATTTCTTAGCCCAAACTTGTTGTGGTGGCACGACGGTTGCAACTGTGGGTGCATCTAGTATGGTCTTCTTCTTTCTTCGGTTTGTCCTCTTCTTCTTCTGTACTTCGGGACCAATGAGGGAGGATGTGTCCTGAGGTGTCCATAGCTAATAGAAGTAGGGACGAATGTGTCCTTGGACTCCGCAGTGGTGGCAGGTAGGAATGAATCTTCCTCTTGCAAACCTGTTTACGGAATTCCGGTCAGATAATTTTGTTGGCAGATTACAACTAGTACGTACCTGATTGTTGGTGTTGGGATAGTCGAAGGGAATTTCAACTCCCTTGGGTATCCTCTTCTTTTTGGAAACGGATATCATGGTACTACCAAGAAACTTTGGTGCGGTGGAGTCAACATATCCTACTCATGTTTTCCCAGTTGCAACTTTATGGGTGTCCAGGACTTTTTCCAAATTTTCTGTGCCTGGTGTGAGCAACTTCACATTCTTAGCCAGTGTGTCCAATTCTTTCTTGGTGAGATCGCATACTTCAGCAAGTGCTTTGTGGGCTTTAAGTGCCGAGTCCAGATCAACGTACACGAGATCTCTCTCCAAGGTGAGCGCGAGAACCTTTCTTTCGAGTTCGAGGATTCTATTGTTCATTCTCACAGGGCTGCCAAAGGTAGAAACAATCTTGAGTTGGGCCTCCAATTCGGAGTTTCTTATGCAGATTGCCTCCATATCCTCTGTAAGTTCCAACTCGTTATTGCCAAGTGAGTCGCTATCGGAGTCAGAATTGTTGCGAATTGTAACTCCCATGTTGGCTCTAAGAGGAATGAACGATGAAAACGCAAGGTCATCGACTTCTTCTGTATCCTCTTCACTGTTATCAGATTCGTCCTCACTCCATGCGAGTAATGCACGACTTTTGTTTTTCTCGAGAAGATTTCCACAATCTGCCCTTATTGTCCAAAGCCTTGACATTCCCTGCATTGAATACCCTTTTTAGACCTTTTGTTGTCAAGTCTATTAGCAGCGGAAGGCTTATTATTAGATAAATCAGAGGGACTTACAACTGGGTTTGAAGAGTTACCTCTACTCCAACGTTTGTTCATTCTGTTGAACTTCTTTGTGAGGAGTGCTAGGGATTGCTCTAATTCTGAGTTGGGACTGTTCTGTGGAAGACTGGCCTGAAGGGCAACTCCTTTGGATATGGTGTCTCCTTCTCTCTTGAGTTTCATTTCCCCTATTGTTAGTAATCCCATGAGATCAGCCAGAGGTAGTGTGTTAACACCTTTAGCTTCCTCAATGGCTGAGACTTTCATTGCAAACCTTTCAGGGAGAGACCCTAGGAGTTTTAGCATGATTCTTGATTCAGGGAAGTCCGCTCCATGGATGGTGGCTTCACTAGCGAGATGCATGAGTATGGAGTGGAACTGAGCGATGGTATCCGTTTCTTCCATGCATACATAGTTGAACTGGTCATTAAGTAGTTGCAACTTGGATGCGCGTACTTTGTCATTTCCTTGGTGTGCATTCTCAATAGCCTGCCAAGCATCTTTTGCAATTTCACAGTTAGATATACTCTTATATTGGTCATAATCAACAGCAACTAAGATAATGTTTAAAGTTGTAGAGTTATAGTTTGCTAAGAGTTCTTCAGCATCGGTCCATTCCAGCTCGGATTTCACTCGTCCTTGATCATCTGTCGGTGGAGTCCATCCTTTTAGAATTCTTTTCCAGGCCTTCTAGTCCTGCTGTTTGATGAAGTTTCGCATACGATTCTTCCAGTAGGAGTAGTTTGTAGCCGTCAGCATTGGTGGCTTGATGGTTAACAGACCTTCCCTCATTTCTTCCATTTAAAAAAAACAATTAAACAAAACAAAGATCTTTTAGACCAGAATCTACACTATGTAAATATAGTGACCCGCTCTTGATGCCAATTGAAAGATCTTAGTGTCTGCAATACTTGTAACTGTGTCCAGTTGCACTTAGCAATAGTTGCAACTGTACACTAAAGTATAATAGGCGATAGTTCTTTAACGTTTGAACACAGTTTTTGCAGTTGCAATTGCGAAAAATAGTAAAACATAAACAGTAAAGAACACAAGAGATTTTTAACGTGGTTCGGTCCAAATGGTCCTAGTCCACGGGGCTTTCACCCAAAGTTTGACTCAACCTGTTTCATACTTAAGAATTACAATGAAGGATAACTCATATACTAGACTCCCTCTAACATATGCAGTTGCAACACCTATCCCTTAACTTGTTTTCAGAAATACGATTGAATCGAAGACATACTAAGCTACTCCATAGACCCTCTGACTTAATGTTCTTCACAAAATGACTCGATACAAGACTGACTGCTTAATATCTTTTTCAAAGTATCTTGTAACAATCTCGAGTCTTCTCTTTATATAGGCGCACCATAATCTTCTATCGAATCTTCAGTTGCAATCCACTGGCAATCTTCTTTCCAAGTAAGATGAGCACGCCAGCTGTTCTTGTAGATCCGTGAGACTGTCCTTCCTTATTAGGGGGATTCCAAACGATCTTCACGGATCTTTTGATGAACCTGCATGCTTATTAGTCCAAGTGCAATAAAGAGATAAGAAATATAAATCATGATTTAGATGATAACATATCTTTTTAAGATAAACCAATATCCTTTAAGATAATTACCAAATTAGTTTAACTATATCCTAATAATTTAAACAAAACAATATCAACAAAGATAAGGTATGGGCCGCATGGTTTTAGAGCCCACCCATAGGGAATTCGGCCCTAACAAGATGTATAGATAATACTCAAGGTACACACTTGAGAAGATGTGCATGAAACTTGAGAAGACCAAACACAATTTATAAAAGGTGAAAGAACAAAATAGGTCGTTTTTTACTTGTAGTAGCGTAGCATTATCAGTCGGCGTTTCAGGATTTCCTAATTGTTTCGAGCGAATTTGTGTTCTTCTTCTAATAATATGCAAATATTTTAGCTTAAACCTTTCAGTTTCGTTAACATTTAGTTAATGCTTTTTTATTGTGACACGAAAGAAGTTATAGCTCACCAAACAACATCTATTGCAAATGGTGTAGTGATGTAGAATCTCGTTGAATAACAGAGACTAACAGTACTTTCTATTGCATATAGAGAGAACCATTGGAGTTGCAAGTTTCAATAAAAGAATAAATTAACATTATATTGTCGATGGTTTGAGAGCATCTTAACAATATCTATTTTTCCGATATATAGGCCACTTTTTGTTTGACATCAAATGTATTAGTTAGTTAGTTAATTAAAGAATAAAATTTCTCTTCTTAATTAGACAATATTGTTTTCGGGTATCGTCCTTGGGATGATATCTTCACCGTTCGCTTTCAAGTCTTCCGACAAATGATTTGCATCCAATGTTTGTTGCTGGTGAAGTGGTAACTCAGGTCCAACTTTTGTTGCTTCTCCATGACCTTTACTTGTACCCCAAACGACTAGATAAAGGCCAATAACAATCACACCAGCTCCTATAATCCTGAAATAATTTTGATTCTTGTCAATTAGTACGTTATGTCATAAAATAATTATTATATCATATGTTTTTATAGAGATGAAGAAGGAAAAAATAGAAAACACTTACTGTCCAACATATAATTGGTCTGCAAAAATAAAAGAACTCAAGATTGCAGTGATGACCATGATCAACGGACTAAATGCAGTAACAAAAACTGGTCCTTTTACTTTCATTATCACTCCCGAAATATAGTAACTCCTCAACTAATGACTCCCTGCAACAAAAAAGTCACTATGTGAGTAACAAATATACTTTAATTTGTTTTGCGAAAATATAGTCATCATTTTTTAATATGTGTGTGTGTCCGTATATCTTACCCCGTATGCATAAGCTAAAAGTCTAGAATTTAATCTGATGGACCAGATTGCAAGATTGCCCCTCTCTACTATGAATGTGAGTACTGTGCCTTGTAGTGCTCCAGATGCACAAAGCATTGCGGTCAAGGAAAGTCCAGCAGGATAGGACTTCAATGTGACTACCTGTTTAGAAAAATCAATACGAATTGATTAATTGTTTGCTTTGTAAACACTATTAGGAAAAAATACGTGCTTTTGATAATGCTGTTTTTTGCCGAGATGACTTCCATTATTTCTTAAACACGGTTCGATAAACAAGCGAACAGAACAAGAAATATGTCTAACCTGGAGAATAAAAAAGAGGGAATATCCAATATTTCCAACTACGATCATGAGTGCTCCTCTTATGGGATTTTGATGATCTTGTCCGGCACTAGGAGAAGGCGCGTTACTGGAAGGATCTTTTGTCCATGGTAATCCTAATACAGGACCTGCAAAAAGTGTGATTACTATTGCCCCCACCAACAGTAACAATAGTTCCTAAGATCTTGGACTGACTGTGCACTTTTTCGGATGTTCACTTTTTCAACCCTGCAAGAATAAGACAAAAATGAGTACATTCATGTAATTGTAGAGTTCCACGTGCACATAAATGAAATAACGAGCATGAGTGCTCCTTAATATATATATATATATATATATATATATATATGTGCAATTTGTGACTATGGATTTGTGAAAGCAACTCTATTGCGCATCCTTTATATCACACGAGATCAATCTGGAATATGTCCATTTTGTTAGCATCCGACTATTGAGTTAATTGGATTGCAGATTTGATATATTTTCTAAAACAATTAACAACTGGACTGTTTCCATTAACACAGTAGGTTATTAGAGACTCATAGAGATGTGGTTGAGTAGTTCCTGCCATATGTCACGGATTCATTAGGCATGCAAATACCAAGTAACTATCAAGTACTGTAAGTAAATATAGGTGGTTTGACTATGAACCACTAAGTTAAGTCATTGCGAAACCCGGCCTCTAAACAATCTTTCCAACCATTGTTCACAACACAAAAGCAATCAATCAATCATTCTAGTTCTAGTTAGTTTAGTTTAGCTTAGTTAATCTTTCATCTTCCCAACATCCTTAGTTTAATTGCTTTCATTAGATTAGGTAGTTTAATAGCTTCCCAACATCCTTAGTTTAATATCTTTCATCTTGGCTTGAAAACCTTCATAGGATCATCTTTTGCGTCAACCTTACAATTTTTCTGACCTTTCAGCCGTCTTCCACGGGTGCTAGAGTCACCTTTATTTCGCATCCCACATTACCCGTAAAAACATGTGAAAGGTTAATTTCATCTTTTTGTTAGCGAGATAATCACAACTATCCTAGGCAACATTGTTTGTGGGCTTTATTTCGGTACATATGCATTAATGTTGTTGAGGTATGAGACCTCGACCATAAAAGCAAAATGTCGAATTCCAACGAAATAATTACAAATATTATAATACAAGTTTGATAATTACAATTTATTTGATAGGGAGTTTAAAATGTAATGAGAGAGAGAGAGAGAGAGAGAGAGAGAGAGTAAAAGTTCCTAGTATACGTAAGTTATAGATATTGTGTTACTCTGTGAGTTATCGTAAAACTATTCGAAAGTTGTGATTGTTTAAATTTGAAAAACATGTACTACAAAGAAATGAATTACGTACTTGCACAACATTATCATAGTACGAGATTATTATTTAATGGGATAAAAGCATCAAGTTCCCTATCCTATGGGTTATTTTTGACTTTGTCCCTGGAAAAACAAAATCACCACTATAGTCATTCACTTTTGCCAACTTGTGCAATTTGCCCCCTGGCGCATTAATAGCCAAATTCGTCCAAAATACTCCCTATAGATGTTGTCCCCTAGATCACGTAAGGCGGGTGCAGGTGCGGGTGCGAGTGCGGGTGTGCCGATGCGTCGATTTAAAAAATATCACATTTTGAGTGCGCCATAATGCGTTTATTAAAAAAAAAATTAAAATAAATAATTTATACATAAAAAACCATTATTATTGGAAGAATGTAAACTATAAACAAAAAAAATACAGAATATCTATATAATATTCCTAATAAGATGGATTATAATAAAAAAGAACCAAACTTCTCTAAAAGATGGATCATAATTAAAAAGGACCAAACTTCTCTAAAAGATGGATCATAATTAAAAAGAATCAAACTTCTTAAAGGCAAAATAGCAAAAGTATCAACAAGAACAAAACGTATTGTCACCTAATTCACTTGTCAAACCAGAGCAAGTGAGTAAAAAAAGTAAGCTAAATATAATGGTAAAGACAAAAAACTACGGTAGTCCATTTGAGCAAAACAAAGATCAAAGATGGAAAAATTACCTTGATTCGATTTTTGATTCTTTGTTGTAGGGCAGTATGAGTTTATTTTTTGTTGTTTCTTGGGGAGAATCGAATGGTTGTTTTTGTTAAGATTTTGGGCTTTGGGGTTTCAATAATACACTCCAGCATTTTGTTAATATTCTGATTTTTTTTTTTTGGGTTTTAATTTGCTAATGCGGCTCAGTGTGCGCTCTAATGCGGCTTAGTGCGCGATATAATGCGGCTTAGTGCGCGCTTTCGAAAAGAAGACCTAAGGCGCGCACTAACAGACTTTAAGTCGCGACTTAAGAATTCTTAGTGTGCCCTAGTGCGGCGCACGCGCACTGAATCCGCCGGTGCGCGGCCTGTGCGTTTTTGTTTTTGCCTTGGAAAGCGCGAATTATGTGATCTAGGTTGTCGCGTGACCAACACATGCCATTGACGAGGGTATTTTTGTCCATAAAATTTGCTTGAAAATCATATATGTTTTACCCCCAATCTATGAGATTATGCGACATAACTCCTGATCTATGTAGAATAATAAAAATACCAAATTGTCAAAAGCGGGATTCAAACCCACACCCCCTTACCTAAGTTTGGAGCTCTATACCACTCATTCATCATGATTTTGTTTGATAGTTCAATTGCTTTTTAATTATATATTGATATACTAACATATTAATTTACTAACATATTGATTTACTAACATATTGATTTACTAAAATATTGATTTATTAAAATATTTAACGAAAATTATGATTTACTAAAATATTGGTTTACTAAAATTGTTAAAATATTCATTCACTGAAATATTTTACTAAAATATTTATTTAATAAGATATTGATTTACTATAATATATTTTACAAAATATTAATTTACCTAAGTATATATTTAATTAGATACTGATTTACTCGAATATTTTATGAAACTGTGATAACTAAATGGTTTACTTATTAAAATACTAATTTACTAAAATATTATACTAAAACATTAACTTACTTAATTATTTTATAAATATTGATTTACTAAAATATTTAGAATGTGGCTTTACTAAAATATTCATTTACAGAAATATAGATAAAATTAAAAAGTAACACATTTTCAACAAGATCATGATGACTGAGTGGTGTAAAAGCCCCAAACTTAGGTAAGGGGTTGAGGGTTTGAATCTCACTTTTGACAATTTGAGATTTTAATTATTCTACATAGATTAAAGGATCTATCGCACATAATTTCATAGGTTTGGGGGGTAAACCGCACATAATTTTCAAGCAAATTTTACAGACAAAAATACCTCGTGAATAACATGTGCTTGTCACGTGACAACATCTAAAGGGAATATTCTGAACTAATTTGCCCGTTAAAGCGCCATGAGGCAAAGCGCACAAGGTGACAAAAGTGAAGGTTTTTTTTCCAAGGCACACACAGATTTTCAGAGAAAAGGAAATAAAAAAATTAGACCATTTCTCGATTTGTGCGTGTGGGCCATGCTAATCTTCTCCGTATCGTTCCAATTTTATCGGATGTCCCCGAAGGGACAATTTCCAGGGGAGAAGGTCAAAAACACCCCATACGTTAGGGGTTATGCTTTTATCCCTTATTTAATATAATTATACTACAAAAGGCCTTAATTTAATTAAACAAGATTACCGTAGTACGAATTATTACTCCCAGGGTCCTAGCTGTGACATTTTAAAACTGTCTGTTTATTAATCTTTTGCGCATCCGAATATCTGTAAGTTTTATGCATTTCTGGGCACATCTTTCTTGGATTCTATCAGCATCCCAATTAATTAAGAATGACAGACCAAAAATATATAAAAGCCAGACCAAAAATTTCTGCTTTCTTGAATTCTCACACGAATGCATGATTAATTTGTACAAAATATATCTCAAAAATTAAATGTTAATCCATGCACGCACAAGGCATATCATTACCAGGCTACAACCAAGAGTTAATGAAAACTTTCCCAACGGCTAGCTCACTCACCAAATGTGGGGCCAACAATTGAAACAATTCAGCCCGCTCAGAATCATAACAATCGATCCTCAAGTGTACGTGTAATTGAAGACATTACTCGACTTTGGTGACGTTTTCGACGGTGGACATTTCAATGGATTAGTAGGGAGACAAACCATGTTGTTCATGATCTCGCAAAGAATGCTTTGTTATTGGATCCGGGTGTATACGAGCGAGTTATCATAGATGCCGCATAATCTGAGATTTATATTCTGTTCTTGCTACTTTGGTTGATCTTTTGCTATGTAAAAACTAAGTCTCTGGTTTTGGAGTTATAATATATCCTGTTTGATTTCAAAAAAAGAAGTGTACGTGTGTGCATATACGCGCACCAACATATATGGGGACCTGGATGGAGGAGGAGAGAATGCTGTGCGCAATGTCTAATCGAGCATGCAAATTCTGGAGGCGATATCTTGAACTAACCAATCAAACCCTTCAAGCAGCCCATCCCCAGTGATCGCACTACATCCAACAATTCTCCAATGCCGGCTTTTATCCATCACGTCCACGTTCAGCACCTTCATCATTACAAAAAGCAAGAAGCAAAGTGAACACGAACCAAAATATTACTCAAAACAATTTGACCCTCCAATTAAAATACAGTTGTTTCCACGGAACTACAACTTCTTCAACCATCCCCCACTCAAGTAAACGATGGAAACAAAGTAGGGAAAAAGAAAAGGTAAAAAAAGCTAAAGAGGACTCTCAAAATATTAATGACTAGAAACAGACCCCTTTAAGCTTACAAAGAGACCCTTCAAAATATACACAAACACAACCACCACTAGAGTCACAACCACCACTAGAGTTGGCCCTTTAGGCAAACCACAACGGATGTCTTAATTGTTCAAACCTTACATAAATTTCTGTAACTACTCTCCCGTAAGCATGGTTGAAATTAGCCACATTCTCAATGTAATATTGACGCATTTTCTCAAATAGCAGAAAAATCATGGGTACATTTTGGTATGAAAAAACTCTTTAAATCAAGCTGTTAATCACTTTTCTAGTACTGCACATCTAACAGCTGGGGGCATGAAATGAGTATAAACATTGCAAAAGCATACAAGATGTCGAGAAAATGGCCAGATAATTGAACCTATTTTTGGCAAAACGACAATTCATAATCGCAAAACTAGACAACTTCGAACTAACAAATTGCACGCGTAATAATTCAAAAAAATCCTACCTTAGCTATCTCGTTGGGTGAAAGAGAACCTTGTATGTCCTGTTTATTAGCAAAAATCAACAAAGATGCTCCTGAAAGTCTCTGCAAGAAACTTAAAACCACGTTATAAAGATAAGCTACAGGGAAAGTGAACAGAACATGTTTAGAGTATACCTTTTTCAATCTTTTCTGATAATTGTCCATTAAAGTTACTCATTTAGTGGAAATCAAGAGACATTTTTCAGAATCTTTCTGTGATTGTCCATAACATTACCCCGCATGAAAATATTAAGGCGTTGGTTGCAACTAATCATCAATTTAGATTTATTGACAAGCACATGGTTTTGAATAAATATGGTATAGGGAATTACTAGTCCTTCTATATATTGCAGATATAGCTCAAATTCTCATTCTCGTGCAATTGCAGATCCTAGATAGACAAACAGTGGTAGCAATTTACCCAATGTTAATATTTCTTTTGACGTATATCAATCTCCAAACCAAATGCACAAACTAAACAGTCTCCTAAAACCATTTAACAGTGGAAGTTTTGAACAGCTTCAAAAAGATGTGCACTTCTAAATATTCCAGTGAAGAATTTCACAAGTCTTGCTGAATAACAAAAGGAAGCTTTCAAATGATTCTTCACCTTCATTCATATATACGGTGCCTCCATACTCCTCGTTTAAACTTGTTTAAAATGGGTGGTTTGACAGTGGGAACAAGCATTAACACCCCTCCTCAGCCCTTACGTTTCTTTTCAATTCGAAAATTGTGTCTCATGTCATAGTTGATTAGTTAATTGCGAGAAAGTGTCTTTATAATGTTTTTTTCAATACCATGTAGCAGAATACGTGTAGGAAGACAATTCAATAGGATTCCCGAATACTTTTCATTTTTATGGAAGACACAATAGTACTTTTCTTGTTAGGACCATCTTATCTTACATTCAAATTTATTGCTTACTCGAGGACGATTGAACTGGATAAAAATTAAAGTTTTCTTTAGTTATTATTTATAATTTTCGTATTATTAATATCGGTAAATGGATGAGATCAATGAGTTACCATCTCAAGCATCAATTCCATCATTTCTTTCCACTTGGCTCTCTCATATAGATGTACTTGATGTTGAGATTCCTCATGTTCAATCACAATCTTTGAAAGCTAGTTTAGACTATCTCTGTTAGCCTCCTCCGCCTAGTGGATATATGGTGTCTCATAGAGTAAATAGACTTGGGTTTTGCAAGTGTGCGTATGCACCGTAAGCACTGCCTAAGAATTCTGATTGAGAGTTGTTCAATGTTGTTCCAATAGTTTAGAAGCTACAAAAAATGAAACAGAGAATACAGTTCTAGAATAAAGAGTCTAGTCTGCAAAAACTAGTTATTTCTCGAATACAACTTCACAATATGAAATTCAAATTCCTTAAAAAACATATAAGAATCTCCAACAATAGAATTGTCACGACCATACAACCATGCAGCTATGGAAGAATTGTCTATACACCTAATATGCATAATTGCCAATGCTCCATTCAAGTTTGCAATAAAAATATGCGGACTTGTCAAACCATATTTCCGTGTGCTACACTACCTTTTGCAGTGTTTTTGTTAGTCAAAACCCCTAGCAATCAGTTGTTTCTGTAGACAGAAATTATTGTCTTGAAGTAGTTGCATAAACAAAACAAAAAAGGCAATAAACATATCAGGACAAACTTTATATCAATACAAAACACTTACACAAAGTAGCCAAAGACAAATGGTCAGTATCTCCATCCAACTTTTATTTGAAATACTATTGCATTTTTCAACACTATTTTCCATGAAACCCAAAACAGACTTGTTCCAACCAACTTTTATATTTCATTATTCTCGAATTTCAAACTTTGGAAGAGTTGTATCTAGGGGAGGTCTGCAATGCTTCACTGAGTAAACAGACTTAGGTTTCTCCTATTTGCGTTTACATTGCTCTTAGTTTGGTAACCATATCGTTTTCTAAACATCAACAGACTTACGGGTCTCGAACAGAGATTTCAGTGCAGGCCTCCTCTAGTTCATGTTCTTCCAAAATTGGCATTCTTATACAAAAAAAGGGATTACTATGGGAAATATTAAAGTTTGTCAATACAAGACAAATCAGACTTTATGGGGTATGGTGCTGAAAATACAATAGTATTGTCAAATAGAAGTTCGGATGGAGATATTAACAGGCTTCATTACCATGGAAATTGTTGGACTTTAGCTACTTTTTGCAATTTCTTTGTACCAGTGTTCAACTAATTTTGATCTGTTTAATGACAATGGTTCATAAATATTTTTAATATCCGACTACTTTGAGTCAACAAAGTATGTAAGGGTCAGCGGAAAGCACTTCCTTGCTAGGGGTTTGACTATGAAAAACACAGCAATAAATGGTCTAGCACCCGAAAACTAGGCCGACAAGTCGGTGCACTTTCGTTGTAAATATGAGAGAGCATTGAGAACCATGCATATTTAGAGGGAATAGACAAATTTCCACGGCTGCAAACATTTTACAGCCATAAAAATTTTGTGTTTGGCAATTCTTATATATTATTCTAGGTTACGCGTTTTATATCGTGAAGGTGTATCCCCAAGAACAATTATGTTTTGCAGGTCAATCTTGTGATTCCATTCCATATAGAGCCGTATTAACATTCTGTTATTGTAGCTTCTACACTTACTGGAAAAGCAATAAACAGATTTCCTTCAGAATTCTTGGGCAGTGTTTTAGCTGAGTTAGCACAGATTATGAGAGAAAACCTAAGCTTATTTACACCGCAAGGCACCACAAGTCCACTAGGCGCTCGTACGAAATTTCTGTTACAATTTCGTACTTTCATAGTCACTCTCATAAGAAAATGATAACTCTTGAAGTTTAAATGATACCCATAAAAAATAAATAATGTTTCTTACTTCAATTTCTTAAACCCATAAGAGATTCATGTCTTTCAAGAAAAAAAAGACCCTAAATCAAAGTTTTTGAAAAAATATATTTGTAGTTAGATAGTTATCTTGTTGCTTTGCTAAAGCTTCATTCCAACAAAAAAAAAACACCATGCACAATTTGATATTCACGAAATATTATCAATATTTGAAAAAAAATAAAAAGGAATAAAGCTTACCTTTGGAACGAAGGAGAATGACGGAGAAGCAATTCTGCAAAAGAGAAAGTGAAGAGCCAAATAGAGTATTGGTTATTTACCTTAAAAAATTGGTGTAATTTCTTTTTGGCCCCCTGAAAAGTGTAAATTTTTATTTTTTTCTCAAACTCTTATAAAGCGTAGCTTTTCGTCCAAAGCGTACAAAGCGTAAAAAGCGCTAAAAAGTGTACGCCTCAAACGTAAAAGCGTACGCTTTTTAGGACTTACGCTTTACACCTAAGCCTTGGAGCATTTTTCTTGCGCTTTGCCTCAAGGCTAGCCTCAAAGCGCGCTTCAGGAACGCTTTTTAAAACACTGGTATCATTTAAACTTCAAGAGTTATCATTTTCTTATGAGAGTGACTATGAAAGTGATTAAGAGTTTTACAAAGTTAGTCTAATAAGAGTATTTAGAACTCTATCTTTTGCAAAACTAGATTTGTCTTTTGAAACTTGAAAAAGTATTGGAATTGTAATAGTTGCTTTTCTATGCTTTATTTTGATTGAGCTTTGGGGAAATATAAGCTTTAATTGTTTGAATCGCATTTGGATATTGGTGATTTATTTAACAATGCATTAGATATCATTTTCTACTAGTTTAATGGAATAAGAATCTTGAAAAGTAACAAATATTATACTTGCAAAACGTATATAATATATATTTAAATATTAAATTCAGTAACTCGCGAGGCTTACGCCTCGTGCCTCAAGGCTTACGCCTTGGCTTTATGGATCCAAAAACGCTTCGCCTACGCTTTCGCTTTTTAAAACACTGGGTGACACACACAATAAAAGACCAAAATAAAACAAGGACACAATAAAGGACGAAAACCGTAATTATGACACAATAAAGGACCAATTTCGATTTTTTCCCTTAACTTTTCTGAACAGTGATTTTCTGTTACTACGTGTTCAGGAAAGAGGCACATCAAAGCTAGGCCATCATGAGCAGACAAGATATCAATTCATCAAGATTCTCAAAAGAGTTACAAAGAGGCTGCTCAATTTTTTGTTACTATCAGAATCCAGCCCTGCGGAAAACAGCTGATGTACTTTGATTCTAGAACAATGTGCTAGTTTTTAATGGCATTGTTATCATTAAAGAAAAAACAAAAACAAAAAAACCCTCAGAATTTGACATATTAAGACTGCAATGCTAACGCTAGTCGTGAATGAGTAGAATTTAGAGGTCACCAAACCCCTTGCGGCTAGCAAAAGAGCAGATTCTCTTTACAGAACAATAGACAGACCACTCGTACTGATTCTTCACGTCTTTATACTAAATTTAAATCCGTGTATGTTCATGACAGACCTATATTCTGTCATCCGAAACTCCTCTCCCAGGGAAGAAAACAACAAAAACAAGAGAGAATTCATGACCAGTACTGGAAGATCAATACCAAATCCATCTGCAGCTTAATTGCTATATTTACTAAGTCTAAATAGTACATTTAATTTACAGGACAACATGGAATCAAAGACCATACATTGTCATTAAAACCAAGAGCCTAGCTTCTCACCTTATGGAAAAGTTGTGGACTAAACCTCAACGAATGATCCTATGGGTGTATGCGGTCACTTGATAGTAATGTACCGGTTTGTTCCATGTTTAGCCCAGTAGTTCTTCAGATCAACGGGAATTGACAAGTCATGGCCAGCTGTGCCCAGTCTTGTAAGCAATCTGCTAAAGACACTTCCACTCATTTTTCGTCCTCCCATTCGCGCATGCTTCTTGTTTGGCATTTGTGGTAGTGGATAGACAGACAGGGAGGTTGTACAACAAGACGACTGCCAACCCCCACTACCCCACTTGTAGCACTGTCGGTGTACTCCAGTGCATGAACAAACAGGCACCGGCATGGTAGATTCATCAAATTGTATCTGGTCCAATGAACCAAAATCTTGAGCATCCCACTCAGCCTTTGACCCATCGGTTGTCACGTGCCTATTCAAATCCTCACCTAGTTTCTTCACTTTCCTTGATGATTTAATTGACTTTGGCATAACATTCTTCTTCACTTTGGTTTTCGTCACTTGATTCGACTGAGAAACTTCGGGCGCAACGACAGACACTGGAAATGCTTCCGTAATACATTCTCCCTCCAAACCAAGCATAGACTGGATGTTAGCAGAACGATGCTGTGTAGAAGGGTTAGTGCGCTTTAATCCACGTGCGCCACTGCTCAATAGAGCGTTCATAGTGCTTTCCTGAAATTGGAGTGCGGCCATGGCATTGTCACGTTCTCTTAGGGCATTATCGCGGTCTGTGATTGCTTCATCTCTCTGCTGGATAGCAAGGTCTCTTGCCTCCAATGCAGCGGCCTTTTCAGAGAGGGCTCTATCACGTTCTTCCAAAGCAGCATCCCTTTCACCATAGAGCATGCTGATCTTTGTGTGCATGTGGTAAGCACTCTGTTCCTTTGCCTGATACTGGGGTACCATGTTCCACTGCAACAGCAGAATAGGATTGTCGGTCACCAACTAGTAAAATAAACTAATGCAAAAAATCGGTATCAAAACTAAAAAAATAACAAAATATTGGCTTTTAGTTAAACAGGTTCTTGGTTCAGGAACAACGATACGTTTATCATCAGAGGAGATACCTTGTAGTAATCCATCCTACTATCCACGCGATGCCTTCTGTTTTCTCGCGGTCCACCTTCATCCATTTGCCACTCTATTATATCTGCCACGGACCGACGCTGAATCTTATTTATCAAGTCCAGACTGGAGAACTTTCCTGTATTTAAAAAGAAATAAAGATGTGTAGAAACTACATATCAACGTGCAACAGTTAATCAACGGTTCTCAATCAAGCAAAATAACGTGCGCGTAAGGAGAAACTCATTTCCTCGAAAGCTGTCATAAAACTATTGACATTGAGCAAACATTGCAGTAACCTAAAATCATTCCACAAAAGCTAGTTTCCCAATCCTAATTCTCATATCAAACACAATTTTATCGATTTAAGTGAATACAAACTACAATGTAGGGCGAACAATATGACTTCGACCTAATTACAACTGATTCTCGAGATAAACAGTTAGCTATTACCAACTAAAAATAAGAAAATAAACAACAGGGAAAATCAGTAGCTAGAACACATTAGAATGGCAGCCTCCAATTAACACTTAAGCACGTCATTAGCTTAAATCGAATTGCTCAAAATATACTCAACAGAAGCATAAAAGCAGTGCACGAAGGAATTAAACAAGTTAATAACTTTGCAGTTGCATGAGGTACATACGGAAAAGGCAACGGTAGAGTCAAATTTACAGTTATTAAAAAACGGTGCGAGCGAAGAGTCGGCGGAGATCACGAGAGGCGCACGTGGCTCCGGCGGTTGAGGAATTACCGGTGACAATTGAAGAGGAGCGAGTTACCAATCAAAGGAATCGGCGCTCAAAGTGGAAAACCCTCTCTCACCAACTTCTTCTCCCCATCTCTGTCTCTCTCTCTCTCTCTCTAATTTTACTATAATATCAGTTGTTACTGTTGTTTTCTATGGTATTAAATTGAAATAAAATTACTTACCAAAAAAAATTGAAATTGAATTCTTTGCAAAAAGATTAAAATATTAGTTATTGCACATTTTATCGATGTTAACGTATAAGTACAGCAGTTACTTTCTTTCCTGTTCTTTTTTCTTTTTTCTAATGAATATATATATATATAGGTCCATTTGGTAGCATCGGTATGATTAGATCCACATCTAATTCTTAAGAATAATAATTTTGTCCTCCTCCTAAAATAATCAATAAGTAATTATTATACGTGTGGGTCATTTGTAAACTCAAATGTAGTCTTATAAATGATCCTCACGTATAAGAAAAGTATTGTAAAAACGAGCCTCAAGTCATATGGGAATACCATGTCGTTCGACGACTTGCACGAAGGTGAAAGTTGGAACCGGACCACGAGGCACGTACCCTTGTTCTAAGAGAAAGTGCCTTCGTACGCACAACCATAAATCTGAGCTCTTAAAGAATCATTACTATTAACCCTTCGAGGAAAAAGCGGTTATTGGGTAATCAATTCTTCGGGACTTAAATGACTCGGAGAACAAAACGACACGAATAAGCTTATACAACTCCAAAAGCATTCGATATACAAGGCACTACTAGTTTTAGATGACTATACGATGTCTAAGGTTACGATCGCCGATGCTTTAGCAAGTTGACAATCCGATACTACAAAGCTCGTACAAAATAAATGATTTTTCATGACCAAAGTGGATAGTACAAAGCTCGTACAAAATAAATGATTTCTCATGACCAAAGTGGGTATCGTAGCTCCGATGGAAGAATTACTCAAAATTCCTTGATAAAATATAATGTTCCTATGAAATATAAGGTATCGTAGCTCCGATGGAAGAATTATTAAAAAATGTCCCCGATGAAATATAAGGTTCCCATGAGGTTCATGTACATGCCCGATACCAGGTGTCATCATATCCAAGATGTATCAGCACGATAGATATCAGGTGTCATCATAATCCAAGATGCATCAATAAATACCAGGTGTCATCATGTGTCAAAATGTATCACCATAATAAAAATTAGGTGTCATCATGGTACAAGATCCGTCAGATCACAAATACACATGCTTACAAAAAAAAAAAGAACAAAAAGAAATATTCCCGAAAGGTTACAAACTGAGTAAGAAATCTAAAAATAACATCAAGGGAGGTTGGCATTGGTAGTCTCGGTATCCATCGACTCTTGATTCACCTCCATAGCAGCATCTTCGATACGGGTGGAAAGAAAAGACGAGATTCGGGGCGTCGGAAGAGGTACAATTGCAAGAGGCAGGGATGGAGAAGGAGATTCGGCCACCGCTCGACGATAAGTGTTAAATGCTTCACTCATCGGATGAGGTCTTGATAGTAGAGTTCGAGGATTAAGAGCTCTCCAGCTGTCTTCATGGTGAAATAGCTTGTCTTCGCGACACTTGTTCACACAACCCAAGAAGCCGAGCAGTAAGTAGCCCATCATATACCCTTGTTGGCGAACTTGAAATTCTACCTTGCAAAATTTGAAAGTCTCCTCTTTCACTAGATGCACTGCACTAGACAACTTCGCTTGCAAATCTTCAGGAGAAACATAGCCAACAAGAGGAGCATGAGGTTTTTTCAACTCTTCCTTTAACATTTCGACCCTCTCGTATAATTCTGATAGCTCTGCTCTCAATGACTTCTCCTTGGCATCCCACGATGATTTCTCATCTTTCAGGGAGATGAGTTCATCCTCCAAAGCATCAGTGTCTGCCTTATGCTTTGACATAGATTCAGCCATTTCCTAAAGTTTGCCCTCTAACATCTTCTCTCTGGCTAAGCTTTGAGCGTAGCCATTTCGGAGCTGGCTTATCTCTTTCTTAGCATTGGGGAGAGCTTGGTTTCTCTTCTTCAAGTCATCCATGGCAAACATGGCGATGGATTGCGCAGCATCAACTTCACGCTAGATAGAAGGGATGATCTTGGGTACCTGTGGAGTAAAGATAAGGATATCAGATGGCAGAAATAATTAAGAAGATACAATAAAGATATACGCTCACCATTTGTACCATCCATTCGGAGCAGAAGCGCGCCATCCCTTCACTATGTTGCGTC
Organism: Linaria vulgaris; assembly: GCA_948329865.1. Classification (NCBI taxonomy): domain Eukaryota; kingdom Viridiplantae; phylum Streptophyta; class Magnoliopsida; order Lamiales; family Plantaginaceae; genus Linaria; species Linaria vulgaris. The sequence goes on from OX415254.1 coordinate 80,227,691, forward strand.
AGAGGGGAAGTAGCATTCAGGTATTGAGTTACCACTTCCACAACATTCTCCAACTCTAATTTGTCGGGTTGAGAACTTGATTCCTCCTTTTCACCAGTGGTATGAATAAAGTAAGGGGAACCAGTAGGAGTAAAACGATTGGAAAAGGACATTCCCTCTCGATGTGAAGGTGCCATAGTAGTCGTATGATGGGAATCGATTGAGATAGTTGCAGGAATCCTGGGAGTAGGCACCCAAACACTTTTCACCACTAGTAGGGGAAGCATCTCGTCTAAAAGAGAGAGATCTACTAGACAAAACGGAGGATTCCCTGAAGGTTCAGACGCTGGCTCTCTAGAAGGGGGATCTCCACCCAATAGGAGATCGTCAATGGACAACATATTGTAACTCGAAGGAAGCCCAGAGTCACTCGGAAAAGTTTCATCTGCACACGAAAGAGCCACAAAAAATATGGACACAAGAGACGTAAAGAGGGAAAGTGAATAAACAATAAAAGCCAAACTTCTTTGGAAAAAGCATTGTCGTCTATTATGATAGCTTTGCCTTTATCTACGAGAAGAAAGACGGTTAAAACCATGTAATTTATCGGATCTGAAGTTAAGAGGAGTCAGAAATAAATACCTATGGAAGGAGCTTTTGCCACGGAAGAAGGAATTATTGGCGGAAGATCAGTCGAAGGCGACATGTAGGATGTACCCTCGGCGCAAAGGGGGGGGGGATCGCATAAAGCAGAAAGTGTTAACATACCAGCATGATCAGACTCGAAGAAATCAGATGATACTTCATGAACTTGAAGTTTGGCAGGGGCCTCAGAATGAACTTATGATTCTTCAATAGTTCCGATAGGCAGAGACATCAAATCTAGAGCATGGGATCCAACCTTGATGACAAACTCGGCAACGTCTTTCTCTGGTGGTTTGCAGACGTCATCAGATAAATCTATTGCATCCCCCGAGGGTTTGTTCTTTGTCCGTAGGATTGTAGATTGAGAAACCGTGGGTTTGCCCGATACGAATTTTTTCAGAAGGGCCACTAAAGCAAGTAAGCACTAATAAAGTAAGATAACTATAAATCATACTATATGTATATATGAGATGAGTAGCTTCATACCAAATACTGGTAATTTTTCTTCGTCGGAGAGAGAGAGAGAGAAGAATGGTTTTCCTTCTGGCTCAACCTCTAAGGGAGATATCTTGAATAACCCAGCAACTTTATATAAATTATGATAGTACTCGGATTTGGATAGCTCAGTGGCATCGAGAACGAATCAAAATAAAGGGAGGTATCAATTTTATAAAGCGGAGCCTTGGGAGTTCCCCAAGTATAAGGAAAGTCCCATTTGCCTCCCTCTTCAGGTTTCACGAAAATGAACTTATCTTTCCAACTACTATATGAAAGATTACTACCTTCGACTACCCTTTTAAACTTATCACGATGAGCAAAGAAGTAAAAGGGATGGCCAACTGAGGAGACACTCACTTTAAAGATGGAAAAGAATCTTCTCACAGTACATTTCAAACCCATCGACAGACACCAAAAGACAAAAGCGGATAGAATGATGAAACTATTTGGAGTTAACTGACTCGGACAAACCCCACAAGCTTTAAAAACCTCACAGTAAAAAGGGGGAAGAAAGAACGAAGGCCAGCACGAACCTAAAGCATAATACAAGGTAAGAAAGCCCTCGGGGGGGACTATCACCTCTTTCATCATCGGAGGGAGTCCGAGGAATCATATTCCGCGAACACGCCTTGAACTTGTCAAATAAAGTAGACGCTTCATCCTTGGAAGATGTGCTCACCACGTCGTCCACCCTCTGATACTTATGGGGTTCTGGCGCTAGAGCGGTTTTAGCTTTCTTCGACCGTTTGGAAGCGCGGGGAGGTTCACCTTCATGAATGGTGGCAGAAGCTTTGCCCTTTCTCTTGCGGTGGTAAGTCTTCACCTTCACGGGATTTCCAAGTGTCATCTCCGCAGCCACCACGGCGGAAGTTTCCACCAAAAACATTGCCGCCATTGAATCCAGAATAGAAGATGGAAGCTCTGAGGAAGAGGCGTTAGTAGCCATGAAACTCTGCTAAAAAGGTAGATAATCAGTAGCAAGAGAAGAAGAAGATGGAGGAGAATCGTGCTTAAGAAGGAGAGGAATGGCGGAAATAGCATAATTGTGCTTGAAAAGAGAAGAATTGTGGAAACAAAAGATGGAACGACGAACAAGAACCCTATTAAAAGAAAATAGGGAAAATGAGAGAAGTTATGACTCGCAGTTATCCAGTGCGTTTCCCGAAAATAAAGGAGCTGTTACACCTTCTTAATTCCCTATTACAATAAATGCGGGTAAATACAATTAACTTGGACAAACCCGATAGAAGAAGGAAATGCCCTCACTCTCAGTTCCTGATGATCGCAAATGAATACACCAGGAACTGGGGGGACTGATGTTAACCCCTCAAGGAAAAATGGGCTATCGGCTAATCAATTCTTCGGGACTTAAATGACTCGGAGAACAAAACGGCACGAATATGGTTATACAACTCCCAAAGCATCCGATATACAAGGCACTACTAGTCTTATATAACTATACGATGCCTAAGGTTATGATCGCCGATGCTTTAGCAAGTTGACAATCCGATAACACAAAGCTCGTACGAAATAAATGATTTCTCATGACCAGAGTGGGTATCGTAGCTCCAATGGAAGAATTACTCAAAAGGTCCTTGATAAAATATGAGGTTCCTATGAAATATAAGGTATCGTAGCTCCGATGGAAGAATTACTCAAAAGGTCCTTGATAAAATATGAGGTTCCTATGAAATATAAGGTATCGTAGCTCCGATGGAAGAATTATTAAAAAAGGTCCCCGGTGAAATATAAGGTTCCCATGAGGTTCTTGTAGATGCCCAATACCAGGTGTCATCATATCCAAGATGTATCAGCACAATAGATATCAGGTGTCATCATATCCAAGATGTGTCAGCACAATAAATACCAGGTGTCATCATATCAAAGATGTATCAACACGATATATACCATATATCATCATAATCCAAGATGCATCAATAAATACCAGGTGTCATCATGTGTCAAAATGTATCAGCATAATAAAAACTAGGTGTCATCATGGTACAAGATGCGTCAGCTCACAAATACACCATGTGTCTTTAAATTAAACATATACACTATGTATCTGTACTCCCAAGAGGCTATAAATACCTCTACCCTTGAAGGAAAAAAAGACAACTCCTGGATAACTAAACATTTTGTATAATAATTTCCGATACTAGAAATATAAATTAAAAATCGACGTTCAGGCAAGGCGTTATACTCAAATAAAATTTCTCATGCTTGAGATAACAATTAAGATTACCAACAAAACATTATCTCTCCAATAAGAAGGTCTCATGTGCATCGGGATGCAAATCAGACGCATCCCCTCTCACTCCAATAGCCAAGTAGTATTTCACTTTCAAAGCTAATGCCTAGGCGCATTCTTGAAGAACATTAGCCACTAAGTACTACATGGCTGTAGCACATGAAAAAAGAAAATCATTTTCCTAATCGGCTAATCCTTAAGAAAGGCAATAAGACTCTTCAAAACTTACCTTCCGTTGCAGCATGTTGGTGCGAAATAATCATGACTTTCCCTCCCAAGCTACAAGAAAAAATTTATTGAATCTTACCACATCATCTTTTTGTTATACAACTAAATTCGACAACCTCGTGGAGGAATAAATGTTATTACACAGATAATTGTCATATTACGTTCTAGAAATAGTATTGTGACCATCCAAGAAGGTCATATTTTTTATTTTAAAAGCTCTAAAACTTGTGTATGATTACTTCACTTGTTGTTTGGTGTTTTATGTTCTCAATACATTTCGTACCTCCAAGCATTTATCGAAATTTCACATAAGCAAATCTAGTTGTAATTTCATCCGGAGTTTTTTATCATTTGATGATGGGTAACCTCATGCTTTATCAAAATGTTGGAAAATCATTAGATTGTTTCTTTGGAATTATAGAGTTGCTAAATGAACCAACATGATTCAAATGGTTTTGCCTAATTAAACATCTAAATAATCAAAGCAGTTATGTTCCTATTCTTTGAATAAAGGGATACCGCCAAATAAAATTGTCAGCCATAAATTACATGTTGATAAATTGATATTTAACCGCTTAACAGGTGTGGAAGTACCTATATGCCGAAATTCTTCTATTTTTCGACTTATATCTGACTTGTGCTTGTTAGCGGATGTTCTGATTAAATCGCTTTTTGGAATTGTTGTGTCGCGTAATCTCCTCGTACGTTAGAGAGAGAACGTATTTCTCTCGTAACAGCGTATTGCTGGTCTTGAGGTAATACTTGGTTAAAATCCTGCTTAAGACGAAAGAGGTGAATCTTTCTGTGAATCTGATCATAGATCACAACTGTGGTAATCGTTTCGATTGTTCTTTAGGTTACTAATGTTGTTGATATGATGTCCATTAGTTTTGTTTAAATGATTAATCATATTATATTTCTTGAATTAAAATTGCTGAAAGGAAAAGGAAAGGAATGTAGTGCTGCTGGTTGTTTTTTTTTTTTTTTTTCGGTTATGAGAGCATTATTGAAGTGTGAGAAAGTTTCTTCGTCATGTCATGTAAATGTAGGTTTTTATATATGCTGAAACGCCGCTGTTCGATTGGAATGAGCAGAGGAGTAGAATTTAAGTGCTTAACAATTTTTCATACTTAATTTGATTCGAATAGTTTATCCCCAATTCGTAATTGTTTGCGTTACTCTTTTGTTTACTAATGCTATTAATGGCTGTCTTTTAGTTCTGTTTAAACGATTAATCATATCATATTTTCCTTGAATCAAAGATTGTTGAATTGAATAAGCCCTTCAGTATCTATGAAGAAAAGAAAAGGAATTTTGTGGTGCTGTTTTTGTATGCCAATATGATTTCACAAAGGTTTTACTTATACCCGATTATATGATGTTTAAAATGATTTTTAGCTGCTGTTGTTGGAACATCTGGGTAGTATACTACAAACTTGATATTTATATTAATAGGAAGAAGGCCTTACACAAGTGTTTACATAATAAAACTGATAAAAAAAGTCATACTTGGTGTAAACAGAGAGCAGCTACAGGCTGGATAAGTTACACCTTATTCTCTCACAAGCAAATCCTAGAAGGCTAGATACTGTCTTAGTTACAAATACTTGGTATGGCATCCAAGAAAGCTAGATACCGTCCCAGTTACAAATATTTGGTATTGTATCCAATAGAGCTAGATATCATCGTCCCAATTACAAATAGATGGGTTCATTACAAAATCCTCCTAGCATTTTTTTACTGATATATGTCAATTCCCCAGAACTTTCCTGGGATGTTGGTGCGATGGTTACGGTCAAGACTTTTAATCTTTTCCATATCCTCGTTGGTGAGCTCAAAGTCGAAAACACTATAATTCTGGCCCAACCTTTCGATCTTTGATGTCTTGGGGATCACAGTTACATTTCGTTGAATGTTCCAACGGAGAACAATTTGTGGTACACTCTTTTTGTATTTATCAGCCAGACCCTGTGGAATACAGAACAAAAGACATAAAATTAGTAGTAGAACAGAGGAAATATATTGCTATTGCTATTATAAACCATTAAAATGTGCAAGAACTCAGTTATTACCACAAGAACTGGATCATCCAAGCATGAAACTGAACCAAACATATCGACGTTGGCCACAGAACCCCCAAGTGGTGTGTGTGCTGTGACACAGATGCCGTGCTTCTGGCAGAATTTCACAAGGGATTCACGCTGGAAATAAGGATGAGTTTCTATCTGGTTCACTGCAGGCTTTATCTTAGAGTAAGCCAAACAGTCTCTGGTGAGCAGAACGCTGTAATTGCTGTAGAAGTGGATAACACACTTTTAGCACGTAAGTGATAAGTACAATGACATATCAGATATTTTATGACTTTTAAGCTATATAAATCTGAAGGTTTTGTTTTGTGGTTACCTGATCCCGATGCTGCGAACTAAACCTTTGTGAACAAGGTTTTCCATGCCTCTCCATGTGGTTTCTAATGAAATGTTGGTATCAATGTCCAAAATTCCATCATCCCCTATGACACTTTTAAGTTTGCCGATTCCTGCACGTATGTAGAATATGTTGAAAACATATACCGAATGTGTAAGAAAGGTAATAAAGTTCTTTTTAATGTGTAATTTCTTTTTGCAATTTGATTATGGTGTAAGTTCTGTGAATCTCTTTAATGGAATTCTTTCTCCAAATTAACCATGTTAACCAATTTTCTTATATTATTTGTTGTTATTTCATTTCTCCCTCCAAATATTATCTTGCCTGTAAATTTTGTGGGCACAGGGAAGTGAACAAGATACAAATCCAGGTAATCTAACTTAAGCTTCTTTAAACTGTCTTCACAGGCCTCAAAGACGTGGCCGTGGTCTGAATTCCAGATCTGAAATTTATCAAGAAAGATATAAATTAATGGTAAGTAAATTCAATATATATATATATATATCAATATTACATGGAAACAACTTATCAGTTTTACGTGCTCAGACCTTAGTAGTTATGAAAAGCTCCTCCCTTTTTACAAGCCCTTGTTGAAATGCTTCTGCAAGTGCCTCCCCTAGTTCTTCTTCATTCTGATACTTGGCTGAAAATTTTGTTCTCTTGTCAGAAGACTATAGTAAAATATACTTGTCAAGGCATGCAAAAAATATACCAAACATGAATTGTCTGTTTGTTGTATGATAGGGATAGCAAGGTGTCTGACAATAATATTTAAAATATCCAACAAAAAGAGGAAAAGCGGTTGATTGATGTGCAATATATGGTTGAGGTACGCCTTTAGGAATTTTATTATGTTTAAGTAACAACTGAACTTGTCTTGTGTGTATATATAGTTTTGATGATCATATCTTGTGTATATAATATAACAATGAAACTACTTCAATAAATAAGTATGTAAAAGGCATAAATAGTTAAAAATACCGGCACAATCAAAATGGCGGTATCCAATCTTGATGGCATGGAGGATGAGATCTTTCATGCCTTTGCCTTCAACACGAAAAACACCTAGGCCGACTATCGGCATTTTGAAGCCGGAATTGAGAGTCACCATGGTTCCCAGCGACTCGTCAACTATCGGAATGTTAAAGCTTTTGTTGTTACCGTTGTTGGTATGAGCGATACCGTTGTTGTTGGCATGAGCGATACCGTTGTGCCCAATATTTGAAACACCGTTGTGTCCCACAATAGGCATTTGGTAGTTTTGAATCATTGCCATTTTGTCACAAATTCTTTTCTTGGTACTGGCTTTCTTTCTTTTCCTTTTTTTTCTCTCAATTGAACACTTGTGAGTGAGGTGAAAATATAGCATAGGCAATGCCTGTATTTATAGCACGATGAGGACCATCAAAATGCATTTACTTATTTCACTTAAGCCCTTTTTCTTTTCTTTTCTTATTTTTTTTCTTTTTTCTTTTTTTTTTTACTTACAGAGACTTAGCGTCGAGTCCTTACTCGTCACGTGGTGGTCTTTTCAAACTATTGACCCACATACTAGGTAACTTCCATATGTTCAGCAATGCACTATCTTTTTATTTATGCATTTTTTTTTATCGTTTATCTTATTTATAATTTACTTATTCTGCTGGATATAAGAACTTAATTTCAAGAGAAGTGCAAAGTCTATAAACACGGAGCTCTTTTTTTTTTTTGATACGAAAACACGGAACTCTTTTACAAAGCTAAAAATTTGAATAATTTACCTATGCAAAAGCTGTGACTGTATTATCCAATCCTTTTTAATATTTTTGATAAACGGGCAATTATGATATTTAAACTGAGACGTCAACTTGATCTTCTTCTTTTATCATACTGAATCATCATTAAATTAAACAAAAAACTAATTAAACTCATACATATACAAGGCAGTACTTAGTGTTATTACAAAGATGCATATTAAGTATTAACAGTTTCATTATTACTAAGATGAAAAGTAGACCACAAAAAAGTCTTATCCACATATGTGCAGCGCGTATGCTATCAAAATCTGCAGCAGTAAGTAAAATTAGCTGTCAGTTTTGCAGTTTGAATGACCGAATAAGCGTGATTCACGAAAGTGGCCAATGCACTAACCAATATTCTGGAGACTGCAAAATTCAAATATATAACTGAAAAAGAGAGTGCATGGGCACTTGAACCCTAAGAGTTATGCAAGTCAAAATTAGTTCCGATTCTGATTTATTAAAAAACACTAATTAATATAAACAATTTGGGAATTTAGTATATGGGTAGGTGTTTAATTAATTAGTATCAAAAACAAGTTATGGGCCGGATCTTGGTTATCATCTTGTGTTTCGTGTATATATTTTGACCCATGCATGCCTTCGTTAGTTCCAAAACGCCCATACTATATATGAATTCAGAAGTCGGGACTGATGTTATATCAGCCCATGTTTTCTGTGTATGTGCACGTATCTATCTATATGTGCCGCCACCAGTATATAAAATTTGTTGCATAAATAGTTAGAGTGCGTTAATTCATCAAAAAATTAAATAAAATAGTTAGAGTGAGATGTGGACTATTTGGTAAAGAAAATTATCATTCCACTTCTTTTCTCTACAGTCTACACAGGTAATAATCGTGGCTTAAACTTTTTGTAAGTTTCCTCAAAGTATTGAAATGTTTTTATTTTAGGTCATGTGAGAACTAAAAGTTTATAATAGTCTGAAGCATAGATGAAAAACGCAATCATGATAGCGGTGATCTCTGTTACTCTTTTTGAAGAAGAAAAATCAATCTTCTCATGTGCGTACGATTTAGCTGTGGAAGCCTCTACTTCTAACTTTTTCGTGCACTGTGAAAAGAAATATCTTAAATATTATGTGCCGACGTCGTTTGCTTCTTCTTGTATTATTGTTGATTTTAATTCATCTGGACCGGGAGTGTAGGTCCGTAATATTGTTTCTTGAGTTTATTGCAAAGGCCAAAAACTACCACTCTGTGGTCTTATTAGTTGACAAAGAAACCTTATGTTAATTTTTATTGATAAAAGACCCCTAATGTTAAAGTCAATGATGAAAACCCTTTGCTGCTTGAACTTATTTTTAACTTGAATTACCTTTTCTTGCTAATTACATATAAACATGCATGGTAGCTTGCTACTAACTTTTTGTTAACCACCTAATGCTATGAAACAAATTAACAACCCATGTTTGACTAATATTCAAATAAGTTTCAATTATTATAATAATATAGAGATTTCTCTACTCTTTAGCTTCATATAATTCACGTCTCCTGTGGATATTTGTATATTTATTTACTTCAAATTATCTTTGAGAGAAATTAATTCCCAAGTTAGTTATTTAAAGTTATTGTCCTTAATGAAAATTTTGAGAACGTTTTTTTAAGCTTTTTTTTTTACTCGTTTGTCCACGGATTTTACTCTTTTGAATTACCACTACTAGTTTTTAAAATGGGCAACTTAAGATCCATATTATTCCTCAAAGGCCACACTAATGTATCGTCGTTGTTGTTCGTCTAGCCCCGCTTGGTTGAAAGACCAAATTTTAGGGACAAAATTTAATTGAAAATTATTTATGGTACAAATTAAATTCGGACAAATAAATTATTTTGATGTGACATGAATACAATTGTTAAAATGTACTTTGCATCTAGTTAACGAATAACATTCTACACATCTAGTTAGCAAAGAAACTGATCACTTATTCCATTGCAAATAGCTGCACGGAACAACAAATTGGTGTAAGCGTACGCGTTTGTCCATCTTCAAAGGCAACCTTTTTGTTTATTATATATAAATGTCTCATGTTACATTTCAAATATCTTATTCCATCTTTAGTTTCTTCTTTCGTTAGTAGATTTCAAATACTCTTTTAAATTGTTATTCTTAACATTTGCAATGCTAATGTATTAAAATTGTGTTCTTGTATGTTACAAAAGCTTTGCCATCAATCATAGGCGGCTTTGCCAATGAACAATATCAATTTAAAGATAATGAACTCAACTCATCTTGATTTAAATTTTGTCCAGATTTTTGTTGTACACCATCTATTATCAACATTGATGGAGATTATTTAGGATATGCTCAAATTAGACATTGGGTCGGCCCAGCAGCGAAGGCCCGTAGAAACAGGCGCATCGAACAAAGGAAGTTTGATGCGAATTCAACATTGAACCACTCATGTTCGACGCTCACTCTCCGACGCCTGAAGGGTCCCATGGGACGGGGTCTATAAATACCCCGCCCCTTAACCTTCTGGCGATTCATTATATACACGCACAACACACACTACCACATCGAACACAAGGGTTCGATATACTTTATTGTTCGACTAAGATTCAGATTACGTTGACTAAGATCGAATCGGTATCCTTTCAAGGTTTAATTGTATCGAATCGGCTCAATTCAACGCACCAACATCGAACCAGGACGGTTCGGCACTTCATCAATTCGACCTACAACACTCTCGAACCAATCGAGTTCGACTTACAACAACATCGAACCAGCCACGTCTAGCATCCAACATGTCTTTTCGGAAACCCTCCATAAGATATCCGAGATACCCAACTTGATCAACACCAAGTTCCATGCCATACTTCATGTGTGCAGCACCATGGAGCAACTCTAGCAATTTGTAAACACTACTCTGCATGAAAGATTTAGCAATAGAACACTTGTAATCCTCAGATTCCAAATACCGAACCCGGCATCCCAATTCAGTACAGACCTTGTCGGCTTCATCATTCGACGCCTTAAGACAAGAATTCTCATGCTTAAAAGAGTCATTCTCTCTCTTCAATGCAGCTATTTTTGCACGCAATGCGGTAACATTCTCCTCAGTTTTCTTGGTCGTTACTCTAGCATCATGGGCATCACGAACAGCCTTAGCAACCACCTTCTCAGATTCTTTGTCGCGTTTCAGCGCATTGTGTCGACTATTATCACCACTACGAATACTTGCGCGCAGTCTGTCGACGACAGAATTATGTTGACCTTGTACCTCAATCAAACCACTATAATCCCGGCACAGTCGATACACTCCTATAGTAATAGCAGTAAAAAATAAGCGACCAAAGCACGCCAGATCACGGTATCCTAGCCTATCAATTACGGCTTGACGATCCAGTTGAGGCCATAGGCCCTGCACACTCTCTGCCGATTGTTTTTCCCTCAATCGATATCCACCCAGAGTAATGCTCAAAGATTCTGAGTTCTCGTCATTAAGAAAATCATAATCAACGAGGCTTCGAGGAGGGGCCGGTATTGGATTACTTGAAAGTCGAGGTCGCCTAAATGGAGGCGGAGGGATTTTCTGAGCCTCTCGAGCAGACTCATCTTCAACTAATTTCCTCTTGGCAGCAGTGTACCAATGCTCACCTCCTAACCAGGAAGAACCTAACAGACATAAATAGATTATATATTTGTAAATCCTTGTATATCTTTAGATTATATCCTTTCCTAGAATTACTGATTTATATACCTAACTTAGATATTGTAATTATGTATTTATACCTCAGTGATTAATGAAATTGTCATCACTTCACAATTACTCTCTTATATGGTATCACGAGTCTAAATATCTCACACGAGACTCTTTCCTTATAACGATCCGATGGTCGGCCCTAATGACGCTAATGTCGACGATCACTCGTCCTCCGGTAACTCTCAAGTCACCCAACGGCCGGCGCCCACTGGAGCTGATCCCCTCGTCCCGATCAGCATCCATAATCATCTTCCGCTTCAACTGGACGGTAGCAACTATGCTACTTGGCGCGCTCAAATGCGCCACCTTCTCCACGGTTTCGGCCTTTTTGGCTATGTCGACGGTACCACATTGTGCCCTCCCCGTGGCTCCACGATGGAATCCATTGCCCGTCATGTTCACTGGACAAGGCAGGACTCCCTCATCATCTCCGCCTTGTTCAACTCCATCACCGGATCGCTTCAAACTCTCATCTCCGGTGATGAGACCTCGGCGGCTGCGTGGGCGACTTTACAACGCACGTATGCCAATCGTTCACGCTCCCGCATCTTGCAACTGAAGGATGATCTGAATACCATGAAGCTTGGATCCCGATCAGTTGTTGAATTTCTTCAAGCCATCAAAGCGAAAGCCGATGAACTTGCAATCATAGACCATCCGCTTCATGATGACGACATCACACTCTACGTCTTGAACGGACTTGGCCCCGCCTATCGTGACCTTGCTGGTCCTATTCGGGCTCGTGAAAATCCAATTCGTTTCACGGAGCTTCATGATCTTCTACTTGCTCATGAGACATTCATTCGCAGGGGCGAAGCCGAGTCCGCCTCGTTAGTTGCTACTGCAAATTTTGGTGCACCACAAGGTCGCCAATATTCCAACCGAGGTTCGCAATCGGTTGGTCAGTCCTCGTACCGTGGCTCGAACAACAACCGTGGGTGAAACCACCACAATCGCAGCCCTAATTCTGGATCCGGGAACTCACGTCGTGCGCCTCCATCTCAGCAGCGCACGGGTCAGCCCTCGTCCCACGCAACGGTTATTTGCCAACTTTGTGGCCTTCCGGGCCACGCAGCTCGTACATGCCGGTTGTTCAATGCCCCTACCGCGAATATGGCTTCCTCGCCGACCTCGTCGAATGCGACCAATGATAAGTGGCTTGTGGATTCTGGGGCGTCCCACAATCTGACTTCTGACCTCAAGAATCTCTCCATTCATTCTGAATATGACGGCCCTGACGAGGTCGCCATCGCTGATGGCACAGGTTTGACTATTTCGCATATTGGTTCGTCTGTTGTTAATTGTTCGTCTCGCCCTTTTGTCCTTGACAACGTATTGTGTGTTCCTGCATCTCGTCGGAATCTTTTATCTGTCTATCAGTTTACTAAAGCAAATAATGTGACTATTGAGTTTTTTGCTTCTCACTTTGTTGTCAAGGATCGCAATTCGGGGGATAAATTGCTTACAGGACCTTGCATTGGCGGAGTCTATCAGTTACGGATGCCCCCTATCTCACGGCCACCTATTCATGCTTTTGTTGGGGAACGAACGAATAAAGAGTGCTGGCATGATCGTTTGGGTCATCCTTCCACTAGACTTAGTTCTTTTATTCTACGCAAGTTTAATTTACCATGTGACGATATTTCTGTTTTGAACACTCACTGTGAACCTTGTCTTTTGAATAAGAGCAAACAATTGCCGTTTACTACTACTTCTCTTGTGTCTACAAGTGTTTTGCATTATGTGTATGGCGATGTTTGGGGTCCTGCGCCTGTTACGTCACTAAATGGTTTTAGATATTACTTGCTATTGGTGGATCATTACTCAAAATATTGTTGGCTATACCCGATGACAGTTAAATCTGACGTTGCAAAGATATTTCCCATTTTTCGTTCTCTTGTTGAAAAGCAGTTTGGTGTTGTTTTACGCAATCTTTACACAGATAATGGAGGCGAATTCTTAGCCCTGCGTCCCTACCTTGCGACTCACGGCATTAGTTTTCTAACTACTGCACCTCACACTCCTCAACAAAACGGAACTACAGAACGTCGTCACTTGCAAATTGTCTCTCTAGGTCGCACGCTTCTCTCTCGTGCACGACTTCCTCCCGAATTTTGGGAGTTCTCTTTTGCTGCAGCTGTTTACTTGAGCAATAGACTTCCAACACCAGTCCTTAAAGGTGAATCCCCGTTCTCCATCTTGCAGGGGCGTTCGCCCAATTATCTCCGCCTACGTGTTTTTGGATGTCTCTGTTTTCCTCATCTTCGGCCGTATGTGAAAGGAAAGCTTGATCCGCCATCTCGTCGTTGCATTTTTATTGGGTACTCTACCTCTCAGGCCGCTTATAAATGTCTCGACATTAATTCCGGGCGCGTGTTTATTTCACGCCATGTTCGCTTTGTTGAGGACAATTTTCCGGGGTACTCTTTGGGCTCGGTCTCTCCTCCTTCCTCTTCGCCAACTGCAGTTCAACTCACGCCTATACAGCCCAAGGTCTTGCCTCTCCCTGTTTCGACCTCAAGCCCGTGTCCGGCCCAACCTTGTGAACAAGTTGCACCAGCACTACCCCCTTCTGATAAAAATGTTGGAGTGATGTTGGGGCAACATTGCAATCACACCCCTGTAGCACCAGTTTCTGTGCCTTCTGATAAAAATGTTGGCGTGATGTTGGGGCAACATTCCATCCAGAACCCCGTTCTTCCCACTCCGGCCTCACCCGTGTTGGAACCCGACACCGCTGCTCCTGACCCGCCTTCCACGAATCGAGCTCATCCCATGATCACTCGTTCGCGCAATAACATTTTTAAGCCGAAACAAATGCATCTCGCCACCAAACATCCGCTTCCTTCCTTGACTGCCCCGACTTGTGTTAGTCAAGCTATTAGTGATCCACTTTGGCGAGCCGCCATGGATGAGGAATACACGGCCCTTCTCAAACATGGCACTTGGTCGCTTGTTGATGCTCCGCCTAATCGCAACATTATTGGATCTAAATGGGTGTTTCGCATCAAGCGTCTTCCGGATGGTACTATTGATAAGTACAAGGCCCGTTTGGTGGCTAAAGGCTTTCACCAACGCCCTGGTATTGATTATAAGGAAACCTTCAGTCCCGTTGTTAAGCCTATCACCATTCGCACTATTCTTACTCTTGCTGTATCTCGGGGTTGGTCTCTTCGTCAACTTGACGTCAGTAATGCGTTTCCCGTGACAATAATTGCAACTCCCTTCTCTCGTCTCTAATTACTCGCCTTGGTGCGCGGTTTGTTGTTAAGGATATGGGTGCCTTAACTTATTTTCTTGGGATTGAAGTGCTCCGGTGCCGTGAGGGTCTACTTTTATCTCAACATAAATATATTGCCGATATTCTAGCTCGTCATAAGATGGATGGTGCCAAGGCCTTAGCCACTCCTATGACCTCCAATCCTTCGGCCTCACCCTCGGACTCCCCAGTGGATCCGACACCTTATCGCCAAATTATAGGCGCACTTCACTATCTTGCCTTCACGCGTCCAGACATTGGTTTTGCCGTTAGTCGTCTAGCACAACGTATGGCGCACCCTACGGAAACGGATTGGGCAGCCCTTAAGAGGATATTGCGTTACCTTAAGGGCACCATCTCTCACGGCCTCTTACTTCGTCGCTCTACATCTCACGTCCTCTCGGCCTATTCCGATGCCGACTGGGCTGGAGACTCTATGAATGGCACTTCGACATCAGCCTATGTTGTATTGTTGTCTTCCTTGGCCCCAATCCTATTTCCTGGACTTCACGCAAACAACGTGCCGTGTCTCGCTCCTCAACTGAAGCTGAGTATCGGGCTCTAGCGAATGCTTCCGCTGAAATTCGTTGGATCCAACACCTCTTTGGCGAACTCGGTATCTCTCTTGCCCATACCCCGCTCATTCGCTGCGACAACATGGGTGCTCTTCGACTTTCTCTTCACCCAGTTCAACATACAAGAATGAAGCATATATCAGTTGATTTGCATTTTGTCCGTGACTTGGTTAACAAAGGATTTCTCAAAGTTTCCTATGTTAACACACTCGATCAACTGGCGGATATTCTCACCAAACCTCTTGCGCGCACTCGTTTCCAACTCATGCGTTCCAAACTTTCCGTTGCCGATGGAACGTCAATTTTGCAGGGGCGTAACAGACATAAATAGATTATATCTTTGTAAATCCTTGTATATCTTTAGATTATATCCTTTCCTAGAATTACTGATTTATCTACCTAACTTAGATATTGTAATTATGTATTTATACCTCAGTGATTAATGAAATTGTCATCACTTCACAATTACTCTCTTATAGAACCCTCTCCATCGGGCCCTCGCACGTTGCGGACGTGGGATTATTTGCATTGAATCTAGCCAAAATCGCAGCAATCCTCTCATCTCTCGCGTCAATTTCTTCCATCGCTTGGATTTGAGAATTAGTCCCGACCTTAACGCGACCACCGGTAGCAGTTGGAGTCATCACCAATCTCTGCGGAACAAAATCCTCATGACGCTCGAAGTCACTCACAACAGGCACCCGGGGTACCAGCACTTACGCCACCAAGCCTCATCGTAGAACGATCAACCGGTGGAGGAGCGGAATGGCCTGCACCCCAATTATCAGACAAAGCTCCGGGGACCCTAACTCCAGGTTGAGTCCTAGTGCCCTCTTCCGGGGAACCATCTGACGAAACACTCGCAAATGATGGGCCCACATTCCATGCGTTCGTCTCCTCGCTCCCAGTCTGAGCACCATATATATTCTCGGGTGACACTGCAGGTTTATTCCGACTTTCAGATTTTTTCCTCGCCATTTTAAGTCAATTATAGAAAAATATCTCGATTAATCAAAAAAGAAAAAATTATATAAGCATCGAACGGTCAGAATTCGATGCGGATGGGAAGGTCGAACCCACACAGTTCGATGCGGTAAGGAGAGCAACAAAAAACTTCCCCTGGAAAGAAAAATGGAAATGAGGTGGAAATTGGCTCATTTTATAGACCCATCACCGCCTTTCTTTCCCGATTCGATGTAATAACATCGAACGGACCCCGTTCTATACTGCCACCATAGTACATCAAACGACGAGGGTTCGATGTACCCAAAATTTGCCATTAAATTTTAAGAGATTAATGAGATCAAATCCTCCAAGATTGGAGCCAATTTTTACCGAGATCGTCTCCCAATCGGGAGCATGATCTTCAAAGAAAATCCATAAGTCCTCCAAAATTGGACCCCGATCCTTAATCAAGATCGTCCCCCAATCGGGGGCATGAATTTCAAGCATATAAGAGCGAGGCACATGATTTCTTAAGTTCGGAAGCCGCTCCCTAATCGACACCGTCTCTCAAACTGGGGGACTATGTGATGGGGATTATTTAGGATAGGCCTAAATTTGACATTGGGCCAGCCCAGCAGCGAAGACCCACATAAACGAGCGCATCGAACAGAGGAGGTTCGATGCGGATTCAGCATCGAATCACTCATGTTTGACGCTTATTCTCCGACGCGTGAAGGGTCCCATGGGACGGGGTCTATAAATACCCCGCTCATTAACCTTCTGATGATTCATTATACACACGCACAACACACACACACACACTACCACATCGAACACATGGGTTCAATATACTTTATTGTTCGACTAAGATCCAGATTACGTTGACTAAGATCGAACCACTGTTCTTTCGAGGTTCAATTGTATCGAATCAGCTCAATTCAACGCACCAACATCGAATTAGAACGGTTTGGCACTTCATCAATTCGACCTACAACACTCTCGAACCAATCGAGTTCGACCTACAACAACATCGAACCAGCCGCGTTCGAGGCGCACATCAAACGCCATCAATTCGATCATCACCATTATTTGTCTTATTAGGGTATCTAGAGCAATTCAATACTTGTAATAGACAGTAGGTGTTCCGGACCAAGTTAGTCCGTTTATTATATTGGATTAGCATTATTTTGGCATTGTCAGACCCATTTGTAATTATCTCTGGTGTATTGTGACCCAGACGAAATAAGACCAAAATATTTGCGCCTCGAACGTGGCTGGTTCGATGCTGTTGTAGGTCGAACTCGATTGGTTCGAGAGTGTTGTAGATCGAATTGATGAAGTGTCGAACCGTCCTGGTTCGATGTTGGTGCGGCCCAGCAGCTAAGGCCCGTAGAAACGGGTGCATCAAACAGAGGAGGTTCGATGCGGATTCAGCATCGAATCACTCTTGTTCGACGCTTACTCTCCGACGCATGAAGGGTCCAATGAGACGGGGTCTATAAATACCCCGCCCTTTAACCTTCTGACGATTCATTATACACACGCACAACACACACTACCACATCGAACACAAGTGTTCGATATACTTTATTGTTCGACTAAGATCCAGATTGCGTTGAGTTCGAGGTTCAATTGTATCGAATCGGCTCAATTCAACGCACCAACATCGAACTAGGAAGATTCAACACTTCATCAATTCGACCTACAACACTCTCGAACCAATAGAGTTCGACCTACAACACCATCGAACCAACCACGTTCGAGGTGCACATCGAACGCCCTCAATTCGATCATCACGATTATTTGTCTTATTAGGATATCTAGAGCAATCCAATACTTGTAATAGACAGTAGGTGTTCCGGACCAAATTAGTCCGTTTATTATATTGGATTAGCATTATTTTGGCATTGTCAGGTCTATTCGTAATTATCTCTAAGTGTATTGTAACCCAGAAGAAATAAGACCAAAATAAACACCTAGTGATGCTTATATTAACCGTTTAGACGATATAATAATCTTATTTACAACATCATTTCATACACCGTATAGCGTATAAAATTTAGTTAAGGAGACTCCTCAACTGAAGATCCAGTGTGAGAACACTTCCATCGTTTTCCACACTAGGAAAGTTCATCCAAGATTCATTCAAAGATAAATAAACCACAACTTGTATTGTCAGTAAGTTAGTTTGTTAAATTTTGGTGATAGGTTCGGTTCTTGTGAAATAGACAAGTACCTAATTTCTTACCTGAATAAAACAGATAATAGGCAATTGCTTTATAACGACCAACGGCCCAGGCGAATAGCTCCAAGCATTTTGGTGTTAAACACCCACGCGTCGATTTCTCATTCGATGTTTTCGGACCAATGCATGTTGCTGTCGGAGGGGGCTAGTGCCTAATACACGTGAACCGTTAATTGGAGGACGAAAAGTGGTACCCACACCGCCTGTACCATCAAAGTGGAGCCTGCAAGAAGAGAAAGCTCACAACTTTTTTGACACGTATAAGGTTTAGTACATAAAGATTATTGCCCACCCATGTGGCCTTTTTTCTGAGTCTTCTTTTTCTTAATTCACCCAGGACGTATCTGTGTATATATTACAGTCTCATGAAATGGTTGGTTTTCTATTCGTCGAAAGAAAGAAAGAAAAAGAAATAGTTAGTTTTCTGTTAAAGTGGGCCTAGGGTTGATGGGGATGGGGGACACCTGTTAAACTATTTTTGTCGCGGTGATAATTTGTATGTCAATGAGAAAATAATGAGAATATTAAAGTTATTGAATTAGATGTCGAATTGTAAGATTTTAACACGTTGCGTGTGTACGCATGCAGTATCTATAGTCGTTTAGTAAATTAGTGATGATAAGGGCACTGTGGGTTTTTGTAATTTCTTATGGTTTACAAATGTCGTGTGTTATACTTGGAAGTATTTTGAAATTTCAAAGTTAGTGATGATAAGCTATGTGGTTCTAAAGAACTTGGAGTCTATACTTTCTTTTTTATATGGATGAATCGATGAAGATCCAAAAGCAAGTATTGGAAGGACTTGCAAAGGCAAAAACTTTTTCAGTGCTAAAAGTCTCCATGTAGTTGATATAAAGGGTAGGTTTTATAATTCAAATCATTAAATACATGTGAGCAAGCATGCATAGGTACGAACGAAAGTGAAAAGCAAGTGTTTGTTTAGAACTTTTCATATTTTTTAGATCCTATAGATCGAGCACTTAATTAGACTGCAACAACCTCATTCAAGATATATTAAATTAAAGGTATTGTAATTCGTTTGCACTCCACAAAACAACATATAACGTGTAAAAGTTTAAGTGGACTGATTACTCTATTTTGTTCAATGTTAATTAGCCAGTTTTTAAATATAATTTCAATGAATCACGTAATATATGATGTAAACTATTACACTTATATAATAATTACTTACAACAAGTAATATTGGATGTTATAATTACTTGGAGGATATATATACTTTTGATACGGCACTTCATCTTTGAACCTATGCATTTGGTTTGCTTGGATGAAATGGAGTCTCGGTACAATGAGTCACGAGGTGAGATTGAGAAATTAATAATGATGGGTTGGATAATGTGAAATATAGACGTATAATAGCCCTTTTACAATTTCATTTAATTCTTAATTACGACAATCATGCAAGTACTATTTTGCACAAAGAGATTACAAAAACAAAATGTCTAGTGAATGCGTTAAGGACTGAGATGGTAATTACTATTTGCAGATCCGAATGTTGGATCTGAGTCACCCCATTAATTGGAGGTAGTGGATGGTTGGCCAATATATTTATTGGCCAATGGTTTTCCAAAGGAAACCATACACGGTTTTGGCTATATGAATTGCCTATAAATAGGCATTCTCATAGTTGAAGGAAAGCATCCCAATTCAGAGCTTCTTTCTGTATTCTCTAATTATACAATGTAGTATGTTATATACTTGTGGAGTGTAGATTAGGGAGCGGTGAAAGTGAATAAGCTTTGTGGGGGGTCGTTCGGGTTGAGTGAAAATTATGTAGTTGTACAAATTTTCTACATAGTGGATTTTGCTCGGGTCCCCGTGGTTTTTTCTCCGGTTTTGGAGTTTCCACGTTAAATCCTTGTGTTGTTGCTATCGTCAATATTTTGTTCGTGTTGCTTCGTATTTATCCACGATGGGCAAATTCTGGGGGTGCGTATTTGTCGACTCAAATACCTAACAAGTGGTATCAGAGCCCGGGTTCTGCTGGAGGTGGAGTTATTGCTAGGGTGGAGTCGTGGTGTGATGTAGTGTGAATATGTACTGGAAAAGGCGGTTCTGTCAAAGGTAATTGGTTATTAAGCGGAACCGTTGTGACTTCACCAATTACCTGGGAACCTTGAAATCTTGTCTGGAAAGACGAGTTATCTCTTTCCGGGGGTTTACTTTGTACTATTCTGATCTACTGAAAATTCACCAACTCACCGAGGCAATGTCGGAAGCAGGGGTACGAATATGGTAAAGTTTGGCGTGACGTATGTTGACGGGAAAATCAATTGTGACTTGTGGCGTGTTCAAGTCGCGGAAGTTGATTTGGTCAAGGTTACACGAGGGTTCAACTGGTGGAGTTATTGATATACGTAGCGGTGTTACTAGCATAGCAGATACTGTTGCTAGTGGAGTGGTGCGGACACTGGGACCACGAAAAAGAAAATTGTCCGGGACGACGAGTTGATGTGGTGAGCAACTCTTAGTCAAACACTGGTGAAACTAACATTGTCTACTTGCGTGACGTATTATAAGTGGCGGTACGTTCTGATGGCATGAGACTGCTATGAGACAGGGCGTTGGTGTTAGTGGGTCCCAGTTTTCACACAAGCATGACTTGGCGTAGATGCAAGGTGTGGTAGTAATGTCGAGGGCTGATGACTTCCGGAGGAGCCAAGTTGGGAGTTGCACCATACTTATCAGCAGGGTTTATTTTCGACGTTGGGCCGATTATGCTTTTATGGTGGAGCATGGTACTTCTGAAATGAGGTATGACTGCGTTGCAGTGATAGCGAGAGCTATGGAAATCTTCTTAGGCGGAGTGGGCGTGCGATCGTCCAAGGGCCGGAGTGAAGATATTTTTGAAGATCTGATTGAGTCACGAATCAAATCTTCAAGGTGGAGATTGTTGGATCTGAGACACCCCATTAATTGGGGGTAGTGGATGGTTGGCCAATATATTTATTGGCCAATGGTTTTCCAAAGGAAACCATACACGGTTTTGGCTATATGAATTGCCTATAAATAGGCATTCTCATAGTTGAAGGAAAGCATCCCAATTCAGAGCTTCTTTCTGTATTCTCTAATTATACAATGTAGTATGTTATATACTTGTGGGGTGTAGATTAGGGAGCGGTGAAAGTGAATAAGCTTTGTGGGGGGTCGTTCGAGTTGAGTGAAAATTATGTAGTTGTACAAATTTTCTACATAGTGGATTTTGCTCGGGTCCCCGTGGTTTTTTCTCCGATTTTGGAGTTTCCACGTTAAATCCTTGTGTTGTTGCTATCGTCAATATTTTGTTCGTGTTGCTTCGTATTTATCCACGATGGGCAAATTCTGGGGGTGCGTATTTGTCGACTCAAATACCTAACACCGAATAAGTGAAAGATATATGGTAATTCATTTGAGCACGGTTAGAGATAGAAGTACTTAGGCACAACTATAATCTTATAACCTGGCCTTAATCATTTACCTTCTTAATTAGAATAGACATAGTATATTATTGTCGTAAAATAATACAGGTTTAACATCGCCACGGATTCTCTCCTACATCTAAGTGTTACATCATCTACTACATAGTGTGGATGTATGACATGTGTCAACTTTCATATAAAAACCTCACAGCTTGTTAAGGAATATAAATTAAATCCTAAATTTAAGGGAAATTATAATTAACCATAATTAAGATGTCGTGCAAAATTTTTTTTTTGGTTATTTGATATTGTTCACCCAATTAATTTTATATATTCTCTCATGTAACTGAAGTTGCATCCATAGTGAATAGTTCATAAAAAAAAAAAAAAAAAAAAAAAAGAAATACGAGAAGATCATCACCAACCCAAACCCAATTAATTTTAAATATTCTCTCATGTAATTGAGGTTGTATCCATGGTGAATATTTCAGGAAGAAAAAAAATAAAGAAAGAAGATGTGCAGTAAAGAAGTTTCATGTCAATTTTATCATTATTTAATTTCTCTAGCTTGTTCATTAAATATTCTCCAATGTAATTGAGGTTGCACCCATGGTGAATATTTCAGGAAAAAAAATAAAGAAAGAAATACGAGAAAGAAAGAAAGAATCTGAATATCCAAAATTATTATTTTTTCTTTGAAGTATTTACTTTAAAATAATCACATCAAATAATCAAAAAAAGAACGACATCTTAATTATGGTTAGTTATAGTTTTCCTTAAATTTAGGATTTGATTTATATTCCTTATTATCATTAACAAGTTGTGAGCTATTTATATGAAAGTGGACACATGTCATACATCCACACTATGTAGTAGAGGATGTAACACTTAGATGTAGGAGAGGATTCATGGGGGTTTAACATTGCATATATGCGTCTGGTCCGCATCTATAATAGCTAAGTGTTATAATAGCGCTCGACAGTTAAATTAGAAGCTTGAATATATATAGGATTATTAATTAGGACTATCAAACGGTCTTTAGTGAGCTTCTTAAGATTAAATTTGTACATAATACTCAGTTGCTTCAAAATTTTGTTCGGTAATTTGTTATTATAATTTTTGACTTTTACGGTGCGTGAAAGATACATGTAAGGCGTGCATCCGACCATATATATATATTGCTTTTATATGTGAGTATATATTACTGGTTGAGGAGAGATAACTAATTGGAAAGTTCAAAGCTGAACCATCAAAACAAATTCATGATAAATTAGGACAGACGAAGTGATGG
The DNA here is from genome assembly GCA_948329865.1 of Linaria vulgaris. NCBI lineage: Eukaryota > Viridiplantae > Streptophyta > Magnoliopsida > Lamiales > Plantaginaceae > Linaria > Linaria vulgaris. The sequence continues at coordinate 80,250,949 of OX415254.1, forward strand.
CCGACACTAAAGCATGCTTACCATTTTTGTAAACTTATAATCGCGGCTTTATAATTATTTACGCACCGTTAATTTTTCTTTAAAAGTAGGAAAAATATTCACTATTTATTTCAAGGTACGCACAATTTATTTTAAGTTTTTTTGCCCTAATAAAAATTCAGCACAACAAATTTTTTTTCTTCTTAAAATTTAATATTATCTTTTACATATCAACAATTGGACCGAAATGAGACACACGTACTAGGAGGAACTTGTAACAAGTGGAGAAAATAAGTTAACGGCCATAATCCTTTTTGGAAAATAAAACTTCATGCCATTGGTTAGGGTGATTATTTTATAAATTTCAGAAATGCATATAAATCGTTTTCTTTGACGAAAGTCACTCTGGAAAACTAAAGACAAATACTTTTGTCAAATCAATCACTCTTAGTAAAATTGGCAATAGCACTAGGAAAACAATATTAATGTTATTATCAGAAGTGCCAGCGAGGTGGGTATATAGGAGAAAATTCTATACACCATACATGTTCAACTTAGTTGAAAAATACTATTTGTATTTCTTTTGGTTTATGTTCGCAAAAGCCTTAATTCGGTACAATAAAAATTAAACACAGCCACACAATGTATGAATTATGATCCTAAAGAAGCCCGTGACCTATGCATTTACACAAGAATTACGTAACCTGAAAGAACATAATTATCCAAATACGATGTCGAACTAAGTACTCATCCACCGTAAAAAATATATAATATAATAAGGTAAAAAAGAGAAGTAGACTTACTTTTCTTATGACACTCTTACATAATGTACACGTAAACCCACAATTACATAGTACTGACAGTATGACACAAATAATAGGATATCTTTTTTTGATCCTCTGGTTATGCCTTGTAACTTGTAAGGGCCAATTTGATGTTGTAATCTGCAAAGCTTGTTACGTGCATTATATTACTGTGTTGCTGTATTGAGATTTAAACTTTCTTTTAGTTCTCTTAAGTATAATAATCAACAAAGCGCCAACATACCAAACTGTTGAACACAAAAGATTCGAGCTGCCAACCAGTCTAACTAGTACAACATGAGTGTGGTCTTTAATTTCACACATGCTGTGTTTTTTTTTATTATTTATTTTTTAATCAACACTGTAATATTGAGAAGAATCAAAAGTACTGATTTTGTCGAATGAAAAGTAGCAACGTAAGGAATCCCTCTAATTTAAAAATGAATAAAGGTGACGTCACATTTCCAAATTAAACATAAAGGCTCTTGTTTTTAGCCATCCTTTTCGCCAAACCTCTCACGTCTCCGCAGCACAGCGATAAGGAAACGTGGGTCCGGGAGTTTATTATTTATTCTCTTTTCATTTTTTAATCATGCACTTCAATCTTTATTTTATTTTTGTGCTCCATTTTTTATATTTGTAATAATCTTATTTTATCTTTTTAGATATCTAATTTCTTATTTGATTATATATATGTATAAGAAATAAAATATTTATTTTGTGCTAAGCCATGAAAATTTACGTTTCTTTAATTTGACGTACGTACTAAAAAGCAGTTGATGGGTGTGATTTAAGATTGGCCTAATACTTCTTTACTGGGACGGCCCACAATCGCATCGAACAATTCATGTTCGATGTGCGCATCGAATAACGCATCAAATCATACCGATTCGATGCGCTTTCCGCATCTGTCACTGGGACCTACGGGGCGTTTGCTATATATAGCCGGCCCCCTTGTAATTCGTGCACGTTTTTATTGGAGAATCGCTCTGACATCATCAGCATCGAACCACTGTTCATTCGAGGCGTTACTGATCGAACGTGTTCTATTCGATACGTAATTGGACCAAATTATATACGTTCGGCACGTATAAGATCACTTCGAATTCGATACAAAGGGCGACATCGAATCTTACAGATTCGATATTTTTGAATTCGATACGGGTTTTCTGCTAAGCATCTCACATCGAACAGAGGTCATTCGACACGTCAACATCGAACGCCTGAAATTCGATACGCTACTTTAATCTTGTAATTTACTATTTCAACCTAGTAAGCTTGTAATAAGTGTTCCGGACCAAGCTAGTCCGATAAGAAAGTTGGATAGCATTATTTTGGTTATTTACATTTCAATTGTACTATTTTACTGTGTTCTATTACCGTGACGAAATAAGACCAAAATATTGGCGCCGTCTGTGTGAACACTAAGTTTATTAGTTTATTAGGTATGACATCCAGAGTTACCAGATCCCGCAGTAAAGCTGTCGAAGGAACTAATGAAGAAGTTCGACGAATAACTCCTGAGCAGATAACGCCGGACAATGCAGGACCGTCAGCAATACCCGCACCGGTACCAACACCTGCAAGAAGGGAAATGCAAGGAATCCAAGGCGTGGAGGCACCGGTGACTGAAGCCGGTGCAACAGGGGCAACGGCGACGAGTGCTTCGATTCCAAACAATATGAAGAATGAACTAATGGCGATGGTAAAAGCCGTATTGGCAGAAGTACTGACTCCTGCACCACCCGTACTGATACCACCGCCTATTGAACATCCAGCGGTATTACGGGAACAAGGATCCGCTACCAGAATATTGAGAGGATAAGAGAACGGAAAATTCCGACAGGATGATAGAAGAAATAAATCTGCATCAGAGGAATTGCAGAGTAAGGGAAAGTCAACTCGTGATGATCAGGGAAGGAAGTTAGTTTCTGTCGAGGTGCAATCAAAAAGGTACCGTGAGAGGAGAGAAAATCAAAAGGAGGAAGACCGCATAACTGAATTGATAAGAGAAGAAGACATGGATGATAGGAGACGGTCGGAGAGTCATGACTCTAGAAGGGAACATAACGAGGAAAGAATTCTAAGGGAAGAAACAAGAAGGAGAGAAGACAGGGATGACAGGAGGCGTCAGGATGGTCATGACTCAAGAAGGGAGCGTGACAAGATGGCTAGGGAAATAGAAAGGTTGGAGAAAGAGAAAACAATAATTGAAGGCCAAATGGCAATGGTGGACAATACTTCAAACCACTGTTTTCAGACCCGGACCGGACCGGCCGGTCCGGGTCTGTTCAAAAAACGGGCTGCAAGCTTTATCGGACGAACCGGCGAATTCGGCCGGTTCGCTCGGCGACCTGGTCGACCGGTTCGGCTAGCGAACCGGTCTGGCCCCTTTTTTTTTTTTTTTTTCCTTTCTTCTCTTTTTTGGTCAATTAGAACGGAGAAATAACCTTTTGTTGTGCTTCACTTATTACATATTCGCTTGCCCTTTTCTTCAATATATAAACTTGGGCTGATGATATCCCAAGCAAATTTCCTAACTATAGAGCAGTAATTTTTCCTGAAATTTCTTTCTTAATCATTACTAAATCAACAGCCACATGTAAAGGAGTCACGGCATACTTGTAGGCAAGTGATATTACCTGACCCTCACTTTCCCTTTGCAAAAATATGAAGAAAAAAAATGCACGTTAGAAAACATAATACACCATTCGAACGGCGTCCATCTCCACAATGGTGTATTATCTTTAATTTTCACAAAAAAACATTGTAGGAAGAATAATAAACAAAAGAAAAAAAAAAGTGAAAGAAAAAGGGGCGTAGTCACGTAGAGAAGAATAAGAGTGAAAATTTTAAATTTATTAGAAGTGAGAAGTGAAATTTAAATTTATTTGATTGGTGGGTTATGTGGAAAGTTACCAAAAATTAAGGCAAAAGATTAGGAAAGGATATTTATAGATGAAAAGAGATTTATATGTAATTTGATTTGTATATGTATTTAGGCAAATTCATTAATTTAGTGAATCCGTATCAATTTTCTTTTTTTTTTTGAATATGGTGGTTGTTGGCTACTAAATATAAGGCATAAAATTAGGGAACCATTATTTATGGAAATTCATTACTTATATTCAATGTATCCTTAATGAAAGATTTATTGTTTAAATATGGAGACTTGTTGGCTACTAAAAATAAGGCATAAAATTAGGGAAGAGTATTTAAAATAATAAGAGATTAACTTTTTTCTATTAATTTAGGCTTGTTTCATTCGTATCAATATTGAAAAAAACTTTTTCTTTTAAAATGGTTTTGATTTCTAATGTTTTACACTTTACCGTTAATGTAATAAATTTTAGATGTTTCAAGAAGATGAATCTCTTCTTTAAGTATAATCAATTTATTCTAACTTCCTTGAAATAGAAAATCATATATGTGAATTATAAATGATTTTTATAATCTCACTTTGTTTTTTAATATTTTGTTTGCCCATTTTGTGATTAGTTGTGATAATATATAGTATGCTATATTTATTTAGGAATTTTGTAGGTGAGAAATTGAATATTTTGTTATGACTTTTGTTATACAATTGAAGTTTGAAAATTTTAATTAGATATTTTATTGAACGTTGACTAAAGTCAACAAACCGGTCCAACCAGTGGTTCGACCGGTCCGACCTGCTAACCCACTAACCAGTAGCCTCATCGGTTCTGTGACCGGGTCGGGTCTGAAAACACTACTTCAAACCGCAGCCCATTTTGTCAAGCAATAGAATCAGAGATCTTAGGACAAGGGGAAAAGATTTCGGACCTAAAAACTTATGATGGTAAGTCTGATCCCCGGGATCATCTTTTTCACTTGGATAGGAAACTGTCCCTATACAGTTTTAAAGACAATATCCAAGCTAGCATATTTACAACAACTCTGTCAGGAGTAGCTATGGATTGGTTTAATCGGATTTCTCCAGGACTGATCAAAAGTTCTAACCAATTGAGAAAGATGTTTGAAGATCAATTCTCCAGTCAAGCTAGATTGGTTTTGGATCACTATCATCTCTATACGATGAAACAAGAAGCCAACGAAAGTCTGAAAGACTTCATGAAACGTTTCAATACGGAGCTGCTGAGGATTGATAGCCCATCTGGAGAGATGATCGTGAGCATACTATTCCGAGCAACCACCAACATAATGTTTAGTGGAGACCTACTCAGACGCAAGCCCACCACCATCGAAGAGATCATTAAAATAGCACAGGAGGTGGTTCATTTTGAGGAAATGATGGCGACTAAAATACCTGTTATTGCACCCGCAAAAGAGAGAGAAAGAGGTAGAGAAGATCACAATCGTAATAACTACAACAACAAGAGCAAGAATTACAAACATCGGGATAATTCGCCTAGACGGTACACACCACTAAATGCTCACGCCATGACGGTCTTTGGGGAAACCAAGAGAAAAGATTGGTTAAAAGATCCTAGGCCAATGAGGGAATCCAAAGCTACAAAGTTTTCAAATCAATTTTGCAAGTATCACAACCAGAAGGGTCATGATACTGAAGATTGCATAAACTTGAAGGATGAAATTGAACGATTAGTAAATGATGGCAAACTCGTGAAGTATGTTAAAAAGGGTAAAGAACAAGAAAATAATTTCAACAGAAAAAGGACTCCGTCCCCCAGAAAGGAAAAGCAAAGAATGGTTGATGAACCATATCTCTTTGAGTATCCTCAGATTGAAGATGGAAACGCAAGGAAAGGGATGATCAATATGATATCAGGAGGACCGGGGGGAGCGGATTCCACCAACGGGCGAAGAAGGATCACAAGGCTTGTCGAGTCAGATAACTTTGTCAATATGGCTCGCATACTAAGAATCGAAGAAATGCCACATGAGGAAGTCATATTCTCTACAGCAGACCTACGGAAACTGAGCGCACAGGCTATACAAATGTCAAATTTACATTGCCCTCTGGTAATAACTGTGGATATAACTAATTATGGAGTCACCAAAATTCTAGTGGACCACGGAAGCTCCGTAAATGTGCTGTTCAGTTCTACATTGGCTAAAATGGGATTGATAACCAGGTACTGGAACTGGTGAGAACATCTCTTCACGGATTTGGAGGTCCAGAGATAGTACCACTAGGAATGCTTAAGCTCCCAACCTCGTTGGGTATAGCGCCACAGAGAAAGACAATTCTAGAGAACTATGTAATCGTTGACATGCACTTCGCTTACAACGGAATCATAGGAAGACCGGCGATGAATGCATTTCGAGCGTTACCGTCGACCTATCATCAAATGGTAAAATTTCCAACCCCTGCTGGCACTGGCGAAGTCATAGCAGACCATATCAAAGGTTAGAAGTATTAGGTAACTTCGCTCCGGACGCGGCCACAACAAGAAAAAGACGTAACGAGGGCATTGACTCCTGGGCAAATGGAGCACATTGGTTAAGGAATCCTAGTTCAGTTCATAAAAGTCCTTAGTATTTTGAATATTTGAACAATATTTATTCGTCCCCTCTACTATGACAAGCATGAGGGGTAGACATGTATAGACTTGAAACAGGAACACTCAGAAGTGAATCTGAAAGGCGACATAGGAAATCAGGGCGAACAAGCTGTGTCTCAAGCTCCGATCTGCTCTCATAATCGAATTCGAGTTTTTTCAAAAAGTTTCCTATTAATTCAATCGAGTTATGTGTGAAATATACCTAACCTGCATGATAAAACTATGTGCAGGACATAACGTCCAAGAGGCAACGAGAAAATGGAAACTCTGTCCATCGTGGCACGAGATACCGAAAAAAGCCAGAGGAAATGAAAGGGACGGAGACTCTGTCCATCGTGGCACGAGACACCAGAAATCCCTAGAAAAATGAGAAGAACGGAAACTTTGTCCATCGTGGCACGAGATACCGAAAAAAGCCAGAGGCAACAAAAGTGACGGAGACTCTGTCCATCGTGGCACGAGATACCGAAAAAAGCTAGAGGCAACAAAAGGGATAGAGACTCCGTCTATCGTGGCACGAGATACCGAAAAACTCCAGCGAAACGAGAAGAACAAAAACTTTGTCCATCATGGCACGAGAAACCGAAAAAAAAGCTAGAGGCAACAAAGGGACGGAGACTCTGTCCATCGTGGCACGAGATACCGAAAATCCCTAGCGAAACGAGAAGAACGGAAACTCTGTCAATCGTGGCACGAGATACCGAAAAAAGCCAGAGGCAACAAAAGGGACGGAGACTCTGTCTATTGTAGCACGAGATACCAAAAATCCCTAGTGAAGCGAGAAGAACGAAAACTCTGTCCATCGTGGCACGAGAAACCAAAAAAAGCCAGAGGCAACAAAGGGACGGAGACTCTGTCCATCATGGCACGAGATACCAAAAATCCCTAGCGAAACGAGAAGAACGGAAGAGTGTGTTTGTTGTGGCACAAGACACTCAGGATCTCATACAAATGACGAACATGGACGAAACGTTCTTTCCAAAGTGGCAACTATTGCCACGTCTGTTTAAAAGAGAAGAAAGGAACAGACACTACATAAAAACTGTAAGTGTTATTTGAAACCGCGGTTTAGAAAAACATGAACGAAACTCTCAAAAGGAAAATCATAATGATCGAACGAGAATGCAAAAAGAAGAGCAGTCTGTCTAAAAACGACAACTGAAATATGTCCCAATGGGAACTAAAAACATACAGAACGATAAGTTCCTGGCAGAAACAACATCGCTCAATACTCGATTGCAAAATAAAAACTCTATCATGAATATTGAAGAACTCGCAAGTTGTCAAAATAAAGTAAAGAACCAATATAGAAAATTGAAATAAAAGACAACGATATGAGCTTATGAAATTGAGCAAATCAATACGAGCATTAAAAACATAAAACTGTTAAATATCAAATTGTTTAAACAAGGAAAGGCGACGCAGCGCCACATTAAAATTAAACTTAAAATTTAAAATCGTTCATAAAACATAAAAATAAATAGAAAAGTCCTTATGCTGAAGCCTTAAATGTCTTCATCATCGTCAGATGAGGGATACAGTTCGGGCATAGGCGGCGGTGGAGAGAGTCCCCGGAGCACAAGATTATGATTTTCCAACAGCGAGGCAAACTCGTCAGGTTCTTTAGGTTGAGGAATCGTTCGAGCTGGAAGAGTTTTTCGATTAGGCCCCAGAGAAAGACTCAGCATTCTGGCTTAAAGCCACCGCGGACATACCGCGTCGCATAAAACTGGCAAACGGTCAGAACTTTAGCCTTACGAGCTTCGAGATCGCCTCGGCGAGTGCTAATCTCTCTGAAAGTGTCGCTCCGAAGGAATTCTTCAGCAAACTCCACCTTTTGTTGGGGAGAAATCTATAAGGACAAAGGCGAAATTAATTATATAAATGCAGAAATTAACGCTGAGTGTCAGGAGTTGGGATTCTTTACCTCGCTTAAGCCGCGTAGATATCCTTCATTATCGGTGTTATAAGTTTTTTTCTTCTCCACCGCCAATTCCTTCTTGAGCTCGGTCAGCTCTTCTTTTAGTTGATCCGCCTCCTCCCGTGCTTGCTTTGTTGCCTCCCTATCAGCATGAGCCCTTGCAGAATAGTCTTTAACCTTTTGCAAGGCTTTCTCTTTATCATCAAAGGCAGCTTTTAAGGCAGCAGGATCACCGCCACTGGCCGTTTCTCGCAGTTGTAACAGTGCAGTGAACATAGTGTCCACAAATCCGCCAGCCTAACAATTAATGAGAAATTAAATCAACATTTGAGATTCAAGTCGAAAAACAATCAATTCAGCAAAAAATATTCTTACCGCTGTCAACAGATAAAGCCTATTGCGTTCCACCATTCTTCTTTCTTCGGCTGAAACCGGAAGAGGAACGGCTAGACCAGGAAGAAGAGATTTCAGGTGATCGATAGCCTCAACCTCTGAAATCTCGTAGTCACCAACCCGAGCATGTGGGCCCTGGCTAGGCCCAATCCCTGCACTCGATCTAGTTCTGTGAGCAGGGGCATTACGAGCGCTTGGTCCACCTGTTTGGGTGGTAGGTGGAACAGCACTTCCGGATTGCGATCGGGTTTGATGAACTTTCCTTTTATTGGTCTGGATGACGGCTGGACTAGCTGCCATGCTCTAAGTAGCTTCAGCAGCAACTCGTGTAGCATCACGACCTTCCCCAAGGATTTCCTTGAAAGGATCCACGTCAGGGCCGACTGCAGCAGCGGCTGAGGGTTCGACAAGGTTTTTCTTGCCCTTACTTTTCCTTTTTCTGGGAGGAGGAATCTCAGTGGCAGTATTGGTTTGAGAGCTAGCTTGACCGGCCGCAACTGCTCGGTTTATCCTGGCATGGCGGTCCATAATATAATTCTCTGCAAGAAAATCATACCGTTAAAATACTGATTTGACACGAATTAAAAATATAAAAAGAGGTACAAAACTATACCAAGTGTAAATCTCCCATGGTATTTAACTGGGGAGAGACCTGCTAACGAGAGGACTCGATTTTCTACTAATGTTTTGACATCAAATTATTGATGTCAGACCAAATTAGGGATAAACTCGCAATCTCATAAAGTCTAAGAAATTATGAGGGGTATCGCCATCCTTGACCCATTATACCAATCACGGCGGTATTGTCTAAACTCGCCCGCCCTCATAACTCTCTTCTATGTAAAAATACCGTCTCTTCCACTCTTTCCCATACCCTGCCGCTCCACCATATAAAAACTTGCGATGCGTTTGAGCTTTGACGTGGTAAAACCCCTCTTCTCGAAAAGCGCGTAGAACTCATTGGGACTTTGCGGTTGGCGCAATGTCTTCATAATTATAATGAAGCCAATCAAATTCCCATAAGAGTTAGGGGTGAGTTGGGCACGCACGAGATTGATCTTTTTCAGAAGCCACCTAAGCTCGAAAGGAATTGGGAAGCAAAGCCCATTTAGCAATTGACCAACAAACACAGTCATATGTCCAGGAGGTGGGGTATGCATCCGATCATTAGGCCCGAGAATTATGATCTTATACTTATTCGGTATGTCGAATTTCTTATGGAGGGCCTTTCGACTATATTGGATGCGCGAAACATACATGTCGTACACCATCCATGGAATCTTAACGAGATCATCAAACTCCCTGTTGATGTAATCCACGTCTTCGCCGGCCTCACTAGGGGCCCGATTATCCCAGGACGATGATGCTTGCGAATTATCGCTTTCAGCTTGAGGCGTTGCTGGTTCAGTGTTTTCATTGGGAAGGTTATCCGAGGGAGAACTAATGGTCTCTATATCAATAAGCTCAACTTCATCTCCTGCGGCTGTAATCAAACCCGCAGGCGCATTGGATGAGCCCAACACAGACTTTAGCGAACTAGAGTTTGAGTCGCTACTCAACTCACTCCCAGATGTTGACTCATTGCTCACCATCTTGGGCAAGTAAGAACTGAAATAAATAATAAAAAAAAAAAACGAGGGCTGACTATTGGCGAACACGTCACACTCATTCTCGCAAAACTCACAAACAGGCATAAAAAGGTAATTCAAAAGAAAAACCTAGCAAAATGAAGACAAGTTATTTACCGTAGCTGAATTTTCGGAAGAGAGAGCTTTTGCTTGATAAATTTATATCCTAAGGAGAACAAAGAAACATGTTAAAGAAGGCAAAACAAAAATTAAGTATTGAAACACAACAATAAAAATTATATGGTACCACATCGAACACTCACGATTCGATGCTAATCGCATCGAATCGGTGTTGTTCGATGCAGACCGCATCGAATTGCATCATTCGATGCGCTTTACCTGAGAAGCAAAATGCGTGGGGAGCAGAATGAGCTCCCCACGGTACCCCTACCTTTATATAGGCAGTGAAAGGCCCACCAGGCCCATTTCAGAAAACGCATTGAATAAGCGCATCGAATGCGTTTCATTCGATGCGACCTAACAACGCATCGAACCAATGCTGTTCGATGCGCCTAATTAATTTTCATACAATAATTGCGATCCGCTCCGAAATAACATATGATCAGGAATATTCCAAACCATTGAAAACAATTGATAAAAGGTAAAAAAGCCTTATTAAACTGGTACGACGCAAACCGTTCAAAGCAATTCCAGATTTATTTTGAGTTTGGAAGACGATTTCCACATTGATATCGTCTCCCAAACTGGGAGGACTATATGATGGGTGTGATTTAAAATTGACCCAATACTTCTTTACTGGGCCGGCCCACAATCGCATCGAACAACTCATGTTCGATGCGCGCATCGAATCATACCGATTCGATGCGCTTTCCGCATCTGTCAATGGGACCCACGGGGCATTTGCTATATATAGCCGCCCCCTTGTAATTCGTGCACCTTTTTATTGGAGAATCGCTCTGACATAATCAGCATCGAACCACTGTTCATACGAGGCGTTACTGATCGAACGTGTTCTATTCGATACGTAATTGGACTAAATTCTATACGTTCGACACGTATAAGATCACTTCGAATTCGATACAGAGGGCGACATCGAATCTTACAGATTCGATATTCTTGAATTCGATACGGGTTCCCTGCTAAGCATCTCACATCGAACAGAGGTCATTCGACACGTCAACATCGAACACCTGAAATTCGATACGCTACTTTAATCTTGTAATTTACTATTTCAACCTAGTAAGCTTGTAATAAGTGTTTCGGACCAAGCTAGTCCGATAAGAAAGTTGGATAACATTATTTTGGTTATTTACATTTTAATTGTTGTATTTTACTGTGTTCTATTACCGTGACGAAATAAGACGAAATTATAGCAATCTTTGTGGAGCTATACTTTGGATATAATACACACACGTACATATTATACATACAGACAGACACACTTTAATTATTACGTAATTTGTTAATCAATTATGGTTACGATTAGATCAAGGAAAGAATAGTATTTCTTTTTCACCGCATTCTCATCAACATCAAATGGTCACTTGCCGTGGTGTAATTCCCACCATATATTAAGTAGTCTGTTATAATTACATTGGAAGAACAAGAACTAAAGAAATTAAGTTGAGCTTCAATTAAAATATCAAAATATAATTAATTAATTAATGCTTTATGACATGCCCAAAATATGAGAGTAATAACCTGATATTGCCACTTGTTGACAAATTACTTAAGTTATATCTCATATAAGCCAAGTCAGGAAGTAAATGTGCATAATACTTCAAGTTCAAAAAATAATTCTTATATTAGTGACGAGTCCTGATGGAATATTCTATCTCGACCGAGTCTCCTATTGCCACTTGCCAGCAGGTCGGTACTGTAATTTAGAACTATTCACGTAATAGGTGCTAGCATGAATCCGAATTCTTAAAAGTTTTCTCGATAAATGTCAAGTATTTTATTTTTGTCTCTGCTATGACAAAATGTTCAAGTATTTTTTATATACGACCTGAACAATCGAGTCGAACATACAGGAGGGCAAAAAAAATCCTAGTATACTCTGTCGAAGATTTGATCATGGGTGTGAGAGTGTGAAATGTTTTATATATTAGCTAAAAGCATCAGGGAATAAAGTGCAAAATACATAAAGATTAGGATACAAACTGCGATTTCCCAATATTAAACCGAGAGACCCCAATTTCTTTTAGACACAATTTTGAATATATATATATATATATATATATATATATATATATTCTTGGATGTTTCCGCTTTCTATAATTGAACTTCGAACGAGCATGGTGTTTATACATCATGATAAGAAGGTTACTCAACATCTAAAGTTACATCGTTAATTTTAAATTTATTAAAAGCTCAATGCCAAATTTGCTTCTTCTACAATGACATCGTCGTCAAAGCATTGAAATCACTAATTAATCCATTGTATTACAAAGGCAAATTTTCCAAAATATACCCTTGGCTTCAATTTCTTCATTTTATAATTTACTAATACATATAGTCAATATTTTCCTGTGATATCAATTAATAAATGTTCATTTTCTCCCATTTCAGCTCTTAAAGTTTATAATTATCAAATAATTTTACTTATATCAAGTAAATTCTTGAATTTTTATACTGGCTTCCAGTATTCAGTCGGTGATTTGTCCTTTCAGTCTCAAGCGTGCTCATATACATGTCAAGTGCACATACACACAATCACACGCAAAAAGAGATTAATAAAAATGCATTATTGCGCTAAATTGCAAGCAATAATATAAATTGCTAATTAAATTGCTGTCGTAAATAACAGGAGATGAGATGAGTTTTAGTGGTTCAATTCAATGCATATATTTATCTCCTACATATGGACTTGTCGGTCATATAATTGTTGTACTTTTGGATCTGCTGCTTCGTAATGCATGATATCCGTGTGTCCAACGCTATGAGACAAAAGGGGTAGGTTATGGGTCGGGTAATTGTGATTCAGATGGGCCTTATGAAGGGACAGGAATTGCCAAGAGGCCCAATTCGTACCCTTGCCAAAATGGGCCAACGACTACTGTTCGTTTTTTTGTTTTTCGTATGGACGACTACTGTTTTTATAGCTCAACAGGTTATATAACTATGATCCCCTATTTACTGATTTTTTTTTAAGAATTATCTTTTTAACTGTTCATTGCGGGGTGGAGTAATTGATGTTTATCCATTAAATGAAATGGAAGAAAACCTATGTTGCAGGAATGGGTCGGATACATGGGGACACCGACATTCCTTGGACACGCATTGGATACGTATCAGCAATTAATATAAAAAAGAAAAATTCGCACACGCGTATGAGACACTTTTGATGTGCGTGTCCGACACATCTATGACAAGTTTGAGTTATTGTACTTATTATCAAAAGTTTTTTTTTCTTAAAATATAACACCTATAAAAATCGAACTTTATTTATTAGTTAATAAATAAAAAAAAACAAAGTTAAAAACTGCAATAGATTCGCATGTAGCGCATCAACCATTTCTTCCTCAACTACAAGTGATTCCTCATCAACTACAAGAGAATCAAAGTTAGAATTCTATTTCTTCTTTTTTCCCTTTAATTATATTTCTCGTACATAAACTTCAATTGTCAAACTAACTTAATTGCTTTTTTTTTATTTAATTTTAATGGCTTTTAATTTCAATAATCCTAGATCTAGAATATAAAAATGAAAACTTAGTGCACTACACTATTTTAGTTTTACCAATTTGTTTTGTAGGGTTCGAATTCAACCTATTTACTCATATTTGATATTCATTTGTGAAACGAACATAAAAATGTAATTTAAATATTTTGTTTAAATGTTGTTGTACTATTAATATAAAATATTAAAAATTTAGACATGTCCATGTCGTGTCCTATCCTATAATTCAAAAAAATTCGTATCACCGTGTTCATTATGTGTCATATTTGTGTCCCCGTGTCCGTATCCGTGCAACACAAAAGAAATCCCGTTCCCTCTTTATTTCTGGAGTCTAGCTCGAACTCAAATAAGAACATTTTACCTCAAACTTTATATAACGTTGTATATATTGATGTTTTTATTGGAAAAGTTAATTTTAAGGATTTCTAAAAGCCATCTATTCTTACATTGAATGGAATCGTAGTAGGAGTAACAAAAGGGTAGATTGAACGGCTATCACCCCGTTATTTAAATACACTTGGGTATGGCTTTGACTGAGACGATCATGTTCGAATCCAATAAAATAAAATCTACAATAGCAGTTTTAGGGGTACACACACAATCCATCACTACAAGATTTGGGGGTATCTGCAACCGCCCCCCGCAATTGCCCGGGCGGTCGCCATTAACCACGACCGCCAGGCGGTTGCCACAGAGAAGTGGCGACCGCACAGGCGATCGTGAGGCTTTTATAAGACCTCGCAACCGCTAGGCCGTCGCTTGGTACCATGGCGACTGCCCGGGCGGTTAAAGATATTCAGTTCTCGCAACCGCTGGGCGGTCGCCAGGGCTTCTCGCAACCGCTGGGCAGTCGCCAGGGCTTCTCGCAACCGATGAGCGGTTGCTAAGTAACTTCGCAACCGCTAGGCGGTTGCAGATAACATTCATACTTGAATTTTTACTATTACGGATGATTCGTTGTGGCAATTTTTTTGATCAATTGATAATTACCCTAATGATAGTTAAAACAAGCCAAATTATAAGGTTTCATTGTAAATCAAGCTTAGGGACAACATTAAGGACTAAGTATGATGATTAGTTGTTGAACATAATATATAGGTGTATCGTTGATAACTTGCCTAATCACATAATCTATTATTTTACTAACTTAATTACTAGTTTTGTAGTTATTTACTACTACTATTCTCATGTAATAATGATATTTGAGATCAATAAACACAAACACATCAAGATACTTCCCAAAAGTCACTAATTTCAAATATGAATGTTATCTGCAACCGCCTGGCGATTGCAGATATCCAGTTCTCACAACCATTGGGCGGTCGCCAGGGCTTCTCGCAGCCGCTGAACGGTTGCTAAGTCACTTCGCAACCGCTAGGCGGTTACTGATACTAGATATCTGCAACCGCCAGGCGGTTGCAGATAACATTCATACTTGAATTTTTACTATTACAGATGATTCGTTGTGGCGCGTTGTTTGATTAATTGATAATTACAATAATGATAGTTAAAACAAGCCAAATTATAAGGTTTCATTGCAAAATCAAGTTTAGGGACAACATTAAAGACTAAGTATGGTGATTAGTTGTTGAACATAATATATAGGTGTATCGTTGATAACTTGCCTAATCACATAATCTACTATTTTACTAACTTAATTACTAGTTTTGTAGTTATTTACTACTACTATTCACATGTAATAATGATATTTGAGTTCAATAAACACAAACACATCAAGATACTTCCCAAAAATCACTAATTTCGAATATGGATGTTATCTGCAACCGTCTGGCGGTTGCAGATATCCAGTTCTCGCAACCGCTGGGCAGTTGCCAGGGCCTGTCGCCACAGCTGGGCGGTTGCTAAGTCACATGGCAACCGCATGTGCGGTTGCTGATACTAGATATCTGCAACCGCCTGACGGATGCAGATAACATTCATACTTGATTTTTTACTATTACGGATGATTCGTTGTGGCGCGTTGTTTGATTAATTTATAATTACAATAATGATAGTTAAAACAAGCCAAATGATAAGGTTTCATTACAAAATCAAGCTTAGAAACAACATTAAGGACTAAGTATGATGATTAGTTGTTGAACAAAATATATAGGTGTATCGTTGATAACTCGCCTAATCACATAATCTACTATTTTACTAACTTAATTACTAGTTTTGTAGTTATTTACTACTACTATTCACATGTAATAATGGTATTTGAGTTCAATAAACACAAACACATCAAAATACTTCCCAAAAATCACTAATTTTGAATATGGGTGTTATCTGCAACTGCCAGGCGGTTGCAGATATCCAGTTCACGCAACCGATGGGCGGTTTCCAGGGCCTCTCGCAACCGCTGGGCGGTTGCTAAGTCACATGGCTACCGCCTGTGCGGTTGCTGATACTAGATATCTGCAACCGCCAGGCGGTTGCAGATAACATTCGTACTTGAATTTTTACTATTACGGATGATTCGTTGTGGCGCGTTGTTTGATCAATTGATAATTACCCTAATGATAGTTAAAACAAGCCAAATTATAAGGTTTCATTCCAAAATTAAGCTTTGGAACAACATTAAGGACTAAGTATAATGATTAGTTGTTGAACATAATATATAGGTGTATCGTTGAGAACTCGCCTAATCACATAATCTACTATTTTACTAACTTAATTACTAGCCTTGTAAGCGTTTACTACTACTATTCACATGTAATAATGATATTTGAGTTCAATAAACACAAACACATTAAGATACTTCCCCAAAATCACTAATTTCGAATATGGATGTTATCTGCAACCGCCGGGCGGTTGCAAATATTCAGTTCTTGCAACCGCTGGGCGGTCGACAGGGCTTCTCGCAACCGCTGGGCGGTTACTAATTCACATGGCAACCGCTGGGCGGTTGCAGATAACCAGTAGAAGCAACCGTCGGGCGGTCGCCAATGCTTCTCGCAACCGCTGGGTGGTTGCTGATGTTGGTTATCTACAACCACCCGGCGGTTGTAGATAATATTGATACTTGAATTTTTATTATTTTGAATGATTTATGTGGTTTATAATGATATATGTTGTCTATAAACACAAACACATCAAGATACTTGCCAAAAATCACTAATTTTAAACTTGAATATTATTCGCAACCGCTCCCTGTTGCAACCGCCCAGCGGTTGCGTTACCTATTGTCGCAACCGCCCGGGCGGTCGCCATGGCCTGAAATGGGCGGGATTCGGGGGGAAATTCAATTTTTTACGAAAATTCAAAATTTTCACCCCAAATCTTATATGTACCCACCATTCTTCTCTCTAATTTTTCATTCACTAATATTACACCCTCCAAACATTCCCAACACTCTTCTTTTCCAATCCACAAAACTCAAACGCTTTTTTTTTCTCAAACACTTTCTTTTATCTCCAAAATAAAACACCACACACTTTCTTTTATCTCCAAAACAAAACATCAAACACTTTCTTTTATCTCCAAAACAAACCACCAAACACTTTCTTTTCTTTTATATCTCAAACAAAAAACCCAAACACTTTCTTTTCTTTTATCTCTCCAACAAAAAACTCAAACACTTTTTTTCGAATCTTTCTTTTTGTTTCACTTCTTTTTGTTTTTGTTTATCTTCTTTTCTTTTTGTTTCACCATGTTAAGTTCCACAAAAAAAACATTAATATTCTGGAAGATTTTTGGAATATTATTGTTTTTTTTTGTTTTGATGAATATTATCTGCAACCGCCGGGCAGTTGCGAAAATCATGAATTCGCAACCGCTAGGCGGTTGCGAGCTTTTGAGAATTTTGAATTCGCTACCGCTGGGCGGTTGCCATGTCCTTATGGACTTCGCAACCGCTAGGCGGTTGCGAGCTTTCGAAAATATGAATTCGCAACCGCTAGGCGGTTGCCATGTCTTTAGGGACTTCGCAACTACCCCGCGGTTGCCATGTTTATAAGGACATGGCAACCGCCAAGCGGTCGCCACGTCTCTATGGATGTGGCGACCGCCAAGTGGTATCTGCGACCGCCTGGCGGTCGCAGAGATCCCACGACGATGGGTATCAGCGACCGCCCGAGCCATCTGCAACCGCTCGGGCGGTTGCAGATGGCCTTGTATTCTTGTAGTGCATACGAAGGACACTTATACAAATATGTTTTTTATTTTTATTTTTATTTGATGGATAAGTTACACGCATGACGCAACCCTCAATTTAAACGATATTAACCCCTAAACATCAAATAAGTCGAACACAAGTAAAGTTTTGTCATTAGTTTCAATACTCCATGTGGATCGAACAATATTGGACCATATTGCGTTTATAATGGGTTAATATAAATTCTAATCAAAATCATATACATATTATCTGTCATTTTAAAGTTACACGCGATTTTGACACTGAATTACACTGTAGTAGGCAGAACACTTATTTCTTCAGACCTTGGAATATGCATTTACTACAAGAATTACAGGTCATCATCAACCTCCCTTTTGCAACCTTTCGACAATTGCACTCATTTGCGACGGCCTGACAGTCTTTAGGGTCAATAACGATTACCAGGCAGTCGATAACCTTTGGCGGGAGAAAACTCGCAAAAAGGCCCTCAGTAGCTATCGCCTAACGGTCACTACTGAGATTAGGGTGACCAAATATCGCCCAATTCTCTGTAGTTTCTATGAAAAATTAAAATTAAGCCACAACAGTTATTTTACAAAGTGATCTACCTTTGGCCGAACTATTTAATGGACTTTTTTTCTTTCTTTCTAAAGTTAGACGCTTTGCACATCATGTGCAAATTTCAGCGATATCTAGGAACTAAAATAATTAAGAAAAGCTATAGAGGCGCAATGCGAGTTTCGACGGTCAATGCAACTGAAAAAGATCTCTTGTGCACACATGTTGTGGGCCGTCGACGTATTGCTCATGGGGACTTCGTACAAGCTAGAGGGACAAATCGATTCTGTAATAGCGACCTAAACTTTGTACTACTGATTGAGGAAGTGGATGTGATTACACCCGTTGATTCGTGTATTTCTTTTATAACATAGAAATGATGATATTGTTAGAAATCTCTATTTAGGGAATCTCTGCAACTTAGAAACTTTAATATCTTTCATCTAAATTAGATTTGTAAGGTTTTATGTTATTATCGATTTATGTCTTATATTTAATATTTTTTAATACTTTTTTGGTTAAACTGTTATTATAGCTTTATAAACTGTTACATATCTTAGAAACATTTGATTTAATAAAGTTTTTATATATGGCAATTTAATTAGTTGAACTGAAATTATTATATATATGCCTTTACGAATGGGTAGATTTAGTAGAATTGTTAGTTTCTAAACATCGTCTATGCCTTTAGCAATTGTTAGATCTTGTGGAATCGTTAGTTTTTAAACATCGGCTATGTCTTTAGTGAATCTATATAACTTTGTAATGATTATATTTTAGGAATTTTTTATAACATATGAATGATCTAACTTAGATATTTTTACTTAGTACGTAGTACGAATTATCGACATGCCAGAGGATCTTACACGCCCGTCGCGTTCAACTGGCAGTGGCCCCCCTCCGAAGAGGGGTCGTGGTGGTGGTGTCATCAGACCTCATCGCATATGGGTAGTTCATTCGACTACTATAGATCCAATTCGTGTTGATGTTGAGCCCCCCGTCCATTCTTAGCCTCGTGATGAGGAATGATACCAAGTATTCAGGTCGTCAGAAGTCTTGGATGAACTGTAAATTGGTGGCAGAATATGCAGGATATTGGAATTCGGTAGAGGTTAGGGAGCAATCTGACAGGGCTAAGAAGAATAAGAAAAGAGGGAAGAACGTTGAGGAGCGCTATAAGGAACATCCCACTTATGCCCGTGGATCCGTCGGCTACATGGATATTCGTTGTAGGATGGCATGCCTTTATTAAATTTTGTCTTATACGTGTAAAGTTTATGCTATTTAACATACTTAATATTGTAATATATAGACGATCGTGAATCCATAGCAGGACGCCTCTATTCGATACGATCAGATGTATCGTTTTGGGCATACACGTGTGCAGCCACCGCGAGAGAGTGAGATCAAGTGAGGCACGTTTGGCTGGAGGGACCATACAAGGATATTTGGGTAAGTACTTTCAGTTAGATACTTGTTATTTATCTTTTGAATTTTATTATGTTCCGTATTATTATTGATGTACAGATTGTTATAAAAATGAACAAAGGCGATGCATTGTCGAGATGCAGACGAGGTATCTAGATTGTGCTACGTACCCCTTCACTGATCCCGAGTTGTGGATTGGAGTGAGTGGATGAGTGAAGAAGGAGAATGCGAAGAGCTTGCCGAGTGAAGCATCTCAAGAGCCTTTTAGAAGGGAGCCTGACTTGACTTAGTCATACGTGGAGGACTTGGAGGCGCAGAGCCAGGATCTAAGGACAAGTACTGAGATATTGAGAGATGACATATTGCAGCATATCTAGACCTTGAGCCAGTACATTGTCAAGGCGACATGTACTCAACCTCCATCGCCTCCTAACGGATTCATGGCCTCAACCTGTAGATCCTACAGTAGTACCATGCCATGACCGACGCCACCGCTCCGTAGGAAACAAGATCTATTTGCTCCCAACTCTTCAACTTCGCCCTTGTACGTTGAAGATGATGACAATAATGGTGAGGAGGAGGATGATGACGATGCTAATGATGATGATGATGATGGTGGAGTGACCGTTTCGAGTAGCTTGGGGCTGGACGATGTGGCTGGATGATGTGGCTGAGGATGAGGAGGAGGACTTTATTTGATATTTCTTAGTTGTTACATTTTTTTATTTGTACTTATGTGAATCTATTAGCGTAATTAAGTTCTATCTATGTACTGTTAGTGTAATTAAGTTATGTTTAAATACTTTTCATGTAATTAAGTTCTAATTATGTACTGTAAATCTAATTATGTTATGTTGATGTACTTTTCATGTAATTGTGTTTTGTTTATGTTTTTCGTATATTGTGTACTTATACGATTGCTTGCTTGAATAGAACTTCACAACATTGCACGCATAAAATAAATACATGTAAAACAATAAATTTTAACTATTATAATCAAAGAAACTGACTATTACACTATCATCCCATGCTAATCTCCCCCATCTTCCTCTTCTTCGGTATCAACAATAATTTTTAACTATTACAATCAAAGAAACTCACTATTATACTATCATCCATTGCGTTCCTTAACTAGTTTCTGCATATTATTTGGCCAATCCTTGATTAGTTGGAAGACCAAAAAACATGCTACAGTGTCAAGATCTTCCCCTTCCCCTGAAGCTGAGTACATGAGCATGGATAATACCACCAGTGAACTCCAGTGGATATCTTACATTCTTAAAGATTCCCAGCCGTCTTTACCTGATCATATTCCCCTACATTGTGACAACAAGTCTGCAGTTCACATCACTCAAAATCCGGTCTTTCATGAGAGCACTAAACATCTGGATATTGACTGGCACGCTGTGCGTGATTGCTTCATATCAGGCTTTCTCCTTCATCTTCACAGCTAGTTGATTTCTTCACTAAACCTCTTTCAGCTCCTATTTTCTCTCACTGCTTGTCCAAGCTGCACAAGCTGCAGGTCGCTGATCCGCATCGGGCTCCAGCTTGAGGGGGATGTTGAGATTAGTCAATTAAAAGATCATTTCCCGCCTGTAAATAGTTTAATTACTAGGGGTAGTTTAGTAATTATACAAACAGAGTTAGTTAGAATTGATTGCAACGTTTTTCATTCTGTTTTCATTCTGTTTTGCCGCCTTCATTATAAGACATTGTACAACTCATTTCACCTCACTTTTCATAATGAAATGAATTTCATAATTCAACAGCATGTGTTGCTGGTTTTAAAGATAAAAGTCGCCATGTTTGTGCCGCATATAATATTTGTCACATTGGTCTTGGGGTTAGTGGTATTTTGGCTCTCATCATCTCTGATGAGTAGAACTTGGCCTTGTGGCCTCTCTGTTTTGATTTTCCCCTGTATTTGTTTTGTTTAATCTGTGATCAATGAAATAATTTCTTACGAAACAAAAATTAAATAAAATTAAGTAGTATATGTGAGTCTATCACCTCCCAAATCCAAATTACTAATTTCTAAATTAAAATATGCGAAACCATAACTTTGGAAAATGAAATTTGTTCAATATGGCAGCACCACACAGAGTCGCGAAAACCATGCACGTAAGAGCTTCTAAATATACTCATTCAAACATCTCAAATGTACCCATTCAATTCAAACCTTCAACAATCCCCTCCACTTTCCACTCTCCTCTATATATACACAAACACCTCCCTCTTACTCAACCCCTAACCCCCAAATCCTCACTCACTCACTCACACACAAAAACACACAAATCAAAACAACTCAAATAAAGAAAAAATGGAAGAACAAAAACGCGAAGAACAAAAGCCGAAACGCCCGAAAGTATTCTTTGACATAATCGTGGGCAGCTCCTCGATTGGCCGCATCGTAATGGAGCTCTTCACTGACGTTGCTCCAAAAACCTGCGAGAATTTCCGGGCACTCTGCACGGGCGAGAAAGGGCTCGGTAAATGCGGCAAACTGCTGACCTACCAGGGCTGCCCATTTCACTGCGTCATCCCGGGGTTCATGCTCCACGGCGGGGACTTCACACGGGGTGACGGAATTGGGGGCGAGTCGATCTACGGTCCTAAATTCCCGGATGAGAATTTTATACTGAAGCATGACCGCCCGGGACTGCTTTCGATGGCAAATAACGGAGGGCCTAATACGAATGGATCACAGTTTTATATTACTACGGAGAATTATCCGTCGTTGGATGGGAAGCAGACGGTGTTCGGGGAGGTTGTGGAAGGATACGATGTCGTTGAAACGGTCGAGATGGAAGGGTCGGCTAGTGGTGTGACGCGGAGGCCCGTGTTTATCGCTGCTTCTGGGCAACTTTCGTAGATCAGGTTACTGTTTTGTTATATGAGTAGTGGAGCTCAGGCAATTTTGGCTCTTTTTCCTTTTTTGGCTATATTTATTTGGCAAATGTACGTTGGAAATAAATTTAGTTGTTATTCAGTTTCTTGATCCTTTCAAATATTTATGTAGAAGTATAGAATCATGGTTAAAATTTCGGCTTGAAATTAAAACATAAATGTTGGGATCAACCAAAATTTTGAGATATTTTGATGTATTTTGACAAATCTGTAGTTGGAAAGTACGTGGGAAATACTTGAATATTTTGTTTTAGAATTAAAATAAAAATGACTTTACTTTTCGAGAAAATGTGTGAAGGTTTTGATCTATGTATCTCAAATAAATTAGAAAAGGCGTAAATTTATCGGTAAACAGAAATTATGCATCTCAATTTTTTTTTTTAAATAGTATAACTCTTAGATACGTCTAACAACAACTCCAAACTAAAGCTAAGGCATGCTAAATGCGTTCAATAATAGTGTATTATATCACTTTGTAGAAAAAAATATACACCTACGTGACATAAATTTGATGTCCAACTAAAATTGGGGTTCGACTTAACACGTAATATCTAGAGGGTAAGGCAGGTTATTATGGAGTTGTATACGTCTTTCTAGTGAAATAGTTCAGATTATGAACATGAACAATTAGCTTTTTACTCGGTAATAGTAAATAGTATATACTCCTCCATGCATTACTCTATTTTGATCATATGTTAGAATAAATTCGGTATATCAGTTGCTTTAAGAATCTCCCGCCATTTATTGAACATAAATGTTCTGATTAACTCATGTGTTTTTTTTCCTAACCAAAAGAAATGGATCCGCATATAATGGTTCTCTATTCTCTACTGTCGAAAGTAGATCCTAGTATTTTGGGCCGCCCAAGATTTCGGATCTGCCAATAAAATGCACTAAAGACCCAACAAATATAATTAGTTTCTATATATTTTTTTTCTTAATGCTCAATCCATAAGAAAAAGAAGGGCTGCAAAATATGAATATTTTGTGGTTGAATTTCGGTTTTATACCTTTTCATTTTTTTTGATAAGGCCTTACCGCCTTAGTGAGGGATTTTTTCTTATAGTCGTCATAAAATAATAATTTAGAGATGTCTAATTTAATGTGTATTTGTAGTTAGAATAACCAATTAAAGTGATGCTTCAACCAACATAAGTCCTATGACTGTGACATTTCATTAAGGGAGTCTTTGCTACGTGGATTAAGTACCTTTGGTCGTATCGATGATGAAATTATTTTCTTCTTATTCCAAAACAGAACAGTTAATTGGTTTAATTGAATGTGTACGCATTTCCATATTCCATATTCCATTTTGGACTTCTAGTTATGCTAAGTTTCATGCAATGACTATCTTGAACTGTGAATGACCCAATATATACGTAAAGTTGAAATCTCTAGTTAAATTCAACAAATAGCGACACACTGCGTACTAGCTAGTACTAATTAGTACTGTAGCTAACATTTGTATGTTTTGAAAAAAGAAAAGAGTTATTGTCCAAATTTCCATAAAAAAAAAAGTTATGCTCCGTATGTTTTTCTCACACTTGGTCATTCCTGCTGTGCTGACTGCTGAGGCATTGATACGTTAATTATATCAAAAAGAAAGAAAGAAAGAAAGAATTGAGAGCGCTAAATTTCCAAAATTTGATATTGGGTTTGCTGGGAAACCGAAAGTCCCATTTCCTACCTATAAGGAAACGGTTCACAAAAGAGTTGTTAATGGTTGTCGGATCTAGAACAATGTCAACAAAATTGACGAGTTTTTGTTGAACTAAACCTAACACAAGTCCACTAAATACTAATTAGAAAAAAATGTAAAACCATAACACACGGCCAATAAAACAAACACATGTCCACTTTTTATTAGACTGAGTACTGTAGAAACTTTTTGGTTCCTACTCTATATAAACGCACAATTCACCATTCTCTTCATTCCGCTGCGCTACAAAGAAAAATAGAAAGAGAGAAAAATGTCAAGTCAAAATCTTCTAGCAATTTTCATGCTACTTGTGTTGTCCGTTACATTGGTCGTGGAAGCACAACCCAATAATCAAACTACATGGGCAAATAGAGTTGAGACAAAAAATGAAGTAATAACCACTCTTCAATTCTATTTCCATGACATTGTCAGCGGACGAAATCCTAGTGCAGTACGGATTGCTCAACCTATTCAACCCAACAATTCTTCCCCAGGTTTTGGCATGCTTATGATGATAGATGATCCATTGACTGTCACGCCCGAAGCATCCTCGAAGATCGTGGGCCGAGCCAGAGGAATGTATGGTTCCGCGGGGCAAACGGATTTCGGCCTCATTATGGTCCTAAACTATGGATTTTTAGATGGAATTTATGCTGGCAGCTCCTTTAGTCTTCTTGGTATCAATCCGGCAATGCAAAATAACCGAGAGATGGCGATCGTTGGTGGGACTGGACTATTTCGGTTTGCTCGTGGTTATGCGGTTGCGAATACTTATTGGTTTAACGCGACCACGGGTGATGCTATAGTTGGTTACAATGTTACAATTGCTACATATATCTAATCGCTACGCCTAAATATCCCAACTAGTCAGTTTTATGGCATTTTGGCATTTTGTACGTTGTTCTTTTTTTTTTTTATACTATAGCGTCTTAGTTTGAAAAAAATGTTTCTTAGATGAAAACTTTATGCAATTTCAGCACTTCTTATTTCGGGGTATCCGGCCATATACTAGTGACTCCGATGTGTTAGTTACGGACCCGATGGAAAGGAATATTCTGAGAAGGGGTTACTAAATATCTCGATCTTTGTTCCAATATAGTGGAGGTCAGCTAATTACCATTTTATTTGTAGGGAGCCTGCTTATCTTCATTGCACGCACTTTTAATCAGTTGATCGAGTTGGTTGAACTACAACATTGAGAAATGTGTTCTTCTAAAGTTATATTAGTATTTTGAAGTCTTTAAGGAATTGTGAGTTCTATTTCTTCTCCTTGAGATACAATGTATATTTAGTCCGCACATCGAAAAATGATATGAATATGCTACCCACCGACACACATATAGTCTTAACTTTTTTTTTCTTAATAACTAAACATTTCATTCATATCTCCCAAGTAAAAGACTTGGTAATACAAAATGTCATAAACATATCACCAAATCAAGATCAAAGAGAAAAGAACAAAGTTGAACATGAAACGAAAATAACACATTGAGAAGTACTATCAAAACAAGAAAAAAACCCTTCAATCATTCGCCCAACTCTCCCCGATCCAAATCTTGTCACAAGTTGCATTTCGAGTGATGTGATGTGCATCATTATTAGCGTCGCGACACATCCATTGAAATACAAAAAAATCTTCTTGATCAACAATCGTATGTATATCACGCACCATGTTTGCATAAACAGTCTCACAAGAAATCGGATGATTGATGTCGTGAATAACTGAAAGTGAATCTCCCTCGAAAATCAGCCGAGTCCAACGCAGACTCAATGCTAATTTTACCCCCAACGAAGCCGCACAAGCTTCAGCGTTTGCTGCTCAAAGATTACCAAGCAAATGATGTTTAGCCGTTGCAATCGTGACCCCATCCGAGTTGCGCGCAATCATCCCAAGGCCCGTCTCCTCTTCATCGTCAAAAGTAGCACCATCACAATTAATTTGAATCCACGTAACAGCAGGTGGCATCAATTCATGGCTACTTCCCTCCTCAAAACTCACTCTTCGTGACCGTGCAGAATTAGACCAACCCGATGAAAAAGCCTCGACAAAAGAAACGATCTCATCGGGTGAGAATGATGCCTCGCTAGCTGTGATCTTATTTCTGTTATGCCATAAAGCCCAACAAGTACCAACAATCTTCAACAGCCCCTCCGGACTCACATCCGTACAAACTCTACGAACCCATGTTTCGCCATCCTCATTTGCTTGCATAAGAAGTGAAGTATTAATGAAGGATAACGCCCATACTTGTCTCGCCAAATGAAAAGTTTGGAAACAATGAAAAGTATCATCCCCGCCACACGCACACGCACACAAACAGAATCTGACGCAATATGACGACGAAATAATGCATGTTGTGTTGGTAAAATTTCCAAACAAAGGCGCCAAATAAAAATATTTATCTTCGCTGGACATTTGATTTTCCAAATAAACCTCCAATCCCTATTCGTACTTTGGGCAGCAGCCTCAACCAAACTCTTTTTTGCCAGCCCTTGTTACATAATAACATAATATGCACTCTGTACCGTAAAAAACCATTAGCGTTGTAGTGCCAAACCTGTTTATCCGGATTATCCGCGTTCCCTAATGGTATAGATAGAATTAGAGACACATCAACCTCTAAAAAAAACCTCCCAAATAAAATGAACATCCCATAACTCGGAAGATAAATCAATCAAGTCTGCGACTTTGGTTACCTCAACGTCCGAATGGCTAGGACTCAACACCTAAAAAGCTCACTGTCTAGGCAGCCATATGTCCTCCCAAATAGAAATATTCAGACCATTGCCAACACGCCACCTCAAACCTGCCCGAATCACACCCGCTGCCTCATAAATGCATCTTCAAGAGTAAGATGGAGATGACCCGAGTTGCGCCTCTAGAATCCAACAATTTGGATAATACCGCGCCTTGTACAAACGACCAACGAAACTATCAGGAAACTGAAATAACCGCCAAGCTTGCTTTGCGAGAAGAGCAAGATTAAAAGCCTTCAAATCCCAAAACCCTATACCCCCGTCTCTTTTACTTCGACACAGTATCTCCCATGAAACACAATGAGTTTTTCGTTGCGCCCCGTTCCCCAACCAAAAATTTCTCATTATGG
Source organism: Linaria vulgaris (assembly GCA_948329865.1). NCBI lineage: Eukaryota > Viridiplantae > Streptophyta > Magnoliopsida > Lamiales > Plantaginaceae > Linaria > Linaria vulgaris. The sequence continues at coordinate 80,278,639 of OX415254.1, forward strand.
CCTATGTTTCTTTGATCAATGACTCATGAATTTTAAAAACGCTCATAGCAAACGTCGGAATAGATTGAATCACCGCTTTAATCAGAATCTCTTTCTCTGCCGCCAATAACGCCATCTTCTTCCACCCTTTAAAACGACTCCACTCTCTATCCCTAATATACTCAAAAATTGCCTATTTTGTTTTACCCACTATTGCTGGTAAACCAAGGTACTTCTTATGTTTTTCCTCAAGTCGAACCCCAAGCACTTGTTGAATAGCTACTTTCCCCTCCTCGTTCATATTCTTACTGAATACAGCGACATATTTATCCAAGTTAATAACTTGGTCCGAAGCCAACTCGTATCTCTTAAGAATATTCAAAATTTCGGTCGCAGCCTCAAGAGTAGCTTCACAAAAAATCACGGTACCATTTGCAAATAAAAGGTGAGAAATAGAAGGAGCATTTGCCGAAAATGAGACACCCTTCACCAATCTCCTCGTCTCTGCATCACTAATCAGGGCTGAAAAAGCCTCACCACAAAGTAAGAATAAGTACGGGGAGAGAGGGTCTCCTTGACGGATACCTCTCTCCGAAATAATATTACCAAATTCACAGCCATTGATGAGCAATGAATATGAGACTATAGACACACAACGCATAATAAGTGACACAAAGTCGCTCTCAAAACCTAATATAAGCCTAACCTTTTCTAGAAAGGACCACTCGACTCGATCATAGGCTTTACTCATATCAAGTTTCAAAGTCAAGTACCCAGTTCTACCGTTTTTCTTAGTTTTAAGATAATGATTAAGTTCAAAAGCAGTTAGAATATTGTTAGTGATAAGCCTCCCTGGCACAAAAGCAGATTGGGAATGGGAAATAATATCACCCAGAATAGGTTTAAGTCTATTACCAATTACTTTTGATGCAATTTTGAAGCAAACATTGCTAAGACTAATAAGACAAAATAGTTTCATTGTCTCAGGTTTATCGCATTTAAGAAGTAACACAATGTGAGTAAAGTTAAAACAAGGGAACGACACTTTATCATTAAGAAAAAAAGAGTGAAACTTATCACATCTGGTCCCACAATACGCCAATATTCTGAAAAAAAAAATCACCAAGAAACCATCGGGACTGGGAGATTTGAGTGGATACATGTCTGCGCATGTGACCTCTTCTGTCGTATAAGGTTGGAGAAGACGTTGATTCTCAGTGTGTTTAATCTGGGGCTGAATTATGCTCAAAATGTCCTCAATCTCATCATCTAAAGGCTGTTTGGATTTGAAAATATCCCTAAAATAGTCCACCATAACCCGTTGTACCTCAATCGGATTCTCTTGCCAATTCCCCGCCTCATCATGAACCCCTCAAATATTATTGTGTTTCTTGCTCTCATTAGCCTTTCTATGAAAAAAAGACGTATTCCTATCCCAATCCTTAAGCCATTGTGTCTTTCCTCTCTGTTTCCAATAAATTTCCTCGTCATCTAATAATTTTTCCAATTCAGTACTTAATAACCTTTCCTCTCTTGAATCAGCGGTAATCATCCACATGTGCAACAATTTAATCTTCTTAGTAAGGAATTCAATACGCCTCCTAATTCCCACCCCAGAAATTTCCTTCCATTGTAAGAAACCTATCCTATAACCAGCCAATTTCCTCCATAAATTCTCAGCCGGATTATCATCATGCTTAGTGGACCACATATCCTCAATAATACAGCTGCAATCACGCTTCTCTACCCATATAGCTTCATTTCGAAAACAACCTTGTCGTTTCCACTTCCTTTCATTGGTTTGCTGGACCTCACATTGGATAAGAATGGCAAGATGATAAGATCTACGCACTTCCAAATTAGTGACCTTAGAATTTGGAAAATGGTTTCTCCAGTCTACATTCGCACAAGCCCGATCCAAACGCTCCCATGTAGTCTTACACGTGATATGCCGATTACACCATGTAAAAGTCGGACCCACAAAACCCAAATCAATAAGCCACGTTTCTTGAAGTATATGATGGAACTTCCGTATGAGAGTTAATGGTCTAGGATTACCACTTGTCATTTCATCTTGAGAAAAGAGCTCATTAAAAATTAAAATCCCCTCCACAAAGCCAAGGTTTCATGGACATTCCTTTCAGTGTTCATAGAAATTACCAAGTCCTGTATCTGCTAGATGCATTAGGTTCCCCATAAAACCCTGTGAACCTCCATTTCCCTGTCTCATTCTCCGAAACCATAACATCAATATGATTTCTTGATAGAATCAAAAGACGAACATCAACTATTTTATCCCAAATAAGTGCAAGCCAAACGAAAAGGCCTTGAACATCCACAAATACCCCAAACATACCCAATTTATTCTTCAAAATCTCTATCCTACTCCCATTACACTTTGTTCCATTAGGAAGATGAGAGAGGGGTGATGTAGAGCGACTAATTGTCGCAATTCTCGAACTATCCAAGGGGAACCCTATCCCTGACAGTTCTAGCATAAGACATTCATTGGATTTGGCGATGTTGCATAGCAACCTCCGCCAACAAAACACTCTCCTAGTCAAGTACGCTACCACCCACCGCCATTTTCTTTCTACTCCCGTGAACCCTGGACTCAGAACTAACGGTCCTCTTACCCAGAACCTTCACATTACTCTCACTCGCTATCCCACCCCTCTGTGTAAGATCCTTCAACTTCAAATTCACTTTTCTTTGAGTCTTTTTTATTGGTGCAGTCTAGGTAAATGGCACAATAATTAGTGGAATTGGTTCCTCATGTTTCTTTGATTGGTTAAAAGTATCCATAAGCACCAATTCATTTATATCGTATTGGTTCACATGATTCCCATGCAACACATCCATATAATCCCTTCCATCATGAAAATTCTCTAATTCTTCCCAATCCTCCAACCGATTTACTCCCTGATCATCCTCTCTAATTCCATGTGGCTCACCTCTACCCACGTTAAAATCAGACACTAGCTCCAAATTAATCTCAATAACCGAAGACTGGTCGTGTATAACCCACCCATTCCCGCATAATAATTCTAGTACCTCAACATTCCTGCGTGTTGTTTTTACCCCCGTTCATGACTCAAAATCTGCAAATTGTCACACTGAACCTCAAATCGAACACTTCTAAAAAGCCTCTTATTACCATTATTACTCGTTGATTACCATGATGTGTGCTCTGGGCTTGATTGTGTGTCACTGTGTGAATTTCCATGATCACGTCATGACAATCCCATATCATGAAATCGACGTGATCCTCCTCTATACGTCGGCTCTCTAAGCCACGGACCGCATATAGTCTCCTTAGGTAGTAAGTTACTCATCCCCGGCTCGTATCTTTTCTCACATTTTTTGTCGATGTGCCCAATAATACCACAATGGTAACTATTAGATATATTGTTAAATATATATTCTGATAGATTGTTAATATCCTTTAGATATGTTAATATCCTTAGTTATCATTAGATGATTTGGTAGATTACCAAAGATAGCTTGTTGTACTCTTATATATTGTACTCATTATTGATGAATGAAAGGCAAGGAATTACAATATCCTACATGGTATCAAGAGACCAAAACTCTTAACCTAAAATCATTCTAGCCGTCCCCCCCCCCCTCTCTCTCCATGGCCGACCCAAAATTCCACCCCGCTCTCACCGTTTCTAACGTGAGAAACTTCATTCCCATCACTCTCGACATGGAGAAAGGCCAATATTCTACTTGGTCTGAATTATTTAAAATTCACTGTACGGCTTATCAGGTCCTGGACCATATTCTTCCTCCCTCTCCACCTCATTCCGCCACTCCCTCTAACCCCAAACCCGCGGACTCGGTCACCGCTGAGAAGGGCGTCGATCCCTCCTCTAAAACGACCACTAAAGCGGACTCCGCTCCCGCTGATGGCTCTGCGTCATCTAAAGCAGCGACCGACTCTTCTACCTCCCCCACGGATCCCGCCCTATGGATCCGCCTTGACGCCATCGTCCTCCAATGGATTTATGGCACCATCTCTTCCGATCTCATGCACACAATTTTTGAGAAAGACACCACCGCCGCTCATGCATGGATCCGTCTTGAGAAAACCTTTCAGGACAACAAGCATTCAAGGGCTGTATACCTTGAAAATCAGTTCACCCACGTTCACATGGATGACTTTCCCAACGTCTCTGCATACTGTCAGGAACTTAAGATGTTGGCTGATCAACTCTCCAACGTTGGTGCACCGGTTTCGAATCAGCGCCTCGTTCTCCAACTCATTGCTGGGGTCAATGAAAATTACGACGGGGTCGCTACATTCATCCAACAGAGCGATCCTCTTCCTCCCTTTTACGAGGCTCGCTCTCGATTGATTTTGGAGGAGACTAGGAAGGCGAAGGAAACCGCCTCATCTGCCGCCGCCGCCGGATCAGCCTTGGTTGCGGACACACCACCCTCGGATCTTACACAGACCGCACGCACCTCCTCCTATCGTGCATCACCGCCCACACCGCCGCAGCAGCACCGTGGACAGGGCTGCGGTGGTTATCGTGGCCGCGGGCGCGGGCGCGGTCGCGGTCGTGGCTCTAACTCCACCTCGACCGCGCACACACGACCCTCCGTGCCGCCGCAATGGGGGCCTTCACCGTGGGCCTACCCTCAATGGGCCTACCCCCTTGCCCTTACCCTAGCTCCTCATGGGCCCGTCCGTCCGCCCCCTCTCATCAGCCCGGGATCTTGGGTCCGCGACCCCATCAAGCCCATGCGGCCCAAACCACCCCGGTTCAGTCGTACGTGCCCACGGACATCAACGCCGCCTTGCACACCATGACTCTCGGCCCACCCGATGGTCAGTGGTACATGGACTCCGGTGCAACGTCTCATATGACATCCTCGTCAGGTACTCTCTCATCTTACTCTAATTCGGGCATTGATCGTTCTATCCTAGTTGGTAATGGTAATACTATTCCTATATTTGGTCATGGCAATGCAACTTTACCTACCCCTAATCCTCCCCTTGTTCTATCTCATGTTTTGCATGCTCCCTCCCTTATTAAAAATCTTATCTCTGTACGTCGTTTTACCACTGATAACTTTGTATCCATTGAATTTGATCCTTTTGGCTTTTCTGTGAAGGACCTCATGACGGGGGTAGTTATCATGAGATGCAATAGTACAGGTGAACTTTACCCCATAACCTCCCCTTCCTCCTCCAAGCCGACGCCGCCGCGACCACCCCCCCACCTCTCCCTCGCCGCCGTCTCTCCCAACCTTTGGCACGACCGCTTGGGGCATCCGGGGAAACCAGTATTGCAATTTCTTAACACGCACAAGTTAATTAATTGTAATAACTTATCTTCTTTTTGCAACTCTTGTGTTTTTGGCAAACATGTTCAATTACCGTTTACTTTGTCAAACTCTTCTAGTTTACGTCCTTTTGATATTCTGCATGGTGATTTATGGACTTCTCCTGTTTTGAGCTCTTCGGGCCATAAGTATTATTTTCTCTTGCTAGATGATTATACTAACTTCTTGTGGACTTTTCCCATTGGTAAGAAATCTGAGGTATTTGATATTTTTGCAAAGTTTCATTCGTTTGTTCGTACTCAATTTCATATGTCAATTAAAAATCTTCAATGTGACAACGGACGCGAATTTAACAATACAAATTTTCACTCTTTGTGCAATAAGTTTGGGATGACTTTTCGTTTTTCTTGCCCACATACATCCTCTCAAAATGGGAAAGCTGAAAGAAAAATAAGATCCATAAATAATATGATGCGTTCCCTACTTGCAAACGCCTCCATACCTCACTTCTTCTGGCCTCACGCCCTCCAAACAGCGACTTACCTCTTAAATATCCTACCCTCTAAATTACTTCACTCCAAATCTCCCACTCAATACCTCTATAATCGTAACCCCACTTATACTCATCTTCGAGTTTTTGGGTGCCTTTGTTTTCCTCTTTTCCCTTCCACCACCATCAATAAGTTAGAGGCCCGATCCACTCCTTGTGTATTCCTTGGGTATCCGTCAGATCATCGGGGTTATAAATGCTACAATATGGCTACAAACAAATTCCTCATTTCTCGTCATGTCATATTTAACGAGCATATTTTTCCTTTCTCTAATATTTCTACTCCGCCTCTCCCTTTTTCCTTTCTTGATGAAGGGCTCAATCCTCATGTTTTTCCCACCATGCCATCCCCGGCGGCCCCACGCGACGTACCCGGCCCAGCACTCACCGCCCCTACTCCTCCAAGCCCAGCGCCCGTCGCCCAGCAGCCCTCCGGCCCAGCGCCTAGCAGCGCCCTAGCGCCCAGCCCACCGCCCAGCCCACCGCCCTCTAGCCCACCGCCCCCAGCCCACCAGACCGTGACCACCACCATACGCCCACCGCGGCCCCACGCGGCACAGCCCCACTACCACCACCCACCCGTACCATGACAACCCGCAGTATGAGCGGCATCTTCACCCCCAAACGCCCCCTCAACTTATCCGTCTCCACCTCCCCTTCCCCACTACCGAAAAATCCCCGCGTTGCATTGTCGGACCCAAATTGGAAACAAGCCATGCAAGACGAATTTAATGCCCTTATTAGAACTAAGACTTGGGAGTTAGTCCCTCGACCTAGTGATGTTAATATTATTCGTTGCATGTGGATTTTTCGTCATAAATATTTGTCTGACGGTTCCTTTGAGCGTTATAAGGCTCGCCTTGTGGGTGATGGCAGGTCTCAACAGGTGGGAATTGATTGCAATGATACCTTTAGCCCCGTGGTCAAACCAGCAACCATCCGGACTGTCCTCAGCATTGCTCTTTCCCGATCATGGAAAATCCATCAACTTGACGTACATAATGCATTTCTCCATGGCAATCTTGAGGAGACAGTGTATATGCATCAGCCCTTGGGTTTTCGAGATGCTAACTTTCCCGACCACGTATGCCTTCTGCGTCGTTCCCTCTATGGACTCAAGCAAGCCCCCAGGGCGTGGTATCAGCGTTTTGCTGACTTTGCTTTCTCCATTGGTTTCACTCACAGTCGGGCTGATCACTCTCTTTTTATCTTTCGTCGAGGTACGGATATGGCTTATCTTCTTCTTTATGTCGATGATATCATTATTACTGCCTCCTCAGATAACTTGCGCCGTATGCTTATTTCCCAATTTGCGTCTGAGTTTGCCATGAAGGACCTTGGTCATTTGAGTTATTTCTTGGGTGTTCGCGTTTCTCAACTTAATGGTGGTGTCTTTCTCGATCAAGAAAAATATGCAGCTGAAATTATTGATAGGGCCGACATGACTTCTTGTAAGCCCACTGCGACCCCCGTTGATACCAAACCAAAACTTGGGGGGTCCTCCAGTGCGCCTTTTTCCGATGCTTCCCTTTATCGCAGTTTGGCGGGGGCTTTGCAGTATCTTACGTTCACACGGCCGGATATCTCTTATGCTGTCCAACAAGTTTGCTTGCATATGCATGATCCGAGGATGGACCACATGGCTGCACTCAAGCGCATCATTCGTTATATTCAGGGCACTTCTTCCTTCGGTCTTCATCTCACTAAGTCTCGGGTGGACCGCCTGGTTTCTTATACTGATGCGGATTGGGCTGGTTGCCCGGACACTAGACGATCTACTTCGGGCTATTGCATGTTTCTTGGGAATAATTTGGTGTCTTGGTCATCCAAGAGGCAACCGACTATTTCTCGCTCCAGTGCCGAGGCTGAGTATCGTGGCGTGGCTAATGTTGTCTCTGAGTCTTGTTGGTTGCGAAATTTATTGCTTGAACTTCATGTTCCACTTGAGAAGGCAACCTTGGTGTATTGTGACAACGTTAGCGCCATATACTTATCAAATAATCCGGTGCAACATCAACGAACAAAGCACATTGAGCCTGATATTCATTTTGTCCGCGAAAAGGTGGCTCGCGGTGAGGCTCGTGTGATTCACGTCCCTTCACGACATCAACTAGCTGACATATTCACGAAGGGTCTACCCCGAGTCTTGTTCGATGATTTTCGGTCCAGTCTCAACATCCGTGAACCTCCGGCTTCGACTGCGGGGGTGTATTAGATATATTGTTAAATATATATTCTGATAGATTGTTAATATCCTTTAGATATGTTAATATCCTTAGTTATCATTAGATGATTTGGTAGATTACCAAAGATAGCTTGTTGTACTCTTATATATTGTACTCATTATTGATGAATGAAAGGCAAGGAATTACAATATCCTACAGTAACAATAATTGGGTAGCCTCTCGTAAGTGAAAGAAATAAGCAAATGTTCTCCATTCAGCCCCCGTATTTTCAAACATCGTAGAAGTGGCTTCATAACATTAATCTGCACCCGAATTCTCATGCTAAAACCCGACGATAAAAATTCATCGGGATCTAATTCCTCAAAGATACCCAATTTATTTCCCAGTTATCGAGACATTTCTATAGTCTGCCTAGTCATAGGAATGTCGTGAAGTCGTACATGGAAATTACATGAATAAAGTTTAATTTTTTCTTGATTGATGTTCTCCAGAATCTAATCGAGAAATAATATGTGTTTCAAAAGACCACGAACAACCTGAGAGTGCATTATCACAATCAACCATGGGAAAGAACTGGAAAATGAGCCTATCTTCACCAACCTTTTGAATGTCAATGCCCTTACTCGGCTTAAGAACTGATTTGATGATGTTACAAAATAATACGAAATTATACCCTTTGCTAGTGAGAAGTTTACCAACTAGCGCTAAGTCTGCGTCAACATTCTTTCTATCCCACGTGGCATTCGGCATAATATCTTCACCAATCTCATCATTTGTTAGGATTACGCCTCTTTGCAATTGTTCAATTTCCGCATCCATAGTGATCGTAATCATGATATTGTCGATGTAAATGTCGTATAATTCAGCCTCGAACCAACACACACAAAGAATCGATGCGCCTACTGAAACCCTACACACGAAAAAGTAGAAAACCACAAAACAAACGAAAAAAAATAGAAAAAGCACAGACAAACAGAAGAAAGTCGACGCTAGAACTGGCCAACGAAATTGGAAAAGAACAACAATGGGAGACGATCACTGATAACAAACAAACTATGCTTAAGAACAAACTGAATACCGTAGGAAGAAAAAGAGACGAAGAATGGATAACAAGAACAAAAAAACCTAATTGAATAACGCTCGTGAAAGAGTTGTCGAAAGCCTTACTAAAAGGGATGGCACACACTCACTAGAAGAGAGAAGAGAAAAACCGTCATGCGAAGGAAACCGTTACGTCGATTTTGTATTGGTGGGGATGGAGTCTGTAAAAAAGAAGAAAAAAAAATGCTAGAAGGAAGATATTTGATATGTTTTTATATTGTGTTAGTTTCATATAGTCTTAACTCTTAACCAATGTTATTAGAACCTAGAAGGATTAATTACATTTACACCGGTCATAAGGAAAAAAGGAAGAGTTGTGTAATGTTTGGGCAATGTTTCATTGTTTACTTAATGTTGGCTGCGTGGCCAATTATAGAAAGTATAAGAATTATAAGTGAATGATTTTATGTATCACAACTTATGGTATATATACAACGTATAATACGATAACATAAGGAAAGATGCATATTTAAATACAATGAAATATATATCCCAAACAACATATACTAAGGACTCTGTTTAATAGGCCTCCGCAAAATTGAGGTCCCATAAGGGACATTAAAATTTGAAAGCAATAATTGGAAACTTTGCACGAGGAATCGAGTTGGTGAGGAAATCAACAAGTTGCTCAACAGTGCTAACATACGAAACCATAAGAAAAATTTTGTTGACGAGGTCACGAACAAAGTGAAGATCAACTGAGATATGCTTCATGCGTGAGGAAAGCGCTAAATGAAGGAAAAAACATGTAACACCTAAGTTAACAGGGAGCCCAAGGAGTAGGAAACGAAACATGCAACTCTTGAAATATGTGTTGCAACCATCAAACCTCAGCAGCAACGCTGGCAAGGTCTTAGTATTCGGACTCTATGGATGACCGCGAGACCGCATGTTGACAACAAGATGACCATGTTCATGCCAAGAAACACCACATACGCATAGGTCGATGCTGCGGTGGTAGTATCATCGGTCCATCCGCATCTGAGTAGGAAATAAGTCAAACAGAGTTGTCGCCGCGCAATAGTAGACCATCGGATAAGGTACATTTTAAGTACCGAGGCACGCGCTTAAGAGCACTCCAATCAAGCACCATTGCAGCAGCCATTCGTTGCACAAGCCTATTGACGACAAATGCAATATCGTAGCGTGTAAGAGTAAGGTATTGAAGCGCCCCAATAACACTTTGATACTATGTAGCATCAACAAGCGAATAGGACGTAAGGGACGATGAAGTGGACGTCATGGGAGTAGCAAGTGGCGTGGCACCATCCATTTTATGGCGAGAAAAATATCACATATATACTCGTGTTGAGACCAAAACAAGCCTTCATGACAACGAAAATTCAACACCAAGAAAATAGGACAAATCACCAAGATCTTTAACCGCAAACTTGGAGCCAAGTTGCACGACACAAGTAAAGTTGAGCTACTTTTTTTGCGATAATATCCTTGACATACACCAAGACATAGACAAAACTCAAATTCCGAGAGTAAACAAATAGAGAAGTATCAAATTTGGATTGCACAAAGCCAAGAGAGCCGAGAGCCAAACTCAACGCGAGATACCATGCACAAAGGGCTTGCTTAAGGCCATAAATCAATTTCTTGAGATGACAAACATGTGACAGAAACTTAGAGTCAGAAAATCTCGATGGTAGAGACATAAAGACATCCTTAAGAAGATCGATATGGCATTACTAACATAAATATACCAACGAGACCAAGAGTTCATAACCGCAAGAGAAAGAACTGTGCGAATCGTGTCAGGCTTGATAACGGGACTAAAAGTTCCTTAAAGTCGAGTCCCTCATGTTGATGAAAACTTTTATCACCGAGGCGGGCTTTATACATATCAATAGTGCCATCAGGTTGACGCTTAATCTGAAAAACCCATTTAGAATCAATAATATTTTTGCCAAGTAGAGGAGGAACAATGTGCCACGTACCATGTTTCATGAGCATTATATACTCCTCCGGCATAAACGCGCGCCAATTCGGATCGTTGAGGGCAGTGGTAACACAAGTCGGTTCAAGAGGACCCTCAACATGATGTTTTGTTGCGAGATTAAGTTGTTTAGGCTTAAATATGTTGTCCATAATGCGAATGGTCATGTCGTGCGTGCGAGGGGGATCACGCAAAAAAGGATTAGCCAAAGGCGTTGCTGATTAATCGGAGGAAGAAGATGAAGTAGACGGACTTGGAAAGGGCGTGGCACGAATGACGTGGGTAGATGTGTGACCACATGGAGCGATGCATGCACAAGCTAGGGTGCGAGCAACTCTGCGGGCATAGTCAGTGCAGCAGCGGGCGATAAAGGCAGCGCGAGCAGCGGTGCACAGACTGTCGATGCTGCGGATAGCGCAGAAGTGGGCGCGGGTAGTAGTGCAGGGGTAGGCTGTGCCGCGAGTGTAGCCAACAGTTCAATCGCAAGGGCCAAAGACGAAGGACCGACAGTTCATGGGTAGAATAAATAGTGAGGTCCGAGCAGTTCCAACAAGAGGTGGAGAAAGAGGCGAAGTAATAGAATTACCTAAAAATCCAGTCTCAACAAATGCACATGTGGAGAAACATAAATTCTGTCAGAATCACTATCGTAGCAGCGATATGCACTCTGTGAGGTAGAATACCGAACAAAATATAAGCCCGAGAAAAAGGATTGAGTTCCTGGAACATAAGGTTGCAACCATGGGAAGCAAACGCAGTCAAAATTCCTCAACTTATAAGTAATTCGGTAGATAATAAAAAGATACCAAAGGGAGAATCCTTTCTAAGAACCGGCGAAGGAAGGGGATTATAGAAATACACCGCAGTGCCAAACTTAAAATCCTAAAAGGCATAAGGCAGATGTGCATGCTGAAGGAGAGTGCAACAAAAAGAGACTATTTGGCGATGACGAGACTCAACAGTGCCATTCTAATGAGGCGCATGCGGTGTAGTTGTAAGACAACTAATACTAGAGTCAGAGAGATAAGACCGCAAAGTAACAAATTCCCCCCATTGTAAGAATAAAAGTTCTTGACACTAAAGCCAAATTGTGTCTCAACTAAGCGACAAAATTGGCGAAACACATAGAGTACCTGAGACTTGTGAGATAGAGGATTGAACCAACAATACTTACAGTAATGATCAACAAGTAACAGATAGTAAAGGTTGCCATCAATAGAAGAGACAACACATGGACCTCACACGTCCCCATAAACAAGATAAAAAATGATGAACATATTTCTAAGAACTCGTAGTAAACGATAATTGAGTACTTTTATTTGAAAAGCAAAAATGACAAATTGTAGCATCCTTAGAAGTTAAATTATATGGTAAATCAAACGTCATAATAATCAAAGAACTAATAACATAAAAAAGGTTTCCTAAACGGTATTGCCAAGTATATCAATTCGCCCAAACTCCCTAAAAAACCATAGATGATGCGCAAAGCGAGGGAAGAATCATAAGGTGATAAACTCCATTAGTGCAAGCTCTGCGGAGCAGCCTGTCCCTAGTAACCATATCCTTAACAAAACAAAATGAGATGGATAAAATTCAATAGTCACATTATTAGCTGAGGTAAATCGGTGAACTGACAATAAAATTCTCTCTGAGGACGGAACACTTAAAATAGGAGAAATATCAAAACCACGATTAGATAGAAGAAAAGACATGGAACCAATATGGGCAGTCGGCAAACTTGAACCATCGGCGATGACAAACTCATCACTGCAATCATACTTAGAATGAACTGAAAGATTATGAAGATCATAGGTAAGGTTGTCAGTAGCATCAGAATAAACTAACCAAGTGTTCTAATCTTAAGGTGGTGGACGCAGTATCCTATCTAAGTCGGTAAGAGGTTGTTGAAGTTGACGACAAGTACAAGCACCATAACTATAAATTCTACAAATTTGACACGTGATGTTAGGTCGATTGCCCAAATTACCCTGACTACCACTGATGCAAGAATTTGGAGAATTTGAGAAGTCGTTGCGTTGACTACCATGACCATTCGAAATACCTCCCGAGCGGTTGGTATTGCCACGACCACCTTACCATATGATTGAGTAGATTGAACTGCAGCGGTGTTGGCCGTAGGAACCAACAAGTGGCTATGCGCATCGAGACGTTTCACGTATTTCTCATACACAACTAACTTGTCATGCAATCGTGCAAAAATGAGAGATGTGTCACAAGCATTGATCTGGGAAGAGATATCACGATAGGCATCACCGAGACTGTTGAGAACGTAGGGGTGACATCATCGTCGGAAAGAGGATGGTCAATGATTGCCAATTTATCCACCTTTATCTTGACAATTTGAAGAAATTCAGCAACAATGTGAGAGCCGATTGTCTTGGTGGAGAGGGACTTCTTCAATTGAATGACACATGAGCGTGATTTGTTGGCATAAATGCGCTGAAATGTTTGCCAAGCATGCGCAAAGGTCTTGGCATCAGAAATCAACCCCATGATATCGGGGGAAATGAAAGAGAAGAGAGCTGACAAGATGGGAAATCTTGTCATGTCGAATAGTTGAACGCTACAATGGACTCTAGAGAATCACCAATAGAGGGAATAGATACAAACCATCCACAAAGCCAAAGAGGCCATAGCCATAAAACATATGGAGACACTGAGAATTACAGGATGTGTAATTGCAGGAAGTAAGCTACAAGGGCGGATGAGCGTGTGCAACAATTGGCACAAGGTGGTCAAGAGGCAAACCAACCAGTGGCACTAGAAGAGAAGAGGTGATGGTCCGCATACCAGGGAGATCGGCGGAGGAGGCAAATGACATAGAAGTCGTTAAGGTAGAGGCGGTGACAATAATAGGGTGAGGGTTTGATGAATCCCCGGAAGACATTGTAAGATCTTTTCCCCGTTAGAGATATTTTGCTCTTAATACTATATAAGAATTATAAGTGAATGATTTTATTCATCACAACTTGTGGTATTTATACAATGTACAAGAAAATAACATAAGGAAAGATGCATATTTAAATGCAAGGAAATATCTTAAACAATATATACTAAGGACTCTGTCTAATAGAAAGCATATGGTAGATCTGATTCGCAAAAGAGTAATTACTATTTTTCTTATCATTAAAAAAGATAGGGTTGATGAGGAAGTGCTCAAGTCCCTTAACAATCACCAAAACTTAATTTTACCCGGAACAAAATCGTGGTTGTAGTAAGAAAAATAAGAACCTTCAACATAGCTCTTCCCAACTCTTCAAATCATATCTTTCAACATCCATTTAATTTTAAGATCTATCTTCCCTCATGATTAGACCATGAATCTTGACAATACAATATTAATTTCATAATTTTGTTGAAGCAGCAAACTCTTCTCTCCCTTTGGAATATAACTGATATAAGCTATATATGTAATATAGGCCACCACACCGGCCCAAGGCGTCTGGGCGCCCAGCAAAGCAATACTCTGCTGTAAGCATGCCTAGTATCCCACTCGACATAAAAACAAGCATGTGGAGCATTGATACTCGACATGCCCTGTAATGCGGGAATGGTCCTCATATTCTGAAGTCTGTAAATACATAGGGTACGCCATTCAAGAAATTCATCAATTATGCTCTACTGTTCACGCACACATATCGAGTATTTGCACTCGACATATTGCTTGACCTGTTATGTTCGACATCTCACAGTCGACGTGTTTAGTGTGTTGAGTCATTAAACACTCGACATGAAGAATCCTCGATACCCTCAAAATTATCGATATGCCCAGACTCTCAGTTCATCCAATAGTATCCGAATTATCAGGTGTTCTGGAGAAAGTTAATCTAAGATCATGGCTAGAAGCATAGATTAACATAGTTTGTGTATAGATTCTACTATGCATCAATGTACGTGTAACCCAGAAAAATTTGTACCAAGTTAGCAAAGGTCAATGTGCAGGAAAGAGGTGGCACGAGCTGCGCGCCTCGGGCTCATGTTGCGCTGCTCAAGCCATCGCTCGAGTGGAGCACGGGTTCTATTTTGGCTTATCTTTATTTTGACGCCCTAGCAGCTATTTATATGTATTTTCGTACTTGTGAAAGAGTGTGACTAGTGTATCAAACACAGGAGAGAAATAAAAATAAAAGAAAAACACTTGTGAGATCTAAAAGTCATTATTAGATTGATCTAGATATGTGAGACATATTGTTGTATCTTATTTGTAATCATACATCGCTTATCATACTCGTAGTGAGAATCCTGAATTGATCATTGGCAAAGATAGTCATAGACGAACTAGGTAAACAAATTGTGTCTTGTGTGTTGTGTGATGTTATTATTTTATCGCTCTTCGATTGTGCGAATTACTCGATTCTTGTTGCTAATATGTTGCGCAACAAAGAGTGCACTCTTTAGGATTTGATTTCTACCATAACTTTTCATAATGGAATCCCCTTAATTAAGATGTCTGACATACTCCTCCTCTTTCATGCTCTTATGTCATCAATACATACCTTCAATGATTTACCTGGTCTATGCATAGAATATATTGATGAACAATCTCTACAAGGTAGCCATGCATTTTTCAAATGAAAGGGCATTAACCCGTAATATTAAACACGCGTGTCGGTAACCAAACCATTTTACTCTGATCGTGAACCGCCATCAGTATCTGGTAGAAACCCCTTTTGGCGTCTATCATGCTGAGTAGAGCACACCCTGCCATAGAATCTACTAGGAAATCAAGTCTAGGAAGAGGAAAAGGGTCCCGAGGGCAATGCTTGTTTATATAGGTATAGTCAACACCCGTTCTCCAGACTGCCTCCTTCTTGATGACCATCACAATATTGCCCAACTACTACGAAGATAGATGTGGCCCACAACTAGCTGTTCTATCACTTCTTTCTGTGTTGCCTCATTCTTCTCCAAAATGAAGTTCATTTATCTGTTGCACAAGTGTAGATAGGGGATCAAAGTTCAACATGTGCACTATAGTCTTGGAGTCAATCTCTTTCAAATGTATATCAGACCAAGCTAAGATTCCCACGTTACACCCGAGGCAATCATTTAGCCTATCCTCAATTTCTAGGTCCAAGGACAAATCAATCCTCGCGATCTTGTCTTGTTGGCTAGCTCACTATTAACTGCCTATATCAGTGAAATAATTCGTCCCCACAGGCGGCGCCACTAATTTAGGATATTTTTGATTCGATGCATGTAAGATAACTAAACAATCCAAGTAGGCTAATTTGGAGATTCTTGGGGGTCCTCCAGATTAGCTTTGTTCAGAATGCATCAATAGAGTAGCAACATGAGACAATACGTCGAGTATCCGAATATGTCGAGTATTCTCGAGTATTTGGCATGAGATACATCGAGTCCTGAACAATATGTCTAGTGTAATATGTCGAGTAAATAATTCTATATGTAGGCGCAATGAATAGTGAAATACAATAAATAACTTACCTTGATTATCGATGTGAGGGGCCACGTGCCGCACTTTCTGGGTATATCGAGTTTTTCCATACATCAAGCATAAAACTCGATGTATCTTCTCCAAAATACATCGTATGTAATATTGGACCAGTCGGCCCCATATCAAACCTAATATAATTAGTTTTCAGGTTTCTAAGATAAATCAAGTCGTATAAATTATATTCACGCTGAAAGACAAAATGCATTACATAACAGATCATGATGCAAAGATACTATTTTGTTGTGTATTTTACCTAAAATCAAGCAAAAAACTCTCTATTTTATTTCAATGAACAAAACTCACCATGTGTTACTCGGCCAAAAGCAAAACCATCCATCCATCTCATATTTCTGACACACGCGCCTTACGTGCAAGTGTGATTGAAATTGCATTCTTAGCTCAGCCTTAAAAAATTTAACTATCGAGAAAAAAACCATAACTGGGCAAAAAATAAATAATTTAAAACAAAGCACCCCCAACTTGGGAGCAGTCGCCGTCTCGGAGTCAATCTGAATCAGAAGTAGAACTTCCCCATCAAGTGTTTTCTTTTGGGTATTGGTTTACAAACGGGGATTAAGATGACTGTATTAATATTTCAAATTTTTTGAAATATGATTTTGTGTCACTGCATATTCTGGTTTATGAGATATTGATGATTTAATTTCTTCGTCGGAGAAGACCTAAGGGTGGCCATTTGAAGTGGGTATCTGCTCCCGTCCCAGTCCCGTTTGGGTAATTCATAGGGGAAAATCACGTTTGGTACCTTAATTTGGCATATGTTTCCTTTTGGTACCTTAATTAGTCACACCAACTTTTTGGTACCCTATGTTTGCAAACTTAATCACGATTGGTACCCACCAGACGGCGTCCCCAATTTAACCACCGTAGTGTCTACGTGGCTCACCGTTGACCCGTCCAAGCTGACTGGATTAAAAAAATCATATAACTAATATAGATTAATATTTTGACTGGTTTTGATATTTTTTATAATTAACTTTATTATATAAATTGTAAAAACTTATTATATAGTTCTATTTTAAAAAATAATTTTTATAACTAATGAATTTAAAAAAAATGAAAACAAAAAATAAATCAAAAAAATCATAACTTTAAAATCTATAACTATTTACTATTAAATCTTTATAATTTTTATAAATCTTTGTAATTAACTTTAAAATCTATAATAAACAAATATATAACTATTTGTAAAAATAATAAACATATATACATATACATAATAATAATAATCATTTATATATAAATAATAATAATAAACACACACACATATATATATATATATATAACTAGTTGTAAAAATAATAAACATATTTATATATAAATAATAATAATAAATATATATAAGTAATAATAAACATTTTAATATAAAAATAAAATCTAAAACAAAAAAATTAATCATCATCTTCATCACCACCACCGCTGCCCCCCTCCCCCGCCTCCGTCACGAACACCAACAAAAATCGTCGGACACCACCACAAATCGCCGCACACCACCACAAATCACGGGGAACAGGGGCGGGATTTGGGGGTGGTGCGGCGATACGACGCCGTTGGTGGTGTGGGTGGTGAAATTACAACACATGAGTGTCGATGGGTTGTGAAATTGGAGAGGCTAGTGAAGTGGGTGGAGGACATGGCGGCGCGTGGGGGAAAGGTGAAGGGGGATCCGTCGATGGGGACGCCGAAGATGAAGGTGAGGAAGTTTCGGAAGAGTTATTCGCAATTGTTGCATGTGATGCTCGAGCACGCACAGATGGAGGAGACCGTGGACCGTGTTGTTTCAGATCCTCTTTGTGTGTGTGAGGGGGGGGGGGGGGGGGGGGAGTGACGGGGTGTTTGGGGTTGGAGAAGAAGAAGATAATTTTTTTTTACAAATTAATTAATTGACATCTTTTTAATATTTCTTTAATTTCAGTTATTTTAATGTTTTAATTAATTTATATATTTATAGTCAATTTTTTTTATCTAGTCAGCATGTCCAGATGGACTTTAATTGGTCAAAATTGAGGGTTTACGGTTCAACGGCGAGCCATGTAGACATTAGGGGTGGTAATTTGGGGACGCCGCCGCGGGGGTACCGATTTTGATTAAGTTGGCAAACATAAGGTACCAAAAAGTCGGTGTGACAAGTTAATGTACCAAAACGAAACATATGCCAAATTAAGGTACCAAACATGATTTTTTTTCCCCGTATATCCTATAGAGCAGGTAAAGTGGAAATGGGTACCCGCGTTTAGGCTCTGAAGTGGGAATGAAAATGGGTGGTGATGATGCTGTGACGACCGCGCCCATGAGCCATGCTTCGATCCGAGTTGGTTCAGTGGTGGTGTAACATCCCTAAATCTTTCTAGTGTATATATATATATGTATATATATATATATATAAGAATATAAGTGTCATATAGATAGCTCTTAAAGAAAAACAAATATATTATTTGGTTAATTGCCTTTTAGCCCTTCATCTTTTAAAAATCATTATTTGGCCCTAAATATTTTAAAATATTAATTTAATCATTTTAATTTAAATTTAGATAAAATAGAAAAATAACTATTGAAATAGATTTTTCTTCACTAGGACCCCAAGAAGTAATGGTGGAGACATGAATGACCATAATAGGCCCAAACATTAAAAGAATGGAGGAAAAAGCCTTCATAATAATAATTTCATATAATTTATAATAAGATATATTTGAAAAAAAACATTGTTACATCAAACTGGGCTGAAAATTCTTGAAAAAGCACAGTAAATTACTTGAATATAATAATCTAAATAGTACTTAAATAGTTGATGGTTTATTATCTCAATCATGTAAGTTTGCCTATAAATACAAGCCATTTCTTTGTAAAAATTCCACAACAAAATCCTTATGAGTTTGCATATGATTCCTTCACGGTCCTAATTTTCGTTCTCTACTCATATAAAATTTTCAAGAAGTTCCTAAACTCAAAAATTGTGAGAAAAAGCTCAAATTCTAATTCTATCCAAGATTTCCAGTTTTACGCCTGAACTTGAAAGATATAAAAACAATATCAAGGCTTAATATTTTGTTAAACTGCTCTATACACATCTTCCTAAGTGTGTTTAGAACAAAATCCCTAAAAATATTTGGAATTGCAATTGATTAGAAGGGTCGATTAAAGGTAATTTTGAGCTTGCTGTAATTTTCAGCTCTAAATAGCATATCTCTTTTGATTCTTCAAATTAATCTATGCATAGTGATACTAATCTTAAAATTGATCATATGTAGTAGTTAATAAAGTCATGAGGATATGTTAAAACCCATTTATTATAAGTTTTAGTTAAGTATATGTAGTAATTATGTTTTTTCTTTTAATTACATGTTGTAGGAAATATATTCATACTTAATTTCTCTTTAATTCCAAATCAAGGTGTGAAATTGTGTTATGATCTAATTTATAACCTGATTATATAACCTTGTTTCTAAGTTAATAATTAAGCTTCATCTTAAATTAGTTCTACGAAATTATATCTTTGTGATTCCTTATATATGTAACAATATGTATTGTTAATAGGTAGTAAGCCTAGGAAATTCTATAAATTATTAGATATGAATCTCGTGTTAAAATCAAAGCTATTTGTGTTATAACTAATAGGTAACCGTAAAATAAAATAATTTTGCCTAAATAATTCATATATGGATTTTAATAAGAAACTACTAATCTTCCGGTGAAATAACGAGAACCGAGTTAAAATATGATTTTTGTCCTATTTTTATTTCTTGACTCAGTTGTAATCAAAGATAAGAAGGACATACGAGAAAAAATAACAAACTATAAAAGTTAATTATTTGGTTTAAACTTAGTAACACATTTAAATTTATTTAGGAGACGACGCAGCATTTCTTGAACACGAAGTTACTGTCGCAGATGAGATTATAATACTTTTAAGCCATATCAAACTACTGTGGACGTATGAGATTTTAAATAAATCAAAAGTGTGTGACGATAAAAATAAATCCTCAATAATTGTGTGTTTTATTACGTATTTGGCGGTTTGAGTTTCGTGTGGATTGTAATAATAAACTCTATAAATCTTGAAAGTTTCCACTGTAATAAATAAGTTTGTATTTGGCTTTATTATGGTTCCATTTAGTGAGTCTCTCTAAGGTAAGGTTAATATTCGAATTAGAAATATGCAAATCCTATTCAGGGACCTAGACAAGACTTTAGAGTTTGGGACCTCACAATAGTGGTATTAGAACTGGTACATGTTTTTGAAAAAAAAAAATTTAATGTGCTCTAAACAAAAATTAATTATAATAAAAAATTTAATGTGTTAAAAGTATCGATATATCATTGTGAATTAAATCTTAGATATTTTGGTGAAAATGGACGCACATAATAACTTGTACGTAGATGGTCTACTATTGACTAATGGTCATCCTGAACCGTTATATGTTTGTAGAGATGACCCAGCGCGCACACATCATTTTACTGGTGCATGGCTCATTGGACACTATCGTGACCGGGTAGTTAAATATCCAGAGGATGATCGAGATAGTATCTTACCGGAAAGGGACGAGGCAAGATTTTCGGCATCTGAACTAAATAATCACCTGATTGAGATGTCCGTTGAAAACCAAGCACTACATAGGGAGAATCACATTCTACACAGGGAATTATTGATTTATAGAGAATACCTCAACTCGTATATCACACACCTAGAAGTTGAAAACAATAGAATGATAATCCATCAACAAATGATGCACGAATATGGTATGAGTCATTTAGACCAACTTGGACAAAACCTAGCTGGCATATTTTGTGCTTTGAGTCCATTACCACTAGACTCAAATATTAAGGATTGGTTGATCCAATAAATTAATATTATTGATGATATAATCTCACATGGATATGGGGTGATTATGGAAAGAGTAGAGTCATTCTCCATGAATGTTTTTCCTGCTAATTCTGTAAATGGGGGTACCTATGGAGGCTATGGATGGTAGCGGTATACTGCACGTTGATGGCTCGACATGGATACCCGTAAATCCTGAAGAAGAACCAGAAGAGGAACCCGAGGAAGAGCCAGAAGAGGAACCGGAAGAGGAACCCGAGGAAGATCCCAGCACCTGGCTCTTAGAGAAACCTGACGAAAATATGAACGCGCGAATGGCTCCACGGTCCATAGATACATGAGAAGTGTGCTAGTACACGTAGTACTTATAAGTTGTGTACAATATTATATCTGTCTTACTGTATGATGCCTAATAACTTAAACTCCCCTTGTAATATGTGACTTATGTGCAAGTGTGAAAATATGTAAAATTAAGTGTGGTAATATTGTGAAATAATTATCTTATTATTTATGCAAGAATATTTTGTGATCAGAACTATAAAAAATAAACGAATCTCATGTATAAATCTAATGTAGAATGACTAGCCCTAGTGGAAGGAACAACATGGGAGGAATAAGACACTTGACATCACAAAATAGCAACGACGAGTCCTCTGACCCCGATAACACCACCAATGGTCAAACAACTGAAACGCAAATGCATCCACATCATGGACAAACTGTTCCACCAATGTATGCAATGATGCAAAACCAATTCATGCAAATTGCTCAAGCAAATGCAGATAGGACAAATTCGAACTCAGAAGATCAACAGTTTGAAAGGTTCTTTCGCCTTCAACCACCTAAGTTTTTAGGGGAGCCTGATGACCGCATAGCAGAATCTTAGATCGATGAGATGGAAAAGATCTTTGGTGTTACCAATTATACTGAAGAGAAGAAAGTCAATTTTGCCACCTTTCGCCTCGAGGATGCTGCACGTTACTGGTGGCACATATTAGATCAACGATGGAAGAATGATGGAACTCCACCCTTGGAATAACTTTGTCAAAGAGTTCTACAACAAGTATATTCCTCAAGTGTTGCGAACTAGTCGAGAGAAGGAATTCTTGGATTTAATCCAAGGATCGATGACTGCTTCTTAATATGAGGCTAAATTTACTCGGTTAATTCAATACGCACCACACTATCTGGGAGACGAAGAGCGAAGGGTAAGAAAGTTTATTCAAGGGCTAAAATTAGAAATCCGATGGGCAGTGATTTCAGTCGATTTAACTACCTATGATGCGGCGGTAGAAAAAGCACTTCGTGTGAAAGCCGAGATAAAAGAATTTGTGAGGATTGAAGAGAGGGTAAAAAGAAATCGATCAAATGATGGAAAACCTAAAGTTGAAGGAAAATTTAGCCATGGTAATAAGCATCCTCGCAACAACCAAACCAAACCAATCAACTCAGCGCAACAGGCTCCATTATCTGAGGCAAATGCATCTCCAAAAGGGCCTTGTGTGTTCTGTGGAAATCCGAACCATAACGAGGCAGCATGGTGGAAGAAGCATGGAAGATGCATTGCATGTGGTAGTGATCAACACTTTATTAAGGATCTCCCTAAAAGAATGAATTCGACCCAATTGCTCCATCGCAATATGGGAAGCCAAAATTCAAGCCCGTGCATACCCTCTAGAAGCAACTGAATAGGAGGTTGACCCAAATGCAGTAGTTAAATGTAACATTCTAATACTCGACTAAGTCGGGAAAGTTTTATATGATCCTGGAGCTACCCATTCTTTTATTGCATTATCTTTTACTAAACGCTTATCCTTCAAAGTGAGCGTTTACCATACCTAATTGAGATAAGCACACCCGTGGGTGCTAGTTTGGTAACCGATATCATGTATAAAGAATGTTCGATCCTGATAAATGGGATTGCGTATCCCGATAATCTAATACAATTTCCAATGTCCAAGTATGACGTAATCTTAAGAATGGATTGGTTGTACAAATACCGAGCTGAGGTAAATTGTTATACTAAAGAGATAAAGCTGGGTAAAACTGTTTCCTTGGATCATTCTCCAGAGCCCACTTCAATTTCTAGTATCTCGTTTGTTGAAGCTAAAAGATTCATGAGAGGTGGGGCTTTTGGATTTGTAGCTTATCTAGTAAATAATCCCAGAGATACATATAAGCTAGAGAATGTACCGGTGGTTAAAGAATATCTAGAGGTATTCCCTGGATAATTAGAATCCCTCCCTCCTGATCGAGAGATAGAGTTCGTTATTGAGTTACTTCAGAATACCACACATATTTCAAAAACTCCATACTGTATGGCTCCGGCAGAATTAAAGGAGTTAAAAATTCAGTTGGAAGATCTTCTAAAACAAGGATTTATACGGCCGAGTACATCACCCTAGGGTGCACCAGTCTTGTTTGTTAAAAAGAAAGATGGGACACTAAAACCGTGTATTGACTATCCTAGTCTTAATAGTGTTACCATAAAAATATGTATCCTCTACCTCATATCGACGAGTTATTCGATCTATTACAATGATCACAAGTTTATTTCAAATTGGATTTGAGACAAGGTTACTACCAATTAAAGATTTGGGAGGAGGATATCCCCAAGACTTCGTTCAATTCTAGATATGGTCACTTTGAGTTTGTTGTAATGCCGTTTGGGCTTACGAATGCTCCTGCAGCCTTCATGGATATGATGCATATGATTTTCAGACCATATTAGGATAAATTTGTGGTTATCTTTATCGATGATATTTTGGTATTCTCGAAGACCAAGGATGACCATGCACACCATTTAAGAATTGTGCTGCAAGTTCTGAAAGACAACAAGCTTTATGCCAAATTTAGTAAATGTGAGTTTTGGTTAGAACGAGTAGCCTTCTTGGGGCATGTGATCTCTAAAAGAGGAGTAGAAGTTGATCCTTCTAAGATTGAATCGATATTAAACGGGAAACAACCCAAAAATGTTATAGAAATTCGTAGCTTTTTAGGTTTGGCTGGATACTATCGAAGATTTGTTAAGGATTTTTCAAAGATAGGTGCACCACTCACCCGATTAACTCAAAAGAACCAACCTTTTTATTGGGATGAAAAGTGTGAGGCAAGCTTTCAAGAGTTGGAAGTGAGATTGACTTCAGCATCAGTTTTAGCCCTCCCTGAAGGCTCCAAAGGGTTTGTAATTTACACATACGCATGTAAAGAGGGTTTAGGGTGTGTACTAATGCAAAATGGAAAAGTCATTGCTTATGCGTCGAGAAAGCTGAAGCCAAGTGAGCAAAACTACCCGACGCATGATTTGGAACTATGAGCAATTGTGCTTGCGTTAGAAAAGTGGAGACACTATTTGTATGGGACAACTTTTGAGGTATATACAGACCATAAAAGTTTGAAATACATATTTACCCAAAAGGATTTGAATATGAGACAACTGTGGTGGATGGAATTCCTAGAAGATTATGATTGTTCCATCTTGTATCACCCTGAGAAGGCCAACGTGGTAGCAGACGCTTTGAGTAGGAAAGCAAAACTAGACCACTTGATGGTAATGAAAGAAGGCATTATGATCCAATAACAAGCACACATAGCAGGGTTGATAATTCAACCAGAGTTCCAAATGGAGATTTTAAAAGCCCAACAGGGAGACGAGGAAATTGAAAACAGAAGTCCCTGATGGAATCTAAAAAAGACTCTGAATTCCACATTGGTCCTATGGGGTTGTTGATGTACCAAAGTCGCATATGTGTACCCTATAAAATACGGACTAAATTACTAGAAGAGGCTCATAAGTCCAAGTATACGTTACATCCTGGAGGTACCAAGATGTATAAAGATCTTAAAAGACATTTCTGGTGGAATAGATTAAAGAAAGAAGGTGCAGACTTTGTAAAAAAAGTGCATGACTTGCCAATTAATCAAGGCTGAACATCAACACCCAGCTGGGAAACTACAACCCCTTTCTATACCCGATTGGAAGTGGAAACACATCACCATGGACTTTGTAACTGGTCTTCCTACTCTCAGAGGAGGTTATGATAGCATTTGGGTTATTGTGGATAGACTCACCAAGTCAGCCCATTTCCTGCCAGTTGGAACCCATTATAAAGTGGAGGTATTGGCTGATCTCTATAAAAGAGAGATAATTAGATTGCATGGGATCTCAATAAGTATTGTGCCTGACAGGGATCCCAAGTTCACATTACGACTATGGAAACAATTACAAGAGAGTCTACGCTACGAAGGACCATTTAAGATCTCAAAAAGGATTGGAAACTTAGCGTATCGATTGATACTTCCTCAAAATATAACACGAATTCATGACGTATTTCACGTATCTCAGTTGTAGAAGTATTATCCTGATGAATCTCATATCATTACTCCCGATGCTATTCAAATCGAGAGTGATTTGTCCTACGAGGAGAAACCCATCCAAATTCTTGATAAAAAATTTAAAGAACTCAGGAATCAAAAAATTCCAATTGTGAAGGTTCTATGGAGAAACCATCAAGTTGAAGAAGCTACTTGGGAGCCTGAGCAAGATATGCGGAAACATTACCCATACCTCTTCGAAAATTCAGGTTAGAAATCAGGGGACCAGATTCCTTTTAGGACGGGAGATTGTAACATCCCTAAATTTTTCTAGTACACACACACACACACACACACACACACACATATATATATATATATATATATATATATATATATATAAGAATATAAGCATCGTATAGATACTTCTTATAGAAAAAAAAATATTATTTAGTTAATCGCTTTTTTCCCCTTCATCTTTTAAAAATTATTATTTAGCCCCAAATATTTTAAAATATTAATTTAATCCTTTTAATTTAAATTTAGATAAAATAAAAAAATTAACTATTGAAATCAAATTTTTCTTCAC
This sequence comes from Linaria vulgaris, assembly GCA_948329865.1. Classification (NCBI taxonomy): domain Eukaryota; kingdom Viridiplantae; phylum Streptophyta; class Magnoliopsida; order Lamiales; family Plantaginaceae; genus Linaria; species Linaria vulgaris. The sequence goes on from OX415254.1 coordinate 80,304,914, forward strand.
TAGGACCCCAAGAAGTAATGGTGAAGACATGAAGGACCATAATAGGCCCAAACATTAAAAGAATGGAGGAAAAAGTCTTCATAATAATAATTTTATATAATTTATAATAAGATATATTTGAAAAAAAAATTGTTACATCAGACTTGGCTGAAATTCTTGAAAAAGCACAGTAAATTACTTGAATATAATAATCTAAATAGTATTTAAATAGTTGATGGGTTAATTATCTTAATCATGTAAGTTTGCCTATAAATACAAGCAATTTCTTTGTAAAAATTCCACACCAAAATCCCCTATGTTCTCCTAATTTTCGTCCTCTACTCATATAATTGTTTTTCAGAAGTTCCTAAACTAAAAAATTGTGAGAAAAAGCTCAAATTCTAATTCTTTCCAAAATATCCAGTTTTACGCCTGAGCTTGAAAGATATAAAAACAATATCAAGGCATAATATTTTGTTAAACTGCTCTATACACATCTTCTTAAGTGTGTTTATAACAAAAGCCCTAAAAATATTTGGAATTGTAATTGATTAGAAGGGTCGATTAAATGTAATTTTAAGCTTGTTGCAATTTTCAGCTCTAAATAGCATATCTCTTTTGATTCTTCAAATTAATCTATGCATAATGATACTAGTCTTAAAATTGATCATATGCAGTAGTTAATAAAGTCATGAGGATATGTTAAAACCCATTTATTATAAGTTTTAGTTAAGTATAGATAGTAATTATGATTTTTCTTTTAATTACATGTTGTAGGAAATATATTCATACTTAATTTCTCCTTAATTCCAAATCAAGGTGTGAAATTGTGTTATGATCTAATTTATAACCTGATTATATAACCTTGTTTCTTAATTAATAATTAAGCTTCATCTTAAATTAGTTCTACGAAATTATATCTTTGTGATTCCTTATATATGTAACAATATGTATTGTTAATAGGTAGTAAGCCTAGGAAATTCTATAAATTATTAGATATGAGTCTCATGTTAAAATCAAAGTTATTTGTGTTATAACTAATAGGTAGCCGTAAAATAAAATAAGTTTGCCTAAATAATTCATATATGGATTTTAATAATAAACTAATAATTTTTCGGTGAAATAACGAGAACCGAGTTAAAATGTGATTTTTGTCTTATTTCTATTTCTTGACTCGGTTGTAATCAAAGATAAGAAGGACATACGAGAAAAAATAACAAACTATAAAAGTTAATTATTTGGTTTAAACTTATTAACATATTTAAATTTATTTAGGAGACGGTGCAGCATTTCCCGAACACGAAGTTACTGTCGCATGTGAGATTATAATACTTTTAAGCCATGTTTGGCACCCGGCCTCAGGAACTTGGACTGGGTACTTGTGATTCTTGGTTCTAAATGGAAAACAACTTATTCTTTCAACAAAATCGTTTTCTTTTATGATCTCATTTCGTAACATAATCCTTTCGCTTACTGTTAAAATATTTTTGGACCATGAATTCTTAATCCTTTTTCATAATTACGATAATTTCTCCAATATAATAATCCACATGTTGGTTCTTGAACTGTGCAACGAGCAACGAACTATGTTCGGGACATGTAGCTCAAAAGCAACGGACATTGTCCGGGTTACTCGCTTATTGTTCATCTGTTATACCCATTGGGACGCCTTTGAGAAGTTGGCCCCATGGACTAAGATGGTTTACTGCTGGGCAGCAAGGGTTGTCGTTTTAAGTAAGGGCAGCAATGGGTTGTCGATACCCATTTATCTAGGTGCCGCTTGCAGTCAGGAGTTGGCTGTAACTGCGTGCTAGATTGACATGTACTTGAGCATGCCTTTAGATCTATTTGCAAGGACGCTCCTCGTTCGGAGGTAAAAGGTAGTATATTGGATGAAATAAGGTTGAATCTGTTATATGAAATGCACGAGTTCATTATCTTATTGTTCGTTTGCTATTCTTTACCTCTCAGTTCTAATGTTTTCTTTTCATACCATATCAAATTACTGTGGATGTATGGGATTTTAAATAAATCAAAAGTGTGTGACGGTAAAAATAAATCCCTAATAATTGTGTATTTTATTACGTATATGGTGGTTTGAGTTTCGTGTGAATTGTAATAATAAACTCTATAAATGTTGAACGCTTCCACTGTTATAAATAAGTTTGTATTTGGCTTTATTATGGTTCCATTTTAGTGAGCCTCTCTGAGGTAACGTTAAGGTTCGAATTGGAAATATGCAAATCCTATTCGGGGACCTAAACGAGACTTTAGAGTTTGGGACCTCACAGGTGGCCAGCCACTTTACCCAATGCAGACTAAAATACAACTCATAGGAAGGGACCTCACTTGTGCAGGATCAAAACCATACACGTTTCATAAAATACATTTTGATATATACAGCGGAAGTCTTGGTATTACAAACAATTTGACTATTTTAATGGTTATGCACTAGTGACAAAACACTAATATTCCAAAATGCACGCTTAAACAATTATTCACTTGATCCATGCTGGCATGTTGATTTTATCCTGAGGAATGAAGAGAAGAAATGAGGAATACGTCTTTAATGACTTAGTGAGATTCATATAAAAGAACTGGCAACACAAGAATTAAATGTGATTTAATAGATACATTTTGAGGAGTGATCTTACCGGTAAGGACAATTCAACTAGATAATTTGATGTAGCAATGGTACTGGAATTTTCATAGAAGAGTTAATGACCTTGTGCTTAACAGTAAACAATTCCAACCTTATGGCTTCTAATATTCTACCTTATACCTCCCAATGAGGAGCGACCTCGCAAACGAATCAAGAGACATGCTCGAGTACATATCGATCCAGTACGTGGGTTACAGCCAACTCCTGACTGCAAGCGGCACCTAGATAGATGGGTATTAAGCGAAATTACTTAAACCGACAGTCCTTATTGTCCGGAAGTAACTCAACTCAATCCTTGGGCCCAACTTTCCAAAGGCGTCCCAATGGGTATAACAGATAAACAAATCATCTAGTAAACCGGATAACATCCGTTGCTGTTTGAGCTACATGTCCCGAACATAGTTCGTTGCTCTTTGCATAGTTCAAGAACCAGTAGATGAGATTGTAATATCAGAGAATTACCATGATTATAAATCGATATGATAAATTATAAATGATTGGATATGATTTAACGATGAGTAAGAAAATCATGTTATGAGCTGAGATGCAAAACAAGAATTTGATGAAATGTAGGTCGTTCGAGGTTTGGTAACGGAGTATGGTTTTTCTGTCCAAGTTCCTCATGACCGGATGCCAAACGGGGCTAGAACAAATCATAAATGGAACCTCACCTTAACTCGTACGGGGAACCTTGATTGTGTCAATTAGTTCGTCAAACCTTTAACAAATTTAAATAATATTAATCAACCGAATTTATAACTCACCACAACAAATATTAGTACTTTTTAAGAATGCTAGTTACAATGTAAATCTTAGTAAATAATACATAAGCTTAATTGGTGTCGTTACACAAAACATGAAAATCTTAGATGATGAATTTAAAGAAAAATATATGCTTTAATTGAATATTGAATATCTATTGTTTTAACCACCTTATTTATACCTCAAAATTATATTAAACAACCATATTTTCAAACTTATGACTATGAGTATTCATGTTAAAGTCTTCCGACGACAAGTCACGGCAAGAAACTCGTCTTTTATGTTAAAGTCATGCATAATCAATCCTTAAGACATATTACTTAACTAACTCTAAGAAAACTCGTCTTTTAAGCTTTTTATCAATTCAAAACTTTTTATAACCACACATCAAATAAGTATCATATGAAGTAACACCTTAAAAGGTATAACTTAGTCAATTATTACTTTATTTTACATAGTTAGTTTAAAATACATTTATTTATGTTATAACTTAAATATAAGGATATAAACATAGGAAGTTTATCAAAGCATGTGATAAGAAATGTTTATTATGATGAATAATCTTATTTAATGGTTAGGTCATGAAGTGGCAAGAATAATCTTGTAAAACTTATGAAAGTAGTATGTTAAACATGATACATCTACTATTTAAATGCTTTAAATAAAATCACAAAAATGCCAATTCATGAATATAAATTATAATATTATACTTATAATGAATACTATATAATGTTAAATTCATGTGTGTGATAAATACTTGAATTATGATGGTGATTTAACTTATAAACTAATAAAATAAAGGTTGTGCCAAATAAACTAAAAAATCACCGCATATTCAGTTTTACCTTTGATCTGACATCCAAATGAACTTGGTTTTCAAATCCTTTTATGGTTTCTGATTTATAATGTCATGATGAATGCGTGTACCCAAGATTTTGTGAAAAAAACAAAGGCTTGCTATGCTAAATATGTCTTGCAACATAAGAGTTGTTATTGGATTTCTTGGCAGCAGTTTACGGTTTATGGATTACGGCCTCCTAGATCATATTATTTGGGGAAAATTTCTTCATACAAAAGATAGAAGACACCAAGGAGGGTAATAATCCGAAAATAGGAAGTAAAATAATGTTTCTACTATTTGATATGATTTTTCTAAGGTGTAGGGGCAGAATCGGCATTCCTTGTGCAGTAAAAGTTTTGGCGTCTTTTTGGGTAGAAAATAACAAGATAAGAATATGGTAAAATTATTTTCCAAACGAAAACACAAAAAGGAACAACTCTTATTTCAGGAAATTTTTGCAGAACCGGATTATTTTGGGCTGTGTAAAATGTTGAACAATAATGAGTATTCATAGGTGAAATAAGTAGTTTAATCATAACTATTTATGTCCCACCTTGATTATTTTATAATAAATCATAAAAATCTGATTTCAATCATTCTCTTAAAGACGTCATCGCTTACATCATCAATTAGGTTAATTGCAAATTAAGTCCCTCAATTATTTATAATTAGAATTCAAATAGGTATAATTAGATTTCTTTATTATATACATATTTTCTAATGTAATTTTTTCTAGGTAATTCAATCATCTTGGTTAATATTTGAAATTGAAATATATGTCTTAGGATTAGAGACTTATAAAATAAGAGCAAATTACTTTTTCTGCCCTTTAATTTCGACTATGTTTGCTTTTTGCCCTTTAACTTTTCAGGCTCCACTTTTGCCCTATAATTCTTATATTTTTTACCAAATATGCCCGTTAGCTCATGAAGAAAAACCTTCGCCGCCGCCGCCGCAATCTGGTAAACACCACCACCAGCCCACCTCGTACTGGTAAAAACCTCTGCCGCCGCAATCCATTCGATTTTGTACTGGATCGAGGACCACAATCAAATATGCCCGTTGGCCTATTTCTGAGGCCCGATTTCTGTTTAGCTGATGTGGATGCTGACGTGGACGCCACTGTACGGTTTCTGTTTTACCAAATATGCCTGTTGCGATTTTTTTACTGGACTTAAAGGTGAAATGTCCAAAATACCCCCGCCCAAAAAAAAACCTTGCAAATACGTCCAAATTCCTCGCTGATTCTTCTCCTCTTCCAAATGAATATCCCTAAAATTCTCCTCTACCAATTTCATTTCCAGGCGTTGTGAAGAGGCTTGCGGCGGTGAGAGGGGACCGTAATCTTGCGAAATTGGACGACGCCGGAATTTGGTGGTGATGGTGACGAGTTTTGCGGAGTTTTTTGGTGGTGGGTTTGGGAAGAGCGGCGGTTTAGGTTGTGATGAAGAAGAAGATGGTGGTGGTGGCGGTGGGGGTGGGTTAGGGAGGTGGTTGTGGTTGGAAGGTGGGTTTGATTGTGGTCCTCGATCCAGTACAAAATCGAATGGATTGCGGCGGCAGAGGTTTTTACCAGTACGAGGTGGGCTGGTGGTGGTGTTTACCAGATTGCGGCGGCGGCGGAGGTTTTTTTTCATAAGCTAACGGGCATATTTGGTAAAAAATATAAGAATTATAGGGCAAAAGTGGAGCCCGAAAAGTTAAAGGGCAAAAAGCAAACATAGTCGAAATTAAAGGGCAGAAAAAGTAATTTGCTCATAAAATAATAAAAGACAAACTTTTAACTTCAGGGATTAAAAGACAAATTTTTCTAAATATTTAGGTCAAAATGGAAATTTTCAAAATTTGTTCGGGGTCTTGATCGAGTTAAATTTGTTCGGAATGATGATCCCGAGCCTGAGAAGAGCAAGCGGTGCTTTTTATTGATATTCACGAGCGGAGGTAGATTACAAGAGGTGGAATTCAGTCGAGGACGAGAGAGTTATTACGAGAATATCTTTGAGATTGCAAGTGTACACTATTCTTCTTGCAGCTAAGTGCTAAGTGTTGTACTAAAAGCTAGTTGTGAAATCGAGGAGGATGATGATTAAAGCTAAAAAGGAGTAAGTGGGAGTGATGGAAAGTGTTGTCTTCAACTTATTTATGTTGTTGTGGAAGTGCTAATAAGCCCCTGTTTATAACACTTCAATGGGGATCTTTGCCCAATGGTCGTGAGTCTTCTGGTGGGAGTAATGGCCTCGATCAGGTCGGCCAATTAGGGGTGTCTTCTTCTGCATCAATGGGTGTTTCTGAAGGAGGTAGCCTATGGCGATGCTACTTTTGCTACAATGCGAGTCTTTGACTGAGGGAACCAATCGGGTGAACTTTTATGCCTCTAGTAGCTTTGGACCAATGGGTGTTGTCGCCCTTGGGCCAATGTCTTATCTTCTAGGGGGTAATCGAGTTTGGTTTTCTCCTCATTTATGGCAAGTGGTTGGGAGTTGGGGAATAAATTCGTACTGAGTCCCTCTTTGTAACCTCTCGTTGCTTCTCTCGATCTTTACGTTAGTTGACATCGCTGCTCTCCACGTTCCAACCAAGAGGTGAGAGTAGAATGTTAGTGAAATATTTTCTAAGTGTTGGCTCACTCGTAGTAAGCATTTATCAGAAGTTCGTTCTAATTGATAAAAATACATAATTACGCCCGATGAGGGTTACGTCTAGGGGAAGCCCGTAGGATATTACGATAGGAAGACTTTACGGGAATGAAGTGGTGTTTATTTTGGTGCAACTCCGAGGTTGTGATTCCACAGAGGGGAGGGGGCAACGAGGGATATCTACCGAGAGGGGATAAGTCTCGGTTTGTTGATTCTCTATGCCCCCGTATGGGTGGTGTCATAGAGTGTTATCGTGAGAAGGAGCTGGACGAAGCCACATATTAGGAGAGGATGGGGGGGAGCTCGAGGGGCGTGACTCATTACCTTCCTTTTGGTGTGATTGATGGTCTAGGTTCCGAGCGTCTTATACGCTGACTGAGGATATCTCTCGTTACTCCAGAACCGTCCTCTCATGGGAGAAATAAAAACATTTTATGATATGCATCATCAAGTAGTATCTATCATTTTCCGCTCTCGTATGGATAGCCGCATGTCTCTTTTTATTTCAATTTATACACATATATACACACTAATACATATCAATGATATATGAATTTCAAAAAATATAATATATTTTATTAAAATTATATATTTTACAATTAAGATTTAAGTAACTTCAATTAACTAAAGTATTGTTAATTTGTTTGTATTGTATTTTTAAAAAAATGGTTCAATTATGTACAATTCAATTTTTATTGTCATTAACAAATGATGAAGTTGGATTTGAATGATTATTGAATCTAAATTATTAGAGGTATTTTAAATTTTAATCATAGAGCCTATAAATATTTGATTTCGAAGAGTTTATTGACTTAATTTAGGTTATATATAAAAACCCGTATTGGAAGAAAAAAAAGAAACGGAGATTTGAATACTGAAAATCTACAAGTAAAGATGTTAAATAACTAAGGCTTATATAAAGAGCAAAAACTGCATTTCCCATAAAATTAAAGACAAATTGAATTTATGTGTAGTATGCTAATTTAAGAATAACACAAGACGTTTTTTTATATATATAATTCACCCTTGTATTAACTTAAAAATAAAGAAACTAATTGTAATGTCCTTTTTGTTTCCTTATCGACAGTCATTTGGATTTGTTGCCTCACAATGTTAACTTGTCCATCACCACAATAATTATAGGGGTATTTGCATTAAACCCTCAACGTTTGGAGTCATTTGCAGTTAACACCCATAAGTATGCGGTCAACCCCCCATTGTTTGGTGAAATACAAAACTTGCCCAAAGCCAAAATTTGCACTTTTGATCAGGGGCATTTTCGTGCAAATTTTGACCCACCTTTTGATATGTCCCATAACCTATTGAGTTTGGTGCAAATTCCCCGGCCTAATTTTATAAAAAAATTAACATTTTTTTTAAAATCTTTAGACAAAGTTAAAGATTTATTAAATTTTGACCCACCTTTTTAGTTTCTTATTTTTTTTAGACCAATATAAAAAAATTTATAACATTAGGCGGGGGCAATTTGCACCAAACTCAATAGGTTACGAGGCATATAAAAAGGTGGATTAAAATTTGGACGAAAATACCCCTGATCAAAAGTGCAAATTTTGGCTTGGGGCAAGTTGTGTATTTCACCAAACGATGGGGGTTGACCGCTCCAGAACATACTTAAAGGTGTTGACTGCAAATGATATCCCTAACGTTGGGGGGTTTAATGCGAATACCCCTTAATTATATTTGCTGGTATAGTGAGTTGACGATTAAATGCAAAGACTCTTGCGTCTTGCCTGGTTTTTCTCTAAAGACTTCCCCCCGTTCAATCGTATTGAGGTGCCGTGAGTTGACTGGTGGCCGAACTGTATAAAGATAAAATATTGGCCTATATAAGACGTTGTTAACGCTTAACATGCAGAGTGAAGAGGGGGCCTGACCAGTCGTTCCAATTATTAATTAATTAATTAATGGGCTTCTCTCAGAATTATTGGTTTGTACTGGTATGTGTGTTATTCCTTTTGAAGATGATGAGTGTGGGAGCTGATGGCAATCCTGTACTTGCTGCTGACTATGGTCCTGTACTTGCTGTTAATGGTCCAAATGGCGCACCAGCGCCAGGCTTCGCTGTTGGAGAAGGCGGTAGCCACGGAAGGTCGTGATGGCCGGTTGTCGTGTTTCTTACATATTTTCTCCCATATAAGATTATAAGTTGTGATAGGAAGTTGTAAGGTGCTAGTGGTGGTAGGTACCACCAGCATCTAACTCACATAAGTTTTCTATTCCGAATCAGGTTTACAGTCTGCTGTTTCAATTATACATCACAATACAGTAATAAAGCCCTAAATTCAAATTTAGTTATTATGTGATTGTAGTATCTTTTTTTTTTTTTTTGGTGAAAGATTGTAGTATCTTTTGATTCTATATATATTCAATTTTTATTGTGCTGAATTTGGGGGATACGCCTTGTCGACTTTATCAAAAATAAATAAATGTATTTGGGAGTTACTTAGAAATAGATGTAATATGTTCTGGGGATTTCTCTAATAATGTTATGAAAAGCAACTGACAGATTAAAAAACCAAAGCAAAGCAACTGGAATATATTTTATATTTTTTGGTATATTAATTAACACTTGAGGCTTTTCTTTTGTTTTTTAATATATTGTTAACTCCTCTTTTTTTTATTTCTGGATACATGAAGCTAGCATGTGACAAAAAGAATATATCAATAAAGCAGAGAGAACAGATGAAATAAAGGTTTTATTATAAATAATATAGGATACTATAGGAAAAAAATGAATGTTGGTACATTGATTTGTCCACTAAACAGACTTGGTACCTTAAGTTGTCCAGCCTTACAAATGGTACCCTAAGTTTTTATTTCTCTTCAAAAGTGGTACCCCCGTGGCGGGAGCTACAAAATGTTTGCCCCAAATGTACACGTTGACCTACATTGACCTTAGAATAAGCGATTGCGAGCTGAAATGAGCGGAAGAGTTGTGACAATGAGAGGGATAGAGTAGTTTTATTCATCTTTTTATTTAATTTATTTTTGTTTATTAATATAGTTAGCAAGTCAATTTGGCAAAAAATGGTTAAAGTCCGTAATTCTAAGGTCAACGGAGGTCCACATCTGTATTTGGCGCAAACAATTGTGCAGCTCCGCCATTTGGGTACCACTTTTGAGAAGAAATGAAAATTTAGGGTACCATTTGCGAGGCTGAACAAATTAAGGTACCAATTATGCTATGAGGCCAAGTTAAGGTACCAACGTTGATTTTTTTTCCGATACTATACATGCACGGCCAAGATGGAGTACCCAACCAAAGCTGACTGGGAATTACATAGCAAAGCAAGGGGTTCTAACATACGCCTCATGTAAAGGAAGCGAGCCAAAGAAATATGGCTTAACTCTATATAATGGGTTTTTGGCACAACACCCCCATGTAATATAGGAAATAGCCGCATTACCCCCCTGTAAAAAAACAATAGGCATATTACCCCCTTGTGATATACGCAATAGGTGCATTATCCCCTCTAAACAATAAATAGGCAATTTACCCCTATTTAATATATGAAATAGGTACATTACCCCCTATAGTTTTTAAGACGTTACACACCATCCCCTTAATACATGTGTATAATAAGGAGGTATTGTGCACCGTATAGAAATACACAAGGGGGTAATGCGCCCACTAAAAGTAACACATGGGGTAATCTCTCTATGTTATTATTACAAGGGGGTAATGTGCCTATTTCTCATATTACATGAGGGTGTTACGCCAAAAACTCCTATACAATTATAAGATACATCGAATGAGTAACATAACAATGCTTAAAAGGCCATCAAACGTCTTCATTCGATCATACACTACAAGACTGGGCGGTCTTTCGGGACCACCCAGTAGCGACTGCAATGCAATCGCTAGCCTTCAGCAGTCATTGCGGTCGTTGGTAATATTCAGCGATTGCAATGCGGTCGCTAGGCCCATTGGCGGACATTTTGGCCCAATTTGTCAACAGGGACCGCCAGGCGGTCCCTTTCATGTATTTTTTGTTTTCCTTCAATTTTTGTTCATCTATTTTTTGCTTTTCATCTACTATTAGTCATTTTTCTTCATATTTTTACATTTATTAATACTTTCATTTCATCATATTAATTTTTTCTTCATTATTTTATTGTTTTGATCTTCTTATAATAATATTTGTACAAAAAAAAAATATTCCGGAAAATTTCTGAAATATTATTGTTTTTTTTTCGCGCAGACTATTAGAGACCGTTCGGCGGTTCCTACTAATATTCATAGATACTATATGAATATAAGTAGGAACCCTCGGCGGTCCCTATTGCTCCATCAGTAGGGACCGCAGAGCGGTCACTGATTTTTGGTCGCTACTGACCCTCAATAGCGACCAAAAATTGATCGCTGATGAGAAGCGACCACACTCAACAGCGACCGGTCAATAGCGACCGCAGTGCGGTTGCTATTGACCTACGACCATAAGGAGGTCAATAGGGACCGCCCGAGCGCCTAAACCCCGAGCGGTCCCTATTGACCTGTTTTTGTTGTAGAGATAAGAAACCCTGATGTACAGAGGGTCCATCACTGCTTCTTAAGTTATGAGAAGTTTTTTCAACCGGTTTTTGTACTTTCTTCTTAAGCGCATTGGTAGCAACTGCCACGTTAGCTTTAGCCGGTGACTTTGAAGATGGGGACGAATTCTTGTATATCACAAACAGAGGATATTCCTTTTCATCATCGCCAAAAGCATTGGAATATGCATTGTCATGATCTTTCTCAATTTCTCTGTTTTTGCGGTTTGGAGAGACTATGTAACGCCCCAAAAATTCGGAAGAAAATAAATTTATACTTTAGTCCTTGAATTTTTTTATTTTTGACTCTAAATGTTTAGGAAAATTTGCATTTGAGCCCCATGAACTTAAACATATATCTCAATTTCAAATATTAACCAAGTTGATTGAATTACCTAGAAAAATTACATAAGTAAATATGCATGTAACAAAATAATCTAATTATACCTATTTGAATTTTAATTATAAATAATTGAGGGACTTAATATGCAATTAACTTAATTGATGAGGTAAGCCATGACATCTTTAAGAAAATGATTGAGTTCAGATTTTTTGTAGTTTGTTATAAAAAAATCATGGTGGGACATGAAATTTAATGATTAAACTACTATTTTCGGCTATAAATACTCACCATTGTTCAACATTTTATACAGCCCAAAATAATCCGATTCTGAAAAAGTTTCCTGAAATAAAAGTTGTTCCGTTTTGTGTTTTCGTTCGAAAAACAAGTTTTCCAGATTTTTATCTTGCTATTTTCTATCCAAAAAGATGCCAAAACTTTTACTGTGCAGGAAATGCCGATTCTGCCCCTACACCTTAGAAAACATCATATCAAATAGTAGAAACATTTTTTTACTACCTATTTTCGGATATATACTCTCCTTGGTGTCTTCTATCTTTTGTGTGAAGACATCTTTCCCAAATAATATGATCTTGGAGGCCGTAATCTATAAACCGCAAACTACTGCCAAGAAATCCGATAGCAACTCTTATGTTGCAAGAATTATTTAGCATAGCAAACCTTTGTGTTTTCTCAAAATCTTGGATACACACATTCCTCACGATGCCAGAAACCATAAAACATAAAAAGATTAAAAACCAAGTTCATTTGGATGTCCGATCAAAGGTAAAACCAAAACTGCGGTGATTTTTCAGTTTATTTGGCACAACCTTTATTTTCTTAGTTTATAAGTTAAATCACCATCATAATTCATGTATTTATCACACACATGAACTTAACATGATTTAGTATTCGTTATAATCAGATTATTATAATTTATAATCATGAATTGACATTTTTGTGATTTTATTTATATCATTTAAATGGTAGATTTATCATATTTAACATACTACTTTCATAAGTCTTACAAGATTATTCTTGCCACTTCATGACTTAAACATCAAATAAGATTATTTATCATAATAAACATTCCTTATCACGTGTTTTGATAAATTTTCCATGTTATATATTTATATTTAATTTATAACATAATTATGTGCATTTTAAACTAACCATGTAAAATAAAGTAATAATTGACTAAGTTAGACCTTTTAAGGTGTTACTTCATATGATACTTATTTGATGTGTGGTTATTAAAAGTTTTGAATTGATTAAAGGCTAAAAAGACAAGTTTTCTTAGAGTTAGTTAAGTAATATATTTTATGGATTGATTATGCATCAAATTGGATAGTTAATCGAAATGACTGTAACGTGAATATCACATTCATAAGTTTGAACATATGGTTGTTTAAGATAATTTTGAGATATCAATAAGGTTGTTAATATAACTGATATTTGATATTTAACTTAAGCTTACGTTTGTCAATTCATCCTCTTAGATTTTCATGTTTAGAGTAATGACATAAATTAAGCTTATGTGTTATATACTAATATTTACATTGTAACTAGCATTCTTAACTAGAACGTTCTCAATTTCACCAACATGAGAATTGAAGAAAAGTACTAATATTGGTTGTGGTGAATTATAAATTCAGTTGATTAATATTATTTAAATTTGTTAAAGGTTTGACGAACTAATCAACGACATCAAGGTTCCTCGTACGAGTTAATGTGAGGTTCCATTTCTGATTTGTTCTAACCCTATTTGGCATCCGGCCCTGAGGAACTTGGATAGAAAGCCCACTACTCCGTTACCAAACCTCGAACAACATATATTCCATCATAATTCTATTTTGCATCTCATCTCCTAACATGATTTTCTTACTCATCGTTAAATCATATTAAATTATTTATTAATTATCATATCGATTCATAATCATGGTAATTTCTCCGATATTATAATCTCATCTGTTGGTTCATGAAATGTGCAAAGAGCAACGAACTATGTTCGGGACATGTAGCTCAAGGAACAACGGATATTATCTGGTTTACTAGCTTATTTGTTTATCTGTTATACCCATTGGGACGCCTTTGGGAACTTGGGCCTAGGGATTGAGTCGAGTTACTTCTGGGCAATAAAGACTGTCGGTTTAAGTAATTTCGCTTGATACCCATCTATCTAGGAGCCGCTTGCAGTCAGGAGTTGGCAGTAACCCGCGTGCTGGATCGACATGTACTCGAGCATGTCTCTTGATTGTTTGCGAGGTCGCTCCTCGTCGGGATGTATAAGGTAGAATATTATAAGTTATAAGGCTGGATTTGTTTATTATTAAGCACAAGTTCATTAACTATTCAGTGAAAATTCCAGTACCATTGCTACTTCAAATTGTCTAGTTGAACTGTTTCTACCGGTAAGATCACTCCTCGAAATGTATCAAGTAGGTCACAGTTAATTCTTGCATTACCAGTTACCAGTTTTTTTATATGAATCTCACTAAGTCATTAAAGACTTATTCCTCGTTTCTTCTGTCCATTCCTCAGGATAAAATCAACATGGCAGCATGGATCAAGTGAATAATTGTTCAAGCGTGCATTTTTGAAATATTCGTGTTTTGTCACTAGTGCATAACCATTAAAATAGTCACATTGTTTGTAATGCCAAGACTTCCTATGTATATATCAAAATATAATTTATATAACGTGTATGGTTTTGATCCTGGATAGTGAGACCCAACTCGGATTGGATCAAAGTTCGTGGGGCGCGGTCGTGACAGACTACTTGAGTTTTCTTCGAAAATTCGCAATCTGAAGGCATTCTAGCGTCATGAAATGTGAGTTGTTTAAAATAAGATCATTTGTGGAATCGAGGTCAATTTTTCTTTTGCTTTCTAAATCGGAACATTCAACCCTACTATCAACCACATCCTTAAACACATCATTCGTTGCGGCATTAAAAGCTCTTTCGGTTTCAACCAAAACACCATTTCCTTTGCCAATAACATTCAACACATTCTCCTCTTCAACCAAAGTTGCGTTGCATTTGTCAACCATATTTGTTTCATTAGGAACAGTTTCGTGCTCCACGTTTATAACCTCAATATGATCATTTAAAGGTAAGGGTTGTTCGACTAAAAACACCAAAGGGGTTGTCATCCCATTTTTTAACAATTTGTAACGTCGAACGTGGTGTTGCACTAGCTGGGATCGTCTGGTTCGTCTTTGCTACCCATTCTTGTCGACTATTATTTCCTTTTGGGTCCTCTTTTTCAATAGGCACTTTTTCAATCATTTTCTCAACAATTTTCTCTGATATTTTATCAACACCACATTCTTCTATAAGATGGTCCATCCGTTGACATTTTCAACAAAAATTTGGGAAGTCTTCATAGATAACTTTCTGCTTGACATAAGTTATCTTTTCTACAACTTACACAACCCATTACATCTCCTTCCGCTTCAGTTCAAACAAATATACTTCGACGCAAATCTAAGGATAATCAGGACGAGACAAAGTAATAGCACATTCGTCTAACCACAACGGTTTTCAAATATATTGTGCTAAAGACATAAGCGACCTTCGTTCACAATATCGTAAATTCAGATTAGCCAACCTATCCAAAATGGTGCAATAGGCGATTCCAACTTTGGTTTGAACGTAAGAGTCCATTTGAAAACCTTGACCGAAACTCCTTGAAAATCTAAAGACCTTTTCAGCCAAAGTCTCATATAATCCTCTTCTTGCTCAAGTTTAAGCATGATGTAACACGAACTAATGGAGCCGATAGTATACTTTCCTTTAAGAGCAAAAATTTCAATCATTCGGTGCATAAACATATACTTCGGCTTAGCAATTGGAAAACGGATAATTAGGACAAGATTCAAGCAATTATCAAGTTCCTTAATCTCATTTTCTTCAAATATGATCATAGGCTTACTTTTGAGAAGATGAAACTTTTTCGGCTCAAGCAACGGATCATCGACAAGGGATCGGTTAATATCATAGTTACAGTTTGGATTAGCAACTTAAATGTGCACCTTAAATTAATGTCATTTTTCTCTTGTTTCTCGGTTTCCTTTTCTTAATTCTTTTTTGGAGAGTGATATATATATATATATATATATATATATATATATATGACATTGAAAACATTAGGATCAAACAAACAAATTCATGGAAAAATGTGATGCATTAATACTTCGAAAAGACTCTCGTGTCCGAATCTAACACGTGTTGGACACCAACATACGAGAAACGTAAGATACTTTTTGGACACACCACATGCATCATACCTTGTCACTATATCTATTTTCAACATACCATTGGACACACTGAAGGGATGTGTCAACACGTCTCGATAAATTTTAGTTTTTTGGATGAATATTTTT
Organism: Linaria vulgaris; assembly: GCA_948329865.1. NCBI lineage: Eukaryota > Viridiplantae > Streptophyta > Magnoliopsida > Lamiales > Plantaginaceae > Linaria > Linaria vulgaris. The sequence continues at coordinate 80,321,071 of OX415254.1, forward strand.
TTAATGAAAAATCATTCAAATCCATAGTTCAAAAATAAAGAGAGTGAGATATCGAATTATTAAAAATTAAATCACTAGATAAGTAAAACAAATTTAAAAATCAAATTCATCTTCAATTTACGTCAAAATATAAATTACCAATTTTAAAAAATAGGCCAGATGTGATGGAAAATAGTTTGAACATGATGACGGTTACTATAAGCTGAAAATAGTTTGATTTAATAATGTTATTAGACCAGATGTGATGGAAAATATCAAAATCTGAGGCTATGGTTTGTTGGCATTGTTAGGTTGTGAAGGATGAAAATACTGTCGATCTAGTCTAGAAAATTTTGCGGGTATTTTCGAGAAGTCGTGTAAAAATTATTTTAAGGGCTTGTCTATTATAAATAGCCACCTGATGTAATTGTAACCATAAGACAAAAGGACATATGATGAAATCATGGCTTGATAAACACATTAAAGGTAATCATAAATAAACTAGGTGAACAAATTTGCATTGACTATTAGAACGGTGGGAAAAATGGTCACTACAAAGCTGACTGCAGAGGACCAAAGAAGGAGAACAACTAAGCAAGCGTAGCCTTAGGGAAGATTAGTAATACACCAATTTTAAGCATATGCAATCCATTGGAGTCATGGGTTTTAGATTTTGGAGCATCATATCATGGTTGTCGAGAAAGTAATATAATGGAGAATTATATTCCTGGAATTTAGAAAAAGTTCCTTGCTAATAATGAACATAAGAAGATAGTGGGGAAGGGAGATGTTCGGATTAAATCCACGAATGGGGCGAGTGGATGTTGTGTGGTGCGAGGCATATTTCTTGCCTTAAGAGAAACTTTTATCTCTGTAGTGAAGTTGGATGATGATGGCTATCATCTATTTTTTAGTTCAAGTGCGTAGAAAATAACCAAATGAGTCATGGTGTTGGATCAGGGTATATGACAAACATCAACTAAGAAAGTATTAGAGTTGTTGATGCACATATTGTGGCATTGTCGGCTTGGCCACATGGATGAGAAGGAAATGAAACAACTGCGTTCGAAGGGTAAACTGCTTGGTTTGAAAATAGTTGACATGAGTCTTTGTGAGGACTGGGTAATTGGAAAACAGAAACAGATTAGTTTCAACAAAGGTGGAAAAATTCTTAACAAATTAAACATAAGTTAGAGCTGGTAAACACTGTTATGTGGGGACTAGCACATGTGACGTTTCTCAATGGAGCTTCGTATTACATGACTTTCATTGATGATGCTACAAGAAAGCTATGGATATACTTTATGAAACACAAATTTGAAGCCCTTGCGTTTTCAAGAAGTGAAGAGCTTGTGTTGAAACTAGAACATGTCTAAGAGTAAAGTGTATGAGATCTGACAATAACGAAGAGTGTGAGCTTGTAGTGTTCAATGAGTATTGTGCAGAGAATGACATTTGCATGGGAAGACAGATAGAAAAACCCACACAGCAAAACAGTGATGGAGAGGGTATGAACAAAACATTGAATGAGCGGGGAACATGCATGAGGTTGAAGTGTGGGACATCGAAGACGTTTTGGGCAGATTCAGCTAATACTGCGGCCTTCTTGATCAATCGAGGACTATCAATTCCTTTGAAAAACGGTGTTTCAAAGAAGCTTGTAGTGGAAGATTGAAGATTTAACTATGAAGCTTGATGAAAAGAGGTAAACCTTCATACCTTAGAGTATTTGGGTGTGTTTCTTATGTTCATATTGATATTACTGCAGGAATATGTTAGATGCAAAATTTGTGAGAGTGCCTTTATTGGATATGATGGTGATGATTACGGATAGATTTTAAGACAAAACAGAAGGGTATTTTGTTCTTGGGGCATCGTGTTTAATGAACAAGTTTTGTGCAAAGACAGGTGGTGTGACGACCGCGCCCCACGAGCCATGCTCCGATCCGAGTTGGTTCGGTGGTGATCAGTCACTTTACCCAACTCAGACTAATACGTAACTCATAGGAAGGGGTCTCACTTATTCAGGATCAAAACCATACACATTTTATAAAATATATTTTGATATATACAGCGGAAGTCTTGTATTACCAACAATGTGACTTTTTTTAATGGTTATGCACTAGTGACCAAACACGAAATATTCCAAAATGCACGCTTGAACAATTATTCACTTGATCCATGCTGCCATGTTGATTTTTATCCTGAGGAATAGACAGAAGAAACGAGGAATAAGTCTTTAATGACTTACTGAGATTCATATAAAATAACTGGTAATGCAATAATTAACTTTGACCTACTGGATACATTTCGAGGAATGATCTTAGCGGTAGAAACAGTTCAACTAGACAATTTGATGTAGCAATGGTACTGAAATTTTCATAGATTAGTTAATGAACTTGTGCTTAACAATAAACAAATCCAGCCTTATGACTTCTAATATTCTACCTTATACCTCCCGACGAGGAGCGACCTTGCAAACAATCAAGAGTAATGCTCGAGTACATGTCGATCCAGCATGCGGGTTACAGCCAACTCCTGACTGCAAGCGGCGCCTAGATAGATGTGTATCAAGAGAAATTACTTAAACCGATAGTCCTTACTGCCCGACAGTAACTCGACTCAATCCCTGGGCCCAACTTCCCAAAGGCGTCCCAATGGGTATAACAAATAAACAAATAAGCCAGTAAACCGGATAATATCCGTTGCTCCTTGAGCAACATGTCCCGAACATAGTTCGTTGTTCTTTGCACAGTTCAAGAACCAGAAGATGAGATTAAAATATCAGGGAATTACCATGATTATGAATCAATATGATAAATAATAAATGTTTGGATACGATTTAACGATGAGTAAGAAAATCATGTTACGAGATGAGATGCAAAAATAAAAATATGATGACATATATGTTGTTCGAGGTTTGGTAACGGAGTAGTGGCATTTCTGTCCAAGTTCCTCAGGGCCGGATGCCAAACGGGGCTAGAACAAATTAGAAATAGAACCTCACCTTGACTAGTACGGGGAACCTTGATGGCGTTGATTAGTTCGTCAAGCCTTTAACAAATTTAAATAATATTAATCAACTGAATTTATAGTTCACCACAACAAATATTAGTATTTTTTTCTTCAATCCTCATGTTGGTGAAATTGAGAACGTTCTGGTTAAGAATGCTCGTTACAATGTAAATATTAGTAAATTACACATAAGTTTAATTTATGTCATTGCTCTAAACATGAAAATCTTAGATGATGAATTGACAAAAGTAAGGTTAAGTTAAATATCAATTAACAAGCTTATTGATATCTCAGAATTATCTTAAACAACCATATGTTCAAACTTATGACGGTGAGTATTCACGTTAGAGTCATTTCGCTGACAAGTTACGGTAATAAGTAAAATTTGATTAACTATCCAATTTGATGCATAATCAATCCCTAAAATATATTACTTAACCAACTCTAAGAAAACTCGTCTTTTTTGCCTTTAATCAATTCAAAATTTTTAATAACCACACATCAAATAAGTATCATATTAAGTAACACCTTAAAAGTTCTAACTTAGTCGATTATTGCTTTATTTTACCTAGTTAGTTTAAAATGCACATAATTATGTTATAACTTAAATATAAAGATATAACATGGAAATTTATCAAAACATGTGATAAGGAATATCTATTATGATAAATAATCGTATTTGATGTTTAAGTTATGAAGTGGCAAGAATAATCTTGTAAGACTTATGAAAGTAGTATGTTAAACATGATAAATCTACCATTTAAATGATATAAATGAAATCACAAAAATATCAATTCATGATTATAATTATAATAATATGATTCGAACTAAATCATGTTAAGTTCATGTCTGTGATAAATACATGAGTAATGATGGTGATTTAACTTATAAAATAAGAAAATAAAGGTTGTGCCAAATAAACTGAAAATTCACCTTAGTTTTGGTTTTACCTTTGATCAGACATCCAAATTAACTTGGTTTTCAAATCATTTTATGGTTTCTGATTCATAAGGTCATGATGAATGCGTGTATCCAAGATTTTGGAAAAAACACAAAGGTTTGCTATGTTAAATAATTCTTGAAAACATAGAACCTATTTTCGGATTTTTAGACAGCAGTCAACGGTTTAGGAATTTTGACCTTCTAAATCATATTATTTAAAAAACATTTCTTCATATGATAGTTAGAGGACATCATGAGGAGTATTTGGCCATTGGCCTTGATAAAAAAAATTCTACAATTAGTTATGATTTTTCTAAGGTGCAGGGCCGTATGGATAATTTCTGCACAATAAAAGTTTTGGGGTATTATCGGGTAAAAAATGATGAAATAAGAACTTGGGATGAATTTTCTCTGAAAGTAGACTCACTAACTTAGAGATTCATAGGAAGAAAGAAGGAAAAACCGAAATGATTTTGGATGTAAAAATTGTTGGAAGAAAGCCTACTATGTATAAGCAAAAAATCATGTAAAAATTATTTTAATTAAGGTCCCACTTTGATTATTTTATAATAAATCACAAAAAATCTGAATTTAATCATGCTCTTAAGGATGTCATGGCTTACCTCATCAAAACAATGTCATGGCTTACTTCATCAATTGGTTAATTGCATATCAAGTCCCTCAATTATTTATAATTAAAATTCAAACAGGTATAATTAGATTTCTTTGTTACATACATATTTACTTATGTAATTTTTCTAGGTAATTCAATCAACTTGGTTAATATTTGAAATTAAAATATATGTTATAGGATTAGAGACCTGTAAATATAATAAAAGACTAACTTTTAAGTTCATGGGGCTCAAATGCAATTTTTTCTAAATATTTAAGGTCAAAATAGAAATTTTCAAAAGTTCAAGGGCTAAAGTATAAAATTTATTTTCTTCCTAATTTTTGGGGCGTTATAATCCCCCCTCCTTAAAGGAATCTGGTCCCAGATTCTTACATGAATTGTTTTGAAGATAAAGGATTACGATTTCACCTCCACATTGCAGTCTTGTGTCCACTACTTAAATTTAACAAACTTATATATATTCATTAACTAGATCGGATAGTCAATCTATATTCTAAAGTGAATATCTCTTTGTAATTGATACCTAAAAGACCATCGTTTTTTTTTGAACAAGGTACTAATGTATCCCAAAAGAGAAGTATTTCTAACCGTTAGCTCGACTAATTTTATCCTTAAGGACTAGCACTTAACACCATAGGAAGTCTTAAACCCATTTTCTCGGAAGAAGAAAAATCAAACTCTTATAATTCTTGTCTAATAATAACTGAAAGTTTAGCAGTTTTTTTTATCTTATTTTATTTTATTTTGATTAGCTTAATATAATTATGCAATTCAAGTTTTGACGTTTCACACATTATAACAATTATATAGGTAAAAGAAGACTACTCAAATAAATCTCTTATTATCCAAGATGCTATATTTCAATTGAACTTACATAATAGTAGTAAACTCATACCAAGAGCAAGAAATAGGAAAGGTATTGTGAATCCTAAAAATACAATAGCAAATTCAAATGATGTTTCTTCATCATTTAGAAGAAAAATAAGAATAACAAAAATTACAACAAGAATTACTTGAACCATATGATCCATTTTTGGTAGAGATAAGTTAGATGAAGATGAGTGTGTCTTTTGTAGTATCAAGTCCTTCAATTATTTATAATTAAAATTCAAATAGGTATAATTAGATTTCTTTGTTACATACATATTTACTTATGTAATTTTTCTAGGTAATTCAATCAACTTGGTTAATCTTTAAAATTTAAAATATATGTTATAGGATTAGAGACCTGTAAATATAATAAAAGACTAACTTGTAAGTTCATGGCGCTCAAATGTTAATTTTTCTAAATATTTAAGGTCAAAATAGAAATTTTCAAAAGTTCAAGGGCTAAAGTATAAAATTTATTTTCTTCCTAATTTTTGGGGCGTTATAATCCCCCCTCCTTAAAGGAATCTGGTCCCAGATTCTTACATGAATTGTTTTGAAGATAAAGGATTACGATTTCACCTCCACATTGCAGTCTTGTGTCCACTACTTAAATTTAACAAACTTACATATATTCATTAACTAGATCGGATAGTCAATCTATATTCTAAAGTGAATATCTCTTTGTAATTGATACCTAAAAGTCCATCGTTTTTTTTTGAACAAGGTACTAATGTATCCCAAAAGAGAAGTATTTCTAACCGTTAGCTCGACTAATTTTATCCTTAAGGACTAGCACTTAACACCATAGGAAGTCTTAAACCCATTTTCTCGGAAGAAGAAAAATCAAACTCTTATAATTCTTGTCTAATAATAACTGAAAGTTTAGCAGTTTTTTTTATCTTATTTTATTTTATTTTGATTAGCTTAATATAATTATGCAATTCAAGTTTTGACGTTTCACACATTATAACAATTATATAGGTAAAAGAAGACTACTCAAATAAATCTCTTATTATCCAAGATGCTATATTTCAATTGAACTTACATAATAGTAGTAAACTCATACCAAGAGCAAGAAATAGGAAAGGTATTGTGAATCCTAAAAATACAATAGCAAATTCAAATGATGTTTCTTCATCATTTAGAAGAAAAATAAGAATAACAAAAATTACAACAAGAATTACTTGAACCATATGATCCATTTTTGGTAGAGATAAGTTAGATGAAGATGAGTGTGTCTTTCGTAGTATCAAGTCCTTCAATTATTTATAATTAAAATTCAAATAGGTATAATTAGATTTCTTTGTTACATACATATTTACTTATGTAATTTTTCTAGGTAATTCAATCAACTTGGTTAATATTTAAAATTTAAAATATATGTTATAGGATTAGAGACCTGTAAATATAATAAAAGACTAACTTTTAAGTTCATGGGGCTCAAATGCAATTTTTTCTAAATATTTAAGGTCAAAATAGAAATTTTCAAAAGTTCAAGGGCTAAAGTATAAAATTTATTTTCTTCCTAATTTTTGGGGCGTTATAATCCCCCCTCCTTAAAGGAATCTGGTCCCAGATTCTTACATGAATTGTTTTGAAGATAAAGGATTACGATTTCACCTCCACATTGCAGTCTTGTGTCCACTACTTAAATTTAACAAACTTATATATATTCATTAACTAGATCGGATAGTCAATCTATATTCTAAAGTGAATATCTCTTTGTAATTGATACCTAAAAGTCCATCGTTTTTTTTTTGAACAAGGTACTAATGTATCCCAAAAGAGAAGTATTTCTAACCGTTAGCTCGACTAATTTTATCCTTAAGGACTAGCACTTAACACCATAGGAAGTCTTAAACCCATTTTCTCGGAAGAAGAAAAATCAAACTCTTATAATTCTTGTCTAATAATAACTGAAAGTTTAGCAGTTTTTTTTATCTTATTTTATTTTATTTTGATTAGCTTAATATAATTATGCAATTCAAGTTTTGACGTTTCACACATTATAACAATTATATAGGTAAAAGAAGACTACTCAAATAAATCTCTTATTATCCAAGATGCTATATTTCAATTGAACTTACATAATAGTAGTAAACTCATACCAAGAGCAAGAAATAGGAAAGGTATTGTGAATCCTAAAAATACAATAGCAAATTCAAATGATGTTTCTTCATCATTTAGAAGAAAAATAAGAATAACAAAAATTACAACAAGAATTACTTGAACCATATGATCCATTTTTGGTAGAGATAAGTTAGATGAAGATGAGTGTGTCTTTTGTAGTATCAAGTCCTTCAATTATTTATAATTAAAATTCAAATAGGTATAATTAGATTTCTTTGTTACATACATATTTACTTATGTAATTTTTCTAGGTAATTCAATCAACTTGGTTAATATTTAAAATTTAAAATATATGTTATAGGATTAGAGACCTGTAAATATAATAAAAGACTAACTTGTAAGTTCATGGCGCTCAAATGTTAATTTTTCTAAATATTTAAGGTCAAAATAGAAATTTTCAAAAGTTCAAGGGCTAAAGTATAAAATTTATTTTCTTCCTAATTTTTGGGGCGTTATAATCCCCCCTCCTTAAAGGAATCTGGTCCCAGATTCTTACATGAATTGTTTTGAAGATAAAGGATTACGATTTCACCTCCACATTGCAGTCTTGTGTCCACTACTTAAATTTAACAAACTTACATATATTCATTAACTAGATCGGATAGTCAATCTATATTCTAAAGTGAATATCTCTTTGTAATTGATACCTAAAAGTCCATCGTTTTTTTTTTGAACAAGGTACTAATGTATCCCAAAAGAGAAGTATTTCTAACCGTTAGCTCGACTAATTTTATCCTTAAGGACTAGCACTTAACACCATAGGAAGTCTTAAACCCATTTTCTCGGAAGAAGAAAAATCAAACTCTTATAATTCTTGTCTAATAATAACTGAAAGTTTAGCAGTTTTTTTTATCTTATTTTATTTTATTTTGATTAGCTTAATATAATTATGCAATTCAAGTTTTGACGTTTCACACATTATAACAATTATATAGGTAAAAGAAGACTACTCAAATAAATCTCTTATTATCCAAGATGCTATATTACAATTGAACTTACATAATAGTAGTAAACTCATACCAAGAGCAAGAAATAGGAAAGGTATTGTGAATCCTAAAAATACAATAGCAAATTCAAATGATGTTTCTTCATCATTTAGAAGAAAAATAAGAATAACAAAAATTACAACAAGAATTACTTGAACCATATGATCCATTTTTGGTAGAGATAAGTTAGATGAAGATGAGTGTGTCTTTCGTAGTATCAAGTCCTTCAATTATTTATAATTAAAATTCAAATAGGTATAATTAGATTTCTTTGTTACATACATATTTACTTATGTAATTTTTCTAGGTAATTCAATCAACTTGGTTAATATTTAAAATTTAAAATATATGTTATAGGATTAGAGACCTGTAAATATAATAAAAGACTAACTTTTAAGTTCATGGGGCTCAAATGCAATTTTTTCTAAATATTTAAGGTCAAAATAGAAATTTTCAAAAGTTCAAGGGCTAAAGTATAAAATTTATTTTCTTCCTAATTTTTGGGGTGTTATAATCCCCCCTCCTTAAAGGAATCTGGTCCCAGATTCTTACATGAATTGTTTTGAAGATAAAGGATTACGATTTCACCTCCACATTGCAGTCTTGTGTCCACTACTTAAATTTAACAAACTTACATATATTCATTAACTAGATCGGATAGTCAATCTATATTCTAAAGTGAATATCTCTTTGTAATTGATACCTAAAAGTCCATCGTTTTTTTTTTGAACAAGGTACTAATGTATCCCAAAAGAGAAGTATTTCTAACCGTTAGCTCGACTAATTTTATCCTTAAGGACTAGCACTTAACACCATAGGAAGTCTTAAACCCATTTTCTCGGAAGAAGAAAAATCAAACTCTTATAATTCTTGTCTAATAATAACTGAAAGTTTAGCAGTTTTTTTTATCTTATTTTATTTTATTTTGATTAGCTTAATATAATTATGCAATTCAAGTTTTGACGTTTCACACATTATAACAATTATATAGGTAAAAGAAGACTACTCAAATAAATCTCTTATTATCCAAGATGCTATATTTCAATTGAACTTACATAATAGTAGTAAACTCATACCAAGAGCAAGAAATAGGAAAGGTATTGTGAATCCTAAAAATACAATAGCAAATTCAAATGATGTTTCTTCATCATTTAGAAGAAAAATAAGAATAACAAAAATTACAACAAGAATTACTTGAACCATATGATCCATTTTTGGTAGAGATAAGTTAGATGAAGATGAGTGTGTCTTTCGTAGTATCAAGTCCTTCAATTATTTATAATTAAAATTCAAATAGGTATAATTAGATTTCTTTGTTACATACATATTTACTTATGTAATTTTTCTAGGTAATTCAATCAACTTGGTTAATATTTAAAATTTAAAATATATGTTATAGGATTAGAGACCTGTAAATATAATAAAAGACTAACTTTTAAGTTCATGGGGCTCAAATGCAATTTTTTCTAAATATTTAAGGTCAAAATAGAAATTTTCAAAAGTTCAAGGGCTAAAGTATAAAATTTATTTTCTTCCTAATTTTTGGGGCGTTATAATCCCCCCTCCTTAAAGGAATCTGGTCCCAGATTCTTACATGAATTGTTTTGAAGATAAAGGATTACGATTTCACCTCAACATTGCAGTCTTGTGTCCACTACTTAAATTTAACAAACTTATATATATTCATTAACTAGATCGGATAGTCAATCTATATTCTAAAGTGAATATCTCTTTGTAATTGATACCTAAAAGTCCATCGTTTTTTTTTTGAACAAGGTACTAATGTATCCCAAAAGAGAAGTATTTCTAACCGTTAGCTCGACTAATTTTATCCTTAAGGACTAGCACTTAACACCATAGGAAGTCTTAAACCTATTTTCTCGGAAGAAGAAAAATCAAACTCTTATAATTCTTGTCTAATAATAACTGAAAGTTTAGCAGTTTTTTTTATCTTATTTTATTTTATTTTGATTAGCTTAATATAATTATGCAATTCAAGTTTTGACGTTTCACACATTATAACAATTATATAGGTAAAAGAAGACTACTCAAATAAATCTCTTATTATCCAAGATGCTATATTTCAATTGAACTTACATAATAGTAGTAAACTCATACCAAGAGCAAGAAATAGGAAAGGTATTGTGAATCCTAAAAATACAATAGCAAATTCAAATGATGTTTCTTCATCATTTAGAAGAAAAATAAGAATAACAAAAATTACAACAAGAATTACTTGAACCATATGATCCATTTTTGGTAGAGATAAGTTAGATGAAGATGAGTGTGTCTTTTGTAGTATCAAGTCCTTCAATTATTTATAATTAAAATTCAAATAGGTATAATTAGATTTCTTTGTTACATACATATTTACTTATGTAATTTTTCTAGGTAATTCAATCAACTTGGTTAATATTTAAAATTTAAAATATATGTTATAGGATTAGAGACCTGTAAATATAATAAAAGACTAACTTGTAAGTTCATGGCGCTCAAATGTTAATTTTTCTAAATATTTAAGGTCAAAATAGAAATTTTCAAAAGTTCAAGGGCTAAAGTATAAAATTTATTTTCTTCCTAATTTTTGGGGCGTTATAATCCCCCCTCCTTAAAGGAATCTGGTCCCAGATTCTTACATGAATTGTTTTGAAGATAAAGGATTACGATTTCACCTCCACATTGCAGTCTTGTGTCCACTACTTAAATTTAACAAACTTACATATATTCATTAACTAGATCGGATAGTCAATCTATATTCTAAAGTGAATATCTCTTTGTAATTGATACCTAAAAGTCCATCGTTTTTTTTTTGAACAAGGTACTAATGTATCCCAAAAGAGAAGTATTTCTAACCGTTAGCTCGACTAATTTTATCCTTAAGGACTAGCACTTAACACCATAGGAAGTCTTAAACCCATTTTCTCGGAAGAAGAAAAATCAAACTCTTATAATTCTTGTCTAATAATAACTGAAAGTTTAGCAGTTTTTTTTATCTTATTTTATTTTATTTTGATTAGCTTAATATAATTATGCAATTCAAGTTTTGACGTTTCACACATTATAACAATTATATAGGTAAAAGAAGACTACTCAAATAAATCTCTTATTATCCAAGATGCTATATTACAATTGAACTTACATAATAGTAGTAAACTCATACCAAGAGCAAGAAATAGGAAAGGTATTGTGAATCCTAAAAATACAATAGCAAATTCAAATGATGTTTCTTCATCATTTAGAAGAAAAATAAGAATAACAAAAATTACAACAAGAATTACTTGAACCATATGATCCATTTTTGGTAGAGATAAGTTAGATGAAGATGAGTGTGTCTTTCGTAGTATCAAGTCCTTCAATTATTTATAATTAAAATTCAAATAGGTATAATTAGATTTCTTTGTTACATACATATTTACTTATGTAATTTTTCTAGGTAATTCAATCAACTTGGTTAATATTTAAAATTTAAAATATATGTTATAGGATTAGAGACCTGTAAATATAATAAAAGACTAACTTTTAAGTTCATGGGGCTCAAATGCAATTTTTTCTAAATATTTAAGGTCAAAATAGAAATTTTCAAAAGTTCAAGGGCTAAAGTATAAAATTTATTTTCTTCCTAATTTTTGGGGTGTTATAATCCCCCCTCCTTAAAGGAATCTGGTCCCAGATTCTTACATGAATTGTTTTGAAGATAAAGGATTACGATTTCACCTCCACATTGCAGTCTTGTGTCCACTACTTAAATTTAACAAACTTACATATATTCATTAACTAGATCGGATAGTCAATCTATATTCTAAAGTGAATATCTCTTTGTAATTGATACCTAAAAGTCCATCGTTTTTTTTTTGAACAAGGTACTAATGTATCCCAAAAGAGAAGTATTTCTAACCGTTAGCTCGACTAATTTTATCCTTAAGGACTAGCACTTAACACCATAGGAAGTCTTAAACCCATTTTCTCGGAAGAAGAAAAATCAAACTCTTATAATTCTTGTCTAATAATAACTGAAAGTTTAGCAGTTTTTTTTATCTTATTTTATTTTATTTTGATTAGCTTAATATAATTATGCAATTCAAGTTTTGACGTTTCACACATTATAACAATTATATAGGTAAAAGAAGACTACTCAAATAAATCTCTTATTATCCAAGATGCTATATTTCAATTGAACTTACATAATAGTAGTAAACTCATACCAAGAGCAAGAAATAGGAAAGGTATTGTGAATCCTAAAAATACAATAGCAAATTCAAATGATGTTTCTTCATCATTTAGAAGAAAAATAAGAATAACAAAAATTACAACAAGAATTACTTGAACCATATGATCCATTTTTGGTAGAGATAAGTTAGATGAAGATGAGTGTGTCTTTCGTAGTATCAAGTCCTTCAATTATTTATAATTAAAATTCAAATAGGTATAATTAGATTTCTTTGTTACATACATATTTACTTATGTAATTTTTCTAGGTAATTCAATCAACTTGGTTAATATTTAAAATTTAAAATATATGTTATAGGATTAGAGACCTGTAAATATAATAAAAGACTAACTTTTAAGTTCATGGGGCTCAAATGCAATTTTTTCTAAATATTTAAGGTCAAAATAGAAATTTTCAAAAGTTCAAGGGCTAAAGTATAAAATTTATTTTCTTCCTAATTTTTGGGGCGTTATAATCCCCCCTCCTTAAAGGAATCTGGTCCCAGATTCTTACATGAATTGTTTTGAAGATAAAGGATTACGATTTCACCTCAACATTGCAGTCTTGTGTCCACTACTTAAATTTAACAAACTTATATATATTCATTAACTAGATCGGATAGTCAATCTATATTCTAAAGTGAATATCTCTTTGTAATTGATACCTAAAAGTCCATCGTTTTTTTTTTGAACAAGGTACTAATGTATCCCAAAAGAGAAGTATTTCTAACCGTTAGCTCGACTAATTTTATCCTTAAGGACTAGCACTTAACACCATAGGAAGTCTTAAACCTATTTTCTCGGAAGAAGAAAAATCAAACTCTTATAATTCTTGTCTAATAATAACTGAAAGTTTAGCAGTTTTTTTTATCTTATTTTATTTTATTTTGATTAGCTTAATATAATTATGCAATTCAAGTTTTGACGTTTCACACATTATAACAATTATATAGGTAAAAGAAGACTACTCAAATAAATCTCTTATTATCCAAGATGCTATATTTCAATTGAACTTACATAATAGTAGTAAACTCATACCAAGAGCAAGAAATAGGAAAGGTATTGTGAATCCTAAAAATACAATAGCAAATTCAAATGATGTTTCTTCATCATTTAGAAGAAAAATAAGAATAACAAAAATTACAACAAGAATTACTTGAACCATATGATCCATTTTTGGTAGAGATAAGTTAGATGAAGATGAGTGTGTCTTTTGTAGTATCAAGTCCTTCAATTATTTATAATTAAAATTCAAATAGGTATAATTAGATTTCTTTGTTACATACATATTTACTTATGTAATTTTTCTAGGTAATTCAATCAACTTGGTTAATATTTAAAATTTAAAATATATGTTATAGGATTAGAGACCTGTAAATATAATAAAAGACTAACTTGTAAGTTCATGGCGCTCAAATGTTAATTTTTCTAAATATTTAAGGTCAAAATAGAAATTTTCAAAAGTTCAAGGGCTAAAGTATAAAATTTATTTTCTTCCTAATTTTTGGGGCGTTATAATCCCCCCTCCTTAAAGGAATCTGGTCCCAGATTCTTACATGAATTGTTTTGAAGATAAAGGATTACGATTTCACCTCCACATTGCAGTCTTGTGTCCACTACTTAAATTTAACAAACTTATATATATTCATTAACTAGATCGGATAGTCAATCTATATTCTAAAGTGAATATCTCTTTGTAATTGATACCTAAAAGTCCATCGTTTTTTTTTGAACAAGGTACTAATGTATCCCAAAAGAGAAGTATTTCTAACCGTTAGCTCGACTAATTTTATCCTTAAGGACTAGCACTTAACACCATAGGAAGTCTTAAACCCATTTTCTCGGAAGAAGAAAAATCAAACTCTTATAATTCTTGTCTAATAATAACTGAAAGTTTAGCAATTTTTTTTATCTTATTTTATTTTATTTTGATTAGCTTAATATAATTATGCAATTCAAGTTTTGACGTTTCACACATTATAACAATTATATAGGTAAAAGAAGACTACTCAAATAAATCTCTTATTATCCAAGATGCTATATTTCAATTGAACTTACATAATAGTAGTAAACTCATACCAAGAGCAAGAAATAGGAAAGGTATTGTGAATCCTAAAAATACAATAGCAAATTCAAATGATGTTTCTTCATCATTTAGAAGAAAAATAAGAATAACAAAAATTACAACAAGAATTACTTGAACCATATGATCCATTTTTGGTAGAGATAAGTTAGATGAAGATGAGTGTGTCTTTCGTAGTATCAAGTCCTTCAATTATTTATAATTAAAATTCAAATAGGTATAATTAGATTTCTTTGTTACATACATATTTACTTATGTAATTTTTCTAGGTAATTCAATCAACTTGGTTAATATTTAAAATTTAAAATATATGTTATAGGATTAGAGACCTGTAAATATAATAAAAGACTAACTTGTAAGTTCATGGCGCTCAAATGTTAATTTTTCTAAATATTTAAGGTCAAAATAGAAATTTTCAAAAGTTCAGGGGCTAAAGTATAAAATTTATTTTTTTCCTAATTTTTGGGGCGTTATAATCCCCCCTCCTTAAAGGAATCTGGTCCCAGATTCTTACATGAATTGTTTTGAAGATAAAGGATTACGATTTCACCTCCACATTGCAGTCTTGTGTCCACTACTTAAATTTAAAAAACTTATATATATTCATTAACTACATCGGATAGTCAATCTATATTCTAAAGTGAATATCTCTTTGTAATTGATACCTAAAAGTCCATCGTTTTTTTTTGAACAAGGTACTAATGTATCCCAAAAGAGAAGTATTTCTAACCGTTAGCTCGACTAATTTTATCCTTAAGGACTAGCACTTAACACCATAGGAAGTCTTAAACCCATTTTCTCGGAAGAAGAAAAATCAAACTCTTATAATTCTTGTCTAATAATAACTGAAAGTTTAGCAATTTTTTTTATCTTATTTTATTTTATTTTGATTAGCTTAATATAATTATGCAATTCAAGTTTTGACGTTTCACACATTATAACAATTATATAGGTAAAAGAAGACTACTCAAATAAATCTCTTATTATCCAAGATGCTATATTTCAATTGAACTTACATAATAGTAGTAAACTCATACCAAGAGCAAGAAATAGGAAAGGTATTGTGAATCCTAAAAATACAATAGCAAATTCAAATGATGTTTCTTCATCATTTAGAAGAAAAATAAGAATAACAAAAATTACAACAAGAATTACTTGAACCATATGATCCATTTTTGGTAGAGATAAGTTAGATGAAGATGAGTGTGTCTTTCGTAGTATCAAGTCCTTCAATTATTTATAATTAAAATTCAAATAGGTATAATTAGATTTCTTTGTTACATACATATTTACTTATGTAATTTTTCTAGGTAATTCAATCAACTTGGTTAATATTTAAAATTTAAAATATATGTTATAGGATTAGAGACCTGTAAATATAATAAAAGACTAACTTGTAAGTTCATGGCGCTCAAATGTTAATTTTTCTAAATATTTAAGGTCAAAATAGAAATTTTCAAAAGTTCAGGGGCTAAAGTATAAAATTTATTTTTTTCCTAATTTTTGGGGCGTTATAATCCCCCCTCCTTAAAGGAATCTGGTCCCAGATTCTTACATGAATTGTTTTGAAGATAAAGGATTACGATTTCACCTCCACATTGCAGTCTTGTGTCCACTACTTAAATTTAAAAAACTTATATATATTCATTAACTACATCGGATAGTCAATCTATATTCTAAAGTGAATATCTCTTTGTAATTGATACCTAAAAGTCCATCGTTTTTTTTTGAACAAGGTACTAATGTATCCCAAAAGAGAAGTATTTCTAACCGTTAGCTCGACTAATTTTATCCTTAAGGACTAGCACTTAACACCATAGGAAGTCGTAAACCCATTTTCTCGGAAGAAAAAAAAAATCAAACTCTTATAATTCTTGTCTAATAATAACTGAAAGTTTAGCAGTTTTTTTTATCTTATTTTATTTTATTTTGATTAGCTTAATATAATTATGCAATTCAAGTTTTGACGTTTCACACATTATAACAATTATATAGGTAAAAGAAGACTACTCAAATAAATCTCTTATTATCCAAGATGCAATATTTCAATTGAACTTACATAATAGTAGTAAACTCATACCAAGAGCAAGAAATAGGAAAGGTATTGCGAATCCTAAAAATACAATAGCAAATTCAAATGATGTTTCTTCATCATTTAGAAGAAAAATAAGAATAACAAAAATTACAACAAGAATTACTTGAACCATATGATCCATTTTTGGTAGAGATAAGTTAGATGAAGATGAGTGTGTCTTTTGTAGTATCAAGTCCTTCAATTATTTATAATTAAAATTCAAATAGGTATAATTAGATTTCTTTGTTACATACATATTTACTTATGTAATTTTTCTAGGTAATTCAATCAACTTGGTTAATATTTAAAACTAAAATATATGTTATAGGATTAGAGACATGTAAATATAATAAAAGACTAACTTTTAAGTTCATGGCGCTCAAATGTTAATTTTTCTAAATATTTAAGGTCAAAATAGAAATTTTCAAAAGTTCAAGGGCTAAAGTATAAAATTTATTTTCTTCCTAATTTTTGGGGCGTTACAGGTGGGCTGCATCCAACACTAGCAATGATGGTACTCCAGTTGAAAACCCGATGGTTGTGGAATTAGATATTTCTAATTTGGATGTGAGCAGAGTTTTTGAAAACAAGGTGACACTCAGGCAGAACCGCACGCACTAGCACCTACTTTTAGAAGATCAAGTAGGGAACATCTTGCTCCTGAAAGGTATTCCTTGCTTTACATTATCTTTTGTTAATAAATAGTGGTGAGCTAGAATGTTATGCCAAGGCAATGCAGAGTGTTGATTTGAGCAAATAGAAGCTTGCAATGGTGATGAGAGAAATTCTTTGAAGTGGAATAACGCATGGGAACTTGCTGAGCTTTCAAAAGGAAGGTGTTGCTTAATAAATAGATTTATTGAATTAAAGAGGAAGCAGATGGTAGCAAATGTTACAAGGTAAGGCTGAAGTGAAGGGTTTTTAACTAAAAGGAGTCGATTACACATATATTTTCTTCTCGTGGTGAAGTTGACAACTATTAGACTAGTTATGAGTACATTTGCAGTGGAGAATCTATTGTTAGAGCATGTGGATGTGAAGACGACATTTCTTCATGTTGATCTTGAAGAAAACATTTACAAGAAGCAACCAGGGGCGTATGTATCTCAAGGTAACGGTGAACTTGTATTTAAGTTGGAGCTAGTATTGTTTGAAACAAGCTTCAAGACAATGGTCCATGAAGTGTATGGCTTCATATGACGACCGCGCCCCACGAGCCATGCTCCAATCCGAGTTGGTTCTGTGGTGGCCAGCCACTTTACCCAATCCAGACTAAAGCGCAACTCATAAGGAGGGGTCTCACTTGTTTATGATCAAAATCATACACGTTTTATAAATTATGTTTTCATATATACAGCGGAAGTCTTGGTATTACACACAATGTGACTATTTTAATTGTTATGCACTAGTGACAAAACACGAATATTCCAAAATACACGCTTGAACAAGTATTCACTTGCCATGTTGATTTTATCCCGAGGAATGGACAGAAGAAACGTGGAATAAATCTTTAATGACTTAGTGAGATTCATATAAAAAAACTGGTAACTGGTAATGCATAAATTAAATGTGACCTAATGGATACATTTCGGGAATGATCTTACCGGTAGAAACAGTTCAACTAGACAATTTGATGTAGCAATGGTACTAGAGTTTACATAGAATAGTTAATGAAATTGCGCTTAACAATAAACAAATCCGGCCTTATGACTTATACTATTCTACATTATACCTCCCAACGAGGAACGACCTCGCAAACAATCAAGAGACATGCTAGAGTACATATCGATCCAGCACGCATGTTACAGCCAACTCCTGGCTGCAAGCGGCGCCTAGATAGATGGGTATCAAGAAAAATTATTTAAACCGACAGTCCTTACTGCCTGGCATAAACTCAACTCAATCCCTGGGTCCAACTACCCAAATGAGTCCCAATGGGTATAACAAATAAACAAATAAGCTAGTAAACTGGATAATATTCGTTGCTTCTTGAGCTAAGTGTCCCGAACATAGTTCGTTGCTCTTTGCACAATTCAAGAACCAACAGATGAGTTTATAATATTGGAGAATTATCATGATTATGAATAGATATGATAAATAATAAATGATTGGATATGATTTAACTATGAGTAAGAAAATCATGTTATGAGATGAGATGCCAAACAGGATTATGATGAAATATATGTTGTTCGAGGTTTGGTAACGGAGTAGTGGCTTTTCTATCCAAGTTCCTCAGGGCCGGATGCCAAACGGGGCCAGAACAAATTAGAAATGGAACCTCACCTTAACTCGTATAGGGAACCTTGATGGCGTTGATTAGTTTGTCAAACCTTTAACAAATTTAAATATTATTAATCAACTGAATTTATAATTCACCACAACAAATATTAGTACTTTTTCTTCAATTCTCATGTTGGTGAAATTGAGAACGTTCTTGTTAAGAATGCTAGTTACAATGTAAATTTTAGCAAATAACACATAAGCTTAATTTATGTCATTACACAAAAAATGAAAATCTTAGATGATGAATTGAAAGAAAAACATATTACTTAGCTAACTCTAGAAAAACTCATCTTTTTAGTCTTTAATCAATTCCAAACTTTTAATAACCACACACCAAATCAGTATCATACGAAGTAACACCTTAAAAGGTATAACTTAGTCATTTATTACTTTATTTTACATAGTAAGTTTAAAAATGCATATACTTGTTTTATAACTTATATATAAGGATATAAACATGAGAGGTTTATCAAAACATGTGAGAAGGAATGATAAATAATCTTATTTGATGGTTAGGTCATGAAGTGGCAAGAGTAATCTTGTAAGACTTATGAAAATGGTATGTTAAACATAATAAATCTACCATTTAAATGCTATAAATAAGATCACAAAAATGTCAATTTATGACTATAAATCATAATAATCTAATTATAAATAATATTATATCATGTTAAATTTATGTGTGTGATAAATACATTGAATTATGATGGCGATTAAACTTATAAATTAAGAAAACAAAGGGTGTGCCAAATAAACTGAAAATTCACCACAATTTTGGTTTACCTTTGATCGGACATCCAAATGAACTTGGTTTTCAAATCTTTTTATGGTTTATGGTTTCTAGCATCATGAGAGATGTGAGAATCCAAGATTTTGTGAAATCACAAAGGTTTGTTATGCTAAATAATTCTTGCAACATAAGAGTTGCTATCGGATTTCCAGACAACAGTTTACGATTTATGGATTATGCCCTCCTAGATCATATTATTTGAGAAAGATTTCTTCATACAAAAGATAGAAGACACCAAGGAGAGTATGCAGCGGACAATTGGTAGTAAAATAATGTTTATATTATTTTATATGATTTTTCTAAGGTTCAGAATCAGTATTTCCTGCGCAGTAAAAGTTTTGCTGTCTTTTGGGTACAAAATGGCAAGATAAAAATCTAGAAAAATTATTTTCCGAGCGAAAATACAAAAAGAAACAACTTTTACTTCTACTTACTTTTACAGAATTGGATTATTTTGGGCTGTAAAAAATAGTGAAGAAGGGTGAGTATTTACAGTCGAAAATAGTAGTTTAATTATACTTGTTTAGGTCACACTTTGATTAGTTTATAATAAATCACAAAAAAACTTTTAATCATGCTCTTGAGGATGTCATGGCTTACCTCATCAAAAAGATGGCATGGCTTACTTAATCAATTGGTTAATTGCATGTCAAGTCCCTCAATTATTTATAATTAAAATTCAAAGAGGTATAATTATGTTCCTTTGTTACATACATATTTATTTATGTAATTTTTCTAGATAATTCGATCATCTTGGTTAAGATTTGAAATTGAAATATATGTTTTAGGATTAGAGACCTATAAAAATAATGAAAGGCTAACTTTTAAGTTTATGGACTAAAATACAAATTTTTCTAAACATTTAGGGTCAAAAATAGAAATTTTCAAAAGTTTAAGGCTAAAGTATAAATTTATTTTCTTCCTAATTCTTGGGGCGTTACACTTCATGCATGTGATTGCCTTTAGTAGATGCAATGCAGATCATTGTGCTACTTTTTTAGGTTTAAAAGTTGCTTTATTATTTTGCTATTGTATATTGATGATATGCTAATAGAAGATCTCGGTGTTTAAGAAGTCAACAAGTTGAAGAAGCAACTTTCTGTTGCCACACCAATAAAAAGAAAAAGAACTATTTTCTTTTTTACTTTTGAGGCATGCATAATAATAAAATTATTTTTCGACATAAATGTCTTGACGTGTAAAAAAAGAGAAAATTATGCACATTGATGTAAGAGACTAGATGATATATGCAGTAAAGAAATTACTAATTCTAGAGAAACTCTTTTATCCGTATAAATATTATTGTACAACTCATTTTTTTCCTTTTGAAGCGCCTTGAGATATATATGCTTCTTTACTTTTTATACAAAAACGATTGTAATTATTAATAAGTATTTAAATTATGTGTTAACGGGTTGGATATTATTCCCTAATTAACAGATTTATTTTGGATCGGAACGCCCTGCCCGTGATTCAAAAATGATGGTTTTGTGGAAAGAACAAGAGGTGCGAGAATATTTTTTTCTTTATTCACTGAACTTTTCCTCCTCAATCTTTGTGTGTGTATCTTTGTATGTGTGTGTCTGGAGTTATCTTTCTTCAATTGATCACCTCCTTTTATATAGACTTTGTTAGAGACAGGTGTCGTTGTGCATGTGTTTTAGTAAGTACAGGTGTCGTCATGTTGATACATGTGTAAAAAGTTAAGATAATGTATATCTTCAATCTATTAGATGCTGACTAGGCCGATCTTTGTGTCTTCTGATGACTCCGAGGGCCTCCGAGGGACTGCTTTTCAGGATGCTATTTTTCCGAGGGGCTCTGCTTTTGATGATGAACTGTGGGAACAGTTAGGACGTTCCTTCCGGTGGTATTACTGCTTTGGCATGGGTATATTCGGGAGTAGGGACTGTTGTACATATTCTCCGAGGGGTTTCATTTTATCTTCAAGGTCTGGATTTGATCTCCGATGGCTTGACGTGATCTCCGAGGGCTTGATGTGATCACTAAGGGCTTGATGTGATCTCCGAGGTTTTGACATGATTTCTGAGGGCTTGATTTGGCCTTCGTGAACTGGTATTTTAGTGTCCAAGCCCTCGGAGAATATCATCCAGGGGCTCTGGTATTCATTTCTGGCTTTTCTCTGAGAATTGGTCCTCGGGTGATGGTCCGAGGATGGTTTAAGTTGAGGAGTGTTCAGCAAGGAAGTATTCTTGCAAGTTTATGGGACTCGATGTCCGTTGTGGTCCCTCTTGCATTGATGGATATCGGAGTCGTGCGGATCCATCGGGGTTTGCTCTTTTTCCGATGTCGCGTTGATATCTGTTTTTCATTCACCGTTGACTTTCCAAGGGACGCTTAGGTGTCTTCTCGGATATTCCTCCGTGTCTTTTTAGGTCAGTGACCTAGGGGTAGGGTAACATCCGAGGGGCCTCCTTATTAGGAGTGGGTACATCTCATCGGATGTACTCGTGACAATAGTATTGTCCATTTATTAATTCCCATAATTAGGATTAATATCCTTTTTAACCTCCTATTTATTTTTATGGTTAACACTAGCCCCCCCAAATTTCGATCGCCTTCGTAGAGGCGAGGGAAATTTTATTTCATGTCCTCAGTGAGGTGAGGGGTTAGTCCGAGCTCTTCCTTCCGAGGTACGTATCTTTTGGCATTTTTCCGAGGGAATATATATATATATATATATATATAATCATAGTTATTTAAAAATGGACCGAAGGGGATTTTACCGGATTGCCCTTGAAGGTTCTGCCTCAACGTATGCGGAGGATGCGGAGCGTTCGTTGTAGGTAACCGTTGATCATTTAAAATTTCAAAATATCCGACCGTTTGTAACGGTCAGATTATTGATGGCGTGGCGCGCAGATATGTTGAATACGTGGAGCTTTAAATATGCTCCACGTTTTGAGGTTTTGTGACCGTTGTCACTTTCATTCCTATAAATAAGAGAACTATTCCCCTTTACTTCTCACTTTCACAATTTTCTCTCGCGGTGAACTTCTTTCAGAGCAAAAAATCTTTCCTTCTCTTTTTCTTCTCCTTTCGCACTTTATCCTTGTAGAAATTCTACGCGCACTTTCTCTGTTTTCCTTTTCGGATAAACATTCCTTCTGAATTACTACACAAATGGCTTCTTCTGATCCCGTCGCTGTTTCCACCACCGTCAGAGTTACAGCTCCGGTTGATTCTTCGGTGAGTTTGGGAGGTGTTTCGACAGGGGTAGTTACTCATAAGCGTAAGGGAGAGACTTATGCTGCTGCCCGGGGCGGTGCCGCCTCTTCTAAAAAAGCTAGGGTTCCCAAAGCGAAGAAGGCGACCACTCGGGATTTCTCCAAAGTTGAGAGGGTTCCCAGTGTTGCTACTCGTGAACAGGTGTTGGATCTATTCAACTCGACTGGGGCTTTTCAAAAGAATATGGTTTTCCAAATTCCGACGAAGGATGAGAGAGCTTGTTATCCTCCTCGGGGGATGGTGACTGTCTATTTTTCCCAGGTGAGATACGGGTGGCGTTTATTCATGCCGCCTTTCTTCTGCGAAGTATTCAAGGCCTGTAATATCAGTCCGAGTCAAATGGTTCCGAATGGGTTCGCCGCTCTCTGCATTTATGTCTTCTGGTGCCAGGTGAACGGGTTGGAGTGTGGGGTGGACCATTTCTTTTGTATTTTTGATGTGGTAGTCTCACCCGGAGGGTATCCGTTTTATCATGTTTGTCATCGGGATAATTCTCGAAATTCCACGAAAGGATACTGGACGCTTCAATCACCTCGCACAGTGTTTGGAAGAACAAATATTTTTTTCGTGCAACCTGCTCAAAGCAAATGGGATATGCCTTTTGATTGGAGAGAGGGTGCAGCTCCCGTGCACACCCTGGACTCGGAGATGGTTTTGTCTGCTCTGATTTCTCAGCAAATGTTGATGGAGTCGGGGGACTTTATGATGTAGTTCGAGACATCTGGGCTTCATCATGTGGTATTCACCGATGACGCTGTGGAGAATCCCGTGTCCTTATCTTCCGATGCGATGAATCTTTTCAGTAAGTACCTTATTTTCACTCTTCGTTTTTTCTTTTGGTATAATAATGAATTATACTTATGTTTGGTGGTTTTGGGGTGGCGTAGAGGAAGTTTTAGCGAATTATTATTCGCAGTCGGGCCCAATGGAAACTACTCCGAGCGGTATTTCCAATGTGCCAGAAGAGGGTGATCATGAGGAGGAGGAGGAGGTCAATGCTCCCGAGGACGAGCATATGGGTCCAGAGATAGGAGGGGCTCACGAGGATCATTCTCCTCTGTACATAGATATTACGGGGGTTATTAAAAATATTGTTCCATTACGCCAGGTTGGCCCTTCTTCCACTTGGGCTTTGGTGCCGGTCTCCAGGTCTGATACGGGAGATTTGCCCGTCTCCGGGTCTGATACAGGAAATTCTCCGAGGGCTTCAGAGGAAGGGATATATCCGGGGGCTGGTACAGAAGAAAGGATATCTCCGAGGGTGAGTGAGGAAGACTCTGTTCAGAAGACTACTGAGGTGGTGGACTTGTCTTCTAGGGATCCATCTCCAGATTCTTCTCATGGAGTGGAGCCCATGTCTCCGACAGTTTCTGAGCTCTCGGAGAAGGTAGCGTCTGAGCCTGCTCCCCTCGGTGAGTTCTTATTGGTCCTTAATACGATTTTCCAAACCTTTTTAAAGAGTTTATTCATGTACTGATGTCCTCCTTCTTGGTGCAGAGACTGTGGACAAGGGTAAGGCTCCGATGGTAGAAGAGCCTTCCCTATATGGTAAGCGTTCTTCATTTATCTTTTTTATTTTTCGAGTGATAATTTTTTCTAGTTTCATTCTCCTTCTTACATACATATGTTATCTTTTGTAGAAGAAGACTTCTTGGCACAATTCAGTGTTCCCGGGCAGGAGGCTTGACTAGGGGACCCCGAGGACATTCAAGGGGAGTTTGATCCCTCGTCCGATGATAGAGACGTGAATGTGGGGATTTTGAACTCGTTATTGGGGGAGGCGGGTCCGTCTGTAGTCGCTGGGAGTCCTCGGGCTGTGTTTACTAACTCGGAGGTGGTGACGCCAATACCGGGGACTACTCCTTCGAGGGGTCACGTTCCAGTAACTCTATCTCCGGGGGGCATACTTTTCAAACGCCCATACCTCCTAGTGGACTGGAGGGACAATTCTCGTCTCGTACTGCGGGGGAGGCTTATCAGGAGATCCTCCAGTTCTTTGCTTCCTCTAATTCTACACCTGCCGTGGGGTACCAGTTTCTGTATACCAGTCTTAACTGGATGGGGCTTATGGTAAGTTTCTTCGTACTTGTTTCCTCGGGCTATATGCTTTATTTATAATAATTCTTTTTCTTGTTTTTCTTTTTGTAGATAGGAAAGACTCGGGAGGCGATTACTGCTGTAGAGAAGCGCGGTCTAAAGGACGCGGAAGAAGTGGAAGCTCTCCGAGCGCAATTGGCGCCTCTCTTGTTCAAGGATAAGGAGAACCAGATGAGGGAAGAGGTGCTTCTTACAAAAATCTCTAACTACGGATACACTATGCGAGAAGCTGAGAAGACGAACGAGGGCTTGCACCATAGGCTGAACAAGGCGGAATCTGCATATAAGCAGATAGAGGTCTCCGAGAAGGCTGCAATAGCCAGGGTAGCCCTTATGGAGAAGGAAAAGAATGAGTCTGAGAGGACTCTTAATGCTCGGATCGCTGCTCTTGAGAAGGAGGTAGCAGAGGGTTTGGAGAGGGAGAGGGGTCTTGAGGAGACATTGGGTCAGGTCACTGACAGGGTTGAGTCGGCCGAGGGGAAGTTGGCAAAATTCCTTTCTCCCGAGGAGGTGCAGGCCAAGGTTGACGCGGCGGTCCAATTTGCTTAACAAGAGATCTCTAGGCAGCACTAGAGAGCTTCCGATATGCCGTCCCATGAGCTTTTAACATGCCATCTTCTGTGGGGCTATCTAGAGTGTGCTAGGTTGGCGAAGTCCCTATTACGGTCAGACGTGGACTTTTCTAAGTCCTTTGACCTTCGTAAGTTGAAGAGGCCATCTCCCGAGGACTGTCATTTCTTTGTGGGGAGATTTGGTGGTTTATTAACCCCTATGGATTCTCCTGCGCCCTCTCCGATGCGTTCAGCCAGTAGTCCGGGTCCGAGGACTAGTGGCTCTGAGGGGTATTTTCACCAATCTCTCGCCTTGCTCAGCTGGGTACTTCCGCTGAGGCGACGAGCCCTTCGCACCCCTCCACTACGGGGGCATAGTCTATTTATTGTAATTTTTATTTCCACACTTTTAATAAATGTTTTTTGTAAATACAATCTTTTCCGAGGACTTCTCGGCTTTCGAATAAATAGTGGTTTGATTCCCCTTTTTCTTTTGCTGTCTTTTTATCTTTACTATTGCAATTAAATCTAATTGAGGAAGATAAGGATGAAATATTTAATGTTGTTGACTAGGCTTATCTCCTAAGTAGGAGGTGTCATTTTGCATGGCGACATTAAGTATGTGTCATTCTTAAATAAGAGGATTTTCTTGACACGTGCCCTTTGCTTTATGCCATGGGGGATTAATCTTAATTCTTTAGCCAATGGGTGAAGAAGATATATGTATTTAGGCCATTTAACAGTTATGTTTACTAATTCTCTCGCAATCATAGCTAGTTCTTAACTTTCGGTTCTCTTACCTTTTCAATTTTCCAACAATTGTAAGCACGAAGATAATACTTACTTGAGGAGATGATGCCCCCTTATTATAGGCGAGGAGGGTCAGTTTCATCTTTTGGTTCTTCTCGAAACTCTGCTCGGAGTCTTTCTGGACCGTCAAGGGCTCATCATATCCTCTCGGAGGATTCTTCTCATAGGCTGGGGGATAGTTTGTCTGGAAATCAAGCGACACTTGGCGCGAGTTCTCATTTGGGAGTATCATATAGGCTTTCATCTACGAACTCTTGCCGAGTGAACCACATCAGGGAAATATTCATGGGTAGAGAGTCGTATTCTCTGGCCGACGAGTCTTCGGAGTTTGATTTAATTCCTCTTAATCCGGCAAGATTGATAGGTAGAGGGCGTGTGGGATCCACTGTAAGTACGGAGTGTGAGAGCTCTATAAGGACCCTTTTTTCTAGGTATAACTTGGATCTTGAAGAGTACGACGCGATAGTGCCTTCCGCGGACCAGAGAGCTTACGCGCCTCCGTCGGGTTATTTGACTGTCCATAGCGAGCAGATGCGTTGTGGGTTGCGGGTGCTTTTCCACCCTTTTCTCCAAATACTCTTTCGGTACTGGCAGATATGTCCGAGCCAGCTAACGCCAAGTTCATATAGTCATTTGGTAGGATATGTTCTGTGTTGTGAGCTTTTAAACCTTCATATGTCCCCTTATCGGGTGGGGCGATATTTGCCCTTCGGCCTTGTTCAGAGGGGAATCCCTTTTTCAGCCTGACCTATAGGGACAAGAAGATGCCTTCACTCATGTATCCAATCTCCGCTCTTGTAGAGGGGATTGGAGGCGGAGGTTTTTCTTTGTCCGTCCGAGAGGTCAATCGGCCAGGTCATGGGGGGTGCCCATCCGATGGTGTTTGGGATATATTGCTCCCAACACCGAGACGCGGGGTTACGAAATAGAGGTATTGCTTCGCTCGGGACTTTTTTCTGGTTCCTATGACATAACCGGGCTATTGGATTTTCCTGAGGCCCTAATTCTGGCGGGTTTGCAAGAGGGGGTGGATGGGCATACTCTTCCATCTCGTCCTCTTCATAGTAACTTCTATTTCTGTAAGTTCTACTTATCACATTTCTCATTTGTTTAGCTTGTACGTCATCTGGGTGCCCTCGGACTGTTTGTACACTGATATTTTTTGCAGGCGCAGAGATGGGAGCATTTTCCCTCGAGTCTTCTAATAGTGTTTTTCTGGGGCGGGCGTTGCACGGCAGTCCGAGGACGTCGGAAGTTGGCGGTTCCGATCAATTGGTAAATGAGGTAATGATTGACATTTCTTCGGAGGAACAGGAATAGGAGGCGTCGCCTGTGGCAGCCCCTCCTGTGAGCTTTGTAATTCCCCTCGGGGTGTCGGATCCGATAGCGGCTCCTTCCCGGACGGACTTTCATATGACTCCATTGGTGTCACAGCCTTTTCCTCGTGACTCCGTTGTAGTGAATGTGTTAGAGGAGTATCTTCTGTCTCCTGATACGGGAGGGTTACAGCCTCTCGAAGGTAGCCCTGTCCGTGTCCCCGCACCGCCGCTCGAGGGGAATCCTTCCCTCGGGAGATCTCCACTCCTCGGGGATAACAATGATATCTCTCCCCTCAGATCAGCAGTGGGGTTTTGTCGGAACTTTCTCAGTGGTCTATTAAACATGACGGATTGCGGGCTGATGAGAACCCTTCCGGTATCCGTTCTTTAGGACTTAGCTTGTAAAGACCTGTGCGAGGTATTCCATCATTTTATCTATTTTATTTAATACTAACCTGTCGCCTTAGTTTGATGTACTCTGCTTGTCTTCGGGCAGATTTATATGGTGCTAGATGCCCTCGGATCTTACGGGAGTTCTTCTTCCGATCCTGGCTTAGTGTATCGCCGCCGTGATGAGTTAGAGCAAGGTCTATTGGAAGCCCAAGCGGAGATAACTCAATTGAGATGGGATCACGAATCTACTCGGGAGATCCACAATAGTGTGTTGCAAGTCGAGAAGGACAAATTGTGGGAATTAGAGCGCCAATTGGTGCATGAGAGAGCTCGCGTATTGAATTTGGAGAGGAGAATGGAGGAGTTACGGGACCAGATGTGGTTCTCGGAGGAGCAATTGATACAGGCTACAAAGGAAAAAGATTCCTTGAACCAACAGCTGCTAGGGATAACTCGCACTCATGCGGCGGCACTGGTGATGGCCCAGGTTCAAGCAGTGTTGAAAGTGGTGGGTCCATCTAGCCCTCGTGAGTCTCTTCAGGGTGAGATGCGTGACTTGGTTCATATAGGCTACCGATTGTGCCGAGATACTGTTCAACCTTTGCCAGGATTTCCTTCGGACTTGATCATTCCTGAACTTAGTATTCGTCAGGTTTTTGAGGAATTTTCTCCCTCAGCCACTAGGGATTCTGCTGCTCTGACTGTGTTTGTTGATGATCCTGTCTCTCTTTCCGAGGAGCAGTGTCGACGACTTATTCGGGAAGGGAAACGTCCGATAGGGGATGCTTAGCTTGTAGAAGGGTTTTGTATAGCTTATTGTTGTTCCTAGTACGGGGGGATTTTGTTGTTTGTTCTGGATGGTCCTTTGAGTTGGGTTGCTAAGATGACTTATGTGTAGAGTCATCATTTTGTCGGGCAACCCTATTTTCTTTTGTATCGGAACCATCCGTATATAAACAACCTTTTTATTTATGTATAACTGTTACATTAAGCGTAGTATTTCCTAAGGTTGATCGAGTTCCAGGTATTGCGAAGCACTATACCCTCGGAATTGGCGAGAAGATAGGTCGCGGGTCCCACAATTTCCGCTATCTTATAGGGTCCTTCCCATCGTGGATCAAATTTGCCTACATTCTTGGAAGCCCCGACTCGTTTCATCACTAAATCTCCAACTTGAAAAGTTCTGGGTTTTACCTTGGTATTGTAGTATCGTGACATCCGGGCATTGTATTCTTCCATTCGGAGGGCTACTCGCATTCTCTTTTCTTCAAGTAGATCAAGGGCGAGGGCTAAGTTTGAGCTGTTGGCTACTTCTTCGTATTCTCTGACTCGCCAGCTTTCTACGGAGACCTCCGAGGGCAAGATGGCTTCGCACCCGTAGGATAGGCTGAAAGGAGGTTCGCCCGTAGTGGTGCTTTGCATGGTCCGATAGGCCCATAGTATACCGGGTATTTCTTCAACCCACTTGGCTTTGTGCCAATCGAGTCGGGCCTTCATGTTTTTCAAAGGGGTTCGGTTGGTCCTTTCTACTTGTCCATTTGCTTGGGGATACCCCACCGAAGTGAAGCGGTGTTTAATTTCCCAATGGTCACACCAGTTTTCTAACTCTTGATTCGTGAACTGTAGGCCATTATCACTTACCAAATTTTGAGGGATGCCAAAGCGGCGCATAATGTTTCTCCATAGAAAATTGATGACGGCCCCCACGGTGATCCGAGCTAAGGGTTCTGCTTCTACCCATTTAGTAAAGTAGTCAACTGCTACGAGTAGAAATTTCTTTTGACCAGCGTCAAGGATAAGGGGTCCTACTATATCAATGCCCCATTTGGAGAATGGGCAAGGGGTCAGATGGGGCTCCCACGGGGCCGCGGGTTGATGGACCCGAGGGGCGTAAGCTTGGCACGATTTACACCTTTCGGCGTGGCTTTTGCTGTCCTTAGCCATCGTGGGCCAGTAATAGCCATGTCGGATCAGGCGTCCGACCATGCTTTCGCCGCTGGTATGGCTCCCACAGGTCCCCTCGTGAGTTTCCGCTAAAGTCAGTTGGGCTTCTTCTTCATTGAGGCATCGGGCATGGGGGCACGAGTACGTCCTTCGGAAAAGTATTCCATCTTTGAGAAAGTATCGAATGGTTTTTTTGGACATCATTCGTTGTGTGGTCTTGTCCGAGGAGTATCCCTCGGGATCCTGTAAGTAGGATTTGATAGGAGTTACCCAGCTAGACGAAGGATCTGTAAAGGTATTTACTACGCGTCCGCCTCTTGGTTTTCTTTTCGGGGGATTTGAACTATATCATATTCCTCGAACCACTCTTGACTTTGATGGATAACCTGGAGGTATTCTTGCATTCTTTCTTCTTTTGCTTCATATGAACCTTTGACTTGTTGAACAATCAATTGAGAATTACTATGGAGGAGTATTCGCCTTATTCCTCCTTCCTTTGCCAGTCTCATGCCAATGAGGAGGGCTTCATATTCAGCTTCGTTATTGGAGAGGGGGTAATCAACTCTGACTGCAAAATGGAGCCTCGGTGTGCGCTCACTGAGGAGCCATCTACATAAGCGTGCCACAATGGTTCTTTCTCCTAGGGTCCGATGCCCATGAGTTCCATTATGAAGTCCGCCAGGACTTGTGCTTTGATGGAGGGTCTCGGAGCATAGGAAATGTCGTACTCGGTGAGTTCTACGGCCCATTTTATTAATCTTCCTGATGACTCGGGTTTATTAAGAATTGCCTTTAGGGGATGCTTTGTTAGCACAGTAATCGGGTGGGAGAGAAAGTAGGGGCGTAGTTTGCAGGCTGTAGTAACCAACGTTAAGACAAGTTTTTCAGTCAAGGTATACCTAGTTTCGGCTCCGAGGCCGGACGGTGTTCCCTGTCCTGTTCTTTGACCAAGACAACACTAATGGCTTCTTCTCCGACCGACAGATAGAGGAAGAGTTCTTCTTGAGGTAAAGGTTTTACCAGCAAAGGTGGTTTCAACATATACCTTTTCAATTCTCCGAGGGCTTCCTCGCACTGTGGGGGTCCATTGAAATTCCTTTACATTTCGGAGTATCTTGAAAAATGGGAGTCCTTTTTCTCTGACTTGGAGACGAATTGACTCAAAGAGGCCATTCTACCGGTCAACTTTTGGACGTCTTTTACTATCTTCGAGGTGGGTAGTCCCATAATGGCCTCTGCTTTCTCGGGATTTACTTCTATTACCATCTCCGTAACCATGAACCCTAAGAATTTTCCTCCTCGAATACCAAAGGAGCATTTTATGGGGTTAACTTTCATGCCAAAATTGTCCATAATAATTAACGCCTTCCGGGTCCTCGGGGTGCTCCTCGGCAGTGTTACTTTTAACCACCATATCGTCCACGTAAACTTCTACCGACTTTCTGATAAGTCCTGCGAACATAAGACTTACTAACCTTTGGTAAGTGGCACCGGTATTTTTTAGCCCGAAGGGCATAACTAGATAGCAGAATGTGCCTGCGTCCGTAATGAAGCTAGTTTTGTCCTGGTTAGCTGCCGCCATCGGGATTTGATTGTATCCCTGGTCTCCGTCTAGGGTTGACAATAGTGCACATCCAGCGGTGGAGTCGACTAACTGGTCTATGCTAGGTAAGGGATAACAATCTTTTGGGCATGCTTCATTGAGGTTAGTAAAGTCAACGCACATCCGCCATCTTCCTCTGTGCTTGAGAACTAGCACAACGTTAGCTAACCACTCGGGATAGATAACCTCTCGAATTTGCTTCAAGTTGAGATGGCGTTGAATTTCCAAGCGAATAATTTTGTTACGCTCGGGTCCCATTTTTCTTTTTTTCTGTTGGACAGGCCTAACCCCGGGTTTCACATTATGAAAGTGCTGACATACCTTGTCACTGATTCGCCTGGGTGGTCCTCCTTCCCATGCAAATAGGTGATGAAATTGTTTGAGGATGGAAATCAGTTGAGCCTCTATTGCTGGTTCCATGTGGGTACCCATCTTAATCACCTTCTCGGGACTTCCTTCTACCAACTCTACCATCTTTAATTCTTCCACATGCTGGACTCGTGCCTCTTCGGTTTTGCGTTTTCTATTATTTTTGAGGGGAAATGCGTCCTCTTCCGAGGGGATGGCATTCATGCGGCATTCTCTGGCCTTAGATTGACTTCCTCGGACTTCTCCGATACCTGAGGAGGTGGGGAATTTCACTTTAAGATGCAAGGTAGAGGGGATATCTTCGAAGGCTCGAATGGATGGTCTTCCGCAGATGGCGTTATACGTTCGCGAAGAAGCTTCCACTACCCAAAACTTAGTGGGTTACGTTCTTCGAAGGGCTCCTTTTCCCCATGACATCGGAAGGGTCACAGTTCCGAGGGTATGACAGGCTTCCCCCGAGAACCCTACCAGGGGGACTTCAGCTGTCTCCAACCTTTCTTTTTTTAGCCCCATAGCAAGATAGGTAGGTGAGAAGAGCACATCTACGGAGCTACCCGTGTCCATGAGGATCCGTTGGATTTCACACCCGTAGATAACGGCTGAAATAACCAAGGGGTCTTCGTGAGGGTATATTATCCCTATGAGGTCTTCGGGTCCGAAGGTGATACTAGGCAGCTTTGACCCTTGAATAGAGCAGACAGGGAGTCCTTGTTCTGCTCGTCTGGCTTCTTTCAAATATTTCTTCTTCTTACCTTGGGGCGCTATTGAGATTTCTCCTCCTTCAATCATGTTGATTGTTCGCCCCGATGGGGGATTGTTTTCATAAGAGTTTGGGGGAGGAGGCAAACTCCGATGCCTCGCTGTCCTTTCTCGTGAATTTCGTCGACGTTCCTCGGTTCTCTCTCGGGGTCGTTGATGCTCCACGGTTCTCTCTCGCGACCGACGACTGAGTGCCTTTTCTTCCTCTTCTTCCTCCTCTTCTTTCGTTCATGATCTCTTCCATACATTTGTCTTGGGCTCCCCGAGATTATTTTCTTTAAGGTAATTCTTCAAGTATCCTATTTCTAGGAGACGAAGCACTTCTCTACGAAGGGTAGTACATTATTCGGTGGTGTGCCCGTAGGTTTTGTGGTATTTACAATACTTTCCGGTGTTCTTGTCTCGGTTAGGAAATTTAGCCGGTATGGGCCAGTGCAACTCGTTGTTACCTCTCATTACATTAAGTACTTTCGGGGGAGTGATAGTCATCGGGGGTAAAGGCACGGGTCGGAGGAAAATCTTGACCACGCCGCCCTCGTCTTTACGAGGAGGAGGTTTAACTTCCTTACTCTTCTCTTTAGCCTTTGCCTCCCTTTCAGCGCGCTCTAGGTGTTCATTATCATCTTGTTCCATGCGCTTCTTCGTCCCTTCCGCTTCTTCCATCAGGATGTGGACTTCCACTTTTTGCATAAGTTCATTCATGTCCGTAACCCGATTTCCCATGAGATATCGGAAGAAATCCCCCGTTCGGAGTCCCTGAGTCAATATGTCCGCCAGGATGGTTGGGCTGACGTTTGGAACATCTAGTGCCTCGTCCATGAAGCGCTTTATATATCCTCGTAGGGGTTCATCCTTTCGTTGCTTAACAGTAAAGAGATGTGTGGTGGACTTGGGATACCTTCGGTTGCAAGCAAATTGTCGTATAAACAGGTAAGCTAGTCGGTCAAAGCTCGTAATGGAGTCGGGTGGAAGGTGAGTGAACCACGCCTGAGCTCGTCCTCCGAGGGTGATAGGAAACATGCGGCACAAAACATGATCGGGGGCGGAAGACAGATCCATTCCGACCAAGTATTGGTGGATATGATCATGCGGGTCTCTTCCATCTACTTCTCTGGTATATAGGGGAATATTAACGGGTCGCATCCCCGAAGGGATAGAAGCTAAGGCAATTTCAGGAATGAAATGAGAGGTTTTAAATGTGGGGTCTTCCTCGGGGGCCATTGTTTTCTTAATATCACTCAATTCTTTTCGCAAGCCATCCATCATTCCTCATAAGGTGTGACCAATATCTCCCCGATACTCCGAGGAGCGGGAAATCTCTTCTCCCGACCCCTCCACGGGGTTCTTTCATAATTAACATACCTTCGGGATGTTTGTCGGGGTTCATGGCGCCAAGGGACAGGATTTGGGCTCCATGCCGCACGGGGTGTGCCTCCTTCAGAAGGGAGATTTCTATACCCAGGGGATATAGAGGGCCCGTTTCTGAGATTTCCCCCCATCCAGGGCGCCCGTATGGCTGTAGCATCTACAAGTCTTACATAGACAGATCGGGGAATATTAATAAAATCTCTTGTACCTGACTCGTGATTTGACAAAGTTTCTTCTGAGTCGGTGCAACAAGTTAGAAGGTTTTCACTTTCGAATAGGTCATCCATCCTGGCCAACATTTGTTGAATTCTCGCGAGGGCAGATATTATGGCGTTCCCACATACGGCGCCATTTTGTTAACGGGTTGGATATTATTCCCTATTTAACAGATTTATTTTGGGTCGGAACGCCCTGCCCGTGATTCAAAAACGATGGTTTTGTGGAAAGAACAAGAGGTGCGAGAATATTTCTTCCTTTATTCACTGAACTTTTCCTCCTCAATCTTTGTGTGTGTATCTTTATATGTGTGTGTCTGGAGTTATCTTTCTTCAATTGATCACCTCCCTTTATATAGACTTTGTTAGTGACAGGTGTCGTTGTGCATGTGTTTTAGTAAGTACAGGTGTCGTCATGTTGATACAGGTGTAAAAAGTTAAGATAAGGTATATCT
The DNA here is from genome assembly GCA_948329865.1 of Linaria vulgaris. Classification (NCBI taxonomy): domain Eukaryota; kingdom Viridiplantae; phylum Streptophyta; class Magnoliopsida; order Lamiales; family Plantaginaceae; genus Linaria; species Linaria vulgaris. The sequence goes on from OX415254.1 coordinate 80,356,195, forward strand.
TCAATCTATTAGATGCTGACTAGGCCGATCTTTGTGTCTTCTGATGACTCCGAGGGCCTCTGAGGGACTGCTTTTCAGGATGCTATTTTTCCGAGGGGCTCTGCTTTTGATGATGAACTGTGGGAACAGTTAGGACGTTCCTTCCGGTGGTATTACTGCTTTGGCATGGGTATATTCGGGAGTAGGGACTGCTGTACATGTTCTCCGAGGGGTTTCATTTTATCTTCAAGGTCTGGATTTGATCTCCGATGGCCTGACGTGATCTCCGAGGGCTTGATGTGATCACCGAGGGCTTGATGTGATATCCGAGGTTTTGACATGATTTCCAAGGGCTTGATTTGGCCTTCGTGAACTGGTATTTTAGTGTCCAAGTCCTCGGAGAATATCATCCAGGGGCTCTGGTATTCATTTTTGGCTTTTCTCTGAGAATTGGTCCTCGGGTGATGGTCCGAGGATGGTTTAAGTTGAGGAGTGTTCAGCAAGGAAGTATTCTTGCAAGTTTATGGGACTCGATGTCCGTTGTGGTCCCTCTTGGCGCATTGATGGATATCGGAGTCGCGCGGATCCATCGGGGTTTGCTCTTTTTCCGATGTCGCGTTGATATATGTTTTTCATTCACCGTTGACTTTTCAAGGGACGCTTAGGTGTCTTCTCGGATATTCCTCCGTGCCTTATTAGGTCAGTGACCGAGGGGTAGGGTAACATCCGAGGGGCCTCCTTATTAGGAGTGGGTACATCTCATCGGATGTACTCGTGACAATAGTGTTGTCCATTTATTAATTCCCATAATTAGGATTAATATCCTTTTTAACCTCCTATTTATTTTTATGGTTAACATTATGTTTAAGTAATTCAATGAAATTCTAAATAAATAAATCAGTGTCATGATACGAAGGATTTATTTGAATAATGAAGAAGTAAAAATTTAATACAAATTAAGACCAATTGTAAGAGAAGGAAATCTATAATATTATTACTATTATATAAAGAAAGTCATGTAGAGACCAATCTTTTGATTTTCTTATTTACACTTCAAGGACTTTGGATGCAACTAGAGTTTATTTTAGAGTTTTTTTTATCATTACTTAAACTTCTCAATTAGTAAAAAGAATTATTACTTAGTTCTCTTTTACATAAAAAGAAGGTTAATATATATATTTTCTGTCCATATTTAAGATATAATCTTTACCATACAAATTAATTATATTATACTTATAATAAATTTTTAATCACCCGGGGACCACATGTCAACATTTCTAATTAATATTGTTTACATTCATACTCTAATGGAGCTCGTTTTTGACAAATGATACCACTTTTCCAAGTAGGAACGACCACTTGAGCAAGACGTAAAGACTTTTTACACCAACGTGATTTCATCAAAATTTTAATGTTTGAGGGGTTCAAACGTCATTTTATTATTTCTAGCGGGGTTTTTATTTTTATTTATTTATTTTTTGCGTCTAGGGTTTCATCTTTATAAGTTAATCTTCTTTGAGTCGTTATAATCAGTCGTTGATTGAATAAAAAAAAACCTAAACTCGAAAGTTTTCTCATTTTTCGTCAATTTCTCAGTATTATGTGGAATCAACGAGACTTTGATCTTCTTGTGTTGTTTTATCTTCTCTTATGTCTTTCGCTCGCTACATCAGTTGTCAAGCAACATTTATGCAAAGTGTCCACTATCAAGGACTTGTCTTCTGCTAAGTATTCTCTTGGACTTGATATTATACGCACCTCTTCTGGCATGTTCATTCACCAACGCAAGTACATTTCAGATATCCTACAAGACACTAGACTCTGGTGATAAAACACTTCCCATCCATGTCCTAAGGGGCTCAAGTACACACACTGACGGTGCCTTCTATCCCCACCCTGATAAATATCGTATTTGAATTTGACACGTACTACGTCATCAATCAACTTAGCCAGCTCCTTCAGTTGTCTCACCAACATCACTAGGATGTAGTCGTTTCGGCTCTCCCCTACTTAAAGGGTTCTCCATGCCATGGCCTTTATTATTCAGCTTCATCTTATCTCAGACTTTGTTCTTACAGCGATGATGATTGGGCCCTGAGACACGTCGCTCTTTCAGTGGGTTTTTTGTATCTTCCTTGGCGACTCCCTCGTGAGTTGGAAGACCAAGAAACAGGTTACTATTCCCTTATCTTCTAGCTAAGTAGAATACACTAGTCTTGCTAGCACCACATGCGATCTACAATGGATATCTTATGTGCTTCAAGCTCTGCAAATCCCATTGCTCTATTATGTGACAACAAGGCGACAATTCACAACACCCAAAATTCGACTTTTCACGAGCATACCAAGCACCTCAATATTGATTATTACGTTGTTTGCAATTGTTTCAAGGATGGTTTTCTCACCGCTCTTCACATGTCCTTCTCAACACTTGGTTGGGTTCTTCATCAAACTGTTGGTTGTGCCTCAATTTCATGATTAGTTGTCCAAGTTAGGACTTGGTGACTCGCACCAAGCTTCAACTTGAGGAGGGTGTGTTAACTTCCATATTCTAATAGTTGCAGGACCTCTTTGTAAATATATCATTTCAGTTAGTTAGTCGAGCTCAGCTAGTTGACTAATTCGTTGTAACTTATTCTCCGCCTTTGTTCGTGTACGTAACTAATCGAATCGCGTCGCTATAATTCATTTATGTTCATATCTGATGGGGATGTTTTAAGATTGGCCCAACACTGCATATTGGGCCGGCCCATAAGCACATCGAACAGGGCATGTTCGATATTTGATGTGCATCGAAAAACTCATGTTCGATGCGTGCATCGAACAGATGTGATTCGATGCGCATTCTACAACTGTCAATGGGACTCACGGGACGGTTGCTATATATGGCCCGTCCCCTTGTAGTCCATGTACATTCTGATTGGTGAATCACTCTGAGCTAGTCAGCATCGAACAACTAAGCATTCGATATTGAACTGGATCGAACTCACTGCATTCGACACACATCTAGACCGAATTTGGTGTGTTCGATACGATATTGAGAAGAGAACATTGAATTCGATACGGAAGGCAGCTTTGAATCTTTTAGATTCGATATACTTGAATTCGACACTGGACCCCTACTAGATGTCTAACATCGAACGAGGGCAATTCGACACGACAACATCGAACGCCTTAAATTCGATACCCGATACTAAACTTGTAATTTACCTTTTCAACCTAGTAAGCTTGTAATAGGTGTTCCGGACCAAGCTAGTCCGATAATAAATTTGATTAGCATTATTTTGGTTATTTACATTCTAATTGTATTATTTTACTGTGTTCTATTACCTTGACGAAATAAGACCAAAATAATATCAATAATATTTAAAAATGCATTTCACCAAATTCTCTCTAGATTTGACACTTACACGGTAATTATTTGGTTTAGGAACATAAGAAGAAGAGAATTACATCAAGGGAGATGATATATGTCATACGTTTCTCCTTTTTTCTTATTTCTTCACATGATTTATTTACTATCTTTATTCGTATAATTTGAGATAGTCTAATTGATATATAGAAAAGAAGAAGATCTCACTTAAGTTTCTATGGAGTTGCTAATTATGAGGCACAACTAAAAAGGAAAATGAACTGTAAAATTACCTGAAAAGGATAAAGCAACAAACCTGATTAAATTCGCTCTCATTATTTTCACGTTTCACTCCAATCCACGGCAGTGCAGAAAAAAACAGAGAGCAGTTACAATGTCAAGCCCAAATTTTTTTACATTTTACATTTTTCTTCTAGTCTCGACCATTACATTGGGTACTCAAGCACAAAACTAATCAATGTACATGGGCCAAAAGAGTTGAAACAAAAAATGAAGTAATAACCACTCGAGAACTTCAACTAACAGAAGTGACGCTGCTCCTCCCATAGTTTGAAAATAGTGATCCAAAACAGCGGCCTTGCTTTGTGATGAAGTCTTATCTGAATACTTTCGCCACAAGTTATAGGTCGCCTATTAGCGCATAAGAATGTTGATTGGCTCTTCAATTTTATTTCAATGACATAATCAGTGGAAAAAATGTAAGTGCGGGAAGGATTATTCAACCTTCTAAAACTGACTATGCTTCCTCAGAATTTGGCATGCTAACAATAGCGGACGATCCATTGACCATTACGCCTGGTCAGCCCGGCAAACCGGTCTCTCCCTCATCATGGTCCTAAGTTATGGATTTATTGATGATATCTTAGCGGAAGCTCCTTTAGTCTTCTTAGCATAAAACTGATCACGGAGAACTATCGAAAGATGGCGATTGTTGGTGGCACGAGTATTTTTCGATTAGCTCGTGGCTTTGACATTGCATATACTTATTGATTTAACGAGAAAACGGGTAATGCTATAGTCGGGTACAATGTTACAATTGCTACATACATCTAATGTTTGCTTGATTATTTTTTTCTGGCCAATAAGCGCCAACTAGGCACTTGAATGACATTTAGCCAACAAAATCAAGAATTGTAGTTTCACGTTGATATAGCACTTGTTACATTACATCTTTATGTGCTTCTTATGTCGAAGATATCCGACCATCTATATTAGTGACTTGCACGTGTGAGAACTACCAAATAACTTGAGATTTTTTAGAGAGATGGGCGCTATATATGACCCTGTAATTAGAGTAGCAATATAGTTAAGGAGGAAAAAGCTCGTAAAGAAAGGATAGCCCATCTCAATCTTCGTTCCTCTTCATTGCAAACAATTCTAATTGTTTGTTATCGGGGAAATAAATATTGCAATATTTTTATAGCAAAAATTGGTGGAGACAATTCGGGGATGATGACGATATCGCAAAATTCAAAGCCGTTACACGAGAAATAAAATTAAAGATAAAAATATCAAAAAATATGCAGAGCACTTTGAAGATACGATGAACTCTTGAATTTGACAAACATACCCTTGCCAAAGTAAAACATGAGGTAGTTTTAACAAAAAATGATAGTTTAGAAGTCACTCGAGCGGAAAAAAAAGTTTTTGGAGTAGTATTTGACTAAATGACTCTATTGTATAAGCGTTTGTGCATTTATCAAAATTAAATAAGTTAAGTTAAAGATAATAAAATGCTTGCTCTAGTTTTAATAATATTGGATTTGGCATTATTGTTGTCCCATATCATCCTGACATTGCAATCTATAAATGATGGATGCCAATAATAATATTTGGCTAGTGATTATGGCAGAGCAACAATTGTTGTTGCTAAAGCAATATTTTTTAAGTTCACTAACAAAGCCCGTGTTAGTCTAAGTTTATAATTGGTAAACTTTAAATAAACTATAACAACTCATTAGTCATAATTATTGATTCCTTAATCATGGTAAGCCTGAGAATGCATATGGATGCTATTTACGGAAAGTAATGGATTCTGTTTTGGCAAATACATCTCAAAAGTTATAGAAAATTTCTTAATTATACAATATAGAAATAGAAAAAAAAAAAAAAAACGTACCAGTTTTAAATTTTATACGACTTTCAGAATATATGCAATTGTTCCGAGAAGGTGGAGTTTCTATGTGAAACTCATCGTGATTTTTTATTTAATTTTTATCACTCCGAACATAAACAATTTACAAATAGACTTATCAGCTTGTTTATGATGACCTTATGAGATAATTTATTCATGACGGAGAATATAGTAGGGAAGGACAGTTAGAATTTTGATTTTTATTCTATTTCTAATTATGACATATATTTGAATTATTTCAAATTTTCAATTAAGGGTAGTTAATCAAGAAAAAAGAATAAGTCTAAAAGTGTGATTTTTATAGACTTTGACTGACAAGGTTAAATTAGAAGATATATTAAATATATTGCTTTAGCAGCAACAATTGTTGCAATATTGCTCGCGGCCATAATATTTCTAAACATATACTTGTAGGATTATTGAATTATCTGTTTTAATTTCGTAAATATTCCATTAACTTATTACAAACATAGGAAAGAAATGCGAATCCATAAAACTGCCTTCATGTAATCGTTGTCTTCTTTCGCGGATTAATTAAAAAATTCCTTTGAACCAAAATAGTTTCTATCATATGTGATACATACTAGGCAATTTGCGTGATATAATTGAGGCAACTGAATTTGTAATTCCAATAAACGATTTTCCTTAACAGGACTGATTGCTCTAGAGAACTTTGTGCTCCCAACTATATATACTAGCGCACTTCAAGGAAAAAATAAATACAAAGCAATAATGTCGTATCCAAATTTTGTAGCAGTTTCCATGCTTCTTTTCTCATCCATTACAATACTGGCTGTTGAAGCAAAACACAAACATAAAACCACATGGGCAAATAGAGTTGTCAAGCACAATGAAGTAATAACCACTCTTCAATTTTATTTTCACGTCAAACTCAGTACACCAAATCCAAGTGATGTAACAATTATTCAACCTTCTCAAGCCATAAAATCTTCATATGGTTTTGGCTTGGTTAATATGGCAGACGATCCATTGACCGTTACATCCGATCCAACGTCAAAGCTTGTGGGCCGTGCACGGGGGATGTACGGTTCCGCGGGACAAGCGGATCTCGCCCTCATCATGGTCTTAAATTATGGATTTATAGATGGGATGTACAATGGGAGCTCCTTTAGTCTTCTTAGTATAAACCCGGCGCTACAAAGTCCTCGAGAGATGGCAATCGTTGGTGGAACCGGACTTTTCCGAATAGCTCGTGGCTATGCAATAGCAAATACCTATTCGTTTGATGAGGCCAACACGGGTGATGCTATAGTTGGCTACAATGTTACCATTGTTACACCTAGACGTCATTATAGATAATTTCCAGCAAAAGTGACATATCCCAAGTTGTGACATTTGTGGTGCACAATTTCAACAAGTATTGCTGTTTGTAAGCGCAATAGATTTAATAAGGTCGTCTTTAATTTGCGAGTTTGAGAGTGAATTCCAATGGTTTCTAGGAAATCCGATTTCTGAAATATTTAAATTACATTTTTGCGTTCTCTATATCTTAAATTTAATTAAGTTTTTGGTTTTTTTGCATGAGTAAGTTTCTAAGCATTCTCAAGGCTTTCCTATTTAGATTGGCAAAAGACTTGTTCAACACAAGACAGAAACAGATACGACAATATATATATATATATATATATAGTTAGCAACGCACAGCATGCATATGAGAAATTAATTAAGACTGAATAACCGAAAAAACTGTATATATTGGGATTTTTGAGCGACGGGCAAGCCAATATTGACGAAATATTTATTTTATTAATATATTTCTAATAATGTCTTATGTTTAACTAATTATTATTTTTATATTTTTATTTCATTTGATATTCTAGTTAGAATTAAGATATTTCAATTTATTATCTTGAAATATAATATGTCTTATTCTGAATATATAGTACTCGTCTTAAAATAAAATTTTGCATAATAATGGGTTTAATAGCGCTCTTAGGGGGTGTTTGCAAAAGTTTATAGAAGCTTCTTTTTTCAAGCTTTTACTTAAAGTCATTTAAAGGTCATTTTGACTTAAAGCAATTGGTGTTTACCATTGTTACACCTAGATGTTAGTTTAATATTATTATTGATAATTTCCAATAAAAGTGTCATATCCCAAGTTGTGACATTTATGGTGCACAATTTCAACAAGTATTGTTGTTTGTAAGTGCAATAGATTGAATACAGTCGTCTTTTATTTGCGAGTTTGAGAGTGAATTCCTATGGTTTTTCAGGATATCCGATTTTTGAAATATTTAATAAAAATTTTGCGTTCTCTATATTAAATTTAATTAAGTTTTTTGTTTTTTTGCATGAGTAAGTTTCTAGGCATTCTTAGGGCTTTCTGTTTAGAAGATATATATATATATATATATATATATATATATATCCTAAACTATTATTAGTTTATATTTTTTTGATTGGCAACAGGCTTTATTCAACAAAAGAAAGAAACAGATACGACAATATATAGAGTTAATTAAGACTGAATAACTGAAAAACTGTATATTAGGATTTTTGAGCGTTGGGCAAGCCAATATTGACGAAATAATTTGATTGGCAACCACTACAAGATTTTCAGGTCTTTTGCGATCGAAAATCTGCAGCCGCAATTACGGTTGCAAAATTTGCAACCGCAATGCGGTTGCAAAAACGTTGAGGACCGAATTTGCAACCGCATTGCGGTTGCAAATTCCTATAGGGCTGGTTAAATTTGCAGCCCAGCAAATATGGGCCAACTTTTGGCCCATTTCGAAAAAACAAAGTTCAGCCCAGATCGGTTCCAACTAGGGCTGGTCGCGCCACGTTCTTCTTCCTCCCTCATTTGGAACCGCAAATCGGTTCCAAAATCTCCATAGCCACCGCTCCATAGCCACCATGACCACCATAGCCACCACCGTGACCTCCATAGCCACCACCACCACCTCGTCCTCCATAGCCACCACCACCACCCGCCACATCCGCCTTCTTCCACACTCCCACCCGTCACCACCACCTTCTTCCTCACCCGCCACCGCCACCTCCTTCCCCACCCTCCACCGCCACCGCAAGCCTCCTCCCCACCCGCCACCACCATCCATTAAATAATCCTAAACCCACCTCCACCGCCACCGCGAGCCTCCTCCCCACCGCCATCATCATCCCCGACCCGACCCGACCCGAATTCAAATCCGATTCGAAAATTCGTATTCCGCGTCCTTCTCGTGTCGTGCGTTCGCCGCTTCACTCCTCCGCCGTCGCTCGTAGCTTCGTCGGAAAATTGTTAGTTTGTTTCGATAATTTCTCGATTTTATGTTTAATTGTTGGTTATTTTTGATTATTTGTTGATTTTATGTTTAATTGTTAGTTTATTCGATTATTTCTCGATTATATGTTTAATTATTAGTTTATTTGTTTAATTGTTACTTTTGTTGTTTAATTGTTAGTTTAGATTATTTAATTGCTAAATGTTAGTTTAGATGTTAATTAAAGGGTTAGTTTAGTTTAATTAAATTGATTACTTAGTATCGATAAATACTTTTAGAAAATCTATATTACTTTAGTTTATCCTTTTTAACTTAGACTTAATGTTATTTTTAGGAAAATTTCATAACTTAGTAACGATAAATACTTTTAGGAAATCTTTATTACGTTAGTTTACCTTTGTAACTTAAACGTAATGTTATTTTTAGGAAAACTACATAACCTAGTAAGGATAAATACTTTTAGTAAATCTAACTTAGAAATTTACCTTTAGTTTGTTAGTACATCATGTCAGACAATCCTCCGCGCCGGCCACGTACGTCTCATGGTGTCTCTCCTTCAGAAGTTGGTCGTGGTCGTGGTCGAGGTAGTGGACTTGGAGGCCGTAGTACAGATAGTCAGGGTAGTGGACCTGGAGGCTGTAGCGCCGAGAGTGGTCGAGGTAGATGTAGGCTGGTGGTGCGTATTGTCCACTCGGGTCGTGGTCCTACGACTAGTGGTCCAGCCAAGACATCCTTACCGCCGTTGTCTCCTGCCGTACCGCGCTTGCTTACGTATGACGATGACGAGTCCCCTCTTGCAGATGTAGCGCACCCGCCCCACCGTCCATCGTCTGCATCTGGGATTAGACCACGATCATCAGAGTCGACCGGAGCCCATCGACCACGATCATCAGAGTCGACCGAAGCCCATTAACCACGATCATCAAAGTCGACCGGAGTCCATCGACCGCCATCTGCCGAGTCTAGCGGAGAACAGAGGACACCACCCACAGTAGGTGGATCGAGCCAGAGGTCGATAGGGACACCACCCACATCAGCTGGATCGACCCATAGGTCGATAGAGATTCCAGCCACTGGAGCTGGATCCAGCCAGAGGTCGACAGGGATACCAGCCACCAGAGCCGGATCGAGTCAGCGGTCGCCACAGATTCCAGCCACCGGAGCCGAATCGAGTTAGAGGTCGACAGAGCCGAATCAGATTCCAGACACGCAGCGCCTCCCTACTAGGGGACCTACTATAGGACGTGCAGCACCCCGAGCGGTGAAGGATAGGAAGACCATCATATTGAGGCACGGATGTTTTTACCAGCCCCCTAGTAACGAGATAGCGCAGACGATCACTTCTCTCATCAGACAGTTTATGGATAGTCAAATGCTCCATAGAGTCGAAAAAGGAAGGCGGGAATATCAAGTTTGCACATTGTGAGAACGATAGATTTCTCTAGTCCCCTTATACCTTCGGCCGAAACCTCTGAAGCGCAAATGGCCTTGAAGAACAAACTAATCTCCACCAATGTACCCCAAATTTCAGGTATTAGGAACTCACGAAAAGCAATTGGGATCAATCTCTGCATGAACACGTGACAATCGTGACTCTTCATACCAATCAACCTTTGTTGTTGCATCTGTACACATCGTCCCAGGTTCGATGTGTATCCATCCGGAAAACTCAGCTGATCCAACCATTCTAACACCCTTCTCTTTTGGTCCCTTACCAAATAATAGCGTGCCTTTGGCTTTACCGACTCCCCACCTCGGGGGCCTGGTTGTAAAAAGATCTCACTTCGATTGGTGTAGAGCCTTAAATCTTTTCTGGACTTGATGTTGTCCTTCGTCTTAGAGTCATCCAACACCGTGTTGATGATGTTATCCAAAAAGTTCTTCTCGCAGTGCATGACTTCTAGAGTGTGACGAACCAAGTTCGTGGACCAGTATGGTACTTCCCAGAATATGCTCTTCCGCACCCAATTATGTTTCGTACCAAAGTCCGGTAGGGGCTTGAATTTTGTACCAAATTCCACGTGCCCTAGCCCATTCACAATTACTCGCATTTGGTCACTTGTCTTCCTAGGAATTGGTGCTTCGGGTGATTTTATATTTTTCCTAAAATAACATCGTCTCTCAAAGGGTGCCTCCTGGGCAAGAATCGGCGATGACAATCGAAAAATGTCGGTTTACCCCCATTTGCCAACGTAAATGACTTCGTGTCACCCATACAATAAGAGCACGATAACTTTCTATGCGTACTCCACACCGACAACATCCCGTACGCCGGAAAATCGCTAATCGTCCACATGAGGGCTGCTCGTAACTGGAAGTTTTGCTTTCTAAAAGTGTCGTATGTCTCGACCCCAGTGCTCCATAATAACTTCAAATCGTCAATAAGTGGCCTCAAAAAAACATCTAAGTTCTTTATAGGACTATAAGGCCCGGAAATTATTAGGTTTAAAAATATGAACTCCTTCATCATGCACATATCCGGAGGAAGGTTATACGGAGTGACAAACACTGGCCAACATGAGTAATTCTTTCCAGATGCTCCATACGGAGAAAATTCGTCTGTGCACAAACCAAGTCTGACGTTACGGGGCTCTCCTGCAAAATATGGGTGCGTACGGTCAAAGTGTTGCCATGCCTCTGCTGCCGCTGGGTGAATCATTCGATCAGTAACCCCTTCACAATTCAAATGCCATGTCATATGCCTTGCAGTTCCTATGGTATAAAACAACCTCTGGAGACGAGGAATAATAGGGAAATACCACAACTTCTTCCCCACCTTCGATTTCAACCCAGGAATATATTTATCCGTTTCACAAATCGTGCACTTGTCTAAGTCCTTACCCTCACCGTAGTACAAAAAACATTGTTTTGGACAACAGTCGTACTTAACATACCCTAACTCTGTTTCCAACATTGTACGCATCCATTTCGTGTCCTTTAGTAACAACTTCACAGTCTCTGGCATGAAACCTAGCTTCGCCTCGTTAAAAGCCTTATCGGAATATTACTCGCCTTACTTATATTTGTATTTGGATGTAACTTCACCTTTTCTAGGTGCATCAGTTTGTAGAAAGCCTTCGCTTCCGGATTGGGATCATCGTTAGTGGCCTCGTCCTCAAAATAACGACCTCAACGTGCATCTACGATCATGTCTGTAAACGACTCATCTAATGGTGTTTGATGAGGTGGAGGTCTCAGGCAAATACGACGGTATATTCTCTTTTTTCGTTTCCCCGTGAAATATCCATTCTAAATATCCAGGCGTAAATCCTGACTTATGTAGATGATCACGTACAACGTATTTCCCGTTAAATTTTAAATTAATGCATTTCATGCAAGGACACCTAATTTGTGATTGCAGATCTAGGTATGTGACTTGAGTCATAGCATACTCAATGAAAGTTTGAACCCCACACACAAATTCCTCTCGCAAATAACCGTCACTATCATATCTATCATACATCCAAGCTCTATCCGCTTCATAATTCATTATTTATCGATCTAAGTAGTAAAATATAAAACAAATAATTACAATTTAAACTCTAATAAATTTATATCATGCACAATCGATTTAGAAAGCTAAAGAATTAACAACTTACTTCTTGAAACGTGAAAAGCGATCTTCAAGAATGTTGCTTATACCACGATTATACTCGGTGTGTATGCCATTTATCTATCAACAAACAAATAAACATAAGTTAGAATTGAATCACGAATTATATTATTAAAAATAAGAATTTGAGATAGTTAAGGGAAAAAACGTAAATACCTTAAGAAAGAGTGAAAATTGGAATGAATGTTTGAAGAGGAGGGAAAGGCCTTTTTAATAGCCAAAATTAGCTTTCTGCAACCGCAACGCGGTTGCAGAAACAAACGGCCAACTGTTTTTGCAACCGCAACGCGGTTGCAAAAACAAGTATACGTTAGTTTTTGCAACCACCTTGCGGTTGCAGAAACAAGTATACATTAGTTTCTGCAACCGCAACGCGGTTGGAAAAACTAGTATACATTAGTTTCTGCAACCGCAAGGCGGTTGAGGAATTCAAACCGTTACTATTTGCAACCGTAATGCGGTTGCTGAAAACATTCATACTTTCAAAATGTCGTTTTTTTGATGATTTGAGGTGCCACATTGTTATTTTGGTTGATAACTATCCTAATAATGGTAAAAACAACCATAATTACAATTCTCATAACAATTTCAAGCGTTATATATGTGGGACAAGCCGTGATATCTATGATTTCAAACGATAACGTTCGTATACACACATATATATATATATGTATATATATATATCATCCCTAGATACATATAGAAATAAACGTAATGTGAAAAATTTATCTACTAATTCAACCAATTAATCATATTATTAGTGAAGCAAATCATAATAACAAGAAGAAATATGATGATCAGTAAATAGAACATACAATATGTTCATGGTCTAATAACTCCTTCGATCATTTCACATTCAATCTACTATTTCATTCCTCAATTACTTGTTTTGTAACCATTTATTAGTTTATATCACATGTAACATTGAAGTTTGTTGTTAAAAATCAGAAACGCATTGATAAAGTCCCATAAAATTGCGATTTTCATGTATGAATATTTTTTGCAACCGCAGTGCGGTTGCAGAAATAGGCTATTGGGACCGCAAAGCGGTTGCAAAAGCACTACAAAAAAAAACATTTTTCATGACAATTTCTTGTGACAAAAATTTAAATCGTCACTACACCTTTGGCTGTGGTGACAAAATGGAATTTCGCCACAAGACAAGTTTTTTATGTGACAATATTAACTTTCATCGCAAGAAACGTAAGTTTAGTGACGAAAGTCTTGAATTCGTCTCAATAAAACGTGCACAAAATTTCTTCCTTTGATGCCAAATATGTGGTGACAAATTTTATTTATCTAGTGACAAGTATAATCGTTACACACCTTTTTTGTTCTTGTGACGATGTTTTTTTTGTCATGATAATATATATTACTATTTTTAAAAACATTTTCTTGCACCATTCAATTTTTTAATATTAGATTGTACCATTCTATTTTTTTTATACTTTATAACTATATATATATATAATATAAGTTAATATATTTCTACTTAGTTTTTTAATTTAATAATGTATATCTCTTAAATCATTGAAGGAAAATGGGTATCAAGGCAAATTCATTTCCCCCCACCCCGCCAAAATTTTTCACTTATTCCCGCCTGCACTTAATATAAAATAAAAAAATTAGTTACCCCCTCCTTCATTTAGGTTTTTCTTTCATTTCAGCCGCCCACCAGTCCTCTCTTCTGTCTTCTCTCTCAAAAAACACCCTCTCCGCCGCGCTCTCTTCTCTCTCACTCTCTGCCATGGTGCCACCAGCCCCTCTTCGACCTCCGCCACCGCCACCACGAACGAGCTCCACGACTCCACCCCATCAAACACTCCATCCACCGCTGCTCCACCACGACTCCACCACGGCACGACTGCTACTCCACGACGCCACAACACCACGACGCCACCACCATCTGAATCTGTAAGTACTTTTTCCCCATATTATTTTGGAATTATGGTCGGTTTGAGCTAGATTGGATAGAGGGACTAATCTTATAATATATGATACAAAGCCTGGGTTCTTTCGTTTCATTAGAGTTTTTAGCAACTCGGCTGTATCATTCTCTCTTGCGACGAGCTACGAGATCCTTCTCTACTATGGAGTGAAAAAAAAAGTGTGTATTCAAAGTTGCATCTATTAACAGCACCAGCTGGTCACTAGGAAAACATATCAAATGTAACTGGTTTGGTTTTGATGGTTAAATATTATCGTACTTGCTGAAAATATATTACAAATTTGAGAAAGGGAACACCAAAGTTTCATTGACCACATGTTGTTCGATGAAATGTCACAAAGAACTGGAAATTTAAAATTGTGGATGGATGTTGCATTGAGTACTGAGATTAGCTGGACATATTATGTCAATAGTGTTGACATTGTGTTGTTTTTGTTTTTGAGCAGAAAAAAGTGGGGTGAGGAGGGGCTTTTTGGTGGAGTTTGGCTTTGTTTCGAGGCGAGGTAAATTTTCTTGCTATCATCATTTTCATACATGCCAATGAGTCAAATTTCCACCTTTATCTCTGTGTAGAAACTGCTGTTGCGATATGGAGGAGTATGAGATTATTTTTCTTGCCATTCAATTTGTAAGCCAGTGTGGTTCATAGTTTTAGGTTCATTTGCATATTGACAAATTAGCATTAGGTTTGCACTACTTCTAGTCATATTTGTAATATATCAATCACAACATATAATATACGCATAGTGTAACCCGTTATCAATATGCAATGGTGCGCAACAAGATAATGGCCAATAAGTTTGGGCTAAACGTTAAAAGTAAACGTCAAACTACATTGTTGTTCTCGCCTCTATTTTTAAATGCCTATTTTAACAGGGAGCCTTTGATTCTTGATACGTTGTTGTTGGCGTCGGGTAGCTTTTACTACTGTTATGCAGTATTTTGTAAAGAACTTCCGATTGTTGTTCTCTTTTGGAGTTATCCTTATTTGTTGTAATAATCAGAATGTCCTATTCTCATTGTGTGGAGTAGTAGCCTTAGAAGTTTGTTCCTTTCTTGCCTTTTAATTTATAACGTGAAACTTGTAATGTGCTGGTTTCTGAACTATTTCCTGGCTGAATAACTTGGCAAATTGTGGTAATTGTACACTTTGTCGTCTTGCAAATAACTTATTTGATCTACCACAACTCTGTGGTTGTTATGTATGTTTATTGCTATATTTTTTCTCTGTGCTTTCTTTGTAAGTATTCCATTGTGTGGTACCTCTGAGTTTTAATGTTTTAATATTATTGGTGTTAACGCTTTTTTTATCTTGAATCATATGTGCGTTGCTAATTCTAAATGTCTATGGCAGGATCTGTATATCCATGTTGTCTGGCCTTTATATAGGAAATATGGTCATGCATTTGAGGTGAGAAAATATATATAGTTTATTATTTTTAAATCTCAATGTACAAGCTTTCCTTTCATTATTTTTATTAAAATTTACTAATAATAAGTGCATACGAAATTGCAGGCATTCAAATTAATCGTCAATGATCCTGATTCAGTGCTTGATACGCTTACCCGTGAAGTCAAAGAAATTTGTCCTGAGGAGGTAGGCCATGTCCACTTTATAACCTTGTGTTGCCAATTGTGTGATGGCCTTTTTTTACATATGGGGAATGTTGTAGGTCACGAAGGTGGCTCCTGCTGTATCAGAGGAAGTAAAAGATGCCTTAGTTAAAAATATTAGGAGAAGAATGACACCACAACCTTTGAAGATCAGGGCAGATATTGAAATGAAATGCTTTCAGTTTGATGGCGTTTTGCACATAAAGGTTCGATTACTTTATCCATCCGACTTCCTTCTTCAATAAATATTTCGCAACTCAAAAGTTGGTTCTTGTATTAGTACTGATTTAGTTTGAACTCCTTAGGAAGCAATGCGGAAAGCTGAAGCTGCTGGAAACAAGGATTGTCCTGTTAAATAAAACTTGTTGCTCCACCAGCATATGTTCTCAACACCCAGACTCTTGACAAGGTTAGACGTCCATGTTTTCTTTTGGCTTGACAAGTAAATTACCATCCATCTGATCTTCTGGTACTTGTAACTCTTTCAGAACGATCTCTAGGGAAAAGATATATCTTTGTATGTAGAAGATTTAGGTACTCGCTAACTAGTATTGGTGATGTCTTTTTTGCTATTTCTGGGTAGAGATATTTTCACAATGAACATGCTTCAAATTATATGAAGAGTCCCATAGATAAAGATAAAATGACATTGTGGTAGCATCTTGCTAAACTGTAACACTAAACTACTCTCATGTCTAATTAGCTTTTAGCGTTTATGAATCTAACATGTGAAGCAGAGGGTCAACAACTCAGCCGCGAAAAAGGCATTTTAACATGATCCATCTAGTTGATCCCAAAGCTCCATTTGCTCTTGGATATACTTCATGATCCAAATATTTTTTTCACGAGTATTACTCGCTGGACAGTAATTTTGAGGATAAGTTATTGCCAGTTGAAATACATAAAAACACATAAGCATTTTGTTCACTTTGTTCTCCAAGAGTTATTTGTTGAGATCTTTTTACATTACATTGGGAGATAAGCGTTCCTCTGATCTGAGTATATCGGCTACAATATAAGCAGTTTGGACCTATTGACATAAAAATACATCATTTTGTATAAATTAATGTTATTTTCAATCATTCCTTACTAGATTAGCTTACTTCAATCATTTTTCATTGTTTTTCAGGTGCAGTAGGTGTCCAAAGAATTGAACAGAAAGCAATTGGAGAATGGCTTGGAAGAGATGATTTTTAAGTTGATGTGGAGAACTTATTATGGATGTAAAAGAACTTATGAAAAGTTGGTTTAGAGTAAATGTCGATTATGCGTTTTCGAAGAAAATTAGTATCATGTATCACGGATCGTTGTCAACTTCGTTGTTTTTCTAATGAAAAAGAATTCTTATTTGAGGTGCTTGGTTTTATTAGTTTTTAATATTATGATGGATCTGTTGAGTTTCAAATTTGATGTGTATTTTTATTTCTATTATCTAATAAAAGCTTAATAAATTGAGGACAAGGCTAATATGACAAATAAGTGGTAACTATTGAGACAAATATTTTGTCACAGTAAGTGTAATAAGAGTTTATATGAGTTACATATTGCAACGAAGTTGTTGTCATTATAGGATTCTTGTTGTTGCGACGAAGAAATTGTCACAACAACATTAACGAAAAATCATTTCTTGCAACGAAATTAGGTTATTATAACGAAACATTGACACTATAGACACGAAATATCGTCGCGAAAGGTTGAACTGTTGTGACGAAATTACTGTTCGTCACAAGCTATTGTGACAAATGTAGCTTTCGTCGTTACAACCCTTAAACGACGGGCCTGTGGCGATGAATTTCATTGTGCACCTTTTCGTCACGATAAACCTTATGTGACGCTTTTTGGGCTTCTTAAGACATTTGTTTTTGTCACAATAAGCAATTTTTTTTGTAGTGAAGCTAGTATTTGCAACCGCAATGCGGTTGCTGAAAATATTCATACTTTCTGCAACCGCATCGCAGTCCCAGAAAGTGTTCATACTTTCTGCAACCGGATTGCGGTTGCAGACACTATTATTTTAAATTTTAAAACTTTCAACAACCGCTTTGCGGTTGCAATTTGTTCAATTTTTTTGAAAATTTGGGCGGGCTAGGGGGAAATTTGAATTTTCGCGAAAATTCAAATTTCCACCCCATTTTCTATATATACCCACCAACACTTCTCTTCTTTTTCCAAATCCAAAAAATCACCAACACTTTCTCTTCTTTTTCCAAATCCAAAAAATCACCATCACTTCTCTTCTTTTTCCAAATCCAAAAAATCACCAACATTTCTCTTCTTTTTTCAAATCCAAAAAATCACCCAACACTTCTCTTCTTTTTCCAAATCCAAAAAATCACCAACACTTCTCTTCTTTTTCCAAATCCAAAAAATAAAAAACAACCTAACATTTCTCTTCTTTTCTTTTCCAAATCCAAAAAATAAAAAAAAAAACACCAACACTTCTCTTCTTTTCTTTTTCAAATCCAAAACAAATAACTCCTAACACTTCATTTTTTTGCTTTTTTATTTCTCTTCTTCTTTATGTTTTTTTGTTCAACTTTTTTTCATTTTTCATTTCATTTTATTCATTGTTTTTCGTTATTTAATTACATTTGTTCTTGTATATTCACTATATTGATTTGCTGCCATTATCTATTTGTAATTTTAACAAAAACCAATAATAATTCGGTAAATTACTGAAATATTATTGGTTTTTTTTTTCGTTCGTAGATCATTGTTGCGGTTGCAAATGGTATGAATATTTTCTGCAACTGTGTTGCGGTTGCAGATGCTTATTGGACTTTCTGTAACCGCCATGCGGTTGCAATTGCTCATTGGACTTTCTGCAACCGCCATGCGGTTGCAGAAACTCCAAGAACAATTGCAACCGCGAGGCGGTTGCAATTGTCCAATAAGAAACTGCAACTGCATCGCGGTTGCAAAATCTGCAACCGCGATGCAGTTGCTGATTTTCTGGTCGCAGATGTTCATCTGCAACCGCGATGCGATCGCGGATGACAAGTAACCGAGGCTTTACGAGACCTCGTCATCTGCAACCGCATCGCGGTTGCAAATGACTATCTGCAACCGGATTTGGGCCTTTTGCAACCGCAAATGCGGTACCCTGCAACCTTGTAGTGAACATACTTTATTCAACACAAGAAAGAAATAGATACGACAATTATATAGAGTTAATTAAGACTGAATAACTGAAAAACTGTATATTGGGGTTTTTGAGCGACGGGCAAGCCAATATTGACGAAATAATCTATTTATTAATATATTATTTATACATTTCTAGTAATGTCTTATGTTTAACTAATTATTATTATTTTATGTTTTTATTTCTTTTGATATTCTAGTTAGAATTAAGAGATTTCAATTTATTATTACCTTGAAGTATCATATGTCTTATTATATAGTACTCGTCTTAAAATAAATTATGCATAATGGGTTTAATAGCCCTCTTAGTCATAATGGGTCTAATAGCGCTCTTATTTAGAATTTTGATTAGGTATAACTTCATTCTTGTTCTATTTTTATTTGTTTTGATAGAAAGGTAACCTCATTCTATAAAATATTTACTATTTTAATACAAAGATATATGGTAAAGAATAACTCTATGTAGTGAATATTGATGTCACATATGTTGCCTATTTTTTTATTTTTTTTTGGTAAGGAAGAAGAACAAAGTAACCGTACATCATATCCTTAGCTACTAGATCACTAATATAACTAGTAGGAGGACTATCCCATAACACAATCTCCTCACAATCAATCCTAGGCACTTTGGTTAAGGCATCAGCAAGAACATTACAGAATCTAGGAATCCATTTGAACTTGGAATTCCATGGCATTCTAAGCAGTTTTCTGCAATCCTCCACTAAGTTGTATTGATCAGGCGTGGGCTCTGCTGCACCAGAAACTAGATTGAACACCACAAGTGAATCGACTTCGATCTCAATATTTAAAATTCTCTGTTGTCAAGCTAGTCCAGGCCAACTTTGAGAGCTGTATGCTCTGAATCATCCACAGTCGAGGCCTTAATACCCTCAGAGTATCCCCAACACCAGCTTCCATCATCTGCCCTGAGCACACCTGCTCCCGTTCCTTGATTAGTGCTATGGTTTAAACTGTCATCAGCATTGAGTTTCCACCATCCAGTACCTGGTTTAGTCCATTTAGTACTCCTCTGAGGTCGTTGTTGTGATCTCCTCCCAAAGTAGAGCTCAAAGTTGAGCCTTTTGATCTGAAACAGCATGTGTTGAACATTGGCTTCCTGTTTATGAAAGGCTTTAGCGTTCCTGTGCTTCCAACTTATCCAAAGAGTAGCCATGAAGATCCATAGCCACTGAGCCTGAGGGACCAAAAGGTTTCTGATTTGCAACTTCTGAAGATTAACTTGTACCCACTCTTTATCTTCAACAGAATCAAATTGCAGTAAATCCTCTGGGTGGATAATCTACTCCCATAATTCCCTGGCTCCTTTGCAATATCTGAAAAGATGAATAATAGTCTTCTCATAGTAATCACACAGAGTACACATGGCAGTGAGGGCAGCTTGTCTCTTAAACCTCGTGGAATTTGTAGCCAACCTATCCAAAGAAAGCAGCCAGAGGAAATGTTGCATTTTGTTGCTAACATCCACACTCCATATCCACCTGGTATTGACAGGATAACCAGCAGAAACCTCATGTCTTCCCTAGAAGAGTTTATATGCTGATTGGCAAGAACACATCCCATTAGATGTCCCATTCTACAGTATCTTGTCCTCCTGATCAGTAAGAGTAAGGTTACTACCCTGAATACTGTGGAGAACCCCTGGAGGAATTTCAGAAAGGATCTAATCCAATTTCCATTCATTGTTAATATCCAGGACATCCTTCAGTTTCCAGTGCTGTTCAGAAACATGAATGTTAACTCCCTCTTCATTCAAACTCCCAGAACCTCTCTAGTTATCAACCCAGAAGGAGGTATTATCCCCTTTCCCCACCTTCCATCTGAGGTGAGGTTTCATCAAGTGCATACATTTGATCACTCCATTCCAAGTGACGCTATCAGTACTCTTGGCCTTATACTGAGACAGACACTGATTCTTGAGATATTTAGAGTGAACCAGTTGGCACCAGATAGAATCATCATTAACTAATATCTTCTAGGTCAACTTTGCAAGTAAGGACTCATTAAAGGATCTGGAGACTCTTAAACCAATTCCACCATCCTTCTTATGTCTAATCACCTTCTGCCATTTAACAAGATGCATCTTCTTCTGATTAATGTATGTGGACCATAAGAAATCTATGTTCAATCGATCCAATCTATTACACACTTGCTCAGGTAGATAAGAGGATTGCATAGTATACACTGGGAGAGCCGAGGAGATAGAGCCAATAAGAGTTCTTCTCCCTGCTAAGGACAGGAGCCTGCTTCTCCATGAACCAAATCTGCCCATAACCCTGTCAAATAGATCAGCAAAATCTTCTCTAGTTAACCTTCCATGAATCAGTCTGACCCCTAGGTATTTTCCCAGGTTCCTAGTCTGTCCAAACCCAAGGATTTCACTAATGTGTCTCTTGAGATTGGATCCTCGAGACCTTGAGAAAAATACTTTTGATTTCTGAGTACTCAGCTTAAGGCCAGAAGCTTGACAGAACTGGTCCAGAACCTTTTTAATAGAGATAGTAGTCCCAACATTAGCCATTCCCATAAGAACTAAATCATCTGCAAAGAACAGATGAGATAGCTTAGGACCATTCCTACAAGAAATGAGTTGTTTCCATTTTCCTTTATGAACTTCCTCCTGTATTAAATAGGACAACCTTTCTAAACACAAAACAAACAGATAAGGTGAAAGAGGATCACTTTGTCTAAGACCACAACAATGTTGAAATGCCTCTAAAGGGGAGCCATTCCAGAGGATCTTGGTGGAGGCACTCCTGACACAGAACATGATCAACTGAACAAGATCAGGTGGAAAATCAAAGGACAGTAAGGTTTCATCAAGGAAGTCCCAAATGATCTTGTCATATGCCTTCTCAAGATCAAGCTTCATTATCGTACATCCTACTTTGTTTTTCTTTTTAGATCTCAGTGAATGCAGAACCTCTTGAAGCATAGCAATGTTGTCCTGAGTACTGCGCCCCTTGATGAAACTGGACTGAGTGGGAGACACTATCTGAGACATCGGTTTCCTTAACATATTCGTTATACACTTGGTGATAATCTTGTATAAAACATTACACAAGGAGATTGGTCTGAATTGTGTAATCTGATCTGGACTTTGGACCTTAGGAATAAGGCACATGAAGGCTTCACAAACTGTTGTATCAAAGCATTTACTGGAAAAAGGCCCTTTGACAAAAGTAGTGACTGATTCTTCAAGCCAACTCCACCCTCTTTGATAGAACTTTGAATGAAGGCCATCTTGACCAGGGGCTTTTATAGGATGTATAGAAAATAGAGCTTCATTTATCTCAGGATCCTCCAAGTCAGCATTCAAATTATCAAAATCTTCTGGTGAGAGTTTCATTTGAAACCTTGATCTCTGAAGGATGCAAGACTGAGAGAAATCAGGTGTGAGAGAATCAACAGCAAACAAATTAGCAAAGTAAGCTCTAACATGAATCTGAAGGGCCCTATCAGATAATTCCCATTCACCACCAATCTTCAGTCTTGAAATTTTATTCCTCCTCTTGTGCTCTATAGTAGACCTGTGAAAGAATTTAGTATTTCTTTCACCATCTTTAATCCACTAAATCCTAGACTTTTGACACCAAAAGGTCTCTTCCTGACTAAGCACTTCCTGGTACTCTTGGAGCAGGTCCAATTCTAGCTGAGACAGAAAAGGATTCACTTTCACTCCCAAAGCCTTCTGAATACCACCAAGTCTGGCTTGTAAAATCCTTTTTCTCTTGAACATATTCCCAAAGCTTGATTTGTTCCATGCTGAAATGGTCTGAGGGACTGCATGAATGGCTTCAAGTAAGGAACCCTTCTCCTTCCAGAGCTCTCCCATGATCTTATCACAATCAGGCTTAGAGAACCACATCTCCTCAAACCTGAAAGGTCTTGGTGAATTTCTTCTGCTTCGTCCAAGACACCAAGTCATGATAGGATGTTGATCACTATATAATCTGGGTAGGTGTTCCACTTCAGAGTCAGTAAACATATTTAACCACTCTGGATTGGACAAAGCTCTATCCAGTCTTGCTTAAATTACACTGCCTACTACTCTCTTATTAGACCAGGTGAATGGTGGTCCAACATAACCAAGGTCTAACAAATTGCAACTCTCCATAACGACTCACTGATCTTACTCTTCCACTTTTCTTCTCATGAGCATAAGCAACCTCATTAAAGTCACCAGTCATCAACCAGGGCAGGGGTTGTTCAGTAGATAATTTAACCAGATCACTAAAAAGCCTGACCTTAGCACATTTCCTAGGCTGAGCATATATTCCTGATAATCTCCACATGTCTGACATGCTAGGCCTAATAATAGCATGGATTGCTTGGAAGTCAGTATGAGTGATCTCAACTTCAACCTCATAATCATTCCAAAGCATCCATATCCCCCCAGACATACCCTCAGTGGATGCAATTTGATAATTATTATATCCTAGGTATGGTGCAATCTCCCAAGCTTGGTCAACAGACAATCTAGTTTCAAGTACAAAGACCACAGTGGGATGGTGAGAACGTACCAAATCTCTGAAATTTCTCTGAAAATACTCATCTCCTGCCCTGGAAATTCCAGGACACCACCTTCATGTTGAAGTGATACAGGTGCTCTAGAAGGATTGGATTCTCAATGGGAATCATGTTCCATGTCGCCAAGAGTTGGCTCAATATCTCTAGGGTGAGTGTTCTCTGCCTGTTGAACTCCCATGGTGTGATCTCCATTCTCTCCTACCAAATGTGGTTTGCATCCCAGCGTTCCTCTCTGAAGGCTTGAATGTTGATCTCCTAGTGTAATGCTGGAATTGTTGTCACCTGCACAACCTGGTCCCACATGCTCATATGAGTTGTTGTAGTTGGAGCCTAGAATTGGTTGTATCGTGTTACAAACTCCCAGGGTTGGATCCAATCCATCTCCTCGTCCCATTCGTTCTCCATTATCAGAAGTTTTCTGAGACCTTAAGGAATTTCCGAGATTGTCTTTTGATAAAGTAGGAAAACTCTCCGTTGACAAAATGTCAAAAGGATTAGAATCCTGAACAGGAACGGTTTCTTTTAAAATTGAAGAATTTGCGACTTTTTGTCTTCTTATGATGTTAGTAACCGCCACCCTCCTTGTAGTAACTGCATCTTTTCTCAAATGTGGATTGAGAGATGCTGGTAGGATTATTTTTGACTAGCTTCCCCTCTTCTGGTTATCCCCATGCATGTTAGCAGTGAGTTCACTTACCTTTTCCTTCCCTTTCCTGCTCTTTCTCTGATCAACAAGCATAGAATGGCTTTGATGGGATACAGGATCCTTATTGGTACTTGTAGCCTTTTTCTTTTTGCTCACTAACATCCAACTGCCATATTCCTTTGATTTGGCTCTTTCTGTGAGCCAAGACTCCTTCTCCTCAGATGGAGTTTTCTATTGTCCCCTGAGAGCTTTCTGCTCCATGCAAATTCTTCTCCATATTGGATCCCGTGGGACAAGACACTCTGGAGTGTCCTATCTTGCCACACTCATAACAAAGGGAAGAAATATTCTCATAAAGTACTTGGTAAACCTTGTTCTCAATCCAGATGCCTAACTCAAGTGGTTTGTCGGTGCGTAGTTGGACACAAAATTTTGCAAAGTTCCCTCTAGATGCATTATAGGTAGTACCATCGATCTTAATAGGATCCCTTATACAAGATGCTAGGGACTGCACCACATCCTCCCTCAGAACTCCACTGGTAAATGTAGGATTCTGACCCAAGTTATAGTATTGTTTAATTCATCCTTATCAGCTCTGAAGTTAAGAGTCCACTTATTAATTGTCATGAAACTCCCTGCTAATTGCCAGGGACCATCAGTAAGGATCATCTCCCTCTTGTGAGAGGGCAACCCCTTCAAGCAGTAGCAGCCATAGCCTAGATCCACTAACTCGAAGTCATTGTGTAACTTCCACATAAGATCCAGCCGAGAGTGGAGAGCAGTATAGTACCAAGGCTTTCCAGAAATCTTGACTATAATAGAGTCTTCTCATTGCTTATACATTTTCTCTTTGAGATCATGATGAATATGAACTTGTTTGAATGGAATATGGTCATTCGCATCCTTAATATCAATAAGTTTACACTCATCCGCTATTTTTGCTTCATTAATTCTGACATCCCTGCTTCTAACATGATTTCCCAGGACATGTGCATAAGAGATTACCGGCTTCGGAGTGTCAGATGCATGACTCTGAACTATACCATTCCCGCCAAACTCCTGCATTTCGACTGCTTGCCGTTGGCGCTTTTGATTTCTCGAATCTCCACTACTCTGTGGTAGTGCTTGAAAGATGTATGGATGAGCCGGAGATAAGTCCAGTGGTGGCGGTGGCGTCGGAGCGTGGTTTTCGTCCAGTTCCGAACTAGCAGTTGCCATAGCGGTTAGCGATTAAATCAGTTTTTTAAATTTTCCGATATTTGCGGAGAAAAAACAGTTACTACTTCTAGTTTCACTGATTATTATCCCCTTTATGTTGCCTAATTATTTAAACACCTTAAAATATGCAATGAATTCACTGTCTTCACTCCAAATACCTGGCGTGTCAAAAGGGAATAATCATACACATCGATGTTAATTAATCCTTCTTCCCTTTTTATGTTTCAAAGCAAAATAATTAATTGACCTAATTGAATATGGCATCTACCAGTAATTCCATGTTAAGAGAATTATTTACTCTCTGAATCAATCATCCTTATCATAAGTCGGCTATAAGATTTAAACTTACAGCGGATTATAAAATATTATTTAAAGTAGATTAATATTAAAAGAGAACACTTGTTATTCATTCACATTTTGTCATGCTAGTGTTTTTTTGAGCAAGAACTAACTCCTAGGATATTAGAGAAGAGAAAGAGAGAGCAATTTAAATTAAAAGATAACTACAAGATGGCTTATTTTTAGATAAAAATTGTAACTTTTTTTTTAATCAAAATAAAATTTGTAACTAATTGCTATCTTATCTCACTTAGATCTGATCCTCCACTACCGGCTCGAATATGAATTAACGTCTAGAAATAATAAAATAAGACTAACACAATTATTCATACTGACTTTAGGCCTGTGATGGACCGGGGGCCCGTATTCATACTGACTTTAGGCATGTAATTGGCCGGGGTCTTGACCCGGGAGCTACTTGGGACGGGAGCTCCCAGGTAGCTTTCGTTTCCTCTTGTCGGGAGGGGAAGTCCTGGCGACCAGGATTTCCCAGCGGGACTGGGAATCCCGGGATTTCGGTCGACAGAATGTGTGGGGCTGGAAATCCCAGCCCTTGTTGTCTAAATCAAGTCCTTATTCCACTCTATTTTTCATCAATACACAACCCTATGCAATCATACTCATCAATTTCCAGCCCTTGTTGTCTAGATCCAGCCCTTGAGAATATACATTTTGATTTGAATGAATTGTTGTTGTTGTTATTGGACGTGGTGCCACAGTGGTGCTGCGTTGTGGGCGGCGAAAGTGGCGGTGCCGCAGCGAGCGGCAGTGGTGGGGTGGTGGTTTTTGAAGCGGTGTGTGTGTTTTGTGGTGTGGTAGATAGTGTGTTTTCCTGTGTGTGTTTTGTGTTTGAAGTGTTAGAAAAAAAAAACTAAGTGTTAGAAGTGTGTGTTTTGTGTTAGATGGGTGGGTTAGGGAAAAAAATTGAAAACCTTTGCGAGTCGGGATCCTGAGGGTTAGGTCGGGACGAGGCATGGCTCCCGTTTCCTCCCGCCGAAGCCATCGTCGCGATTTTTTAACCGTCGTCGTGGCAGGAAATAACGACGGATTTTTCCCGCCCGGGAAAAACCCATCGGGTCGGGACGGGACCCGGAATCCCGACCTAGCCCACCCACCCCTATTGATTCTAATCTATACTACATAATCAGAGGCCCAATATGGCTGCTTAATCATGCGCTTGGGCCTATTCATAATCTGGTCCATAACACATTCCATCCATATTTTGGTAACTGTCGAGTAGAAACATTGTTAAAATTTGTCAGTTACTTTGGAAATACTTAAAATCGATTAAAGAGCAGCAGGTTAATTAGTTATTATCCTTAGTTTGTACATCTTTCACTTGCAAAAAGTAATATAATAAACTTATTTCATTGCTTTCTGCAAAATAGCTCATCTTACAACTCTGGATTTTTAGTGTATTTTTATTTATAAAGAGGTCACCATATCAAGAATTGTGTTTTTTAATACTTTTATTTGTAGTTAGGTCGTGTATGTTATAAATCTTTAAAAAATCATTACGAAAAAAGTTCAAGCAAATTGATTAACTAACTTTTAGTTAGTTGGTTGTGAATTGAACCCCAAAATTTCAAAATCACCACGATTATAACTCTACATTTTAGTTATAATATAATAGATCGACTACTAGAAAAACTGTCTATTATCACACCCAAAAGTGTCATTAAACAGCTGTAGAGTGACACCTACAAAAAGTGTCACATAGGTAGCTGTGATTAAAAGTTATAGTGACACCATTAGTGTCACATTAAGTCTATTTAGTGATGCTTTCGGTTGTGGTGTAAAACTCTATAACTGACACAATATTGTTTCTTTTGAGAGCGCGTATAAGGTGACAAGTTTTGGACTTCATAAGACATTTCCCACAGCAATTACGTAATTTGGAATAATGGTTGCTCCGTGTATTATTATCCAGGACAACTGGACTCTTAGCAATCTTACAAAGGCATATCCATTATTTTCTAAAAGATGTCTAATTTCTCTTAGTCGATGTAGTAGGACAAATGGCCCTCACTAATATCCGGCCTAATAACACTTAAAAAAACTGCAAAACAAAATATGCAAGAATATTTTAGAAATTAGAATTTCTGAAAAACCATAGGAAATCAATCTAGTGAACTTGTATCAAAAGACAACTTGATTTAAAAATAGTGCGCCAACAAGCAACAATACTTGTTTAATTTGTGCGCCAAAATGTCAAAATGATTCCCAGTCGGGGACATAGTACTTTTGCTGGGAGAATATAATGATTAAATATATGTTACAATCGTAATTGCGGCTGATTATAGCATCTCCTATTGTCGCATTGAACGAACGGGTATGCACAATCAATAGCATATTCACGAGCAAATCGAAAAAGTCACGCCCCACCAACAGTCGCCAGCTCCTCAGTTATTTGTAGCACCTGGTTTATACTAAGAAGACTAAAGGAGATGCCATTGTAGATTCCAACTTTGTCTTATTGATGAATATTAAGACAAAAAGGGCATAGGCCACATAGTTAAGACAAACAACCAAAGAATTAAAAAAAAATAAGCAGCAAACTAAAGACCGTGAAGAATTTCATTGATGAGCTTATCATTAGAAATCCAACCGGTCCAGTTGTTCGTAATACTCCATTTAGCGAGATGATGCGCATCCGAGTTTGCTAATCGAGGGATATTAACCATAGACCAAAAGCAAATGGATTGGCACACTGATCTTGCTTCCAAAATATCTGCTCGGCAGGACCAGTCGATAGGGATCGTTAGTAAGATTCACTTGATTAACAACTTCAAAAGAGTCGCTTTCAAAAATAGCCTGCTCAATGTTAAGAGATTTAGTTCTCCAAATGGCAAAAATAAGAGCGGAGGCTTCTGCTGCAGTAGCATTTTCCGCCCAACCCACCATCGATTCAGCAAAGGAAAAAGAACCTGTATGAGAACATACAAGAACTGCAATTGCCATTTGCCCATATCTGGCATTGAATGCCGCATCAATATTAATTTTACCCAGCTGGGAAAAGGGGCATTCCATTTGCACAAAGAAGGGGCATGAACTTTATGGGTCTTCTGTTGGGCTTCGAGGTGGTCACAAACTTGACGATTCAGGTAGCAACAAAAGGTTTTAATGTCCTAGATATCCAATTGATGGCAGATTTTGTCGCGCTGGATATCCGCAGCATAGCTAATGTCGAGAAGGTGAGAAATTCAGAAAGTCTTCCTTAGGAATAAGAACCGAATTATCAGAAGTTAAGAGATCAATCAATTAAATAATATTCAAATGAGCAAATGGCAGGAGACGGAAGTTCCAGCGCGAGTGAAACCAAATCTAGTGGGAAAATGTGCAGCCAAGAAACAAATAATCCATTGGTTCTAAGTGAAAACCACATATCGGGCACGAAACTTCCTGGACAGGAGAAATGTCATTAAGACGCTCCCTTGTCGGAAGGGCTTTGTTAATAATATAGCGAAGAAACAACCGGAGATAAGACATGAAAATGGTTAGATTGATCCGTAAGATACGCACTTTTGGTAGAGAAGACTCCTTTACAATGGGGAGTCCATACCAAGGTAATGGGTTCCACAGTGGGAATAATGCAAATTTCCAAAATTGCAGATATTGTATTCATGTCAAATAACTAATGTAAGACACCCACATTCCACATAGCCGAGCTTGAAAGCATCAGAGAACCAACTAAGGCAAACGAAGCAAGGTCATCACGACTGATATGAGCAAACAGTGGACAGGACGATGGGAGCGAGGGGATCCACGGATCTTCTGAAGTACGTATTGTCAAATTCATTGAAACCCAATAGCATGCACCTTGGAGAATAATATCATGTGCTTTAATCATGCTGCGCAACTGAGGGGAACAAACTTGAAAAGTTTTCTTGGAGTCCAAAAATTTATCGCTTTTAAGATATTTTGCTTCAAGAAGAGTAGACCACACTGTACTTTTAGGATTAGAAGCCAATTTTCATGAAGATTTCGCCACCAAAGCAAGATTCATACCACAAGTGTGGCGTAATCCCAATCCTCCATTAGCTTTATGCTGGCAAACACGATCCCATGCAACCAAATTTACCTTATTCACATTAAGGTCAGCATTCCACCAGAATTTTCTACACATCACTTCAAGATCATGGCAAACAGAGATAGGGAAAAGACCAGTCGAAAGAGAGAATATATAAGAGCCACTTGAGCTACCGATTTGAGAAGAACAAGGCGACCAGCTTGTGATAAGTTACGACCTTTT
Organism: Linaria vulgaris; assembly: GCA_948329865.1. Taxonomy (NCBI): domain Eukaryota; kingdom Viridiplantae; phylum Streptophyta; class Magnoliopsida; order Lamiales; family Plantaginaceae; genus Linaria; species Linaria vulgaris. The sequence goes on from OX415254.1 coordinate 80,386,245, forward strand.
CAAAGGCTAAGTTTGCTGTGGACTTTGTGTTGAAGTTTTTTGACAAGAGGCTTAGTCCATCTTGATTTTACAAAAGGGAATGACCATTATATTCCTTGAACCCCAAGGTATATACATAAGACATAAGGGGAGAACCCATTTCCCCAGGCCGATAGCGTGACCCACGACTTGAGATAGTAAATTGGGAGAAACGGTCAATGAGTCATCTACTGTCATAAGCAAGCCAAAAGATGTTGAAGATTTTCTAAAAAGTGCGTCGGGGTGGACTTTGTACTGATCCTCGTTACCTTGATCTTTATTCACCAACTAACGGTAATTATTTTTCATCACAATCAAGAGAAAATGTTTAACATTAGATTAAACTGTGGGATGTTGTAGCTGATAAAGCAATACACTTGTGAGTAAATAGCAGAACAGAAAAAGCACCATGTGTTGACCAGGGGCGGAGCCAGGATTCGAAACAAGGGGGGCAAGATTGCGCTGTATTTTTTTTCCAGCTTAGTTAAAAACTATATAATTATTAGGGATAATTACATTAAACCCCCCATCGTATGCTCCATTTCTCAGTCAACACCCTTAACTTTGTTTTGAATCAGTCAACCCCCCATCGTTTGCCAAAATCATCACTTTGCCCCAAGTCAACTTTTCAGCACTTTTTTCAGGGGTATTTTCGTCAAATGTTAAAAATTTTAATATTTGTTTTAAAAAAATGTAAAATCTAAAAATTTGTAAAAAAATTAAAAATGTAAAATTTTAAAAAAATGTAAAATTTGTTTTCAACCAAATTTATTTCGAACAAATTCTTTTTTGCGACGATTTTTTTTTTTCGACAACATTTTTTTTTCGCCAAATATTTTTTTTCAGAAAAATTATTTTTCGAAAAAAGAATTATGTCGAAATATAATTTGTCGAAATATAATTTGTCGAAAAAAAAATTTCTGAAAAAAAATATTTGCCGAAAAAAAAAATTCGGAAATAAATTTGGTTGAAAAAATATTTTACATTTTTTAATTTTTTACAAATTTTTAGATTTTACATTTTTTTAAAACAAATATTAAAATTTTTAACATTTGACGAAAATACTCCTGAAAAAAGTGCTGAAAAGTTGACTTGGGGCAAAGTGATGATTTTGGCAAACGATGGGGGGTTGACTGATTCAAAACAAAGTTAAGGGTGTTGACTGAGAAATGGACCATACGATGGGGGGTTTAATGTAATTATCCCTAATTATTATATCAAGTTCAAGAAAAACTCCATACACAACAGATAATTGAACAAGTTAATGAAACAATCAATTTTTCAAAGTTAATATCTAGAATATCATGGCATAAATAAAAATAATAAACTATTAACATCACAGTATATATAAAGTATTAAAAATAAACATACAAACTTAAAAATAAATATTCGAAACCAAAATTCACTTAGACACTTTAAACTGTGATTTACGTTTTTTAATACAATCAAACTCATCTATGATCGAATCAACATCAAAACTCTCAGCAATTTGTTTTTCAATATGCATAATGAGACTATTAGCTAAAAAACCATCTTCCATTTTGTTCCACAGTCTCGTCTTCACAATTTTCATCGCCGAAAAGGCACGTTCCGATCTTGCTGTAGAAACTGGAAGAACTAAAATCAGTCGAATCAATCTATCAATGAGGGGGTAGTTAGTTGACTTCCCCGTAGTTGACAATACTTGGCACAACTCTGAAATTGTTGAAGCATGTTGCAAACTAGTGTTCTTTTGAATATCAACTTGAAAAAGCTCCAACTGGTACTTAATATGTAACTTTTCATGCTTTGAAAAATCACTGGGATAAAACTTCTCAACCAGACTACAAATACTATTTATGTCAAAAAAATTATAGCCACCCCTGGGATGTAAAGCTGAACTTAACTTAAGTAGCTCCATCGTATTTTCATTAAACCTATATCTCATCTCCAACAATATGCTATCAATCGCTCCATTAAAAATATGAATTCGATAATGATGCTCCAAAGTAGTAGGATTACCATTCTTAACGCGTCCTTTACTTGATCGACGAGGACCACTCATGTCAGGTATTTCAATTTCATGTTCCGCGCAAAAAGTTTTTACCTTTTCATATAACGGACTCCATCCATCTTCTCGGAATTTCTGAATAACTTCCTTTGTATTTGCCACAACTTCCATTGCATTCACTGTATCTTGAGTTTTGCACTGCAACATCCTACAAAGATCATATGTTCTTTCCAACAAGTCTATTAGAAAATGCAAGATAAACACAAATTCGAACGACAACATCACATCATAAACCCCATCAGCTACAGGCGATGCAGCACAATTGTCACTTATAATCTCACTCAAGACAAGAATAGTGGAATCAAACATCTCAAGTAATTTTTGGAGGGTCTTCACGTGGGAGCTCCATCTAGTATCACATGCACGTTGTAATGTGCCAATTTGATACATCTATTATAATCAGCTTTTTGGCCTCTAGTAGTCTTTAAGTAGTGGGCTTTAATTTTTTTTTTTTGTATGGGCCATGTTTTTTTTTAAGTAATTAAAATTCCACGGTTCTTTACTCCTTTTCACCTCTTCAAACTTCAGCATACATATACATTATATTAATATATATAATTATATCTATATTGAAGTACTAACGGTAGTATTAAAAAATTATAAAATGTTAGGGGGTGCGGTTGCCCACACACGCACCCCTTGTGGCTCCGCCACTGGTGTTGAATGTTCAGTATAAAAGAGTGTAACATTCACACATAATGTTAAAACTCACACGATGAAAACACTCGCATTCAACTGTTAACCTTCATTTGAAGTTGTGATGTCTTCTAATCCAACTTACAAACCTCAGAGTCTGGCTAATTGATATTTCCTCCGAGATACTAAGTTTTCGCCCTTTTACTTCCCTGCTTGGTAGAAAGGATCAACGAAAGCATCTGCACAAGAAAAGACAAATCAAGATAGAGTTGAGAAAAATCAAATACGTGAGGGAAAACCATGCCTCACGACTAAGCCAAATGATCTATGATCACCATCATCAGAAGTTTGATCAATTTTTGAAGAAACATATCTAGCCATACTAAGAGGGATTCTAAGAAACATAGTCTACAAATCTTGTTTCAACTTAACCATATAAGTGGATCAATTACTAAACATGTCTATTCAAATTCTTGAACTTAACGAAACCTTACTAGTGCAGAAGTTAGAAGCCCATCCTTGTGAAAATTCTATCTGACATGGAGTCTGCGCTGGGGTGCCTTTTTTGTGCAGCGTTCTGACCGAAAACTTATTGGTCTGAGGGATGGTGCGTCATTCTGGTTTGAAATCATTCACTACTTGCAAGGAAACTTATATTTAAGTTTGCTGGAAGCCATATCGAACTTGATGATTTTCCCTACTTTACAGCAGCAGCCATTTGAACTTATATGAACTGCAATTGTGTCCGATGATGCTTATACAAAGGCTAGTAACATACGGCAAGATGATATCAAACACTCAGTCTATTACGATTCAATGATCCATCAGCTTATACTTTTCTGTTGCAAAATGTATTCTTCAAAAAATCTTCAAGTTGCTGGAATACTTGAACAAATAGGCCTGCAATATCTAGGAAAACGAGGCTTTCACTTATCCTGAAAATAATTAGACCCACATATCCAGAAATAGATTTTATGATACAAGAAACATCCAGACCATCGGTGTAGACCAGTAAAACGTGGTAACAACCTACTTCACATATTCTAATACAAAAGACAACGAATTGTTTTGAAGCAGATAGGGGTTGATACCTGAGTGGGGGCTCCATATTTCCTGCAATGTCCCCTTCACCAGAAGTGTTCCAGGGATTTGTTGAAATACCTGCATAAGAGATGGTATGTATCTTTATTCAGGTTTTACACAGAAAGAAAAATCATATATACACAAAACATTTAGGGAATACGGAATTACAGAAATAAAGGAGAGCAGCAAGGGGATCAGGAGTTTAATCTTTCTTTTCCTTATCGAATTAATCTACTTATGAGTTATTGTGTTTTGGCTATGACTATGAGTAGCTAATCATCTCAGTATCTGAGGGAGGATGTAGTTAATCTCATATGGATACACCTGAACGTTATTATATGTTTTGATTATATTTATTGATGACTTTATTTTGTTGGATTTTATTTATTGCTTATGCTACTTAGATTGTTTAATGCACGCGTTTCTATGAGGCACAATAGTGATGTTAAATTTCCTAGTATTATGTTGAATTTGTTTAGGAGTTTGTTAGCGCAGCACTGGCATAGTAAATCAAGTAAATAAATATTTAGACCTTCGACATTAGCGTGTTTATGGAATCTAAATCATTGTTGATAACTCTAATTTACTTCTAAAACATTGTATAGATCCTATGGCATGGTGAACTTCTGGTGAGGGGAAAGTGCTTAACCGCTTGACATCATTAGAGATTAGAGGGCTCTTTAGTGCATCGAAAGTTGGCTAACTTGCTACATCAATTTGGAGACAAAACAACCATCAATAGATGGAGGCAAACATAATCATTAGTACTTTGTTGATGAAATACACGTATCCGAGATTAATGAAATCTGATCCTTAGCAAGCATTCAATCAATCAATTAAATTATGTTCTAGTTAGTTAGTTAGTTAGTTAGTTAATCTTTTTAATTGCATTTTCTATTCACATATTTCTAGGGCGTGTTTGGTTCCAATGATGAGGGTAGATGACAGTTCTCATCTCAGTTAAAAACCTGTTTGGTTCGAATGATGATGATTTCGAGCTTTTTTGATTTAATATCTGAGGCCCGCTCCACAACTCACTTTTCCAAATAATATAATCTATACTCCCCCTTGTTATAATTTTATCTCAGTTTTTAGGCAGCCAACTCAACATACAATATGACATTTCTAACCTTGTTTTTTCGCTCAAAATTCCATCAGTAACCTCATAGCTGAGTACTTGCATAATTCCTCATTTTCATTCCCCTCCATTTTCACAATTCCCCCAAATTATCTTGCTCTATCAAGACCCTTAATTTCTGGGTCGCGCCAATTGAAAGGTAATTCACACTCTCAATCTCTTTTCCCTCACGCAAATCTCTGAGCAGCTAGTCTCACTCGTAATTGTTGGTAAAATCTCGCGTGAATTTATACATTTCGGACTTTGTCGGAGTTCTTTCATAAAATTTGTCCATTTCGGACTTCTTTTTGTCGGCATGTATTTCGTATCCGCATAAAATTTTCTGTATATTTTCTTACTCTTGTTGTGTTTCTTCGATTTCTCCAACAATTCCATTTTTGCGATTAGGGTTTTTGAAATTTTCGAATTTGGGGCTTTTGTTTGAATGCCCTGAATCACTTATGTATTTTGCATGCGGTAATGGTTTAGGGTTCTGTGATACTGACTGATATGTTGATATGTTCATATCGGTTGCTAATGAGATGTTAACATTTTCTGTTCAAACAACCTGATTTCTAAGAACAGCACAATTTCTATGTTGTGGGTAGGTTGTATTAGTTGTCATTGTCACAAATGGTGGGATGGTTTGTGTAGTTTGATTTCTGAGATATGTGTTGCCTCTTTATGATTATTAGTTTGTATGTGGTGCAGCATTTGAAGTTGGGTTGTTTGAGTTTTTTTTATCATGAATTATGAGATGTGAAGATTTATTGAAGAGTGATGTTCATATGATAATGTTGCTGATGTTTGATATTTTTTTCTCAGTGGATTTGGACAGCACGTGCTTGCACTATAGGAGATGTTTTTTCTCGGAGTTCGACGTAACCTACAGATAAGATTCTTTCATCTGTAATGAGTGGCTTTGAATGTATTATATTTTGGGCATCTAATAACAGTGGAGAACTGCAATATATGCTTAATTTTTTGATATTTTATGATGTTGCCTTTCTGCATGTCTTACTTGCTGATATGTGGGTGTTGCCAATAATATGACTACTGTTGGTTTGCTTGAGGTCTTGAATTGACTTGTGATTTCTGTTGATTTTTCTTGTCTCAAATAAAAATTAGGGGTGAATTATAATATGTCAATATATGGTAGTGTTGTTATGGTATAATAACTGTAAGTACTATTCTTCGTGTACGATGACTAGTTAAATACACTATGTATGCCAGATGGATCAGAGAAGGAAAAAATTGGTCTTTGTTCTGTTACAATTGCTTGCTTTGAGAGTGAACATTGTGATGATTTTGGTGTTTATGCACAATCACCAAAGGATGTTGAGATTAGCCCATCAACGTAGATTGATCCGATACAGTCTATTAAATAAGATATGTGATATACATGTTCACATGCAAAACCTGACTACACACAGTGGCGTTGAACGTGTGGCTAACTTGAGAATGGCACAAATTATTTCATGAGGTTATGTTGGCTGCTTAAGGAGGTAGGGGGTTGCGCAACGAAAAAATTGTTAGCCTTCGAGAATCGGTCTCTTTATTTATCAAGGTTCTGGCTCACCACGACATGAATCGTACGATTGGTTTCTATCGGAAAATATCTGGTCAAACGGTGAGCTGTTACCTTAGGAGAACCCTCGATGCCTTATTGAAGATTAGTGAGCTGCTACTTGTTACTCCCAAACGTGTCTCGGAGGATAGTAACAACTGTGATTATCCTTGGAAGTATTTCAAGGTAGATTTCTATTTTTCACATATTTTTTTGTTTCACCCTTGTGTTGGACATGTATATTACTCTGTAATTAACCTATGTATTGAATGTAGGGTTGCCTCGATGTGTTCAATGGAACACTTGTTGATATAACAGCACCTATGGCTCTTCGGCCAAGATACAGATCGAGAAAGGGTCGTGTGTCGGTTAATGTGCTTGGTGTGTGTGACATTGAGATGAGATTTGTCTACATGTTGTGTGGTTGGGAAGGGTCAACTGCCGATGCCAGTGTACTATGGGATGTGCTCTACATACCGCATCCGAACTGCTTTCGAGTCCCGCAAGGTTAAGCTTAAAAAACATTGCCTTTATTCAATCATATGTACAATCCTTTTTTTATATATACTTAAAACACTTATGATCTTTTTTTATTGTCAACCAGGCAACTATTACCTTGTTGACGCCAGATACACGAACTGCAACGGTTTTCTGGCTCCGTACAGAGGACGTCGTTATCATCTCAAAGAATTGGGGAAAGAATTGTGCTACCACAGGACACCGAAGCAATGTTTAATATGAAGCATGCCCATGCTAGGAGTATCATTGAGCGAGCCTTCACCAAGTTGAAAAACAGATGGATGATCCTCAAAAGACATTCCTATTACCCTTTGAAGATTCAAAACCGATGCATAATGGTTACTGGATTACTCAATAACTTCATAAAGTAGCAAATTCCTACCTACCAGTTCGACGATTCTTCCTCTTCTTACTATAGCTCTTCGTCTGATGATGACGACCCACCTCAGACCAAATTCGTCGAGGGACTTAAAAACACCACTGCCTAGACTAACTATAGGGATCAAGTTGCCTTAGAAATGTGGAATGACTAACGTGAGAGTCGTCGTCGTGGTAATTGACAGAGAACTTGCCTGATGGAAAAGAGTTCTGAATATCAGTTTAAGTCATGAAGTAGTCTAAACAATTTCATTTGATATGGTGTTTTCTGAATTTGTAAAAGTTTGCATCTTATAATTGCATTCCAGTGACAATGTGACTTGTGATCCAGTTTAATTTGAACAATCTTTTTGTTTTTTTTATACAATGGCATTATGTGATCTAATTGCTTGCCATAAGCTCTGTGTGTTCAGATTTATTTGTGTTAGTTATTCCTTTATGATAACTTAATATTGCTCAATTAGGTCTATCTAGTTAAGTATTAACCCTTAATAAGGTTTGTAATATGAAGTGATTAACATATTTTTATATGCAAGAGGGTGCCTGTTATGTTTGTTGTTGTTATTACTAATGAATTGAATGATATTGTAGAAATGGCAGCTTTTAGTTGCAATTCCACCCCCGTTGAATCCGTTCCAAAGTTGAAGAAGTCACATCGCGTCTGGACGAAGGCAACAGACGCTGCTCTGATCCACACACTACCGAAGGTCAAAGGAAAAGGGTTGAAGGTCGACAACGCCTTTAGGGCTGGATACCTAATGCTGATTGAGAAGGCTCTTAGGAACATTCTGCCTAACACCAACATCCGCCATGATCCGCAGATTAAGTCCAAGATGACCATATGAAAGAAGGTTCATGGAAACTTGTATTCAATGTTCAGCGTTACTGGCGGTGGCGCTTCTCTGTGTCGGATCACTCATACCATCCAGGTTGTTACTGAAAACTGGTGGCAAACCAAAAGGATAAATTTATTTATTCATTTGATTATAAAATAAGATATTGTTTATTATATGTGTTGAAGTTCCTTGTTTTTTAATTTGAGATCAGGCTCATTCGTATGTCGATGGTTACCGTGAGAAGACTTTCTCACACCATGAGGAGCGGGGCGAATTCTTTGGGAAGGATCGTGCTACCGGAGCCGGAACTGAGGACATAAGTGCTGATGTCCAAGATGTAATAAACAACCACGATAATGATGGTTCTATTGGAGGGAATCCCGCTGTTGGAGTGGGTTCGCAGTCTGAGCGAGTCATTGACCTTGACACCAAAGAGGGGGCTGGTGATAACAACATGCCCCTGCCTCAAGACACATCAAAGATGAATCCAAAGGAGCTGTTAAGAAGGATTAAAAAGGAGAAGGGCTTTAAGAGGAAAATGAACTATGTTCAAGATGATATACCCACTATGGAGGTGCCACCCTATGTCGATGAGTTGGTGAAAAAAATAAATGAGACAATAGAGAGGATTGCTTTTACTTTGGCTGAGCCTCCTAAGGCAGTCCCCGACGACACCACCACAACTCAATGGAAAGGATTGTATGATGCGTTGGCTGAGATAGATGTACTTGAAGAGGATGAGATATTTGGGTTAGTGCACCTGTTGGCGCACTCCAAGGAAGACCATGACGTATTTTACGCACTCCCACAGGCGGCGTCGAAGCTCAGGTACTTGAGGGTACCTCTAAAGAAGAAGAAGAGCAGCAAGTATATATTGTAACATGTTAGTATGGTCGAAAGCATGTTTCAGTGAACTGTTTGGTTGAAGTTTAAACATCAGGCCCTCCTTTTGGTATCATTGGCTTGTACAATGATAATTTATTTTGACTAATACCACATTCTTGGCTGTGGTGTACTTTTGTGGGGTTTAACTGATGTTTTTATTTTGTTGGTATTTGTACGAATTTTGATCGTTTGTTTAACTTATAAGAACTCCCTGGAAATCTTATTGTGCTATTAAAAGACATTTCATTCATGCCATCAGGTCATTCATGAGGTTTATGCTAACATTTGTCCAGTAGGTTGTATATCAATATGCATATTGCTCCTTCCATGTTGAGGTTTATCATCACATTAGTTAGTTTCTATTTTGATATAAGGATTAGTATGTATACTTGTACAAGAGTAGTTTGTACATATGAAGCATACTTGTTGTATGTTTTTTTAGTCTAATGTGTTCATAAAGAGCAGGAAAATTTCTAATGGAATAGTTTGATGTACTGATTAGATGCATAATTCTTGTATCTATTTCTCTGTCCAATTGATCATACAAGTACTCATCAGGTTTAGAATCTTGTGAAAAATAAAATCTTTAGATCTAACACATACAAAAGATGGTAATTTGCCTTCAAATAACATACTGACCATATTTATCCAAAGCCTTCAATTTTGGTGACTTCTTCAATATAACATTCAAGTTTTCATATATGAAAAAGAGATTTCACTCAACAATGTACCTAAATCTCTATCATGTCCATTTTGCTTTTATTTCTATTTCTCTATGTAGTGGTCAACTGTTAGTAAAAGTTAAATAAACAAACTTTTCAAAAAGCTATATCAACTTATATTTCTACTCTTATGTATCATGCTTTAGTAGAGGTTAAATCAACCAACTTTTATTTCATTCATGTACAGAGAACGAGAAGATTTATTTTTAAGAAGTTCACCGAAACAATGTTTAAAGTTAATATTGAAAACAGATATATAATCCAACAGAATGATATATAAGCCTCTCGATGAAACGTGAACAATGATTTGAATTAGGACAGCGTACAACGCGTCCGAATCAGTAGAAACAAAACAACATTAACTCCTATAGACAAATAAATTTTGTCTACTCAAATTAAATATTGACAAGTGTCAAATTAAATTTTTAGAAATTAAATTGATTATTTCTATTTTAATTTGGAATTTTACTAAATTAAATTCCAATTATTAATAGGTTAATTAATTAATTTTCTAATATCTATAGGATTGGCCAATCAAATAATGCCACATGGAAAAGATGGAGAATTGCAACCAATCAAATAAAGCCACGTGGGAAAAAATGATGAGGTGATTCAACAAATCAAATAAAGCCACGTGGAAAAGATGGAGTATTTCAACCAATCATATTATTACACGTGGAAATATGATGTGTTCTAGATATTTCTTGATAAGCAAGACTAAATTAAATCCATGCTTATCTTGAAAATAAAACCGACTAATCACAAGCAAGGAGCTCTAGGGTTTTACAACTATAAATAGGGGTCCTCCCATAAAGAAAAGGGACACAAATATTCACAAGTTTGAAGAAGGAAAAGCTCAAGGTTTTTCTCTCCATCAAGTCCACCAATCTTCAAGGCGTTCTTCGCAAGATTCAAGGCGTTCTTCGCGAAAACCTCTGTTTGATCCGGTGTCAAGCTCAAGTTCATCAAATAACCATTTTTTAAGATCGCACTTTTACCGAGGAAGATCGAGCTTCAATAAATTCAACAATTCCAAATCAAGTTCATACCGTTCTTCAACAATCTTCAAGCAAAAAGTCTGTTTGATTTGAGATCAAGTCAAAAGACCCTCGAAAAATCGTTTTCTGAAGATTCAAGTGCCTTCAAGAAGATCAAAGCCCAACATATCCGAAGAACTGAAGACGAAGATCATGCCAATCTTCATCAACCTTCAAAACAAATTCCAAATAAAATTTCCGTTCGATCCGAGATCAAGCTGCACGCTCGATGGGACCATCTCTACAAATTTTGGCACGCTCGATGGGACCATCTCTACATCTGTCCATATTTTCCACAAAGGTGTCATGTTTCTCCCAATTATTTGCTGTCACCGTAGCACAATCCTCGGATTTGGTCCACATGTACTCAAATCTGAACCTCTTTCGGCGTTTTTGGATGGGATTCGGCTCAAGAGAGTCGAGAGTTAGCAATAGAGGAAGATGATTAGAGTACACACTTCTAAGGTGGTGAAGTTGGGCGTTGGGATATGAAGTTTTCCAAGAGAGAGAAGTGCAGGCACGGTCAAGACGAAGTTTAATTGTATCGGGCTCGGGTCTTCTATTTGACCAAGTAAAAGGATCTTCTTTGTAGCCCAAATCGTGAAATCCAACTTGATCCAAAGAATCTCTAAAAGCCCTGGTCCTGTAAGGAGGAAGAAATAATCCACCTATTTTTTCAGTGTTACTAAGGACTTCATTAAAATCGCTGATGCATGCCCACTCTCGATTTGACTCCCGACCCAACTTTTTTAGCAACTCCCATGTAACCTTTCGTTTGGTAAGATCAGGTTCCCCATAAAAACCAGTGAAACGCCATGTCTTGTCGCTTTTTGGAAGTTGAACAAGTGCGTCTACATGGTATTTTGAGTATGTTTGCAATTGGACTTGAGTATTTTTTGTCCAAAGCAATGCGAGTCCTCCGGATTTACCTCTTGCAGCAATAGATACACCAAATAGATTAAATTTCAACTTGATCCTATCAATCTTATGGTTGTGGAGCCTAGTTTCCATAAGAAAAATAAGATGGGGACGGTTCCTGAGGATTAAATCCCCAAGTTCTTGAACTGTCTCAAGGTTCTCCAAGCCTTGGCAGTTCCAAGATAAGCAACTCATTATTTTAGGCGGGGTTGCCGAGCAACTCCCGCCTCTGGTCCATTTGATGCCTGCATCATTTTTCTTTTTGTGGCTCTCTCCAATTTATTCTCTTTTTCTTCACCTCTTGCCTTTGCTGAAATGTTTATCTTTGGTTTATCAGAATTTGCTGGACGTCCCCTTTTTCTGTTGGTAATAGGAGCATTGGTGATGGACTGTAAAGGGATCTGATAAGATTGGGCTTTGTAGCTAGGTGAATAAAATGGGTTATTTTCAGTTGTTTGGTTCAGGGCTGGAATAGTTATTAACGGACTGATGGTAATGAGCTGTTTTATTTGGGCTGCGGTAAAAGGGATAAATGGGTTGATATGGGTTTGGGACAAGTTTGCTGAATTGGCTGAGTATAGGGTTTGAAAAGTGGGATCAGAATTGGAATGGTTTGACTTGTTAAGGCAGGAGTGAGGATATTAGTGTTGACTATCCGTTTCATCTGCTATCCCAGGATTGAATTCAATTGCTATATCTTGGTTCGGTTCATACGGTATAATTGCAATTTCCTTTCCTTTTCCATTCCCCATATCCATCCCATTCTCTCGGACTTCAGCCAACCGTTCCCATAATTGATTGATTCTTCCGTTACTGTTATCATTGAGGGGCGACAAAACAGGGATCTGATTACCCGTATTCAGCGCCCTACGATTAGCTTGTGTCGTCGCGGGACTCATCTGAATGCTTCTCCGTCCAGAGTTTGAATCACCATTTTCACAAGATGATGATGAAGAATATGGTGTCACAAAAAACCGTCTCTGAGATCGTGTCCCATTCAGGTTGCCAAAGAAACGTTGTTTTTGTGCCATCGAAGTAGCGCGCAACCATTCGCCATATTCGGTTGTTGAATCATTGTTTGTAATTCCAGCCGCTTCTCTCTCAAACTCAATCCAACAATCTCTAATTAAGTGTCCCATGATTCCACATCGATAACAGAAGTTAGGCAATCTTTCATACCTCAATGCGACCATCAAGCTATCTCTCTTTGAATTTTTCACCCTCATGGCTCTTCGGCTTTGTGATGTCTATCTTCACCCAAACTCTCATGACTATATGTAGGTTTCTGTTGTCGTCTCCCTGATCCATGTCAATAAATTCCCCAAGATTTTGACCGATAACGGACGCCATTGGCTTATGTATCATTGTGAAGGGTAGACCCGAGACCTGGATGTAAAATTCACAGTGATCTAGTGTAACAATCGCCTGATCATCCCCATCTGAAAATTCTGAAAGAATTAAGAGTTGTTTATCGAATGCCCATGGCCCACTCGATATAACCATTTTCTTGTCAACGACATGTCGGAACTTGAAGATCAGTCTATCCTCTCCCAATTGATTTACCTCCATACCATGAATCAAATTCCAACTGTTCACCATCGTCTGTTTAAAATACTCCATGTGAATTGCCCGTTTGCTTAAAAGTCTTCCAACAAGCATAAATTTGCAGTCTACCGATTTCTTCGTCCACACATCATCTGGTGCCTCAGTTTCAACTGACTTAGTAGGTGTCAATAGGAGTTGTCGACTTAAAGCAGATTCCAAGGCTTCATCCATGATGGCTTCACTAATGTCAAAGAATCTCTTGATCCACCACGTTCGGTTCGACAAAATCAGGTCTAAGAAATGAAAAACAATGTTAAAGGAAAAGAGGGGATTGAAGTAATTATACCTAACAACTTTCAACAAAATTGGAACAAACAAATTAGCATCGAAAAACTGAACGTGAGCATGCGTGTCGGTATGTCGTAGATTTTCAGAGATGGCTGAAATAGACACTCACTCTCGACGTGGCTATATGGGGGGGAGACTCTCTGCTTTTGCCTGCGTACTGTGATATATGATCTGGTGATTGTAGTTGAGGGGTATGTCTACTTCCTACTGGGGTAAGGGAAGTCTCCAAAGGGAGGGAGTATCTCTCATTCGAGAGGAAAATTTGAAAGATATATTTCTCACGAAAAAAAATTACAAATAGACTTATTAGCTTGTTTATGATGACCATATGAGATGATTTATTCGTGGCGGAGAATAAATTAGGGAAGGACAGTTAGAATTTTGATTTTTATTCTATTTCTAATTATGACATACATTTGAATTACTTCAATTAAGGGTAGCAATAAGTCTAAAAGTTTGCCTGAGAAAGGTAAACCCAGATAAGAATAAGTCTAAAAGTTTGCCTGAGAAAGGTAAACTAGAAGACATAAATATATTATTTTGGCAGCAATCAATTGTTGCAATATTGCTAGCCATAATATTTCTAACATATACTTGTAGGATTATTGAATATCGGTTTTAATTTCATAAATATTCCATTAATTTATTACAAACATAGGAAAGAAATTCATGTAATCGTTGTCTTCTTTCGCGGACTATTTAGAAAATTCCAACAAAATAGTTTCTATTGTATGTGATACATACCAGGCAATTTGCGTAATATAATTGAGGCAACTGAATTGTAATTCCATTAAACGTTTTTCCTTAACAGGACTGATTGCTCTAGAGAACTTTGTGCTCCCAACTATATATACTAGCGCACTTCAAGGAAAAAATAAATACAAAGCAATAATGTCGAATCTAAATTTTGTAGCAGTTTCCATGCTTCTTTTCTCATCCATTACAATACTGGCTGTTGAAGCAAAACACAAACATAAAACCACATGGGCAAATAGAGTTGTCAAGGGCAATGATGTAATAACCACTCTTCAATTTTATTTTCACGACAAACCCAGTACACCAAATCCGAGTGTTGTTATGATTATTCCACCTTCTCAAGCCACAGAATCTTCATATGGTTTTGGCTTCGTTTATATGGCAGATGATCCATTGACCGTTACACCCGATCCAACGTCAAAGCTTGTGGGCCGTGCCCGGGGGATGTACGGTTCCGCGGGACAAGCGGATCTCGCCCTCATCATGGCCTTAAATTATGGATTTATAGATGGGATGTACAATGGGAGCTCCTTTAGCCTTCTTAGTTTAAACCCGGCGCTACAAAGTCCTCGGGAGATGGCGATCGTTGGTGGAACAGGACTTTTCCGATTAGCTCGTGGCTATGCAATAGCAAATACCTATTCATTTGATGGGGCCACCACGGGTGATGCTATAGTTGGCTACAATGTTACCATTGTTACACCTAGATTTCATTATTGATAATTTTCAGCAAAAGTGTCATATTCCAAGTTGTGACATTTATGGTGCACAATTTCAACAAGTATTGCTGTTTGTAAGTTTGAGAGTGAATTCCTATGGTTTCTAGGATATCCGATTTTTGAAATATTTAAATTACATTTTTGCGTTCTCTATATCTTAAATTTAATTAAGTTTTTGGTTTTTTTGCATGAGTAAGTTTCTAAGCATTCTCAAGGCTTTCCTGTTTAGATTGGCAAAAGACTTTGTTCAACACAAGAAAGAAACAGATACGACAATATATATATATATATATATATATATATATATATATAGTTAGCAACGCACAGCATATGAGAAATTAATTAAGACTGAATAACCGAAAAACTGTGTATATTGGGATTTTTGAGCGACGGGCAAGCCAATATTGACGAAATATTTATTTTATTAATATATTTCTAATAATGTCTTATGTTTAACTAATTATTATTATTATAGTTTTATTTCATTTGATATTCTAGTTTGAATTAAGAGATTTCAATTTATTATCTTGAAATATAATATGTCTTATTCTGAATATATAGTACTCGTCTTAAAATAAAATTATGCATAATAATGGGTTTAATAGCGCTCTTAGTCATAATGGGTCTAATAGCTAGCGCTCTTATTTAGAATTTTGATTAGGTAACTTCATTCTATAAAATACATACTATTGTAATAAAAAGATATATGGTAAAAAATAACATTATGTAGTGATATGTTGCCTAATTAAAACACCTTAAAATATGCAATGAATTCACTGTCTTCACTCCAATACCTGGCTTGTAAAAAATGAATAATCCATACACATTATTCCTTCTTTTTCTTATGTTTCAAAGCAAAATAACTAATTCATGACCTAATTGAATATGGCATCTACCACTCCATGTTAAGAAAAATATTTACTTTCTGAATCAATCATCCTTATCTTAAGTCGGCTATAAGATTATATTTAAACTTACAGCGGATTGTAAAATATTACTTAAATTGATTAATATTAAAAGAGAACACTTGTTATTCATTCACATTTTGTTATGCTATTGTTTGTTTCGAGCAAGAACTAACACCTAGGAAATTAGAGAAGAGAAAGAGAGTAATTTAAATTAAAAGATAACTAAAAAAGCTGATCAAAAAAATAAGATAACTAAAAAAAATGCCTTTCTTGAATATTTCCGTGATTACAAGATGGCTTATTTATAGATAATAAAATTGTAACTTTTTTTTAATCAAAATAAAGTTTGTAACTAATTCCTATCTTTTATATCTCACTGAGATCTTATCCTCCGCTAACGGCTAGAATAGGAAATAACGTCTAGAAATAATAAAATAAGACTAACACAATTATTTATACTGATTCTAATCTATACTCTATAGTCTATACTACATAATCAGAGGCCCAATATGGCTGCTTAATCATGTGTTTGGGCCTATTCATATTCTGGTCCATAACACATTAGGGCTGTTTGGGCCGGGTCGGGATCTTGGATTCCGACCCGACCCGTCGGGTTTTTCCCGGTCCGGGAAAAACCCGACAAATTGTCTCCCGGCCAGACCGGAAATTAGGTCCCGGTCTGGCTCCCGTCGGGAGGGAACCGGGACCTGAACCGGGTCCCGTTCCCTCCCGCGGGATCCCGGGAGACAGAGGGGGGGCTGTTATGTTTTTTTTTTTATTTCTTATCAGCTAACAAAAACACACACACAACACAAACACACACAACAAAAACACACACACACACACTCAACAAAAACACACACACACACTGCAGTGCAGTCGCGACCGACCCCGCGTCCCCGCCGCCACGACCCGCCTCACACACACACACACACGCTCAATTCAAGCCGCCACGACCCGCCTCACCAGTCACGACCCCGCCGCTGCGCCACCACCCCACCGCCACGACCCCGCCTCACCAACCCGCAATATTTAGAGGTCGATTTTCAAACCCTTATTTTTTTTAAATCTTTAAATTATTGTTTAATTACATGACTTCATTGAATCATAGTTTGCTTAGGTTACTTATTATTGAGTTACATATGAAAAATTAGGGTTTATGAATTCTCAATTAGAGTTTACTAATTAGGGGTTTTGTGCAATTAGGGATTGATTTCGAAAATATTCATTATATTTAGAAAATTGATGCGATTATATTCATTATAGTTGGTTAGTAGGATAAATGAGACGAGTTAACGTGAAATTGATCGCGTTGTGTAGATTGAAGTTTGCAAAATTGATTATTAATTAAGATATTGATATTGGATATTGTCGTTTGGTGTTGAATTGATCGTTGAGGCTTTTATATTGATATAGATATCCAATTCCTTGGTATTGAATATTTTTATTTTGGTTCTTTAGATGGTAGCCACTAAGAAGCAAACTAAGTCCTCCGCCGGAGCTTCTACAAGGACCGCAATTAGAGTTTCTCCTCGTAAACGGGCCTCTACTTCCACGGCGGCACCAACTAATTTGAAAGCGGTCAAAGCTTCCAATAAATCCACGAAGCCATCTACTTCTCGTGGTGCCCTGGTTAAGTCTTCTCGTCCTCCTAAAGGCCAAACTCGAGAACTCTCAATTCAAGAGGCTACGGAAGCAATGAGGGATGATGCGCCGTATAACAGTGCAGAATCAGATGAAGATGATGTGACACTAGAGACTGCACAATCGCCACATGAAGATGTTATCGAAGAGGATACAGAAAAACATGAAGATGTCGTTGAAGAAGAATGGGGAGGTGCTGGGGGGAAATTTAACATGGCAAAGGTACACAAGACTTGCATTACCTACGGTAGTAGACCTAACGAACATGGAAAGGTGGTATGGGGAAAAATAAAACATACACTAACGTCACCATGGTGGAGGGAATTTCAACCGTACGAGGATATACATAAACACATTGTTATGGGTCGATGCCTTCATTGCGGAAAATGCATAATGGCCGATAGTAATGCACATGGCACTAAAGGATTGAGAAGTCACACCGAGAGGTGTAAAGTGTTAAAACAAATTATGGCGAAGGGGGGAAGACAACAAAAACTTAAAGTGGAGCCTAATGGTTCAATTAGTAATTGGGAGTTTAATTAAGAGTGGGTGCTCGAGGGCGTGGTTTTGTACTTGATTAAGAACGAGATGCCGTTCATAACGGTGGAAAAGGAATCATTTGTTGAAATGATGTATCGAGCTCAACCGAATTTGAAACTACCTTGTCGGCAATCCATACGCCAAGCTTGTTATGAGTTGTACCTAAAGGAGAGGGAGACGTTGATTCGGTTTATAAAGGATAATGCACAAAGGTACACTCTAAGTCTCTAATCATCTTTAAGTTTTCTATTGTTTTTTTCTTTTAACTTTTCAATTGTTGACATTAATGATTAATGCTTATTAATGCATAGGGTTTGTCTGACCACCGACACTTGGACATCCATCACGAGAGACAACTACATGTGTGTCACAGTCCACTTCATTGATAATATGTGGAATTTAAAGAAGAAAATCATAAGCTTTAGCTTGACATCCGGTCATACGGGAGCGGCAATAGCAAATGATATTAATGCGGTGTTGGGTGATTACGAGATTGACCGTGTTTTCACAATCACTGTTGATAATGCTTCGTCCAATGACACGGCTATTAATGATTTGGTGAAATGGTGGGTGGAGAAAGGCGACATATCGGCAACAAATGGGGCTCTTGTGCAAATTAGGTGCATTGCTCACATTCTTAACCTCGTGGTTCAAGATGGCTTGAAATGCAATGGCGGTGACAACTCGGTAGACGGTATTAGAGATTGCATCAGGTACATTAAGGCTTCTCCGAGTCGTTATACATTGTTCAAAAAGTGTGTGACGGCCGCAAAAATAGAATGTGGCAAAATGCTATGCTTAGACGTCTCAACACGTTGGAACTCCACTTACACAATGCTTAGTGCCGCTTATGATTTGAGGATGGCTTTCGTTGTATACAAGCAAAAAGATGCTACCTATGCCACTGAGTTACGTGATCGTATACCAACCGATGATGATTGGGATAGAGCGAAGATGTTTATCGACTTTTTGGAGCCTTTCAAGAAGTTAACAGAGGTTGTTTCGGGCACAACTTATGTGACATCGCATATGGTACTTACCCAACTTTGCATTATCGACGATCGATTGACTGTGTGGATGAGACGACCGACAATAGATCCTAGGACGGGGAAAAGGGATGGTTTGAAAGCAATGGCTATGGTTATGAAAGAAAAATACGACAAGTATTGGGGTGTTAATGGGAAGATGAATCACTTGTTGTATTATGCCGCCATGGTAGATCCCCGCCTCAAGCTTAGCTATGTTGAGAAAATGTTTGACAAAGAACCTACCTTGGTAGCGTCAGTTAAACACGGGTTTCGTCGATTATTTGACGAGTATAAGGCCATGCTCGAAGCAAATGCACCAACAATTCCCACTCCTCCAACTTCATTTTCTACTTTTGCAAGTACGGCTCCTTGGATCGAAGAAGACCTATTGCTTACGAGGCACGAACAATGGGCAAGGTACACTCTAGAAGTCTTTTAAGTTTTCTATGTATATTGAAAAATTCTCTATTTGTGTTATTAACAATCATTTATGAATTTCGTAGGGAAGATAATGACGAGGAGGAAGCAACACAATGCGAGATGGATTTATACTTTGGGGATAGGCGTGAAAAGGGTCAAATAGATTTCAATATCCTCGATTGGTGGAAGGTCAATGGCTATCGATATCCTATTATTGCCAAGATGGCTCGCGATTTATTGGCTATTCCAATCTCGACGGTTGCATCCGAATCGGCTTTTAGTACCGGGGGTCGTGTGCTTGACAAATTTAGGAGTTCATTGACTCCGAGAATAGTTCAAGCACTTATATGCTCTCAAGATTGGCTACGCAAGGATAATACACCAATTCAAATCGAGGAGTGCTTGGAGGATTTGGAGAAACGCGAAGCAGAATTTGCGGCAATGGGAAAGGATGCATCCTTTTTGAATGGATTTGAATGAGACTGCTAGTTTGTTTAAATTTTATGTTTATGATGAATTGTATTGTGGATTTGAATGTTCTTGTTGGTGATCGGATAAAACTCCTCATTTATGCCTCTTTTTTGTTGAATTGATGAGTTCTTTTTTTCTTTTTTGGTGGATTTTGTTGAGATGATTTGATCGGAGTATGAAAAAAAAAAAAAAATGGGATGGGCATGGGGGGAAAACTGCCCGCCGGGATTACGGGAGCCCTCCCGTCCCGGCGGGAGTCCCGCGCCACCGGGAACGTGGTTCCCGGCGGGAGGGACGGGAACTGCCCAACGGCTCCCGTCCCGGCAGTTCCCGATGGGCCGGGATCCCGTCCCGGCGGGATCCCGGCCCATAACACCCCTATAACACATTCCATATCCATATTTTGGTAATTGTCGGGTAGAAACATTGTTAAAATTTATTAGCGTATATATTTGTATATTATATTTTCCTAGATTAGTTTGAGATTGATATAGAAATATATTATTACCTTTTATGTAGGAGATATCATTACCTTGTATGTAGGAGAAGATTGAGGCTTAAGTTTAAGTAATTTTGTTGTATAAAGATGTAGCTCTTTTGGTGAGAATAAACAACACAATTTGGATGATTTTACCAATTGTTCTTACTTTTACATGGTATCAGAGCAAGGTTGAGAACGTGATCCTCTCATCTTTCTTAATATGTCATGCGACGATTCCTCGAAGCTAAAAATGAGCGGCAACGATCTCACAAAGGCCAAGACCACGTCGCCCTCGCCATATGCACATATGCTCTCACGTCAAACGACAATCCTGGTAGCATTATTGCACACACTCAATTGAAGGGCACCAACTCTGAAAAATTGGATTTATCAACGGAACGTACAAACAACCTGTCGAGGATTCTGATGGAATTGAGGATTGGTGAACGGTGAACTCCATGATCCATGATTGTCTCTTGGATTTCTAACACCATCGAACCAGGTCTAAAATCCACAATCTCTTACACATAAACGGGAAATGAGTTATGGGACGATATAGAGCAGTTGTTCTGTGTTTGCAATGGCGCGCGAGTACATCAATGAAGATGGAGGTTTCCGATTGCAAGCAAAACGGAGATACGGTCATGGGATATTATGGCATAATTAAGAAAATATAGGACGACCTCAATGATCATGATAGGATGCCGATGTGCTCGTGCAATGGGTGCAAGTGCTAGACTTAAGAGACGAAGTGAAAAAGAAAATGCGCATCAATTTTTGATGGAATTGGATGATGCACTCTATAGCTCGATTCGTTCCAATATCATTGCCAACGACCCGCTGCCCTCCATGAATGCCATATACTCTTGTATTTCAAAGCAAGAGCAGGTGCACAATATGATGAACAAGGGAAGTGAGCGTTCGGATCCCGTGAGTTTTGCGATGAAGATGTTCAATTCTGGAATACAGAACATAAGGAGTGAGGACAAACCATCGTGCGATTACTGCAAACGCTTGGGACATATGATAGAAACATGCTACCGACTTCATGGGTTTCCCGAGGGATGGAAAGTAACCCCGGGATATCGTGGTCGCGGCAGAGGTGGCGGTAGGTTCACGGTCACACCCGTAAAAATAAACACGGCACTAGCAGCAGATTCTTCGACCGTGACCAGAGATATTGATGATACAGATAAAGTTGGACTGGAGAATTTGAGCCCCAAGAATTGGGATTTGCTGAAGAATCTCTTGAAGAATTACAAGTCGGACTTGAAGCCTCGGCTTTCTGGTAATGAACAACTTTTCTGGATTATTGATACAGGAACCTCACATCATATGAGGGGTGCCATGGAAACTTTTAGTGGTTGTCGGGATATTGTTCATAGTCCCGTTGGGATGCCAAATGGTGGGAGAATAATGACAACCAAGAAAGGAACAGTGAGATTGGGGAGATTGCGTTTGAAGGATGCCCTTTATGTTGTCGATTTAAATTGCAATATTAATATTGTGTGGCAATTGACTCGTGACAAGTCTTATATTTTCTCGTTTACTGATCGATTGTGTATTGTACAGGACCGCACTACGAGGATGTTGATTAGAGCGGGTGAATAGCGCGGCGGGATGTATGTTATGAAGGGGGCGTTAATGGCTTCTGTGTACAGTTTTGTCAGTGGCGTGCATGATTCGGATTTATGGCATAGGAGAATGGGACATCCCTCTTCACGAGTGATAGATTTAATGTCTCGTACGAATAAGAGTATTGTTGCTAGTCAAAATAAAGAACAACATTGTGATGTATGTTTTCGAGCCAAACAAACTCGCGTTCCATTCGTTTCTAGTGAGAATAAAGCTTCGGCAGCTTTTGATTTAATTCTCTGTGATTTGTGGGGTGCATATCGTGAAGCTTCACTTTGTAGTTCAAAATATTTTCTCACTATCGTGGATGACTTTTCTCGTGTTGTTTGGGTGTACTTATTGAAAGAAAAACACGAGATTCCTCGAATTCTAAAGATTTTTTTTACCATGACTGAACTATAATTTAATAAGCAAGTGAAAATTTTGCGTAGCGATAACGGCAAGGAATTTACTTGTCTCACTAGTTTTTTGCATGAAAATGGAATTTTGCACCAAACGTCGATGGTTGATACTCATCAACAAAATGAGAGAGTGGAGCGTAAACATAGACATATTTTGAACGTGAGAAGGGCTTTAAGATTTATATCTCATCTACCTCTTGAATTTTGGGGGAAGTGCATTTTAACTGCTGGTTATTTAATAAATCGCACACCCTCTTCCGTTCTCCACGGTAAAATGCCATATAAACTTTTGTTTGGTTGTCTTCCCTCTCTTGATCATATCCGTGTGTTTGGTTGTTTGTGTTATGCTAAGAGCTTGAATCAAGACAAGGATAAATTTGCGAGTAGGAGTCACAAATGTGTTTTTCTTGGGTATCCCTACGGGAAGAAGGGTTGGCGTTTGTATGATTTGGAATCTAACTCCGTTTTTGAGTCTTGGGATGTGGTTTTTCTCGAAACATAATTTCCTTTTAGCCGAGATTTTGACGTGCAAGAGACAGCCCCTTTTTTGCCTTTGAACGTTGATGAGGCTGACTTGGTTGGTATAGATTATGTTCATCATGTTGGGGCAATATTTCAACCAGAAAGTTTGGCCTCTGTCTCTTTTAAACATTCTGCCTTCGATGTTGGAGCCGATATTAGGGTAACATTGGAACCAGAAACTCTGGCACATGTCTCTGCACATTATGTTCCCAATGTTGGGGCAACATTGCAACCAGGGGCTTCAGCCCATGTTGAGGATGCATCACCGATTTTGGTTGAGAGTAATGCGATGGGAAGAGGACAGAGGCAGAAAATTCCTTCAGTCCACGTTGTTTCTTGGCTCATATCTCTACATGTTTTGAGCCCTTTAGCTTTAAAGAAGCTATGCACTATGAGTGTTGGCGCACAGCCATGAATCAAGAGATTCGGGCCTTAGAAGATAATGGCACGTGGGAAGTGACAACTTTGCCGCATGGCAAGAAAGCTCTCGTGAGTAAATGGGTGTGCAAAATTAAGTACAACGCTGATGGTTCTCTCGAGCGACATAAGGCTCGTTTGGTGGTTTTTGGCAATCATCAAGTGGAAGGGATTGATTGTACGAAGACTTTTGCTCCTACCGCCAAAATGGACACAGTACGTACCTATTTGGCTGTAGCCGCGGTCAAGTAGTGGGAGTTACATCAGATGGATATTCACAATGCTTTTCTACACGGGGACCTCGATGAGGAGGTATATATGCGGTTTCCTCCTGGTTTCGCGTCGCCAGGCATGGGTCAAGTTTGTCGCTTGAGAAAATCTTTGCATGGTCTTCGTCAAGCGCCTCAATGCTGGTTTGCTAAACTTGGACAAGCGCTCACTCGGTATGGCTTTATTCAGTCTACCTCGAATTATTCTTTATTTACTTATTTCACGTCGGGGGTGCATCTCACCGTCCTCGTTTATGTTGTGATTTGGTTATTGGCGGTGACAATGGAACGTTATTTAGCGTTTTAAAACCTATTTGTGTTCTTGTTTTTGTATGAAGGATTTTGGGAAGCTCAAGTATTTCTTGGGCTCGAGTTTGGTCGTGCTGGTACATGGATTTTTCTTAGTCAGCATAAATATGCCCTCGATATTATTTCGGAGATGGGTCTATTGGGCTCTAAACCAATTGGCACTCCAATTGAATAAAACCATCACTTAGCTCTCGATGATGGTTCGTATTTGCTCTCTCCTGAGAGTTCTCGTTGTCTCGTTGGTCGCCTTTTTATTTGACCATCACTAGACCAGAGTTGACATATTGTGTTCATATCATATCCCAGTTCATGAGACAGCCGAAGGAGGCGCATTGGGACGCCGCTTTGCGAGTTGTCCGTTATTTAAAACCTAATCCTGGCCAAGGACTTCTTCTCAAGTCTTCTTCTACTTTATCTCTCAAGGCATTTTGTGACGTGGATTGATCGAGTTGTCCCTTGACCCGTCGGTCTTTGACATCTTATTTTACTTTTCTGGGCGAGTCTCCTATCTCGTGGAAAACAAATAAGCAACCAATTGTCTCGCGATCATCTGCCGAGGCGGAGTATAGATCCATTGCCACAACCACGTGTGAGTTGAAGTGGTCGCAAGAGCTGCTGCCTACTTTGGGAATCACTGGTTCGACTCCTAACCCTGTTTATAGTGATAGCCAATCGGCTTTGCACATTGCTCAGAATCCGGTGCTTCATGAACGCACCAAACATATTGAGGTGGATTTTCATTTGGTTCACGACGAGGTTCGGCGTGGTTTCCTTATTCCTTCATATGTTTCCACGACAAATCAACTTGTCGATATTCTTACGAAGGCTCTCGGCCAACATCACTTCGAGACATTGCTAGTCAAGTTGGGCATTTTGAGTCTTCATGCTCCAACTTGAGGGGGGTATTAGCATATATATTTGTATATTATATTTTTCTAGATTAGTTTGAGTTTGATATGGAAAGATATAATTACCTTGTTTGTAGGAGATATTATTACCTTGTATCTAGGACAAGATTGAGGCTTAAGTTTAGGTCAATTTTGTTGTATAAAGATGTAGCTCTTTTGGTGAAAATAATTTTACCGATTGTTCTTATTACTTTTACAAAATATGTCAGTTACTTTGGAAATACATTTTGATAAAATAGCAGCAGGTTAGTTATTATCCTTAGTTTTTAACATCTTTCACTTGCAAAAAGTAATATTATAAACTTATATCATTGCTTTCTGTAAAATAGCTCATCTCACAACTCTGAATTCTTAGTGTATTTTTATCTATAAAGACGCCACCATATATCAAGAATTGTGTTTTTTACTACTTTTATTTGTAGGTAGGTCATGTATGTTATAAATGTTTAAAGAATCATTACGATAAAAGTTCAAATAAATTGATTGGCTAACTTTTGGTTAGTTGGTTGTGAATTGAACCCCAAATTTCAGAATTATCACAGTACTCTACATTTTAGTTATAATATAATAGATCACTGAAAGGACCAGTTGCCCATTTCTAAACCTTGATCGTTTCCCATAAAGGAATGACTGGAAGCTTAGCGTCCATTTAAAAGTTTTCTAATCTTTACTAACAATCGAGGTGTTACCATTATCGGGTATGTATTGGTGTACAATGTCAAAATTCTTGAATAGCTTTGGTTGAACTAAACCATAAGTACTAGTGTACTACACACGCCAACTATTTATTTAAAAAGAAAAGCCATAGCACACGACTGACTACTCTAGAAAATTTTTGACTCGATCCCACTATAAAACAAGTACACAACTCACCCCTCTCTTCAATCTGCTTAAAAATGTCAAGTCCAAATGTTCTAGCACTTTACACTCTTCTTCTCTCAGCCATTGTTGAAGCACAAATCCATAATCAAACTACATGGGCAAATAGAGTTGAAACAACAAATGAAGTTATAACCACTCTTCAGTTTTATTTCCATGACAAACTAAGTGGACAAAATCCTAGTGCGGTAAGGATTGCTCAACCTTCTCAAGCCAACAATTCTTCCACAATCTTTGGCATGCTTATGATGATCGATGATCCATTAACCGTCACGCCCGATCCATCATCAAAGATAGTGGGCCATGCCCGGGGTATGTACGGATCGGCAGGGCAAACGGACTTTGGTCTCATTATGGTCCTGAATTATGGATTCATAGATGGGATCTATGATGGAAGTTCTTTTAGTCTTCTTAGTTTAAATCCTGTGATGCAAAATTATCGAGAGATGGCGATTGTTGGGGGCACGGGTCTTTTTCGATTTGCTCGTGGCTACGCAATTGCACATACTTATTGGTTTGATGCTACCACGGGTGATGCTATAGTTGGGTACAACGTTACAATTGCTACATATGTTTAATTATCTAAATTTGGTTGTTCGTTTGATTTATTTGTTTTGTTGAAGCAAAACCAACCCCAACTACTATGTTATGGCATGTTAGGAAGTTTTGTTGTTAATGTTAGCTTGTTGAGCTACAATTTATATCTTAATTTTAACGAAAGTTGTTTGTTGATATTGTTAGTGATACGCACAAAATGCAAGAATTATCGAATAATCGAATAAATATTGAGGTTTATCGTGTAGTGAGCTGTATATGGGGCCCCGTAACCAGAGTTACTATACTATGGTAGTTAGAGATGAAAGATTTTCTAGAAAGGAGCGACTTATCTTGATATTTGTTGCAATGTTATTAGACAATTGAGGGCAAGCAAAGTCTTTAGTTACCATAGTAATAGTCGTGAGCTTTTGGTCGCGGTTTAGTTTAATAAGATGAACTACTATACTTAACAATGTGATTACGTTAGTCGGGAAGTTCTCGAAATAGGTCTTTTATGTATCAAGTCCAATTTCAGTCATCTAAAATCAAAGCGTCAACTTTGATCCTTGTTATGGCAAATTCGAGTTTGCCTCTGTTAAAACGAATTGTTTTTTCACCTAAAATATCGTATGTAATGAACCTGCATAATGTTATAAATTTAATAGCTTGCATCCCGTATATGAAAATTTGCATATGTAAAAGTGTAAAACCACATATGTAGGAGGGCATTCCGCATTAAGATAACACTTTTTTTTTGAAAGAAATTTTGACGGATATTAAATTCAAGACATTATGTGCAAGTCCCACAACCTTGTTTAAAAAAGTAAAATACATATTTAATTTCATGAACCAAAATTAAATTGCCATGCAATATAGTGTACGGGAGTTGATCTTTTACACAATATAGGACCAAAACTAGATTTACTCTTCAAATCTTGAAATAACTTTATCAACACACTCTGCTCATGGAAACCAGCTCCGACCTCGAAATTAGCACTTCTATCATCAGCGCACGCGGTTAATTTTCATCGTTTTAACTTGAGATGGAGCGTCAATGGAGGTTATCGACTTTCTTCATTAGAAACTTTCCATCGAACTGGTCCGAGGAAGATCTATGGAAAGTTTTACTTATGTATGGAAGAGTAGCAGAAGTTTTAATCCCTAAAAAACTGGATAGAATGGGATTTCGATTCGCTTTTGCCCGATTCAAGAATGTCGAGAACGAGAAAGCATTGGAGAGGAAGTTAGATACAATATGGATTGGGAGTTTTAAACTCATGGCTAACATTGCAAGGTTTAGTAAAAAATCAAAGACCACTCCAAAGAGGGATGAACCGAAAATCATGCTCAAAGGATCTCAAAAAGACACAAGGAGTTATGCGGATGTTGTTTCAAGCTCTAACAAAGCTGTTAGCAGGTCTGAACATTCTGTGGTGCAGGGACTTGAGAAGGTTTTAGAATATAAGACAAAATCTGAGGATATGGAGTGGTTAAAAGACAAATTTGTGGGCAAAATTAAAAAGGCTGAAGATCTCCATTATTTGCAAGATTTATTGGCTAAAGAAGGTATGTTTTCTATCAACAGCTTATGGTTGGGTGGTGAATTCGTCCTGCTCTTCGCTGAAAACTCAGAAGTTATTAAAGATCTATTGGTCGAAGAGAAACAATGGTGGGAAGAACACTTCTGTTATGTTAGACCATGGTCTAAGGATGAGCCGCAGGTCAAACGATTGTCATGGATAATCTGCCATGGTTGTCCTCTTCAAGCTTGGAGCTTCGATTTTTTCAAAATAGCTACATCTGGGTTTGGCAATCTTCTAAAAATGGATGAGAAGACCTCCTCAAAAACCAGACTTGATGCTGCGCGGCTTTTGGTTTCAACAAAAAATATGGACTTTCTACATAACTCAGTAAAGATTAAGGTGGATGGGGAGATTTTTGCTCTCAGATTTTTTGAAGAGGTGGCTTGTTGGAATACAGAGTTCGAAAAGGACGATCTTGGCTGGGGTAACGTACGCACATCTTCTGATTCGGATTCCTCTCACGACTCAAATTTTCCGGCGCCGGTGCCGGAGACTGATTCAGACGAACTATTGGATGATGACGAGATCGAGGAGACCAACCTTGATAATCGTGAAATTAATCTTGAGTCAAACCCTAATCAGGAGAGTATTGGGCCGGCCCAATTGATTTCAGAAGGATCAGTTACAAAATTTGGGCCAAATGTAGGAGAAAATCATGATCAATTACTAGGAGCCCATCAGCTTTTTATTGAACAACCCAGGCCAACCATCATTACAAGTCAAGGAAGGATTGAGTTTGCTAAATCAGTGTCTTCGGATTTTATTAGTCAAACCAGATCAGGCTATCTTCAGAAAAATAGAAATATTATACGATTAAAAGATAAAAAGAAGAAGCAAAATTTCAAAAAATGGCTTACTTTCTACCATAGTGTGCGGCCGGCCAAAGCTCGGGTATCTTCATCTCAGGGAAAGAAAAGCGGACACTGTTCAGGTAATTATTTGAGCAACTCATTATCTGATAGCCATATTCAAAGTCGAAATCATTTTTTGCTGAAAAAATCTTTAAATAAAGAAGCAAACGAGGTGGCAAATGTGGTGAAGTCCTTGGGATTGGAGAATATGTGTAGTAAAACTATTTTGATTGAAAAAGTTGAAGAAATGGAAAATAGAGACAGATTGGATGTTCTTAAGCAAAATCTGAATAAAGATGAAGGTGAGGGTAAATCAAGTTCTCAATGATCATTATCTCTTTTAATGTTAGAGGTATTGGGGGCAGGCTCAAAAAGCAGGAAGTCAGATCTCTAGTGAAGAAGTATAAAGCAGATATGATTTGTCTTCAAGAGACTAAGAAGGATCTAATAGATAACAATGTAGTGTTCTCGCTTTGGGGAGACCAGAATTGCGATTGGGTTGTTAAAAATGCGAGGGGAACATCGGGAGGTCTCATTACTATCTGGAGGAAAGGCTCTTTTCTAAAAACCGATTCGACATGTGGGGATGGTTTTATTCTCCTCAAAGGGCAGTGGGGTATTAATAATATCCCGTGTTGTATTGTAAATGTTTATTCTCCGTGCTTGGATGCTGAAAAGAAGAATCTTTGGAATGATCTTATCACTTTAAAAACTCGGTCTCAAATTGATAGTTGGTGTTTGTTGGGTGACTTTAATTCGATTAGGTCTCCTCTTGAAAGAAAAAGTTCGATTACGGCGAACACATGGAATAGAGAGATTCTTGAATTTGATGAGTTTGTTAATGAGATGGACGTTGAAGATCTTCCTCTTTTAGGCAGAAAACACACTTGGTACAAGAGTGATGGTACGGTTATGAGTAGGTTGGACAGGTTCTTATTAACGGAAGATTGGATGGTGAATTGGCCTAATCTGGTACAAAAGGGTCTAAATCGCACCGTTTCTGACCATTGTCCTATCCTCCTTATGACTAATGTGGTCGATTGGGGAGCCACTCCTTTTAAAGTCTTGGACTGTTGGGCGAGCCATAAAGACTTTGTTCCTTTCGTTCAGGAAAAATGGGAAAACCTTCACTTTCAAGGTTGGGGGGCGTATGTTCTTAAAGAAAAATTAAAGAGCCTCAAGTATGAATTGAAATCTTGGAATAAGAACGTTTTTGGGAATATTGAGTCGAGAATCATCAATGCGAAAGAGTCTATTTTAGACCTTGATCTCAAAGGGGAACAAGATTTCTCCTACCCTCAGAAGTTCATGAGAGATATGAGGCGATCGGCGATCTTTGGCAAGCTATGAACTCACGAGAAAGCCTCCTACATCAAAAATCTCGTTTGAAATGGTTAAGAGATGGAGATGTAAACTCTAAGCTTTTTCATCGATGTATTTTCAAAAGAAGGTTGTCGAACGTGATACAAGGGTTGAGTTCAAATAATATATGGATTGATGATCCAAGTGAGTTAAGGGAGGTCATAAAGAATCACTTTGAAATGCAATTTAACAATTCTTCTAGGCCTTTGTTGAGAATGCAGAATTTTGGTTTTGGGCAGATTTCGAATGATGAAAATAACTTCCTCACTATGCCTTTTTCAGAAGACGAGATTAAGGAGGCTGTTTGGGCGTGTGATGGGACCAAAAGCCCTGGCCCGGATGGGTTCAACATGAACTTCTTCAAGAAATTTTGGGAATTATTGAAAAACGATGTGTGCAAGTTTATTTCAGAATTCCATATGAACGGGAAATTGCCTAGAGGGGTCAACACTTCATTCATCACTTTGATCCCAAATAAGTCCAATCCACAACAGATTAATGATTACCGTCCTATTTCTCTGATTAGTTCTATGTATAAAATTCTTTCAAAAATCCTTGCTAATAGGTTAAGCAAGGTCATGCAATCAATAATCTCTCCTGAGCAGTCGGGTTTTTTAAAAGGCAGGAACATTGCTGATTCGATCTTGGTGACTAATGAGGTGATCGATGAAGGGATTAGGATGAAAAAGAAGATTATTGCTTTCAAAGTAGACTTTGAGAAAGCGTTTGATTCCGTCAGTTGGGCTTACCTTATTCATATGATGGAGCTGATGGGTTTTTGTAAAAAAATGAGAGATTGGATCCTTGGGTGTCTCGATTCTGCGTCTATCTCCGTTCTTGTTAATGGTTGTCCCACCGATGAATTTCATACTTCGCGAGGACTCAGACAAGGCGATCCATTGTCTCCTCTCTTATTTCTTATCGCGGCCGAGGGACTTTCAGGCCTTATTAGGAGAGCTAAAGAGGCGCATATTTTAAAAGGTGTTATTGTGGGTAAGGATAATCTTGAGATCACGCATGTTCAATATGCGGATGATACTATGCTCTTCTGCGATAATTCACATCAGAGCCTTCGAGCTTTGAAGTCCATCCTCCGTATCTTTGAATTGGTTTCTGATCTTAAGATTAATTTTCATAAAAGTAGACTGATCTGCTTGAATTTGGATGGATCAATGATGCAACGATTTGCTAGTTTTCTTAACTGTAAATTGGAATTTGTCCCATTTAAATATCTCGGGATTCCGGTTGGTGCTAACCCGAGACGCATTTCCTCTTGGGATCCGGTTCTTGATCTTTTTGGTTCGAGACTTAGTGTTTTGAACAACAAAAATATCTCTTTCGGAGGTCGAGCGACGCTTTTGAAATCGGTGTTTACAGGGTTACCTCTTTACTTTTTCTCCTTTTACAGGGCTCCAAAAAAGGTTCTTAATAAACTCATATCCATGCAAAGATCCTTTTTGTGGGGTGGGACGAGCGAGTCAAAGAAAATTGCATGGATCAAATGGGAGCAAGTATGTAAGCCAAAAGAAAATGGTGGTTTAGGAGTCAAAAATCTGGAAACATTCAATCATTCTCTCCTCCTAAAATGGAAGTGGAGGTTGTTGAATGAAACTGGTGGACTTTGGAAGAAGATTATTTTCTCTAAATACGGTAATATTGTAAACTCTAATGACTTTTACTTTCATAGAGGGTCTGTTGGGAGTTGTTCTAAATGGTGGGCTGATGTTTTGTCTATCAATACCGTCTGTGATGATCTTGACTGGTTTTCAAATGGTATATCAAAAAAGATCGGTAATGGTAGAACCACTAAATTTTGGACAGAAAAATGGAATGGAGAAGAAGCTCTTTTTTCTAGATTTCCTCGATTATTTTCTGTGGCTCTTGATAAGGATTCTTCTGTTTTTGATAAATGGGATAGCAATGAAGGTTGTTGGAAATGGGCTTGGAGACGATCATTTTTTAATTGGGAGCAGGAGCTTTTCGCGAATCTGGGTAGTTTTATTGAAAATAAATATCCGTGTGAGAACTCTGAAGATCGATGGGTTTGGAAATGGGAGGGAGATGGCGCTTTCACAGTAAAATCCGCGTACAATTGCTTTTCTCTCAACCCAAATGATGTCAAAGACTCTTTACTTGATGGGATTTGGAAGGTGGAAACTCCATTGAAGGTTAGATGTTTTGTTTGGAGGGTGATCTTAGACCGAATACCATGTCTTGTTAATTTGGCTCGTAGACGTTCCAATTGTCTTGGCACTACGACGTGTGTGTTTTGCAATAGAACCGATGAAGACTCATTTCATTTGTTTTGCAAATGCCCCTTTGTTTATGACATTTGGATGGGAGTGCTTCAATGGTTTGGAATGAGCTCGGCCTTTTCGGACAATACCAAATCTCATTTTATTCAGTTCTCGGAACTCCATGCTTCCTCTAAATATAGAACGATCTGGAAAAGTATATGGTGCTTTACTGTTTGGAGTATTTGGATGGCGCGAAACAAGTGTTTGTTCAAAGGTGAAACTCAAAGCAAGAGCAATATCCTCGATTCCATCAAGTGCAAGTCATGGATTTGGTTTAAATCTAGAAAAAATAGTTTCTTATACTCATATTTTGATTGGGCGAATTGGCCTTTAGCTTATTTGTAATCTTGAACTGCTTTTTGTTGGTTTTACAAGAGTGTTTCATGTACAGTCATATTTAATAAAATTACTTTGCTGATCAAAAAAAAAAAAAACTCTTCAAATCTTGAAATGTTTATGACTTATGAGTTCATTTTCTTCTCTTTGAATACCATCTGTAATCAATCCCCGTATTGAAAATGATAATATAATTCTGCCTAACCACAAACAGCGTGTCATTAAAGGACAAGAAGAAAAGGACTACTTTTATATTATATGTGTATGATTGTATAAGTGTATGCATGATTGCATAGGTACAATA
Organism: Linaria vulgaris; assembly: GCA_948329865.1. Classification (NCBI taxonomy): domain Eukaryota; kingdom Viridiplantae; phylum Streptophyta; class Magnoliopsida; order Lamiales; family Plantaginaceae; genus Linaria; species Linaria vulgaris. Next base: position 80,419,481 of record OX415254.1, read on the forward strand.
ATATGCATGTCATCATGCTCCCAACGAGTTTGACTTTAAGCTTTTATATAATAATTACTGTTGATTGCATGGCCTGTTATATACGTGACTCGGAAAGAGTTCGTCAGTTTGATAATATAGGGGTCGATTCCAATTGAATTTATTTTGTGCGGCTGTTGTATTACTGATTTGAAGTGTTACAACTATTATTACACAATAAAAATAGAAATATAAAGTCGCTATTTTCTATATTTTAAAAGTATTAGACAAAAAATAAATTTGGACCATCGGTTGCACCACTTCAACAATGTATTTACTTGATATTGTGCCATAAAGTCACAACCAGGGGCGGAGCCAGGTGGGGGCTCACCTGGGCTGGAGCCCACGTCAATTATTTGCAAGTCTAGTACCTATATTATAGTTTTTATACTTTGTATTGCCCCATAGAATAGTTTATTTCTTTTCAACCAACTTTAACTAGTTTTTATACAACTAAACCCAAAATATCTACTATTTTTTTACCAAAATAAATATAATTCTCCTTAGAACATACAGATCCAATATTTCACATTTTAGATTGGATTAAAACATTCTTAGCCCGGGTCAAAATATTTTTCTGGCTCCGCCCCTGGTCACAACTCACGACTAAACTATAGGCATTTTAAATAAAAAAGATGACATTGTTGAAATACCTTATATAAAATACAGAAGAGAAATTATCCATCAACAAGATTGTTCTTTTGAGAGCGTGGATAAGGTGACAAGTTTTAGGTTTCATAAGACATTTCCCAGCAATTATGTAATTTGGAATACGCACATTGTAAATGTTGGTTGGTGTATCGAGGACAACTGTAAACGCTCAGTGGGCTCTTAGCCTCTTAGCATCTTACAAAGACATATCCGTTAACTTTTCTAAAAAGGTCCAACTTCTCTTAATCAACAGTTCAACACAGTATGACGAATGCCCCTCTCTATTTATAGGCATATGTCCAGCCCAATAACACTTAATAAACTGCAAAACAAAATAAGCAAGAATATTTCAGAAATTAGAAATTCTAAAAAACCATAGGAATTCACTCTAGTGAACTTGTATTGGACTAAATTTAAAGATAGTAGGCCAACAAGCAACAATATGTGTTGAATTTGTGCGCCAAAATGTCACAAAAAGATACTCAGCGGGAACACAGTACTTTTGCTTGGAGAAGTAAACAGAGAATATAATGATTAAATATACGTTATAATAATCGTAATTGCAGCCGACTATAGCATCTTCGATTGTCGCATTTAACGAACAGGTAGCACAATAGCATATCCACGAGCAAATCGGAAAAGTCACGCTCCACCAATAATCGCCATCTCCTCAGTTTCTTGTAGCTCCGGGTTTATACTAAGAAGACTATAGGAGCTGCCATTGTAGATTCCACCTATATTATTTTTTTTGCTGGGTTAGACTCCACCTATAAATAAGCCATTTGCCCAGCCAATACCGTGGCCCACGACTTCAGACAATAGATCGGGAGACACGGTCAATGAATCAACTACTCTCATAAGGAAGCGAAAAGATGTTGAAATTTTTCTAGAAAGTGCATCGGGGGTGGAACTTAATACTGACTATTGATCCTCATTACCTTCATCTTTATTTTTATGTCTAGCAACCTTAACCTAATGATGATATAATAATAATGGGTTTTTATTTAAAATGTGAGGATGATAACAAGCTGGGCAAGAAATTAACCTGAAACCATTCAAAGCACAATTGAATGATACATCAATGTGAAGTTCCATTCTAATCTAGCACCTCATTATATCTCTATCAAAAGTTGAATTCAGTTTGTGAAGGTCAAAGCTCAACTCCAACATCTTTTTTCCTAACTCGCCATTACCAACTAACAGTAATTATTTTACTTCACAATCAAGAGAAAAACGTCTAACAATATATTAAACTGTAGCAATGTTTGTAGCTGATAAAGCAGTACACTTGCAAGTAAATAAGAACAGGAAAAGCACCATGTGTTGACTGTTCAGTATAAAATAGTGTAACATTCACACATAATGTTAAAACTCACATAATGAAAACCCCAGCATTCAGCTGTCAGCCTTTATTTGAAGATGTTACAAACCTCGGAGTCTGGCTAATTGATATTTCCTCAATAATACTAGGTTTCCGCCCTTTTACTTCCCTGCTGGGATCAAAGAAAGCATCTGCACAAGAAAAGACAAATCAAGATAGAGTTGAGAAAATCAAATAGGTGAGGGGAAAGCCTGCCCATGACTGAGAGCCGAATGCTCTACGATCACCATCATGAGAAGGTTGATCACTTTTTGAAAAAACATATATAGCCATACTAAGAGGGATTCTAAGAAATATAGTCTTCAAATCTTGTTTCAACTTAAACCAATAAGTGGATCAATTACTAAACATGTCTATTCAAATTCTTGAACTTACTCGACAAAACCTTACTAGTCTAGAAGTTAGAAGCCAATCCTTGTGAAAACTTTATCAGGCATGGAGTCTGAACTGGGGTGCCTCTCTGTGCAGCGTTCTGACCGAAAACTTATTGGTCTGAGGGATGGTGCGTCATTCTGGTTTGAAATCCTTTCACCACTTGCAAGGAAACTTCTATTTAAGTTTGCTGGAAGCCATATCGAACTTGTGATTTTCCATACTTCACAGCAGCAGTCATTTGAAGTTATATGGACAGCAATTGTTTCCGATGATGCTTATACAAAGGCTAGTAACATACGGCAAGATGATATCAAACACTCATTCTATTACGATTCAAGGATCCATCAGCTGATACCCTTCCGTTGCAAAATGTATTCTTCATAAAATCTTCAAGTTGCTGGAATACTAATACAAATAAGCCTGCAATATTAGGAAAACGAGGCTCTCACTTATCCTGAACATAAGTAGTCCAGAAATAGATTTTATGATACAAGAAACATCCAGACCATGAGCGTAGACAAATAAAACGTGGTGACAACCAGCTTCATGTATTCTACTACTAAAGACAACGAATTGTTTTGAAGCAGATAGGGGTTGATACCTGAGTGGGGGCTCCCTATTTCCTGCAATGTCCCCTTCACCAGAAGTGTTCCAGGGATTTGTTGAAATACCTGCATAAGAAATGGTGTGTATCTCTATTCAGGCTTCACACAAAAGGAAAAATCATATATACACAAAACATATAGGGAAAACGGAATTACAGAAATACGGAAGCGTAAGGTATCTGAATGACTGTTGCAATTATTTGAAGAACCAGAAGTCTCCAACTCATTATGGTGGCAGGCTCCACTATTAGTCTTTGTCTCAGTCTTCAGAATCGCATCAAGTATATCCTTCACAGTTGTGACCTTTCACATAAAATTGCAAGTCAGTTAAGCATGTTGAAGCCAATATTCCCCTAAACAGAAATTATCGGGCGTACATCGATATTGAAGGCAGCAGCATTTGATTTGCAAGATGCACCCCTGCTGGTGAAGAAGGATTCCACTGACTGCAACACATGAAAGGCACTATATTGACGTTGAAGGCCCTGCATCATCATTATACGAAATTAGATGTTATGTAGAAAAAACAGACACACAAGGCCAGCCTATTGATAATTATGATATATAGAGACAAAAAATTAATATAAGAATATAGTGGCCAGAGAATGCGGTAGAAATAATCAGTACACTATGCTTTGCACCCACTATAGACCAGGGAACTTTTAAATTCAAACTGCATTGCAATTTCCTTTCAATGTTCATATAGTCAGAAATCATCATAGTACATAAAGCAGTGCTGGTAGCATACCTTATTAACCTTATTTGCCAAAACAACGAAATGCAACTTCTACCTAATCAAACCAGTAAGCGTTAACCTAATAGTATTTAACTATTAGATTAGATTATTGCATGAATTTGACTGACTTGTCAGTTCCTGGTCAATTACTGGCCACATGTAATATAAACATTTCCTTCACCCAAGAAGATCAAATATCAATTACCTCAGTTAAAGCAGATTCTTTTACAACTCACACTGAACCGGTAAAACATAGTTATCCCCAATCACAAATCATAACTTTTGCAAGTTCAGAGAACCAAGTTTAAAGTATTTAAACCAACCAAAGAAAAGCAATGCAGTATAAGTAAGAGATCATAAACCTCCAACATAAAAGAGAGATTATTCTTCTCCGTCACATGAGATGGCATTATCTTTCTGGAAGCAGGCAAGAAAGACCATGCGATGCCCCATCTTGACGTCTTCCCTTGAACAAATTCAGTTGTCTTTACTATAGTGGCTCCAACACTCCAGAGTTCTGATACGAGATTATTCAGGTTCAGTTTTCTTCCAACCATCGAAGTGTACCACCTATCACAGAACATAATACACATTTAAAATAAAGCAAACAAATGATCCCTACAAACAGAAGCTTATACACTAACAAAAGAGGCAAAATAAGCTCAGTACCGAAATGTATCCTTTAGTTCGATACTGTCTTCAATGATACGCTTAATAAAGGCGAGTTCCCCTCCAGAACAAACCATCTCCTCTGGCGTTCCTCCACAAGAAGTATTCGGGTTTAATCCCGCCACGTCCATTGTCTCGAAGAATGGGGGGTTGCACATACAAAAGTCAAACTTCTCGCCGTCCTTGACTACACCTAAAAGCACACATGGTCCATTATAACCCATATTCCCTCTCGAAAGCTGCTCGACTACACTCGACTCCACAATCCCATCGTCAGTAGCTGGTTTATCATTCTCCACCGCATCACCTTTACTAATGTTCAGCACATTACCATCACGATCAACTTTTCTAATTTCAATCAGTTCCGATATATGTGGATTGCTCTTCACATTATAATCAGCCCACTCTATAGCCACGTCAGTCACATCTAAAACAACACGCAAAATACCAGCTTCAGCGCAACGAAACAGAAACGTAAAAACGGAAAAAGCATACCGCAAATAAGTACCTGAACCAACAAACTTCCAACCACGAAGAGATGCACCGAGAAGAGGATAAATACAATTCGCTCCTGTCCCAATATCAAAACCTATAACTACATCACCATCACTCTTAGTACCAGCAATAACATCAGAAGCTAACAGATCTTCAATCCAATGGATGTAATTCAACCTGTTCGGCACCGTAGGGCACAGCTGCCCGTCCGGGACCCACCTACACCGTAACATTCCGCCATTACATCACATAAATTGTCAAATGAAATTGAAACACCAGAAATTGCGTACCAGTTGAGGCCGTGGTCGTGGAAGAGGAGGACACGTGTCAACTCACGAGTGGCGTTGTAATCTGTCCAATCGATTTTGGGTTTTCCGTCACGTGTGTGAAAAACGTAGGGCTGGAAATTTGGATATAGAGAGGCGAGTAAGGCGAAATCCGGCGGGTTGTCGGAGTATCGGTTACGTGGATGGATGCCCGGCCGCTCTACGCCGGTTTTTCGTTTTCTCTTTCCCGCCATCTTCGCCACCGGAACCCTAACCGTGATTGCGATTTAATGTAACACGAGTTTGGTGACGGGGCCAAATGCGATTACTATTGTTGGTTTTGATGGAGTGCGCTTTTAGTAAGTAAAACTAAGAGAAACGTTGGATGGAAGAAAAGGAAAAGATTATCAAATGACAAAGAGGGTTGGCAAGTTACAGTTTTTGTTGGTTTTTGATCAATCAATGGAAGAAGGGTGCTTCAACAGTTGCTTAAGTTGTTAAAAGTGCAAAAAGGTTAATAAGAGTAACATGTGCAATTAAGAAAATAGAATAGAAATTAAAATCGAAGCAAGAGATGGACTTTTTTCTTTAAAACGATACTTGTCCTTGCTCTGCTCGATATTTATGGCTTAGCAATCGTTTTCCATGATGCAACGTCTCACTTTTAATATAGATGCACGACAAATATTAAGAACATTGAACCAAAAGAATGCTTTGAATCCTCAAAACAAAATCAAGGATAAGAAGAGAGTGTATTGAATGGGCAAGTTTTGAAGAAGCTAGAGAGTTTATTTATAGATTTCTATAGTTGGCCTAGAGTGTGACTAGACATACACATTCTTTCCACACCGCAACCTTCCCACCAGATTTTCATACCATTTCAGGTTGAATGTACACCCATTCGTGTGAAAAGTGGTTGTTCGATGGTGACTAGCTTTGTCGGGGACTATTCGCTGACTAAAAAGATTTTTGCCTACTGGACACATTGATTCTGCGAAACTTTACACCTCATCACATTTTTAAGTTATTTAATATACTACATATTAATTTTCAAACAATTAATTACTTAATTAATTAAACTTTGTCCAAAAAAGAATAATCTTTAAAGGGGTCAAGCCCAACCTTTAACTCTGGCTCAAGATCAACCCAGGTTCCGTGACTCACGACCCCGACCCAGGCCCGTGCTCATGTGGGCTATGAAACAAGCCACATATAAGTTGTAAATTTTAGTTCTGAAATGGGATGGTGACTTTCATTGTCCCGTCCATTTCTTTTTCTTTCTTGAAGATAACTTATTTCAACTAACAAACTTTAGCATTTATTTTTTCATCCATCCGAGATTAATTTTGAGTAATCAAATGCTAGATTCATCTACATGAAATGTAGATTTTATTAAGATAAAGAAACTCCAATTTCATAAAAAGAAACATATTAAAATAAATTATCAAAGATTGAGAAAATTCAATACATATGCTAGAGAGGGTTCAGACGGAAAGTTCACTACATTAGGAAATGTGGATTTTAGCTTTGAACATTCCTTAGTGAAATACATCGAATTAGTTTAGTTGATCAATGAACATGATGTCTTGACACATTCAGTTGTTGATGTAAGCCAAGACAGCTATATCCACATAGTAACTTCCCCAATGTTTTATCCTCATGGTTGTGTCCGATTTGTCATTGTACAGCTCTTGGGTTCATAAGTATTTTCTTATGAAGCGGACTAATTTCACACTTACATAAGTGATGTTTTGTAAAGATGCCATATCTTACTCTGCTTAATTAAGCTTAGAAATCATTGAAAGATAAACTTCACCTATTTCTACAGGTAGCACTTTTATTGTACACGTGGATGAGCTGGAGTTGACTCCAAGGTGCTATTTTGAATCCTTACAACTTCGTTGTCTCTTTGAATCAAGATCTTGGTATCTCCACCCAACATGGTTAGGTTGCATCACAAAGATTATTTAGTGTTGGATTGTAAACCCATTCCCCTCGATAGGCAATATGTTTGATCTCTATGTATGCATTTAATCAACGAATCCGATAAGTTTTCCTTTTATTTTACATAATCAATGAAAATGACACTATTTGAGATCATGTGTTTTATGGTTATGTCTACGACGTATATGTATAGAGTTATTACTATACATGCCACTTTGTGTCCTTCCAATAGTTGATTAGCTATCGCAATATATTATAATTACAAGCATTGGCTTGTTACAACAAAGAATGTTCTCAAGAAAGTGACGAAGCCATATTGTTTCTTCACCAGCTTTATCCAAAGCAACAATCTTGGATTCCATAGTGGAACGAACTATACATGTTTGTTTTGAAGACTAGTAAATATGCTAAATTTATTAATTGGGTAAGCAATATAGGGTCGAGTGAAATTCATGATATACATGAGATAACCTATTACCTTGACATATTTTGTTTGAGAGATGTGTTCGTCATGATTTTTGCCTAGGTGTAGACTCAAGTATACTTGCATCTTAGCTGGAGAATAGTCATGGGCATTGTACTTCTTGAGTCAATATAATGAGATTGTGACAACACTATCCCATTTGTAAACAGAATACCAATGATCCTTACATAAGCCTATTTCCAGTGATTCGTTAAGTCGGCGTGAGAACAAAACAAGAATCACTAGAAAGAGGCTTACGTAAGGATCATTGGTATTTTGTCTATAAAATACTTCGCATTTGAGATGAACGAATGCGGGATCATTGGAATTTTGATTGATTGATTGATTAATCAATCAATTCAATTATATCTTAGTTAAATTAGTTTAGAAGAGTAATCTTAGTTATGGTTCAATTAATCTTTCTATTTCATTAAAGTATTCGAAGCATTGTTTCACCTAAAAAGTTCAACAATTCGTATTGCTAATAAAAGATTCATACTCTTTTGGAATTCGATACTTGGTCAGTTATATTTACTTACCATTTTATTATTACTTGACTCGTATACTTGTGAAAAGTGTGTATTACCTTGATTAATAACACGTGAAAAATAGGCATCACAACGCAACAATGGCAAATGCTTCTTTTTCATAATTGATTCTGATCACTCACTTTCAAGGAAATGCTCTTAATCTCAAGGTCAAAAGAACAACGTGTTCAACAACAATCCTTTTTCAAAAAAATAAATGATCAATTGGTATGTTATGTATACACGATCAAACAAACATGAAGCATAAGGGAAATTTATCAAAACTACTCATACATCAAATACATGCCCAATCGCATGTGTGTTAAATTGATTGCTAAAAAATTAGATTTCAATAAACAATTCTCTAGTGTAACACAAATTTACAACACCAAATAAAACTCTTCTAACACTTTGACCATTATACTAGATCACACATTTAAAAAAAAAATGAACTGCAAATCCTAATTACTCTAAACTTGAAGAACCTTAAATCTGTGGACCCTAATCGACTTTCCCATGTTGCATACATCGTTCGTGCCTAGAGCTTAGAGCTCACCTTGTAATTCAAACAATCGTAAATCGACGATCAACATTCTTCTACATTGTGGTTGGTAGAAACTAATCCACTTTATCCAATGGCACTTCAAAACTTGGGAGGGTGAAGCATACTCCAAAGTAAACATGGTTGGCTATACTTTGATGCTTAGCTGAGAAGATGAATTAAGAATTTAGAGGAATTGGTCACGAATGAGGCTACGTGATCTTATTTATGTATTAGGGTTTAGGGGGAAATTGGAGATAACTTCAAAGGGGGCGGTTTAATTGGTTTTAGATTTTTAAGAATTAACAAAAAAAAAAAAAACAATGTGAGAACAATCAAAACACGAGTTTTAGTTTTTGAGTTTACCCACTCGATCACACGTGTGATTTATTTAAAAAAATGAAAAATAAAAATCTTGATTCTAATCAATTTAGTCTATTTCGGTGCCGAAGGACGGAAATTGGATGCATATTGTAGCACTTAAACTGAAAAAATATCAACCAGAAAGAATATTATAAACATGTAACATTAGTAGACAATTTTTGACAAATTTCTCCTCATCGGCCTTTTCAACAAAGAACATTCAACTAATTTGAAGGCCTTTTATTATATCATGTTTGAGAGTTAAATGCTTTTTTCTCATTTTTTATTTTATTTTTGTATAATAATTGATATGAAGAGTTACAAGAAATTGCCTATAATTGATATACCCGACACAAATACAGGGTACGAGTAGGAAATAATATAAAATATTTATTTTTTTCAGTCTAGTGGAGAGAGATTTTGAATCATTTAGAGTGTGCTTGATTTAAATACTATGTTATTTGAGTTGTTATTATAAGTCACGCTATTTCGCGGATTAAATAATAATTTCTCTTTAATAACTTGTTTGATTCGTAAGATGATTATTGGCACTAAAATGTACGCTGACTTAATACACGGTTTGGTTGGTGTTATAACCTCAAACATTGTTATTAAATCATGTGAATTTCCAATAATACCCTATGAATGTCACTCTATTTAATAGAATCGATGAGTCATTCTCCCCATTCGAATCGATTAATCAGTCCCCAAATTCGAAAATCCTAAAGTACGATTCCCACAAAAATTCTTCAAACTAGCTCAAGCTTCTTCAATCCCATCGTATCCGACAACGCAATTAGTAAGGGTTTAGTTCTTATCACTTCAATATTGCTTATTTCGTGTGTTATTCTTGGATTACACTAACGTAAAATTTGCATTTATTTTGTATGTTATTCGTTCGAACTCCTGTTTCAACCACGACTCCCCCAACAATGTTACTCTGTATCTAGAGGTATACTTCTCCTTAATCAATGGGTTTTTTCACCAATGTTGATTTTTTGGGGTATTTGTATCTCTGTCAGGTTTTGTGGCTCGTATGTATGTTGGTCGGATTGTGTTGAGATGCAAGGTCGTATTCTGGTCTATTTTATTAGTTGATTGTTCACCTTTCATTTATATGTGTGTTAGAAGAGTACTTGAAAATATAGTTGAAATGTGTGGTTAGTACTTGTTGTAAGTGTAGTAGAATATTTTGTTCGGGATGCAACTTTTGGTAGTTTGGTGTATACTTGTGAGTATAGTTGATTGTGCAACTCTCGTATTTGTGCGGGATTGAGGAGTAATTGTAAGTATAGTTGAAATGTGTGATTAGTACATGTTTTGAGTATTGTTAAACATTGTATTATGGCTGCAAGTTTTGAAAATTTGTTTAAGTTGCACTTGTGAGTATAGTTGATAGTTGGGAGTTTATGGTTTATACTGATTTATACTGATTCTAATCTATACTCTATAGTCTATACTACATAATCAGAGGCCCAATATGGCTGCTTAATCATGTGTTTGGGCCTATTCATATTCTCGTCCATAACACGTTCCATATCCATATTTTGGTAATTGTCGGGTAGAAACATTGTTAAAATTTATTAGCGTATGTATTTGTATATTATATTTTCCTAGATTTGTTTGAGCTTGATATAGAAAGATATTATTACCTTTTATGTAGGAGATATCATTACCTTGTATGTAGGAGAAGACTGAGGCTTAAATTTAGGTAATTTTGTTGTATAAAGATGTAGCTCTTTTGGTGAGAATAAACAACACAATTTGGATGATTTTACCAATTTTTCTTACTTTTACATGGTATCAGAGCAAGGCTGAGAACGTGATCCTCTCATCTTTCTTAATATGTCGTGCGACGATCCCTCGAAGCTAAAAACGAGCGGCAACGATCTCACAAAGGCCAAGACCACGTCGCCCTCGCCATATGCCCATATGCTCTCACGTCAAACAACAATCCTGGTAGCATTATTGCACACACTCAATTGAAGGGCACCAACTCTGAAGAATGGGCGAATACAGTACGAGTGTCGCTTCGGGCGAAAAGAAAAATCGGGGTATTTGTATCTCTGTCAGGTTTTGTGCCTCGTATGTATGTTGGTCGGATTGTGTTGAGATGCAAGGTCGTATTCTAGTCTATTTTGTTAGTTGATTGTTCACCTTTCATTTATATGTGTGTTAGAAGAGTACTTTAAAATATAGTTGAAATGTGTGGTTAGTACTTGTTGTAAGTGTAGTAGAATATTTTGTTCGGGATGCAACTTTTGGTAGTTTGGTGTATACTTGTGAGTATAGTTGATTGTGCAACTCTCGTATTTGTGCGGGATTGAGGAGTAATTGTAAGTATAGTTGAAATGTATGATTAGTACATGTTTTGAGTATTGTTAAACATTGTATTATGGCTGCAATTTTTGAAAATTTGTTTAAGTTGCACTTGTGAGTATAGTTGATAGTTGGGAGTTTATGGTTCATTTCATAAAAGAGGCTACCACGAATCATTGTGCCTTACGTATTCAATCGTTTAGTAGTAACGTAAAACTAGTGTTATTTGACAGAATTGGTTTGGATTGACAGTCATGCGGGTTGTTTGCAACTCGTGTTTTTATACATTGTATAGTAATATTATTTGTTTATAATCCTTAATCATGATTAACTTTTCTTTATTAACTAATTTGAAGGTTAGGGTTTGGACTTAAAGAATGCCATATGTTGTAGTTAAGGATGTCGTTCACTAGAATATAGTGTTTGCGCAAGTTTTTCAACGAGGCAGACTTTGGACATGATGTGAGCTTGCGGTGTTGCTGTTTTTGACAGGGATTGGAAAGAAGAAGGATATGTCGAATCCTCTGGAGATAGAGATAGCTATAATGCACATCAGCACATGGGAATTAAAATGACAAAGGGAAATGAGGTTCGATATCATATTTTTTAGGTCAGTGATAAGGTTGTGGCTCTCCAACAAATCTACAAAGTATATAAGGACTTCATAGGCTCCAATGTGTTAAAACTGATATTGACAACAAGATGGTGATCTCCATTGGCTCGGAATATTTTCACATGTTAAGAAGGTATCAATCCAATTAGAATCTCATGATCAAAGTTGTAACTTGCAGGCAACTTATGTACATAATGTATTGGTTTGTTTGACTCGTTGGTTGAATTTTTGAATAGGAAAACCTCATCGAGCGTCACTACCATTTGTGTGGGTTCCCTCATAGAAATCTCTACTATGAAGTATTCGGGCAGATGAAAGTCGTTTTGTTGCCAGAGAAAATGAGGGGCACCATTGACAACCCATTGTGTGTAGAGGATATCCTTCCTCCTACCTGAGCTTGGGCTAACACTAACATATCTAGGCCTAGCTACGCCAGTCCAGTGATGGTGGGACCGTGACTGAGGACCTCAACATTATCTACCTTTCCTGACCTTAAGCTAACTTTGTGTATAAAATTATAGATAATTTCATGGTCTTTTAGGGGTTCTGTTTCTTTTAATGTTATGAACAAAATGATCTAGGTCTTGGAAATGCATATTCAAACTATGGAAGTTTTTGTATAATATTTTCTAATACCATAATATGCATTGCCTTTTGCCCTGCTTTGCGAGCATGCTTAATTTTGGTAAACTATGATGTTGTGCATATGCAACATCTAGTGCCCAATTGTTGGGCTAATTTTGCTAATATGATCGGTATTGTTAAGGGTTAGTAGTAGTTTGCATTACATGTATGGTACTGCTATGTTTGTTGGTAATTTTGGACCTCTCTTCTCGCTTTATCGAGTATAGTGATTGGTTATGATATTGGTGAATGATGTACCCCATGAGGGGTTAACATGTCTCTCTTTATGGTGACATTATTTCATATATTGCTTTGAGATTTCGTTTACTATTGTCTATATGAATAGTGAGGGGATTGGCCACTAGAGAATCATTGTGTATCTCATTTGTCAAGTAGTGAAAATAATGCATATATGCAGTACTTTATTGACCCCTCTTTCATACTACATTGATCTTGAGTGATGTAAAAGGGATATAAGGGAAATTTTATCCCCAACCCGTGAAGTGTGTGTTGATTTTTTATAGGTTTAATAAGTCAGTGATTTCTCTATATATAGTTGGAAATATTTTCTATAAAACTGAATTAAATCGTCATCCATATCAACCAGTGCACTTGCATTTAAAAGCCCTCTGCAATGAGGCAACTCATTCACCTTACCGAAGGTAACTCATTCACCTTACCGAAGACTAACCTTTCCATTTTTACGGTGATAATTGGAACGAATAGCTCAATGGTTTGCTTATAGACATTTTGAAAACTGAGTGCTCAACTGAAAAGGATACATTTCACTTCCCAACTCCAAGTGGCTTGAAATGATATTGTGGATGAAATTAATTACACCAAGAATGTTTCTTACACAAGCGACAAAATCCTGTTTAGTTTTGAGCGCCTAGCGGAACGACACTTCTGTTTCTGAAGCATAATAGCATTGAAGGGCGCCATATGGGACTTACACGACAATACAGTTCACATGAGTAATGAAGTGTGGTATGACTTATGCGAGGTTAACATATTCCCTTCTTTTGATCACCTTGAGCACACTACATTTTCGATTTTAATACGAAAAAGTAAGTAGTACACTATATAATTAAAATGTATATTTTAAATTGTCTAGCAACACAAGTTGGGGCATTGTTACAAGGAGAATGGGGATTTGCGTGGTGGGACCTAAAAGTCTTGTTTGGGAATCTGAAGCTCCGTGCCATAGTTATACGTGTGAGACCGCCGATAACAAGACACATTTGCACTATCGAAGAAATCATTGAATTAACAAGTAAAAACTAATTTTTGATTATATATATGTTTTTATTGAACCATGTTCAGGCGGACTTCCATTTCAATAATATTGTGTAGGAACTAGAGGTTCTGCTCCATGTTACTCAAAGGAGCCACATCCTGGAATTACCTCAGACACTTGTTTAATTACAAACAGTGTGCGTAGGACGGTTCCAAAACCACTTATGAGTGAAAAGGTGATCACATATTACCATGGTGATGATACAAGCTAGTGGCATAATGTTCAACTTTGTCTTTTGATTTTTAGGCTTACAACTATGTATCTCATACGTGTTTATTCAATTACTTTGCGTACGAAATAAATGTCGATCGTGGTTCATGAGTAGAACCAATTATCAAGCCAATGCAAATACTCGCCATGTACTAATGGTCGACCTAATCAGAACCGAGAAATGAGGTTTTCTATAAATATGTCGTACCAAATAAGTGCATATAGATATTCGTTATGCATTATCAAGCTCACCCCAAATTGGCTCGATGAAACCCAAAAAGGTCGACAGTGAATGCATTTATCGACAATGGGCACATGATCAAATATACATATTTAAAATGTCATTAGTCATACATGGATAAAGTACCTAAATCTCGTCATATAACATTATCACCTTACTTAGAAGTAAGTTTAGAACGTAGCCGCAAAGTATACTACTGACAAGTTGTACGTAATCTGGTAAGTTTGTTTCAAGTAGATCGCATGAATACCAAGTGATAGCACAATATCATAACATTAGCAAACTAAAACATTGTTCATAAAATTTTGGAATCAGAACAACATTACCTAAACCCTTCAACCTAATTTTCCTCTCTTCCTCCTCAAAACCACCTTCAAGTACATGCCACGAGAGGCTTTTGGGAGAGCAACAAACACATCTGCATCCTTCTTTGAGTGCGCCAGCTTGTGAAGTACGTTGATCAAGTCATCTTCAGTGATGTCTTCAACCCGAGTAGTATGTTAGAAAAACTCTTACGTTGGATTGATACGGGATCTTTTGCCACCACCCTCGGCTCCACAACATTGGAGGATATTCTATCCATTGTTTCATCCATCCTCGTCATGAAAGTTTCCACATAAGTTGGTATCTCTGGAGGAGAAGCGCTTTCACCATTGGGGTTTCTCAGTCGTTTTAGACCTTTCTCATTTTTGATGCGTTTGAGGAGGTGCTTAGCGCTAGACATTGCAGGGGCAGAAGCAGACATAGTTGGGCCACCGTTGTCAGTGCCACCTTCGTCCATGTCATCATTTATACATTCAGGTAAAGTGTGAGTGCTTCCAGCAGCCCCTACATTACGCATATTGTTGGTGGTGGTGCCATTGTAATCTTCTGGATTGTTTATGACATCCTACATTGCAATGCTAATATCTCCTGCCCCATTGCTCGTAGCTTTGTCTTTGCCAAACACCTCTAACAAGTCATCATAGGACCGAAAAACCATGTTTGCATAAACTGTACAGTAGGGATGCACCTACGCAAATACCAGTTAAGATATTGCATAAGATATTGGTATCTGAATACGAGTTAAATAAAATATTTAATTCGTTCCATACAGTTACGATATGTCAACGTACCTTTATGTAATCTCTTCACCATTCCTCAGATTCATATTTAATTATTTTGATATGTTCGCTCAACCATGCCCCTCATCCACTGCCATCAAACATCGGGTACAAGTGATAAAAGGTCTTTTTCCAAACGGTTATCTTCGACTTGATTTGTGGCCTGCCATTCAAAGTAGTGTTGGGGTATAATCACCCTAATCCCATTCTCCAACTTCTCAAGATACCTAGACCTAAAAAAATTGTCAATCTTGTATCCCTAACCTTTCTGCTCCTTCAACACATAAATGATAGCATTTTCTTCTTCCCTAGTCCATGACCGACGACTTCCTTTGTTCTTATTGTCTTCCTTCTTCGGTTTGAACGAAGCGAGTTGCAACTTGAAGCAACCATACCACTTGGCAACATATAAGTATAAGGTCAAAACTACCAATATGCACATATCATATTCACAGTTCTATCAACCAGAAAAGTCAAACAATAGTTGTAAGTGCAAGTAATAATGACGCACTCCACATATGGCACACAATTCAAAGTATTGTAGTGCCACAACAATCACGGTACATATGTAACAACTCGGTGAAAAATGTTTCACGCAATAAATGTGTCCACTCTTATCTTTTTTGTCCATCACAGAAAAAGGCTCGAAATTGGTTCAAACAACTGAAGCACACAATCACAAGGCAATTGATTTGCATTCAACGCTTTCGGCAACGAGTGTTATGCCAGTCGTTCCACATCTTCATGGCAATATCTTCGCGGAAATTGTTCCATGTCGTAGTGTTTTGCATCCCATCTACAAAGTCAGTAGGAGCATTATCATTGTCATCAGACTCGGAACTGGAAGAGGAATCTTCGCACGGATAAACGGGCATCCGAGCCTTTATGAAGTTATTTAAATGCACGCTAGCCATCACACATTTGTTCTGTATCTTTAACGGATAACAAGATACTCTTTTCAAAATCTTCCACTCATTTTTCAGTTTGGCAAAAGGCCTCTCTATTATGCTCCGTGCTCTTGCATGTCTCATGTCAAATAGTTTCTCGTGGTCTTGAGGCACCACGCAACCATCCCCACACACAATGCTAAGTACCCCTCACAGTTAACGTAGCCAGTGTCAACAAGGTAATAGTTACCTACAATAAAGTTCAATTAAGAGTATTAAAAGAGGACTCGAAAAAAATAGACCCTAATGGAAAAGAACAATGTGCAAGTTTAAATGCCTATTGGGACTCTAAAACCATTCGATGGAGGTCTGTCTATGGCATCGCGGAAACCCCTGTCGTTTGTTGTCGCTCTTCCCATATGCACGACAAGCACACGAATTGCATCTCGGTATCACACACGCCTAAGACGTTAACTTGCGCATTACCCTTCCGAGGCCTATACTTAATCAAATCACCCGTCGGGACAGTCACGTCGACCATCGTCCCATCCAACACCCCAAGCATCCCTTTTTAATACAAATAATGATTGAAATCATCATCACCAACACACAAAGTAAGGAACATGAATGGTAATCATATTCTTTGAGGTTAACTGTGTGTACCTTGAAATACTCCCAAGGGTCGTAACAATTGTCGTTATCTTCCGTAATTGCCTTTGGTGTGACTAGTATTAACGCACTTGTCTTTAACAAAGCATCGAGGGTACGTCGAAAATACTTGCTAACTGTTTAACCAGATCGCTTACAGTTTAGGCCCATATCATGGCTTGTATCACAATGTGCTAATATCTTCAAAAACATCGACACTTGTTCTCGGAGTGTAACATACTTCTCGTCATTTAAACCCCCAACTTCCCTCAACAACCAACATAGTCTTAAGAGACAGTTATGGTCTATTCGTAATTGAGCAATACGATTTACGTTGTTATTGGTGGTGATCCGATCCATGTACCCATGTAGATATTCAATCTTATCCAGCAAACTATATCTAATGCTCCTCCAGCGAGGGTTACGCATGTTTCGTTCATGATTTGGCAATAGAACTATCAACGTAAACACATACACAAGCAAAACAAACAGTTGACACCAACGTAAAATCAAGTTTTGCCTCCAAGGCTCCATATGGAAACTATCAACCACCAAAAATAGAAATGAATATAATTGTGTGACACATATAACATAATAATTCACACAACTACGATTTCCAAAAAGTGCAATTCGAATAGGCCTGATGATGTATTAGAACTCACTACAAAACAAGTACCACATATACCGACATAGATCACGATAATGGCATGTAATAACACAAAATCCGTAACCCTAGAAATTGCACCCATTAATTGAAAGGCACAAATCAATTCTAATTGAGCACAACCAAGTCACAATTTTAAAACAAAAGCTCAATTATGATTATACTAGTAACCCAAAGACAAAATAATCAACATAATTCCAGAAACCCCCAATTAGTAACCCTAACACCCAATTTCGTAGTTCAATTCGAAGTATACAAATTGGCTAAATTCATAAAACTCACTCCACCTTCGTATGTAGGGAAGTGTGTAACTAGTTCGTGCGTCGAACCAACCTAAACAGTAGCAAGCCATAAACTGCACAAGAAACCAATATTGTTAAACCCTAGATTAAATTCACAAGAAAATAATTATGTGATACAAGAACAAGAAGAAGAATATCATGTGAAGTGTGCGGCTATTTAGTTGAAAAGATTAATGAATTGCAAAAATTTAGGGTTTCGCCCAAAAATCGCGTACCTAGTTTCCTGTAAATAATTTTGGCTGAAAATATGATTTGAAATGGACGAAAATGGAGGTGATATGTCATTGGATGGTTTCTTAAACCGGCCAACACTTTTAAAAGTGCCACAACGTTTTCAATTTACGGGGCATAATGGTCATTTCACGAAGGGTCAATTTAGTGTCCCGACCTATATTAAATAATTACCCCGGGGCGGCAATCGTAATTTGCGATATTAAGTGAAATAAAAGTCGAAACCCAAAAATTAGTAACTCGATCCGCTTTTTTTTATCACGCGAAGCATGTGGGTTATTAGGTCAAAAAAGACATGTTATTTCACTTGATAACCTGAACCAAACACGCTCTTAAAATATAAAATTGTTAAGTTTGGTAAGATTAAGCTATTACAAATGTGTTTTTAAGGGGACAAGGGGGTGGTTCTGAACTATGTGTGGATAACTTAGTGAAATTGTGGAGCTTAATATAAAATTTTAGTATTTTGGATTTTTAAGTTATTATTCTCCAATTGTCAATTCTATAGTAACTCAACTGTGGGGATGTGCATAGAGGTAAGTATGAATGTACGACACGATATTATCTTATCAAGGATTTGGTGTTTGGTGTTTATAAGGAGAATTGTTTGATAATTTTACCATCCATATCGTTTATCAAGTCAAACCACTTTCGTACGAGTTTGTAGTTACGAATTCATTATTTTTCTAAAAAACAAATTCAAGTTGTTTTTGAAAACCTGATAATAATAAAAATTGTCAATTATAAAACCTTAATAATTAAGTGTAAAAACACACAAAAAAGATAATAAAAAAATACACAAATTCAAGAGTATACAATTTGAAAATTAAGATTCAATTCAATAATACAAATATTAAGATTTCAAATTTAACGAAATATGATATACTATTCATTCAACTCTAAACAGTTATATTTAAAACATCAATCCATTATATTTATTAACCATCCATCATGTAAAAGTCGCAACTCAAATATATTTCATCAAAATCTTCAATGCAACATTCATCAACCATAATGATACCAAGGAAAATAGTAACGTTGCATATTTGTGAGACGAGGGAAGGGTGAAAATTGTTTCATGAATTAAATTGCAAGAGGTGTGTGATGTGCGTGACTTTGCATCAACTGAAGAGTTCTAACTGGCGTTTTTCTTCTTTTGTCTGAACTCGCGTATGCTTCATGAATTAATTGTGAGAGTTGCATGATGTACGTGAGTTTGCATAAAATTAAGGAGTTTGGTCCGGGTTTTTCGTGTTTTGTCTTTTGGTCGTGTATGTTTCATGAGTTGAACTGTGAGAGGTGAGTGATGTACGTGAGTTTGCATCAAATTAAGGAGTTTGGTCCGAGTTTTCCGTGTTTTGTCTTTTGGTCCTGTAAGTTTCATGAATTGAACTATGAGAGGTGTGTGATGCACGTGAGTTTGCAACAAACTTAAGAGCTCGAGCCCACTGTTTTCTTTTTTCTACCTCAACTTTAGCGTTGTTTATTTAAAAATAACTTTTATCATATGATCATATTACTAATTATAATAACTAAACACATAATAAATTTTTAGTATTTGATTATTGGGAAAATAGTAATGTTGAAGATTACATCAAATGGTATTTTATGCGTAATGATTGCAAAACTTTAAATGAAAAAAAGGATTGAAGATTTGATATTTTTAAAAAATCGAGAAAATTTTATGACGAGAAACTTAAAGTTTTATTATGTTCAAAACGTATTATAAATCATTAAAACATTAACTAATGGTAGTTTTCTAGTATAAGCTCCATATAATTACCTTAAAATAAATATGTTCTTAGAATGATCGTTTAACGCAAAATCGCAAATTTCCCTTCATTGGATGTAAAATGTCATTTTTAGAAAGTTCAAAATCTCTCATTTTCTCAATGAAAAAAATAAAAAATCTCTCATTTTCTTCTAGTTTTCATCGATGTTTATTTACACTCTTGACAATGGATATAATCAATTTGTGACGTGTCAACATATAATTGGTCTTTTCGCTTTTCAAAATTAAATATTCATTGATTGGTCGAAGCACGCCATTTCGTGATGTGGCAACTGGTTTCTTCATTCACTGATTGGTCAAAACACGTCATTTTTTCATGAGTATCGACTTAATTGGTCACTTACCTAAACTTGATTTGTTAGCCAGAACACCTACAGTTCACACTTTTCTTAATTAGACGGTGAATACAATAAAAAAATATTAATCAAATAACTAATTGTTTGTTCTAGAAATTAAGTTTCATGCATTTTTTTTCTCAATAAATAATTATTTTATGTGATTCTCATACATGATTAAACCCTATGTTGTTCCTAAAAGACCTTTATTTTTGGATATAAAAAACTAATTAAATAGATTCTGCATCCGTTTGCCCAACTCCCCAATAAATATTATTTCCATCTTTGGTGATTTCCTTAACTTAAAAAAAAGCACCTAGTAGTAATTAATAGAAATAACTTTTATTCCAAATGAGCTGTCAATTACAATCCACAAACTTCTGGCCGTCCGATCACATTGATAAACGGCAAAGATTCCCCAAAATAAAGAAAAATAAAATAAAATCTCAAAAAAAGAAAAAAAAAAGAGAGTAAGGGATCCAGAACGTTGCGCGTGCACCCTACCACTATATAAACCAGCCCTAAGGCCCTCACAAAATCACACACTCACAGAGAGCAAAATTATTATTAGAGAGAGAAATCAAAAGCTAGGGTTTTAACAAAAAAACTTTAGCAATGGCCGCCAACGATGTGAAGAAGGGAACCGTCAAGTGGTTCAACGATCAGAAGGGGTTCGGCTTCATCACCCCTGATGACGGTAGCGAGGATCTGTTCGTTCACCAATCCGCCGTCAAATCCGACGGTTTCCGTTCCCTCGGCGACGGCGAGGAGGTCGAGTACACCGTCGAGACTGGCAACGACGGCCGCGCTAAGGCCGCTAACGTCACCGGACCCAACGGTGCTTCTGTCCAGGGAAGCACCCGCGGCGGCGGCGGCGGTGGAGGCGGAAGGTCAGGTGGTGGCTACGACCGCGGCTATGACGGTGACAGCCGTGGTGGAGGTCGTGGTTACGGCGGAGGCGGCGGTGGATACGGAGGCAGCGGCGGAGGAGGATACCGCAGCGGCGGCGGCGGCGGTGGAGGCAGCGGTTGCTTCAAGTGCGGGGAAGAGGGTCACTTCTCAAGGGACTGTCCTCAGGGAGGCGGCGGTGGTGGTGGAGGCAGGTACGGAGGCGGTGGCGGTGGAGGCTATGGTGGCGGACGTGGTGGCGGCGGCGGAGGCGGCGGCTGCTACAACTGTGGTGAGGAGGGGCATTTCGCCCGTGACTGCCCTAACTCCAGCAACCGTTAGAGGTGTCTCTGGTGGCGGTGGTGTTGGGTTTTATTTAAGTGCTTTTTTTAATTTTCTGTTCGGTCTGTTTTTGTTCTGTTAGGGTTTTTATGAACTATGGGTAATTTCTGTTTCGGTTTTGAATGAATGAATGAATGTTGGTTGGTTGGTGTTTTTGGATTCTGGGCTCCCCTTGGTTTAAGGGGTTTAAGTCTGGATCTGATTATGGCCTGTTTAGGTTTTATGAATGTGAGGTGTTTTTAAGTGTCATCGATTTTTGTTCTTGGTTGCGACTTGCGGGTGTGTATACATCATGTATATTGATATACATGTTGGTTGCTACTTTGGTGATGAATGATGATGAACTTATTGCTCTGGTCATTTCGATTGTGTCGTTTTCTTGTTGTCATTGCGATTGTGTTGTTTTATTGTTGTTATTGTGATTTTAGCTTTGTGTTGGTAGATTCAGTTTTGGCTGTTGAATCTAAGTATCCAAGTGGACAAGTTTGGTGCCTTGTAATCACATTTTACGATTTATTTGTTGTATGTGACATGGTAATTCTTGAAGATTGCATAGAGATCTGTTGAAATCGAATCCCAGTGGATACACTGAGAAAATTGTAGCAGGGTAAAATATTTCATCTTATTGCGATTCTATCTTTCTGTTATACGTGATGGAATTTTTTGCCTACTAACTTTGTTGTTTCTTGATAGTATACTATATCCACATAATGTCACATTTTATGTTAACCATGTCTGATTCTACTTTTCAACGTTGCATTGGTTTTTGGGGTGCTGTTGCAGTACATTCAAGCTTTGTTCTTCGTTTGTTTTCTTTCATTTGCTCCTGTATCATGGGATTGGAGTTGGACATTGGAGCACCCTTCATTTCCCCCCCTCTTGTGATTGTTCAAAAAACATCTTATGTTGTTGGTTGTTTTGTACGATTGATTCTTATAAATATCCAGATTATATTACAGGGCCTGATGAACGCTACAGTAAACATTGTTAAATGCGGCAAGATATTTTCTTTCAATCATAATTTTGTCGTAGCTTTTTTAGCTCAATCGTCATTATTTCGTGAAGTCAAAAGACTCTTGGTGACCACTCGCTGGCTGTGTCCTGGTTTAGTGAGATTGACGTGGTTGAAGTTTTGGTTTTTTTCTACCTATTATTTCCTGTGATTGTAATTTGTTTTATTATTTAAAATATGATAATGTTGAGGTTTAGGCATAGTGATTTATGTATAATGTCATGATTATCTAAGTCATTTATACAATATCTGAACAAGGCTTACACGTAAAAGCAAAGATGTACTTTTTTTTATTGTAAAGCAAAGATTCTTGATAAAGCCTGTTCATACTAAATTTATGTAGAAAAGATTGTTGGTTAAGCCGACTCCCTTCTCTTTTTTCTTTTTCGTTTCCTGTTTCTCAGTGTTACAGACTTACAGTCTACTAGCTTACAGTCTGCTAGTAGACTGTAAGCACTGTTTTGAAACCCGGACTGGTCGGTCCGACTGGGAATCGGTGCCTAGTCTGGTCCGGTTCTGCCCTCATAAGTTATCTTTATTTTTTCCTTTTTTTTTAATGGATGAACCAATAGCGAATGAGATCATCTTTCATTCTTTTTGTTCTAGACACGCAACGCATTTCACACTTTTATAAAAAGAAGCCCGTTAACCTCATGAACTTTCGAACGAGTTGAATAAATGAATGTCTTGGTTTTATTTCTTCTTCGGGTATTTTTGTCCGCAAGATGAAGTTACAAGTCGAATAAATAAATGTCTATGAATTATATAAGTTACAATACAAAGTTCAGTAACTTATTTTTAACGAGACAGTTTCTTTTTATTTATTCAAATTCGTGAGTACACTTGTCTATCAATCAAAAGTATTAATTCCAGTATGGGTCAAGTGGTCACAACTAACTGCTGTGATATTATTTTGCATACTAAAAAGAGGAGTTTTGCCACAAACCCCATTTCCCTATATGGGTAAATGGCATTGACTATATATTGCACAAAGAAGAAGCAAAAAGTAAATGTGGCCCCCCGGGTGCCCTGGTTTGGTTTATTTTGATATTAATATTAAAATTCGATAGAAAAAAAATTAAAATAAAACTTCTGATCCTTCTATTTTTTTTGAATTTTATTTCCTTGGACTTCGAAAGGATTTGTCGATATTTTTGATTAAATCTTCTTGTTCCTAAATTTCGTATGGGAATAACAATTTTTCTGTACATGACTAATAATATTTTGTCCTATGGCAAAAATATTCATTCACGGTTCTATCTCCCCATGCTTACTCCTTCTAACATTGCTACTTTACTGGTGACAGGGATTTAACGATAATTAATAATCAATCAGAGAAAATATGCCATTTTGTTCTTCATCTAACTACAATCTTGGAAACGGTTATCTCTTGTTCCCCAAAACCGTCATGCACCATCTTCTCGTCATTCAGACCACAACCTCATTTTGCTCATTTTGTCTAGTCTCACTCTAGTAAAAGAAAATATCATTTAGATTCGAAAACATGTGGTTAATATCGTTTTACTCCTTTTGTTTGTTGATTATAACTACTGGAAAGAACGTCCGCAACTCTCTCCCATTTTCATTGTTTTAGCTAAAATAAGATCACTAGAAAGGAACTCGGGGCGTGGAACAGATCACCTTTGGAAAAATTCATGATCGATTAAATGGCACCAAGAAAGTTACACAGAGAATCCAATCCCAAGTCCAAAAACTCTTAAATCTGCAACAAGAGATAAATCTCCGAAAAGAACTTGATTTATACGTCAAAAAGTAAAAGTTTCTTGGAAATAAAAAGCTAAAGAGAGATGGCTTCAATTTGGCAATGCATGTACCAAATTCTTTCTCTTTTTCTATAGTGATCAAAGTAAAGGTAAACTGCATTCTTTTTATTACACCTGACAATGATGATCGTATTTCAAATTGGAGCGACATGGTAAGTGTTTTCAACACCACTTTAAAGAGCTTTTCATGACATATTTTTGATAATGAAGACTGTTTAGATGTCAAGAAGGTGTTTCCTCAAAATCAAGAAAGTGCTTTCTCCAGTGGACTCTAATGCCAGCGTATGGCCGAACGAACGCCCCACCATCTTTTTACAAGAGTTTTTGTAGTGTTCTTAGTAAGGATGTGGTAAAAGCTATCCACTCCTTTCGTAATAGAACTTTTCCTGATTTTTTTAACCACACCTTCATTATGCTTATCTGAAAAGACAATCATGCATGCTCTATGAATAAATTTTGTTCAAAAAGTTTATGCAATGTACTTTAAGTTGTGAAATAACAAATATTATGGTGCTTTTCTTCTTCTTTTTTTTTTTTGCTTCCTCATTGGAGGATGACAATGTCATGTTATTCATTGAAGTCCCATTTGGCTCTCAAGTTGGTATGGTCTTATATGCAGGGGCGAAGCCAAGAAAAAGAGTTTGGAGAGGCGAAAATGCGTTGCGATTTATTTTAATCAAAATATAATATAAATAATCAAAACATTTTTATTCACGAGAAAAAATTAATATAAAAAGTAGTATTATAACTTTTTATTCACTGAAAAAAAATAGTATAAAAGGTCACCTTTTTTTAATCAAAATGTATAATATAAATAATCAATAATTTTTTATTCACAGGAAAAAATCAATATAGAAAAGCAGTATTATAACTTTTTATTCAGTGAAAAAAAACCAGCATTAAAATTCACATTTTGCCATTTATTCTTCATGAAAGCATATTTTTCCATGTTGCATGTAAACACATATATATAATATCTAATGTATTGGATAGGCTTTTAATAGCTTGTATCTAGTTAGAAACTTTTAATCAGCTTTCTTTATGATGATGTTAAATAAATAATAAACTTCTGATGAGTTTATAATATTATTAATGCAACAAATTTCATATGTTTTGACTTTTTTTATAGGATCCTGTTCACAATATCATTTATCAACTATGCAAAAGATTTTATGAGTATTTTTTTCAAAAACAAAGCATATCAAAATGAACTAACATTAATTTTTATAAACTAACATAAAGTTTGCATCAAAAATATTATGCAATATTAACGAGAATATTAATTTATTAGTGTCCAATTACACCATATGAAAATCATGTAGCTATCTTATCCACTTTTTCTTTTCGTCCAATAGATTAATGGACTTAAAAACTAATACAAATGCTTAAAAATTGTAGTAGATCTATAAGCCAATAATAAATTAATAATTGAGTGCTGGCCTAAGTCACCTAATTCTCCACGCCTAGAAAGTTACAGGCGCACCGGTCTCGCCCTGGCGACTTCAGTGCTCATGCTTCGCACTAAGACGCTTTACAAATTCTTAGTTCTCGCACTAAGACGCTTTACAAATTCTTAGTTCTCGCACTAAGATTTCTTAGTTCTTATGTTAAAATCTTATGAATAATCATAGTTGGTAGAAGACAAACAAAATAATGATATTGAAGAAGGAGCAAGAGGAGGACAAAACTAACTCAAAAATTATATAATTACAAAAAATTAGAAATGATTTAAGGCTTATACATTTGTCTTCCCACCACAATAATTTAGAAAATACTATACAAAATTGATAACCATGAGAAGTTATGTACTTTTCTTTCATTATAATTTATTTCTTTGTGTGAAAATTTTATATATAATTTTATTTTATGTGTTTATAACATACTAATTTAGGTAATAATTGTTTTATTTTTATATATAAGTTATTTTTCTTTTTGTAGAAGCGCATAATAGTGGCGCACTAAGACTGCAATTTTTTGAAATTGTCGCACTGTTGCACCCGCACCCGCATCCGCCTCAGGTGACTTAGGTGCTGGCCAAAATTCAGAGTGCAAAACCTGCTAAAAAGTCCCTTTCAACAAAATAGAGTCATGAAAACATCTACTACTAAAAAAATATTGTAAAGATGGGGGTTCAAGTACTCCCACATGTACCCCCATCCCTTCGCCCCTACTTATATGGATGCGCCAAAGAAAATTGGACCTCGGCCAGCCCAACCCTTGGATACCCATCAAAGTGTACATTAACAACAATTCGATAAATACCTTGGCCAACCCAACCCTAGGACTATAAATACCCCGAGCTTGAAATCAAAGTAGGCTAATTAATATATTTTATACCTACTCGCTCTTATATTGAAACCTGTATTCGGTACAAGTGACTTGATTTATCTTATAATTAAATATACTGCACTTGTACTATTGGATGTTCGACTTACTAGGGGTTCGACCTAAATAATACTCGATCTATTGGAAGATTCGACCTATTGCTTTGTCCATATTACAAAGTCATGTGTGTTTTGTTGTTTACATGTAACCAGACAAGATTATCCCAAACAATAAGTAAACAAACAAAAGTTTAATATCAAGTGGTCGCAACTCACAAGTTTCAAAAATGAGTTTGGCCACAAAATCCCATATGGCTAAATTGAATAGACAAAAAGCAAAGAAGCAAAATCTCTATTCCTTCACAAAAACGCTTCGTTCAAGTTTTAACTAAGAGAATCGGAGTTGTCCCAAAACACGACTTCTGATACAGAAGCGTTAAACTTAAAGGCGTCTTGTCGTGTCGTCCAAGTTCTCCCCGTGAATCATTAGAGGACAAATAATCAGATCGGAACAGCCAATACGACATCGTTTTAACACACACATAAAGAGAAGAATAACAATAGATGGCGCGTTACGACAGAGCAATCACCGTTTTCTCGCCGGACGGGCACCTTTTCCAGGTGGAGTACGCCCTTGAAGCTGTACGGAAGGGCAACGCCGTCGTCGGCGTTCGAGGCACCGACACCATCGTCCTCGCCGTCGAAAAAAAGTCAACTCCTAAGCTTCAGGATTCTAGGTTTTACTCTTTTTTCACTCGCACAAAACAGATCCTAACTTCAATTTTATAATTGTTGCGTTTTAGTGATGAGAGAGAGGTTTGGGGTTTGATTCTGTGGTGCTTTCGATTCTTTCAGCTGTGGATTTTGATGCATTGTGTTCTTTTCTTTTTGTATTTTGTTTGCTGTGTAATAATTGAATGATAGTCACTTTTGCTAACTAGAATTTAGTAAAATGATGTTCCAATTGTTCTTTTACACTTGCGTGATCCGTTGAGTGAGTTGCGTGTAAAAGTAGGTATTAGTTATTACCGGCGAATTCACAACGAATCTTTCGTGCTTGCGTGTTAACTTGTTAAATTACCGTAAAACTTGGGTTGCTGGATTTCGAGCACCTACATTCTGTAGGTATCCTACCTGATTTGAAAGTGTGTTTGCGTAATTAGTTGAGATACTTCATGATTTATATACACGCAGTTCTAATTTGTAAAACTGGAATCGGATGAAATTAGTTTCGCTTGTTAACTCGCCTTCTTCTGTTTCCGTTGCTAAATCTTTGCGCGTGTTGCATATTGGTGATTTGGAGCATCTACTGATACTCGGGGAACTGATACAGGCTCTTCAACGCTACTTGAGATTAGAGGCCTAAAAAAGGCAGTTTGCGAAAGAATACTCAGTAGCTTTATATTTACATTCAGTTTTTCCTTTGAATTCTTATCTTTTTCCAAATGCAATGTGCTGTTGCTTCTACTGAGGATTAATCCGTAGGTACTCCTAGTAGTCGTTTCTCTAAGTAGTAGCTATTAGTCAATCTCTTGAAGTTGTCTAATTATTGCTGCAACTTTTGTATTTGTTCTCCTGCTGTCCAATTGTGAATAAGATCCTGCACCTGTGATTTAGCTGGCTTTTAATCATTGTGTGCATGTTGTTCTTGCATCTCTCAGATCAGTCAGGAAGATTGTCAACTTGGATGACCACATTGCATTGGCCTGTGCTGGGCTGAAAGCAGATGCACGTGTCTTGATAAACAGAGCACGTATTGAATGCCAGAGTCATAAGCTTACAGTTGAGGATCCTGTCACGGTTGAATACATAACTCGCTACATTGCTGGTCTTCAGCAAAAGTACACTCAAAGTGGCGGTGTGAGACCTTTTGGCCTTTCCACTTTGATTATCGGGTTCGATCCACATACGGGTACTCCATCACTCTATCAGACAGATCCATCAGGGACATTCTCGGCGTGGAAAGCAAATGCTACTGGGAGAAACTCAAATTCTCTTCGAGAGTTCCTGGAGAAAAATTACAAAGAAACATCTGGCCAGGAAACTGTGAAGTTAGCTATTCGTGCTCTGCTGGAGGTAATTATCAGTGTATATTCAAACCGTTGTTATAGTTTTGTTGTTATGATCAAATGTGATTTTGTGTTCTCGTGCTGAAATCAGTCTATACTGTTGGATTTTCTGTATTTGTAACCTTGTTGTTTGTCTACGTACTTGATGTGTGCCAGTTACATATTATTTGCTTCTTCGTAAAGCTTCCAGCATTTCTTGTAAAGTGAACATATTGCGATTCTTGGACATTTTCTTGAGTTTCTCCGGCAGTAGCATCTCGAACGAGTGACAATGTAACACTTAGTACGTCGTCTTGTGGTTTTCATTTTTTCCCCCAGTTTTAAATACTTAGGTTATTTGATTTTTGGTGTCATTAGTTTGCTCAGTCATCTTCTTTGTCATAATCGTATGTGTGAAGTTTTACAAGTAATGTTTGCCAAAAGTGTTTAATTATATCACTTTAGTCATGAAATGTCTAAGTACCTTTATCGGCTGACGTCTGAAATTCGATTCTTAAAGTTTGACATAACAAAAAATAAGAAATAATATTTATTTTGTTTGTTTATCGTTTCCGATTAGATATCGGAAACTTCTTGACTGAAACCTATTTAAAATGTGTTTAATAAATGAAGGTTGTGGAGAGTGGCGGAAAGAATATTGAAGTTGCTGTGATGACTAAAGAAGGGCTTCAACAACTTGAAGAAGCTGAAATTGATGCGGTTGCTGCAGAGATAGACGCAGAGAAAGCAGCAGCAGAAGCCGCCAAGAAGGCTCCAATAACCCAGGAAACTTAAGTCGAGAATCCACTAAGTAATGGTTGGAGTTGTTATCTCTGATACTTATATTTCATACTTGTGGTATGAGTTGCTATGTTTTCATGTTACAATATGACTTAAGAAGGCTTTCCATGGTGGTTCTCCATTGTATACATTGTCCAAGTTCTCCATTGAGTCCTTTCTACAAATTAAAAAGATGTTCAAGACGCTTCATATTTTACTTGCTTATGAACATGCATGATCACTCCTTTGTTGATTGATTTAATATAATTGTATGTTAAGTAGGCAACCGACGACATTGGACAGGTGCTATGACGCCCCAAACTGATTCTAGGTAAATCAGCATCCATTGTGCTCCGCCATTGAATGAAACAGTAAGGAGGTCTTAAAAAAGAAATCCTTATTGGTATCTGGTGGGGGATTGAACAATTTCTCGGGTTTTTCTTAAGTGGGACTAAAATAGGTAGTGATTTTTCGAGGGATGATATATTCTAATTAAAGATGAATGTTGCTGATATATGTTTTTACTTGGTTTGGTGTATTATTTTGTTTGGTTTAGTACATGTGCTTTTTTATAACTTTATGTGATAGGTCACCTCTCACTTTCGTTCCTTTCTTTTTTCTCCTTCCCCCAGAGCTTGATCGTTGCCAAATTCCTTCAAATCTTATACAAAACTAGATAAATGAGAAAAAGTACGTAAGATTATCAAAGAATTTGAAAGGGCGAGGGCCGTGTATTTTTGCCTTATTATATGATTCAATCGTAGAAGCAAATAAAAAAATAATGGAAAAACAATCTTTGCACGCAACCACTGTTACTTTTTTCTTCTGTTCTCGCGTAAAATGTGGAAGCTGGAACTAAGAGGCCATGACGGTGGTTCCCTTTCTTGAAAAGTTGGGAACCTTTATCATTCAGGACAGTTGAAAGGTTATTACAAATTTACACGTTTAGGAAATAACGTTCAAGCAAATATTGTAGAGTATATTCAGATGTAGGTGGCCTTGCACTATTAAAAGTTTCTCCTGTAAGAGTCTGCAGCTATTTGATTTTGCTTCGTGTTTCTTTGTTGGAGATATTTGGAATTGAGTCCAAATATTTTGTGTGTGAATTAAAATTTGCTTAATGAAGCAAGAGGGATTAATACCAAAATTGTGATAGAATTTTATTTAATCAAATAAATAAAATTCATGGTTAAATATTCATATTTATTTTGAATATGTGAATTAAGTCACACACTTAATGTGGTCAAAAACATTTGAATGAATTCAAATGGTTTGAATGACAAGAGTAAATTATCCCCTTTAATGTATTGTGGTGGTTTCATGTTTTCTCAACTATAAATAGGGCCCCTCTAGTCTTGTGAAAAGCATCCAAATCCAAGAATCCTAAACACAAATATATTTTTTGCATACTCATAGCATAAACATTTTCTTTTTCTGAGTTCTGCAAATACGATTCGAGTCCGATTTGAGAATGTAGTATTGTCCTTCACTTACTGCCTTATTGTGTGAGGACGTTGTACCTTGGGAGGTCGTTTCCCACGGAGGGCTTGAAGGGTAGCCGGGAAAATTGATCTTAAGGGGAGAGGGCTAAGCCTTCGACTCGTCCTATGCTTCAACAATTTTTCTGACTCGTCTAATCCACTCCAAGGATTTTCCTACAGTTGCTGAGAGGTCAAATTTTATCTTATTGTCTATTATCTGTTTAATTACATATACGTTATTGTTTAATTTTATGTTGTTATGATTCTAGAAATATAATCATGTTTATGTGTATGTTTATATTTATAAATTTACATGTTTATGTGCAGCACGTACCCAACAATCTTACGATCAATTCCTATATTCGTATTATGTGTTGCACGTAAATGTGTTTTTAATTTTTATTTCCAGATTTATGTTTACGATATTTCTGCTGTTCATGTTCTATGTTTATGTATATTAATAGTGGTTTCCAAAGTTTATCAGCATGTTTTTTTTTCTTGTGTCCAAGTCCATTAGCTATTATTCATGTATTTTGTTTCTCAAAAGGTTAAGTTGGTGTCAAATTTTTTTTCCAGGAATTAAGAGCAGTTTTTTATCGTTTTCAAAAAAAAAAATAAAAAATTACTATGCTGCTTTGTAGATTCGAACCCTGTACCTCAAGATCTACCCATGCATGCCCGTTACCATTATGCTAGATTAATTCTTGTAAATTAATTGCCCCGTTATATATTTATTCTATCTTATTACTCTGCGAATCGATTGAAAAATTTAAAACGTAACCGCTGAGTTTTGAACCCGAGACCGTCTATGTCATTGCTGCCGACCTTACCATTTGTCCATTATATTTCTTATGTATTTGATTGCCCTGTTGCGTATTTATTCAATGTTATAACTCTGCGAATTAATTGCCAAAATTAAAACGTAACTGCTGAGATTCGAACCCGAGCCCATCGGCGTAATCTCTGCTGCAATTTACTGTTTGTGCAAGGCATTTTTTGTGTGTTTATTGTGCGGTTATAGATTAATTGCATGTGTAAATTCTCTGATACTGAGCATGTTAATTATGAAAACCGTTACAAATAGCATTCGAACCCGGTACCTGCGCATGCAATTATGTTGCCTGACGGGTTGTGCTGTTACAACTATTGAGAATTATTTGAG
Source organism: Linaria vulgaris (assembly GCA_948329865.1). Taxonomy (NCBI): domain Eukaryota; kingdom Viridiplantae; phylum Streptophyta; class Magnoliopsida; order Lamiales; family Plantaginaceae; genus Linaria; species Linaria vulgaris. The sequence goes on from OX415254.1 coordinate 80,451,602, forward strand.
CAGTTATGTTTTATACATAGAAAATATGATGAGTTTATTATGTACAAAACGTTACACAACGGAGTTTCGAACTCATGACCTCTGCTGCAGTAATTGGAGTCTTCACTGCTGGGTCAGATTTTAACTGTTGTTAAATGCATGCGTTATATGTAATTTAACTAATGTGCGGCAGTTTATTATTTGAGTTATATATGAAAATATCCATGCTTTATATTTACATTTATATTCCAAGTAGATGAGATTTAGATGTGTGATATATGTTGAACATGATTATGTGATTGGTGAAAAAAAATTGCAATTGAGATATGTGAACATATATAAAATTGTAAGCGTAGCCTATAAAGACTTTAAATAACTCTAAGTGCGAGACTTGTGAATTATTTAGAGATATGGTGGGTGATAGCACTAAGAACAATGCCGCAAGCATTTATACCTTCCCCATAGCGGGCGACGTTGAGGTTGTCACGCTAAATCAAAGTGCTAACGGCATTGAGACCATAGTACCGGTTTTGAGAACCACTATGTCATATTCTCAACTAAAGAAACTTAAAAGAATTTCGAAATAATTCTAAGTACTTAGACTTGTGAATTATTCGAAAGAAATTCAAAATGAGAATAATTCTAAGTATTGAGACTTGTGAATTATCTGAGAAAAAAAAAGGTTAATTCTAAGTATTGAGACTTGTGAATTATTCAAAGAGAAATCAAAGTGAGAATATTTATAAGTATTGAGACTTGTGAATTATTCGAAGATATTCTAATTGAGAATATTTATATAGGCGGTTCTGTCGCAGAAAGGTAGAGTGTAAACGGACTTGTCCCTCCACTGGCCTAGAAACCTAATATTCCGTCGCAGAAAGGTGGACTTTAAAGAGGTTTTGTCCCTCCCCTAGCCTGGGAATATCTGTATAAATAGTTCGGTTGAGAATTCTCAGCGATACTAATAAAAATAATTATGTGGATTATTTAATTAGTTATGGCGGCTGAAAATTCAAACAACAACTCGAACGAAAGGTAGGTAGACATTGGGGCTACTCGACCATATCTGCGCGAACAAGTGGATGTTCACGACCAATCAACTTATGGAGAACAAACAATGTTTCTTGGGAAACTCTGCAATCTCAAAAGTTGAAGGCAGGTGAACGGTTGTGCTAATGAGGACCTCGGGGAAAGAGTTGACCCTGAACGAGGTGCTTCATGTTCCAGAGATTCACACGAATCTAATATGTGGTACAATTTTGAACTAGAAAGGGTTCATACTTGTCTTTGAGTGAGACAATGTTATCCTATCTAAGGGTGGAACCTTTGTAGGAAAGGGATATGGGTCTAAGAATCTTTTAAGATGTATGTTATGACTAATTCACCTAAGGATGAGGCTAGTGTTCAAGTTTGATGTAGTAAAAAGTCTCGTGTGAGGAGACTACTTTTACGAATAAATGTAATCGAAGTTGCATGTGAGGCAAATATTACATATAAGTTATTTCGATTACTTGAAACGTCTTTATGACATGGAAAAATAATACAAGTGCGAGACTTGTATGTTATTTCATATATTTATTGGAAATAACACAAGTGTAAGACTTGTTAGAGTGAGACTTGTATGTTAAATATATTTGTAGAAAATAAAACAAGTGCGAAGACTTGTATTTTATTATATATATATATATATGTATGTGTTTGAAATATTTGGAATTGAGTCCAAATATAAGTGTGTAAATTAAATTGCTAAGTGAGAAGCAAGTGATATTTAATACTATTTATTTTACTAAATAGATTAAATATTCAGATTTATTTGATGTAAGACGCGAAGTACGCAAACAAAATAAATTCTGAAATAAGTAATTTCTTTAAGGCTAGAGACATTTTTTTTCTTGAGGAAAAGAAAGAAATGTGGGGGCTTGAAGAAGAAAGTGTTGGTTAAGATTATTCCAAACTTTTAAGTTGAATAATAATCATAATATTTTCCGAATACTTTAAGAGGTTAAAGAAAATATTGGAGGCGATTGACGAAAGGTCTAGCGAAAGACTAAGTAGCAAATTCATCGAGGAAAACGGGAATTGAGCCCACCTAAAGACATCACCCCATGATGGCAACCCTACCTGAATTGTAAACCCCAATTTGCAGGTTCAAAGGAACAACCGAATTGTGGGGGCGAGTCGAACAAAGCACTCGGGAAATCGAGTTCCCAACCCATTTCTATGATGAAAGAGTGATGGATCTGTACAGGTTAAGGAGAACTTGAAGTTCTAATGATCCTTATGTCTTGTGAACACAAGCGGGGTATTACATGATACCCTTAATGAGAGATCACCTATGTCGAATGTGAAGGGGCCGCTTCGTTGAGATGAGTTAAATGGCTAAATCTCTAGAGCATTCGATGAAAATCGCCAAGACAGTCCAAGGCTGAAACAGACAACAACGAGGACCAATATGGTATTGGAATGAGTTGTGTAAGTACCATTGTCTTGGTATACACAAAACGCCGAACAGTTCAAGGCATCACGTCCACTGGTTGACAAGTATATCCGATGGTATTTCACTAAGGAAGGTTCAAGGCCGAAAACCAGCTATCCTGATGCAACAAGTTCCAACAGAACTCTGAAATTGCATTTAGCATTGTTAGGCTCACGTGCATTAAGCCAATTACATTCATGTGGGGGATTGTTGGAGATATTTGGAATTGAGTCCAAATATTTTGTGTGTGAATTAAAATTTGCCTAATGAGAAGCAAGAGGGATTAATCTCAAAATTGTGATAGAATTTTATTTAATCAAATAAATAAAATTCATGGTTAAATATTCATATTTATTTTGAATATGTGAATTAAGTCACACACTTAATGTGGTCAAAAACATTTGAATGAATTCAAATGGTTTGAATGACAAGAGTAAATTATCCCCTTTAATGTATTGTGGTGGTTTCATGTTTTCTCAACTATAAATAGGGGTCCCTCTAGTCTTGTGAAAAACATCCAAATCCAAGAATCTTAAACACAAAAATATTTTTTGCATACTCATAGCATAAATATTTTCTTTTTCTGAGTTCTGCAAATACGATTCGAGTTCGATTTGAGAAGGTAGTATTGTCCTTCACTTATTACCTTATTGTGTGAGGACGTTGTACCTTGGGAGGTCGTTTCACACGGAGGGCTTGAAGGGTAGCCGGGAAAATTGATCTTAAGGGGAGAGGGCTAAGCCTTCGACTCGTCCTATGCTTCAACAATTTTTCTGACTCGTCTAATCTACTTCAAGGATTTTCTTACAGTTGTTGAGAGGTCAAATTTTATCTTATTGTCTATTATCTGTTTAATTACATATACGTTATTGTTTAATTTTATGTTGTTATAATTCTAGAAATATAATCATGTTTATATGTATGTTTATATTTATAAATTCACATGTTTATGTGCAGCACATACCCAACATTTCTTAGTTAACATTAAATTACACATTTATAGACTTATTGAATCCACTAACTCTATAGAATCCAAATACGCACAAGCAGGAGCCAGTTCAGTCGCCTTTCTCGTCACAAAAGAACTACATTGTGGTTATACTTTAGTTTTGTTGCCTACTTGCATTTCCCATTACAAACGAACTACAATGTGGTTATCTTTCATCACGAATAAGTCGAATTCGTTATATTTCAATTTCTTATTAGTAGTAGAGATTGACTGAAGATAGAGCAAGCTCAGATTTTTCCAGCCAGAATTTGCTAAACAAAACGACATCAAATTCAGGTTTATCATCTGTCCACGATGTACCGCCTTCTCGGAAAACATTTGTTCAAAATATCTCGAGTAAATGACAAGCTATGGAACACTCTGCATCCTTCCCTAGCCGAGCTTATGTAATAAAATACCAAGCTAAATCATCAGCCACTAAATTTTATCAAAGTTTTTTTACCACTAAAACGAGATTTATGTGTATAACTATCAAATAAACCTTTTCTTTTTCTGTAAGGTAGCACTGACATGTGTGATTTTAACCTTTCTATGATCATGAAACTGAAGGAAGGTCATTCATAAATTGGGGATAGTATACTTAATTATAAGAGATTCAATGTAATCAATTTTTTTTTTCTGGCAAAAATTTCACCAAATCTATCTTATGAGTTTGAGTTTGGTTGATTTTCCATACATCCAAAACAATTTATAAAATTGAGACTGGAAACATAAACAAAATTTATTTAGTAATTATTCATTTCATCTCCAAGCTTCTATAGTCCAAAACTCCATTAGTCCTCAACCCCAGAAAATCATATCCAGAATCACTGCTACTCCCACTGACTATATCATCACTACAACTGCAACTTTCACTCTTTTGTACCCCAACAAGATTTTGATGCTGATAAGGTGGACTAATTCTGAGCTCGAGGTTCAAATCAGGACACCTTTCTTCAACCTGTCTGTATCCTAATTCTTTGCCCGAAATAGTGATTGCGGCTATGTTTTTCTTTTCTTCTTTTGAGTTTTCACCAGAAAAAGATATGGTTGTTATAACTTCATCTTGTGACGCAGCAGATTCAACATTGATCGGCCTGTGAGTCGTGGGATCAATACCGCGGCTCAAAAGTTTTCTTCGTATGTGAGTATTCCAGTAATTCTTTATCTCATTATCCGTTCTTCCAGGTAATCTTGCAGCTATAAGAGACCACCTGCATTTCATAGAGAAAAATGATCAACAAAATCCCACCATATTATTATCTCAAATGGAATCGATATTAAACTTGTCATCCTGACTGTAGTTCATTTTTGACATAACACAAGATTGTAAGAATTAGCCATTATAAGCACATTATCATTCCTTCAATTTTTTGGTGGTAGTTAACTTCAGTCCAAATCTTTAGTGCCAAACAATACAATGTGTCAATGTATATATTACATATTAGAATACGACGTGGGTATCTAATGCTTACTCGGTCTTAATGTACGCCTTTCTATTTCCGCTAGATTTATGATAGCTCACAATTTTGGCACAAAAAGAATTGAGATTTTGTTCCATGTATATATATATATAGGATTGATTTACACATTTATATATACGTTGCATATAAAATAAACTTAATTAACTTAGACTTACTTGTTGCCAAGAAGACTATGGAGTTTGATAATAAGTTCATCTTCTTCTTTAGTGAAGTTTCCGCGTTTGAGGTCAGGCCTCAAGTAATTGATCCACCGTAGGCGGCAGCTCTTTCCGCAGCGGAGGAGGCCAGCAGCCTTTGGCAACGAGCGCCAACATCCCTCACCGTGTGCCCGAATATAAGCGATGAGACGATCGTCTTCTTCTTTAGTCCAAGCTCCTTTGTTTGTATGAGCTTTCTCACAACAAGGAGACCTTCCCATTGTTATATTTTGATACGATTTAATTAGCAAGTGGAACCACTCATTCCAAGTATAGTAATTGTGGGATTGCTTGTGGTGCAACAATGGATGGATTATATGGAAGCTAAGTGTAAGCCAAAGTTGGTGCTTGAGTATAAAGGCCACACCTTTAAGAACTAACGTGGGGCTATACACACATATAGTACTTATAATTAATACATATATATACATGCATAAAATTTGACTAGGTTGGGTAAGGGGTGAGGTGGGTGGGGGACGGGTAATTGCTTCTAGATGTGAGTTGGTGAGAAAGGTTTGAGAGATAAGTGGGTGGTGGAATATCTCTTGGTGATACACTGATATATCTTTGCATCATCACACCATTCCTACCATAAAAATCATATTGTACATAATGCTACATCATGTACCAATTCAAGTACTAGCCTTCCTTTTAAGAGTTAATAATAGCAAAAACTACATTGTATTGTTTCTAACTGGCAATCCCGATCCCTACCGTTATATTGTAGTTGACTATATTAATAACTTTTATGAATTAAGATTCATATAAATAAATCTAAGCTTATACAACTAGATATTACTAATTTCTTTTATTATTTTTTCAATTATTTTGTGAAAGTATATACTTATTAATAACATAATGAACATATTTTGCTTTTATTGATCAAAATAAGTGAATTTGTGAAACTTTTTGATAAAAAATGTATGTAACTTGAACAATATTAATTTTGTATGAATCAAACAAGTACAATGAAAATCAACTTTTTCGACCAGTTTATGTACTTGCAGATCAATTGACTGTTGTGATTAGTAATTGTTTTTTTTTCATAAGAGTATTAGTTAATAAAAATAACTAAAGGGTTATTTGAGATAAACCGCGGGTATCTTTTGCATTTTTTTTTTTTTTTATAACTATTAGCTATGTTCTTTTCAAGCTGCTGGTGTAAAACTCTGAAACAACTTCCATTAATAATTATAATAACTACCTCAAAATCTTCCCTTATTTGCTGAAGCTGAATAGATAATAGGGAGAATTACACAAAGTACCCCTCAACTATGGGTAAATTACACAAAGTACCCCTCCTCTTTGGGAAATTACACAAACTACCCTTATAGCCGAAAAAATTAAAATAATTAAGACAACCTTTCAAATTCAAATCATAGCAAAGACTACAATTTGCAGATAATTTATTTTTTCTTTGAAGAAATTATTTTTTTTCAATATATTTTGTCTTCTTAAACGAGATAAATGGGGTTTAATGCTACAATTTTGACTTGTTTTTTGTTTTTTGTGCAAAATAAATGAAGAACATGAATTTACATTCAATAATTCTTTTAAAAAAAATTATGAAAAATTGATCATAAGGGTAGTTTGTGTAATTTCCCAAAGAGGAGGGGTACTTTGTGTAATTTACCCATAGTTGAGGGGTACTTTGTGTAATTCTCCCTAGATAATATTAATAACTCGCGCCTCCTATTTATAAATGCATTTCGTGTGGTTGAAATTGATAGTTCTCTTAATGCTTTCTGGTAAGACCTACCAATACACATGCTACCTAAAAATAATACATTCGTGTATGTCAGTGCATTTCTGTCAAATTAAGGATGTACTGATAGAAAAATTAGAACTTTTGGTTTATTTGAATTGATATGAAGTGAAATTTTCTGTAGCTAGTAGCTGCCATGCAGATGAATGAATCTGGCTACGATCCCATGCAAGAAATAGTGTATTGCAAGTAAATTCAAAGTGTTTGTGCATATTTAGTGGGACTATAATATAATTTTGTTTGCTTAATGAGGAAAAAAGGAGTCAATTTATTTAATGATGAGTTAGTTGTTTGGTTGGTGTTTGGCCAAATGACTTTTTTATTAGTCATCATGAGCATTTAAACAACATATGGTAGTTGCACTTTTATGCTTATTGGCGTTTCAACATATATTGTAATTATAATTATATACTATATATATTGCTTCTAGAAGGGTTGGAGGTTGGGTACTTGGCTGAATAAAATGAAAAGGAAAAAAAAATAGTGTGGTTATTATAAAGGCTTCTAGAAGGATGCCAAAAAAGAAATGAGTGTGGTTGTAGTTGTGTGTGGGCTTTTGGCTCACCTTCCACTCTTCTCTCTCTCTTTTCTTTCCTTTGCCCTCAATCTTTGTGGGTCAAGTTTAAGGCATTGGAGTGGGTTGATTAACTTATTATTCTTGTATTCTTGCCAGTTTGTATCACAAATTCATTTTTGTACCAACTACCACTAAATCCCACCCTAGATATTTTCTCTTTTGAGAAAAATATCTGCATTTGGTTAATGTACTCTGCAATTCTTTTGAAACTGAAATACTTATAAATTCTTTAAGGAAAAAAATCAGTTAACCCCCTACACTTTTGCTCGTTTTTCACTTTATCCCCTGAACTTTAAATTTTATCACTTAACCCCCAAACTTTGCTAATCATATCACATTACTCTAATCTTCATAATAAAGCAAAAAATTTAAGGGCAAAATTGACATTTTGTTGAAAAAATAATATTTTTATTTTTAATTAGTATTATTAATGCAAATGTTATCTTCTTCTTCTTCTTCTTCACCACCACCACCACCACGGCCGTTGCCGCCACCACCACCACCATTTGTTTTTTTTATATTTTTTCTTTTTTCTCCACCTCCTCTCCTTCCCACCACCACCGCCACCATTTTCTGTTTTGTTTTTAAAACAATAACCTCTAAAACTGCCAACTTACAAAGATACCTAACTAATTAGATATGGAATTTTTATATAGTCCCACGAAATTCGAACACATAAAATAAAGGTAAATATTGAGGTTATTGTTTTGAAGAAAAAAAGAAAATGGTGGTGGTGTTGATGGGGAGGAGAGAGGAGGGAAAGAGAAAAATGAAAAAAAAAAGAAAAAAGAAAATGGTGGTGGTGGGTGGGGGAGGAGAGCAGGCGGAGAAAAAAGAAACAAAAATGGCGGTAGTGGTGGTGGAGGGGAGGGGGAGAGAAAAGTGGAAAAAAATAATTGGTGGTGGTGGTGGTGGGGGAGGAGAGGAGAGGAGGGGAATAGAAAAATAGAAAAAAAAAAAAAAAACAATGGTAATGGTGTTGTGGTGGCTGGTGGGTGGGGGAGGAGAGGAGGGGTGAAAAAAAAAAAGAAAAAAGAAAATGGTGGTGGGTAGTGGTGGTGGCGGCCATGGTGGCCATGGTGGTGGTGAAGAAGAAGAAGAAGAAGCTAACATTTTTTATTTAATAATACTAATTAAAATAAAATAAAATTTTAAATTATATTTATCTCATTTATAATAAAAATATAATTTTTCTAGCAAAATGTCCATTTTATCCTTATTTCTTTGATTAATTATGCATATTAGAGTAACGTGATATGATTAGCGAAATTTGGGGGGGTTAAACGATAAAATCTAAAGTTTAGGGGGTGAAGTGAAAAATAAACAAAATATAGGGGGTTAACTGATTTTTTCCCATTCTTTAATGGGCAAATCATCAAACCCCCAACGGTTGGGGTCTTTTTTAGCTTACCTCTAATTGTTGTCGTAGTGCAACCACTATCAATACATAGTGGGGATGAGGTTAAGGGATAAGTTATTTTCTACATTATAGAAAAAGTTAAATCTGTATTTAATCTAGACTTTTGGTTGCACTACGTCATCAATACAACGGTTGCATAAAATATTTCTTCCTAATTTTGGGGACTTATCATTATATATATATATATATATATATATATGTAATTTCATTTGTTTAATTTACCAAAATTTTCACATAAACGTGCTGTCGCAGTCTAAAGATGGCTTCCGTCATTTAGAGATCCAGGAATTAATTGAATCATAGAATTGACCAAAATCTAGAAGTATATATTAATTTATTATGTATTAAAAACGTTTAGATGTTTTCAGTACTTTTCACTAAGTAGGGTAGAAAGGTGTACCAATTAAACTTTAATTTTATTTGGTAGGTCGCTTGATGTGGAAAGAGACTAGGAAAAAATATGAATGGCCTAATTTCAACACTCAGTACGTTTTTAGTCAAGTCGGGTACTTAATAATCAATTAGTAAATATGATTGAAAATTGAAAATTTCATGTGAGTCTAGTTTCAAAGACAAGCAAATAAATGAGGGGTTCAATTCAACAATCTTATATGATTCTTCCACTTCAAGAGTACTAAAATCTATTACGTTTCATGTTATCATACTATAGAGACACCTGGGAAACAAAACAATAGAACGTAGATAAAAACAAAATTCTGTTATAAATAATACATACATGGGGTTTTGTGAAAATTATTGTATCTATACTTAGGCTTAATATTTAACATAGTAATAATAATTATTATAAACACTATTGAAATAGTGTATTATATTGGAAAACCTCTATATAAAGACACTCTTCCGAATGTAAAATGAGATCAATTCACAAGTGTTATTACTTAATATTTGCATTTCTTTTCTTAAGTTTTTTAATATATTATTATAAACCCCAACAGTTTTAGTTATTCTATAACAAATTCGCCATTTTTTAAGTGACATTCATGATATGGTAAGAAAAAGAAGTCTTGAAGTTGAAACTAATGATTCATTATTCCTAATCTTTGTCCTTCTCTCTGTCTTTTTTCCCTTTTCTATATCAAACAATTTCGTCATGCAAGATCTCCGTTTGCAACACTTCACCCGCTTATATTATTTTTAACTACGCTTTTTCTATGTTCAACAGCTCCTATTCCATCATATGTACTGATGTAATCCATTCAAACCTATGTTTAACTAAGATTTTTCTATGTTCAACAGCTTCATATTTTTTTTTATTCTTCTTCTTCTTATGCTCAAAGCCTGTTTTTCAATGGGTCATCAACTTTGTGATTGTTATTGTGGGCTTTAGCCCAAGATTCCTTATTCTGTTTGTTCATTGTGGGCTTTAAGCTGACAATCTTTTATAATTTGATTGGGAAAAGGTAGGGGTGTGTGGGCCGGGTCGGGACTCGGGAACCCGACCCACTCCAACTTCATCTTCTACCTCTTTTGCGAGTACGGCTCCTTGGATTCAAGAGGACCACACGACTACGAGGCACAAGCGATGGGCAATGTACATTCTAAGTCTCTAACCATCTTTAAGTTTTTTTATTTTTTTGTAACTTTTCAATTTGTGACATTAATGCTCATTTATCAAATTGGTAGGGCATTGGATACCGATGAGAATGAACCACAGTGCGAGATGGATATATACTTCGGGGATAGGCTCGAAAAGTCTCAAGCTGATTTCAACATTCTCGTTTGGTGGAAAGCCAATAGCTTTCGGTATCCTATTATAGCCAAAATGGCTCGCGATTTATTGGTTATTCTGGTGTCAACAGTTGCATCTGAATCAGCCTTTAGTACTGGGGGGTCGTGATCTAGACCGTTTTAGGAGTTCATTGACTCCAAGAATAGTTCAAGCACTTATATGCTCTCAAGATGGGCTACGAAATGATGGTCAGCCAATTCAAATCGAGGAGTGCTTGGCGGACTTGGAGAAACGTGTATAACATTAATAATTAATTACTGTCTTAGTTATTATTGTATTTTGAAATACTAATATTCTGATTTTCATGCAGACTTTGCGGCGATGGGCGTGGATTCGTCGTTTTTGAATGGATTTGAATGAAAGTCCTAGATTAGTTACATTTTTATATTTGATGTTTGGATTGTATGATCCATATTTGGTTATTACCGGATGATATTATATGTTATGGACTAATTTGTGAATTTGTGATGAATGTTTTTTGTTGATATTCCTTCAATTGTTGTGTTGATTGTGTTCTTGTTGGTGGTTGGTGTCGTATTGGTGATTGTATCGTATTGGTGATTGTATCTTTCTTTTTTATTCTTTAAAAATTGAAATAATTTGCACGTGGTCTCCATGTGTGTCAAATTACTAGTTATGAATAAACACAAGGCCATATTTGTGACAGATTATTTAGAGACGTAGTGCAATAACTACTAATATATGGTAGACCGATAGTGATGAAATTGTAGGGCTTAAAATATGTTTTTCAAACAACATAAACCAAATTGAAAGCACCCAAAACATTTAATTTAATCCAAAAATTAATTTCAGCTTTATTTAAGAGTTAAAAGCAACATATATATACCTACCTACAGAATTAAAAGCTTTTCTCTAAAAAAAATGTCTTATGGTTTTCTCATTCAATATTTATATTATCTCCAACAATATCGTGAGCAATGTTAACGCAATCCCTTCAAAGATGACCTTCGTCCAATTCATCCCACGGCCAATTTGATCGCCCAAACCGCTGCACGATACCGCGCGTAACACCTGCTTCATCAGGCGCCACAATCCCGATTCCGACCTCACCCTCTAGTTCAAAAAGCGCTCCATCAAAATTGATTTTCAGCCATCCCTCGTTCGGCGCTGTCCACTCGTTCACATCCAGTCTCCTCACTTGGCTCGACATGCCCATTACATCCTTCCATGGCGCTGCATAAAGAGAGGCGACTTCTTTTGCGTTTCGCTGCCTTTCCCCCACCATCATTGTGTTCCGATTATTCCATAGCCCAGCTCACTGTTATTGCAACCCCAACCTGTTCCTTGTCCAGCTCGCGCCAAATTTGCAAAAACCAATCTTGCGGCAGCTCGTCACTACGGATTAAAATTGACTAATTGAGAGAGGAAAATCAGCAAGAGCCCAAACTTGTCGAGAAGATTTATAACTAGTAAAAGTCGATTTTTTTTTTTTTTTGACAAATTGTTAGTGCAGTCAATTACCCACGCACCGGGAGTGAATGTAATTAGTAGGACACTTGGACTGGTACTCTGGTAGGAGTAACAATGTTGTGCTTAAGAAGTTTTGGGTGAAGCAGAATTTTTGTGGGCTTTCAAAAGTTTCTCCAAATTGGCATTTGTGAACTTTCTGTACTTCTGCATTGGAATTTCGTATAGTTATAATTATCCGGTTCATGATGAAGGGGATTTTCTAAGATTATTTGTCTTGCTTTCTTTATCATTTGCCCATTGGAATATATCTTGCTATATGTGTGTCAATCACAAAAATACTGATTCGGAATCAATCTTATACCAACTGCTAAAATATTTAAGTAAACAGTCACAAGCCCTTAGATGGTTTATAATTATATTACTCTTACTACACGTTGTGTGCATCCACAATTGAATTGAGATACATGCTTTTCAGTTTTCACTGAAAAAAGAAAGTAGAACAGGAAGACAGAATAAAAAGAAGAATAAAATAGACAAAAAATACCAAATAAATATATGTGACTATATATAATCATTCATCCAGTAGAGTAAGAAGGTTCATAGACAAAACTCATTCCTAACTAACAAGGAAAAGGTTCTTTAAACTGGCATCAGAAAAGGAATTAACAGGTTAAATCCACCATACTCTGTCGACCGAGTTTTTTTCTTTTTCTTTTTCTTATCCACGGGATCACAGCGCAACGGCTTTACATAGGGGGCAATTATTCTTTGTTTTCAGCCACCTCTTGATGCAGGGACTGTGATATTCGTGTCTGCACTTGAGTGTTGCAATCTCAAGATCCTCTTGGCATAGCTCGTCGTGGCACACAGCGCATATCTCCGAACGATCATCACAATTATTGCAAGTTCTTGTTTTCAGGTTGTTTGTGATAAAATCTTCTGTCAAACCGCCGTTTCTTGCTCCAGGGAGGCTGCCAACTTGATTTGGCAGGGCGTATAGTATCATGGGCTCGTTTTGTTGATTCCAACTCCCAAACGCTATATTCGGGCGATGCACATAATCTGCTTGAGCAACATTAGGCAGCGGATACCTGATAACCGTCGCGCCCGGAAACACCCAAGTTTCTTGAACAACATTAGGTTGATTTGGCCTCACGCTCGGATGCTGGTGAGTTGTTTGAACAACATTAGGATGACTTCGCCTCACGCTCGGATGCTGGTGAGTTGCATGAGCAACATTAGGATGATTTTGCCTCAGGCTCGGATGCTCATGAGATGCTTGAGCAACATTAGGTTGATTTGGCCTCACGCTCGGATGCTGGTGAGTTGTTTGAACAACATTAGGATGATTTCGCCTCACACTCGGATGCTGGTGAGTTGCATGAGCAACATTAGGATGATTTTGCCTCAAGCTCGGATGCTCATGAGATGCTTGAGCAACATTAGGTTGATTTGGCCTCACGCTCGGATGCTGGTGAGTTGTTTGAACAACATTAGGATGATTTCGCCTCACGCTCGGATGCTGGTGAGTTGCATGAGCAACATTAGGATGATTTTGCCTCAAGCTCGGATGCTCATGAGATGCTTGAGCAACATTAGGATGATTTCGCCTCACGCTCGGAGCATAAGGATGATTTCGCTTTCGCCGCCACAACAACACCACGCGCGGCCGAAACTGGTAAGTTGCTTGAGCAACATTGGGATTTCGACTCACGTAGCGCTCATCTGTATTTGGGGCAGAGTTGATAGTAACTTCAACATTCATACTTGTGCCGTTCCCTTCGTGATGATCATGTTGATGGTGAGACATTCTTCGATTATGAGATTATGCACCGCAAACTTCTTGTTTCGTTAGAAGAGAATCAAGTAGGGAGATATCTTAGATTAATTTTAATGCGTGACCTTCGAGATATTTATATATATATATAATAGTATTCTGCTTTTAATCGTATTCTACTACTATTAGGATATCGTTTGATGGTAATCCTCCTTCATGAATTAAATCCGTTACGTTGCACAGCAATAGAATAGAAAAGCGATTATACAGACAAGATAATATGCCCTTCCAATTTTAACTCACGTGAACAATTTAACGCTTTTCCCAACTTTACTCTACTCTTAAAAACGAGTTGTTTATTTTGATATATCCATATCTTCTTTCCAAATCCACAATACTTCATCCATTTATTCATAATTTGTTTATATCTTGTTTATATATATCCTGATTAATTGTTCATAATGAAACAGGTGATATGCCAATTACAGATTATGTATATACTGTTGCTCTCAATTACAGATTATGTATTCTGCTCTCAATTACTGTTGCACCTAACTCATTTGTCATATTCAGCACCCCTAGTACAAATAGGTGAGACATGTAATGCTATCAATTCCAACTGAAGCAATTATTCTCAAACAAAGACAACTAACATTGGAAAATAATAAATATCTCAATTGCATTTTCACAGTTCACAACACATACTCGAAAATCTAAATCAAAGTGAATAGTCAACAACAAAACATGATAACATAATTTCACATAGATCCATCATAACAGAGATGCACAAAAGAAACTTAAAGGGGAAAATTGTGCACCCAATACTTGAAAAGACTATAGATTAATACAACTTCAGACCCTTCCAACCTTCTTCTTCATTATGTGCTTCAAGTACTTGACACGTGCAGCTTCGGGTAAACCAAAAATAACATCAGCATCCTCTGGAGAGTGTGCCAACATATGGACTATTTCAATCTTCTTATCTTCATCAAATTCTGTCATTTCAGCTACAACACCATAAAGAGACTTCCGTTGGGTTGTAGCAGGATCCTCGGTTACCTTAGGTGCAACACACATCTGAGCAATGCGATCCATTGTGTCATTCATCTTGATGAATTCATTAACGTAAGCAGGGACTTGGGGCGCACTATCCTCAGCAGGAAGCGATTCCCTACGACGTTTTTGGCCCTTCTCCTTCTTGATTTTCTTCAAAAACCTTTTTTGAGGAACTCTTCGATGGACCTGATGATGCAGGAGCATCATTATCACCATGCCCCTCATCCATGTCGAGGTCGACGTAAGTAGGACCAGATTGGGGACTAGCGTTGTGTCCAGAAATACCTCCCTGTGTTGGCTCTTCATCATCATTTCCATTCATCAGGTCGTCCATAGCAGCAGTTAGGTCCTCAGCCGCTTTTCCAGTAGCTTTATCCTTTCCGAATATCTCGGCCCAATCATCAAAGTAAGGGAAAATCTTGTCCTTGTATTGTATCATATATGGATGTACCTAAGGTCAATTGCAAGTACAAAACATGTATTAGAATCTTGTTCTGCTGTGGATGAAAGTTACAGATATATGTATATATAATTCACATATATATTCAGCAGTCATATATACATTCAGTGATAATATGGCCAATTAAACTGTCATACATCCAACAGTCATATATTCAGGGAATCTTGTCATTTCTAGCATTTATATCAATGTTTAACATATATATATACATGTGCTGTAGCTTTTATATATATCAAATATTGTAAAATTACTAATTATAAAACTGACATACAGCAGTTAAACTGACATACCTATATATTGACCAAATCAAATATTCATAGATGGACATTTAAACCACAGGGAACTACATACATTTATAGCAGGATCTGAACTTGGTAGACAGTAGAGTTCTAGGCTATTCACTTTGGCATTGTAATGATTGACAGATGTGTTATTGGTTTACAAATATATACATTTGCACCAAAAATTAATATAGGCCAATTAACATGAAACCATTAACATATACATTGCTTTATACCTTCACATAGTCATCCCAGTATTCCTCCGATGTGCACTGGATGGTTTTGGTGAGTGGGCATAGCCATGAACCACCTCATGTGACATCAAACATCAGGTACAAATGCACGTATGTTTTCTTCCAGACCGTCATCTTTGACCTCACTTGTGGATCAACATGTACAGTTGATGAAGGGATGACCTTCTTAATAGCAGCCTCTAACTTCAGCAAGTATCCTGCTCGGAAGACATTATCGACCTTCATCCCCTTACCCTTAAGATCCTTCAAGGCATCAATGAGAGCGAGCTCCTCCTCTTTAGTCCACTTGTATCTATTCTTGGTTACCTTAGCTTCCGCATGCACTGAGGCTGAGTTAATGCTAGAGGTAGCCATCACTACATCATATAAAATACATGATACATCTTAACATTAATATGCATAAAAATGCTTAATTGCAAGCACACTACATCATATATCATACTTGCAAGCACACTGCATTAATAGGTAGAACACTACATCATATATCATGACGAGAGGAAAACACCACATAATTGCAATTACCAACAAGTCCACAACATAATATAGCAACCACATAAGGAAACCAGTACATCATAACACAAAGGAAAAAGAAATTAAAATGTTTCTTCATCTCAATAACACAATGCATTATCCAATGCATTTCATTGTCTTAACCCCACTTCACCCCCTCCCCTCCCAAAATCAGCGACGACGCGAAGCTCTCCAGTCATTCCACATCTTTGTCGCGATTTCATCTCGGAAGTTCCCCCACACCGGCGTACTCTGCAAGCCTTCAATGTAATCTGTCGGAGCATCGCCATCCTCGTCAGAGCTAGAACTATCAGAAGAATCTTCAAAAGGATAGGTAGGCATTTACACTTTTATGAAGTTGTTCAATAATGCCCCGGCCATTACACACCGATTCTGGATCTTCAATGGGTAAGAAGACGCACGTTTTAGTATCTTCCATCGATTTTTTAATTTGGCAAACGCTCGTTCAATCACACTTCGTGCACGTGAGTGCCTCATGTTAAACATTTCTTCCTTATCTTGTGGTACGACACACCCTTCGCCCCATTCCTTAAGGTGATAACGCCGACCTCTATACGGAGCCAAAAAGCCATCGCAATTGGCATAACCGGCATCCACCAAGTAATAGCAGCCTAGTAATTATAAGCAATTAGAATATATATGGAATATAGTAAACAAGATATGTTCTAGCACTATTTAAATAATTTAGATTATAACCAAATAATACCTTGTGGAACTCTTAAACCATTAGGCGGAGGTCGATAAATTACATCCCTAAGTACCCTTCCATCAGCTGCGGATCCCTCCCACCCACACAGCAAATACACAAAACTCATTTCAATGTCACACACTCCAAGAACATTCACTTGCACTCTACCCTTGCGAGACCTATACTTTGGTTGTTCGCTCGTCGGGGTTGTGACGTCAATCATTGTCCCATCCAAAGCTCCAAGGCAACCCTTCAATGATATTATACACATTAGTATATGTATTGATCAAGAAACAACAACATAATTATATACACATTAATAGGTGAAACAAAGAACAAAATATCACCTTAAAATATTTCCATGGCTCTTCGCAATTGTCGTTTTCCTCTGATATCGGCTTTGGTTTCACAAGCAACAAATCACTGCACTTTATAAGGGCACCTAATGTTCGTCTGAAGTACCGGCTAACGGTATGTCCTGATCTATGCCAATTAAATCCGACGGTACGGTTGGTGTCGTGGTGTGCAAGTATCTTGATGAACAGAGTTACTTGTTCGCACAACGTCACATACTTCTCATCTCTCAGCCCCCCCACCTCCCTAAGGAGCAAACAAAGCTTTATAAAGCAGTTCCTATCCATCCTAAGGTTCGCTACGCAATATGCATCATTCAAATCAGTCATTCTCTCCATGTGAGTATCAATATCAACAATCTTTTCCAACACGCTGTATCGAATTACCCGACGACGCTTAGACCTTACATTTGTTTCATGGTTGTGCATGATGATCATGAACATAACTACACGGGCTCTCAAAAGAATTAACTGCAATAGTACTAAAATCATTTTTTTTCCGCCATTCCTCCATCTGGAACACAAGTAACATACAAAAGGATTGAGTTTAACTTGCACAAATGCCATCAAACATATAGGTTCATCAACAAAGGCATCCATAATCATGTTACATATGAGCAATTATGCACTGTAATTATCCAACAAATAGTGCAATTATGCACTGTAATTATGCAACAGTGGGCTGCAATCATGTACTGTAATTATCCAACAGTGAGCTGACAAATTACATCAACAGGCAGTTACAACAGTGACCTGTAATAATGCATAAGGCGATGCAACAGTACCTTTCTTTGGACTATGTTCCTTCTTAATGCTATATTCACTGACATCAATTAACAAACGGTTGATTTAGTCAAAACCATAAATAAATCTAGATAATTACAACTCGAAAAGCATTTTTTCAGAGGATTAAGCTCTCTTCAATAAACCTACGAAGACAAACAACTCCGCTTATGAAAACAAACAAAGCCACAGAAAACAAAATAGAGTCTTTTTGAAAGAATTTGAAAAAAATGCATGTGAGAAACTCCTGACGCAACGAAAATCATTCAGTTGTTAAACAAGACCCTCTAAAATCCATATCTTTTTCAAATTACCCACAAACCCACGACGCCAGCAAATCATTCAGTTGTTAAACACGAAAAGTTTTCTCAAATAAATTACCTGCGAATTGGTTCGACGCTCGAATCGTCTGCACCTATGGAGGAATTCAAACAAAATATAGTTAATCAGTGTTAGAAACGATGAATTAAGAGAGAAATGAGGAAGAATTGAAAAATCGGCTCACCTCCTTAATCCCTAGGGTTTCTGCCAAAGCAGCTCGGTTCTTCCCTATTTTTTTCCCCCGTTTTTAGAGTTTTTTGGATTGTGTTAATTGAGAGTGAAACACGTATGATAAGGGTAGAAAAGGAGTGGTATTATAGACTTTGCACTCGTAGGTCAATCCTTGTATTATTTAATCATAGGGGGGAGGTGAGATTATAATACGTGGATAAAGGGGCTAAAGTGCCGGGCTATCCAAGTTTTGGTAAAAAGCCCGAAAATTTTATCCATCGAACCAAACTACAGATTAACAAATATTTAGTCTGGATTAACTGCTAATCTAGCGAACCAAACACCCTCCAAGTTGATTATTTCAACAACAACAACAACAACAACCAAGCCTCTAATCCCAATTAAATTGATGTAGGCTATATGAACCATGAATGAATCGCGTCGAGTCGTGAACATGAATCTTCTGCCTCCATATATTTCGGTTGACAAGCATGTCTTCATTTAGATCTTTTAGCTTCATGTCGTTCCGTAAGACCTCCATCCACGTCTTTTTTGGTCTCCCACGAGCTCTAGCCATCTGTGCTAAGTCAAGATCTTCAACTCGTCATACGGGTGCATCTATGAGTCCGCGTTTAACATGCACAAACCATCTTAAACGGTTTTCTCACATTTTCTCGTCGATGGCCGCCACACCCAATTTATGTCGGATATCTTCATTGCGCACCTTATCTGTCCTGGTGTTACTGCACATCCACTGAAGCATTCACATCTCTGTAACGTTCATTTTTTGTGCATGACTTTGCTTAGTAGCCCAGCACTCGGAGCCATTAAGCAAAGCATGTCTAATAGTCGTACGATAAAACTTTCCTTTAAGCTTTAAAGGAAAGTTACGATCGCACAGGATCCCTGTTGCACTCTTCCAATTTGTCCATCCAACTTGGATGTGGTGGTTGACATCTCCGTCTAACTCTCCATCCATCTGTAGTATGGAGCCTAAATACCAAAAATGTGTACTTTTCGGTATCTCTTGGCCATCCAACTGACCCTGCCTTCGTTGTTTGCTAAACTTGCATTCGAAGTACTCTGTTTTTGTTCGACTTAGTCGAAATCCTCGTGCTTCTAATGTTTGTCTCCATCATTCTAATTTAGCGTTAACTCTCATTCTTGTATCATCTTAAACTCATGCTAGTTTAAAAAATCTACACAAAACCTCTTTGTAGTTTATGAAGTTTTGCATACATTCTCTTATGTTCAAAACTTAAATACTTTTAATAATATTGCCAAATAAATTACTTTAATAATGTTATTGCCAAATGACTAATGGTTATTATTTGCAAAAAAGTTTTTTTTTTATTTATTTGCATAAAAAATATATTTGAAATTGTAAACTAACACAAAATTGTAACCAAAATATCACTGAATTTTTAAAAGGGAATAAAAAATTAATTTATATTATTTCATTAAAACATAAATTTTACAATGAGGGTTTCGCAGAGTTTTTAAACTAATAAGGAGGTTTTGTGTTAGTAATTGAAGGGCATAATCGACTTTGAAAAGAGAAAGGACACATAAAATTAAGCACACTCTCATTTAGAGTGAGTGTACACCACTCTATTACAAGGAGATCTCGTTCCTGACTTCTGAAATCACAATGGTTTTTTTTTTTTGGAATTTGTGCCCTCGGTGCAAATAATGTGTTAACTATGGGCTCAAATAACATTTGTTGAAATAAAAGGACTTAACGGAAAAGTGTTTCATTTGAATCATTTGTGGTAAACTCCTTATGATATATTGAAGTGTTTCAATAAATATACAATTGTTTACGTTAATAATAATATTTAATATTATCGTTTCAAAAAGGATTTTGAAAATCCATGATCACTGAATCATGAAGCTCAAGATTCAACATATAAGTTGTTGTTTGCAAGATGAATGAATTTAAGTTCAGTGGATCATAACATAATAGTCAACGACATTGATTTATAATTGGTATCCTATAAACGAATGAAGTCGTGAATGTAGTACATTGTCATAATTGGATGAGTTGATCTTTCCAAATCAGCGGATGTGATAACATCTAAATGTTTGCATTCTTATACGAATCGTTTGTATAAAGGACCGAAGCACGATGAATAAAAGAGAGATTTGTAAATGCCCTTAATAAATAGTTTCTATTTTAATCATTCGTCAATATTGATGGTCATTAACTTCTTGATCTCAATCCATCGTCTTTCATATGCTTATGCTCGTCGTCGGACTCCCTTTTGACTTAGATGTCATTATGTTGTCCAACTGCCACAACATCTAAAACCCTATCTTGGAGGGATTATGGGCAAGTAGTCGGGAATGTGATTGGATTGTATGGAATCTTGAAATGTATGTTTCCCCTTGTAGCAAGTACTAGTCTTGATGTGAGTGCTCAGTTCATAAATGTTATGAATATGGTCAAAGACATTTTATGCTAATGAAAGTCAAGGATATAAGATGTAACTAATAGGCTAATGGATTTTATCTGTGACGACCGCGCTCCACGAGCCATGCTCCGATCCGAGTTGGTTCAATGGTGATCAGTCATTTTACCCAACTCAGACTAAAACGTAACTCACATGAAGGGGTCTCACTTGTTCAGGATCAAAATCATACACATTTTATAAAATATATTTTGATATATACAGCGGAAGTCTTGTATTACCAATAATGTGACATTTTTAATGGTTATGCACAAGTGACCAAACACGAATATTCCAAAATGCACGCTTGAACAATTATTCACTTGATCCATGTTGTCATGTTGATTTTTATCTTGAGGAATGGACAGAAGAAACGAAGAATAAGTCTTTAATGACTTAGTGAGATTCATATAAAATAATTAGTAATGTAAGAATTAACTGTGACCTATTGGATACATTTCGAGGAATGATCTTACCGGTAGAAATAGTTCAACTAGACAATTTGATGTAGCAATGGTACTGAAATTTTCATAGATTAGTTAATAAACTTGTGCTTAACAATAAACAAATTCAGCCTTATGACTTCTAATATTCTATATTATACCTCCCGATGAGGAGGGACCTCACAAACAATCAAGAGACATGCTCGAGTACATATCCATCCAGCACGCGGGTTACAGCCAACTACTGACTGCAAGCGGAGCCTAGATAGATGAGTATCAAGCGAAGTTACTTAAACCGACAGTCCTTACTGCCCGGCAGTAACTCGACTCAATCCTTGGGCCCAACTTCCCAAAGGCGTCCCAATGGGTATAACAGATAAACAAATAAGCCAGTAAACCGAATAATATTCGTTGCTCCTTGAGCTACATGTACCGAACATAGTTCGTTGCTCTTTGCAAAGTTCAAGAACTAGAAGATGAGATTAAAACATCAGGGAATTACCATGATTATGAATCAACATGATAAATAATAAATGATTGGATACGATTTAACGATGAGTAAGAAAATCATGTTATGAGATGAGATGCAAAAATAGAAATATGATGAAATATATGTTGTTCAAGGTTTGGTAACGGAGTAGTGGCTTTTTTGTCCAAGTTCCTCAGGGCCGGATGCCAAACGGGGCTAGAACAAATTAGAAATGGAACCTCATCTTGACTCGTACGGGGAACCTTGATGGCGTTGATTAGTTCGTCAAACCTTTAACAAATTTAAATAATATTAATCAACTGAATTTATAGTTCACCACAACAAATATTAGTATTTTTTCTTCAATCCTCATGTTGGTGAAATTGAGACCGTTCTGGTTAAGAATGTTATTTACAATGTAAATATTAGTAAATTACACATAAGTTTAACTTATGTCATTGATCTAAACATGAAAATCTTAGATGATGAATTGACAAACGTAAGGTTAAGTTAAATATCAATTAACAACTTATTGATATCTCAAAATTGTCTTAAACAACCATATGTTCAAACTTATGACTGTGAGTATTCAAGTTAGAGTCATTTCGCTGACAAGTTACGGTAATAAGTAAAATTTGATTAACTATTCAATTTGATGCATAATCAATCCTTAAAATATATTATTTAACCAACTCTAAGAAAACTCGTCTTTTTTGCCGTTAATCAATTCAAAATTTTTAATAACCACACATCAAATAAGTATCATATGAAGTAACACCTTAAAAGTTCTAACTTAGTCGATTATTACTTTATTTTACATAGTTAGTTTAAAATGCACATAATTATGTTATGACTTAAATATAAAGATATAACATGAGAAATTTATCAAAACATGTGATAAGGAATGTCTATTATGATAAAGAATCTTATTTGATGTTTAAGTTATGAAGTGGCAAGAATAATCTTGTAAGACTTATGAAAGTAGTATGTTAAACATGATAAATGTACCATTTAAATGATATAAATAAAATCACAAAAATTATCAATTCATGATTATAATAATAATAATCTGATTATAACGAATACCAAATCATGTTAAGTTCATGAGTGTGATATACCCGAATTATGATGGTGATTTAACTTATAAACTAAGAAAATAAAGGTTGTGCCAAAAAAACTGAAAATTCACCGGAGTTTTGGTTTTACCTTTGATTGGACATCCAAATGAACTTGGTTTTCAAATCATTTTATGGTTTCTGATTCATAATGTCATGATGAATGCGTGTATCCAATATTTTGAGAAAAACACAAAGGTTTGCTATGTTAAATAATTCTTGAAAACATAGAACCTATTTTTTAATTTTCAGACAGCAGTCTACGGTTTAGGAATTTTGACCTTCTAGATCACATTATTTGAAAAACATTTCTTCATATGAAAGTTAGAGGACATCATGAGGAGTTTTTGGCCGTTGGCCTTGATAAAAAAATTCTACAATTAGTTATGATTTTTCTAAGGTGCAGGCCGAATGGATAATTTATGTGCAATAAAAGTTTTGGGGTATTATCGGGTAGAAAATGATGAAATAAGAGCTTGGGATGAATTTTTACTAAAAGTAGACTCACTAACTTAAAGATTCATAGGAAGAAAGAAGGAAAAACCGAAATGATTTTGGGTGTGAAAATTGTTGGAAGAAATTCTACTATTTATAGGCAAAAAATCATGTAAAAATCATTTTAATTAAGGTCTCACTTTGATTATTTTATAATAAATCACAAAAAATCTGAATTTAATCATGCTCTTAAGGATGTCATGGCTTACATCATCAAAACGATGTCATGGCTTACTTCATCAATTAGTTAATTGTATATCAAGTCCCTCAATTATTTATAATTAAAATTTAAATAGGTATAATTAGATTTTTTTGTTACATACATATTTAATTATGTCATTTTTCTAGGTAATTCAATCAACTTGGTTAATATTTGAAATTGAAATATATATTTTAGGATTAGAGACATGTAAATATAATAAAACACTAACTTTTAAGTTCATAGGGGCGCAAATGCAAATTTTTCTAAACATTTATGGTCAAAAATAAAAAAAATCAAAAGTTCGTCTAAGTGCTTGGTAAAGCCATCTTTTTCTTAACAACGTCTTTGTCATTTGTTCCAATAGCGTAGCAAGGATTTTCTAAATGAGCTCTCGTCACCTCACTCAATCCTACACCACTCCATTAAAATGTTTCGGATAGGCCTGAGTTTGAAATAAAGATGCACCCCCCTGGTGGGAGGCAGAGGCTCATGGTCAAATTCCGAGGTGGGCTTTCCCTTCTCTATGGTAGCATGGCAGGGATGGGATGGACATATGCTACTAAAAAAGTCGATTATCACATCAAGGGCTAAAGTATAATTTTTTTTTCTTCCTAATTTTTGGGGCGTTACATTACCTATTAGATCACGAAATGTAGTAAGGATGATTAACTTGACTAGAATTGACTACATCATTGGACACTCGAAAATTGGCTTTGAGTAACTATATATATGTGATGATGAGAGTTCAATATCAGTCATGTAGTGGAAATGTTCTGATATTAATGTATTTTGGTCTTATTTTGTCTGTGTTACAATACACCGAAAACTCAATACAAGTGGGCCTGAAATAACCAAAATATGCTAGCCTATTACAAGAAAATGACCATCTTCGTCCAGAACACCTAATACACGTTAACTAGCCTATAATGACTAAAATAGCATCGAACATACAAATATGTAGACAGTCAAATGGGGTTGATTTGATGTTGGGGAAAATCTTGAACCAGGGGACAATCGAACCGGGAACGGTTCGATGCTGATAAATCTTGAACATGATGTGGTAGATGCTTAAAAATCGAACTTGCTCCTAAAATTGTCGAACCAGATAACAGTTGAACAGTCGAATAAGAGGGTTCGATTGATATGGTTGGTGAACAATAATTAATGTGTGGCGTGAATATCGGGGAACGAGGTGTATATATGTGACGACCGCGCCCCACGAGCTGTGCTCCGGTCCAAGTTGGTTCGGTGGTGATCAGTCACTTTACCCAACTCAGACTAAAGTGCAACCCATAGGAAGGGGTCTCACTTGTTCAGGATCAAAACCATACACATTTTATAAAATATATTTTGATATATATACAGCGGAAGTCTTGTATTACAAACAATGTGACTATTTTAATGGTTATGCCCTAGTGACAAAACACGAATATTCCAAAATGCAGGCTTGAACAGTTATTCACTTGATCCATGCTGCCATGTTGATTTTATCCTGAGGAATGGACAGAAGAAACGAAGAATAAGTCTTTAATGACTTAGTGAGATTCATGTAAAAGAACTGGCAATGCAAGAATTTACTGTGATTTAATGGATACATTTCGAGGAGTGGTCTTACCGGTAGAAACAGTTCAACTAGACAATTTGATGTAGCAATGGTACTGGAATTTTCATAGCATAGTTAATGAACTTGTGCTTAACAATAAACAAATCCAACCTTATGACTTCTAATATTATACCTTATACCTCCCGACGAGGACCTCGCAAACAATCAAGAGATATGCTCGAGTACATATCGATCCAGCACGCGGGTTACAGCCAACTCCTGACTGCAAGCGGCGCCTGGATAGATGGGTATCAAGCGAAATTACTTAAACCGACAGTCCTTACTGCCTGGCAGTAACTCGACTCAATCCCGGGGCCCAACTTCCCAAAGGCGTCCCAATAGGTATAACAGATAAACAAATAAACTTATAAACCGGATAATATCCGTTGCTCATTGAGCTACATATCCCGAACATAGTTCGTTGCTCTTTGCACAGTTCAAGAACCGACATAAGATTAAAATATCGGAGAATTACCATAATTATGAATCAATATGATAAATAATAAATGATGTGATACGATTTAACGATGAGTAGGAAAATCATGTTATGGGATGAGACGCAAAACGGGATTATGATGAAATATAGGTTGTTCGAGGTTTGGTAACGGAGTAGTGGCTTTTCTGTCCAAGTTCCTCAGGGTCGGATGCCAAAGGGGGCTAGAACAGATCAGGAATGGAACCTCACCTTAACTCGTACGGAGAACCTTTGATGGCGTTGATTAGTTCGTCAAACCTTTAACAAATTTAAATAATATTAATCAAGTGAATTTATAATTCACTACAATAAATATTAGTATTTTTCTTCAATCCTCATGTTGATGAAATTGAGAATGTTCTGGTTAAGAATGCTAGTTACAATGTAAATATTAGTAAATTACACATAAGCTTAATTTATGTTATTACTCTAAACATGAAAATCTTAGATGATGAATTGACAAACGTAAGGTTAGGTTAAATATCAATTAATAACCTTATTAATATCTCAAAATTATCTTAAACAACCATATGTTCAAACTTATGACTGTGAGTATTTACGTTAGAGTCATTTCGATGACAAGTTACGGTAAGAGGATTAGACCTCAAAAGTATATATGATAATCTTATTAAACTTATGTAAGGATATGTTAGACATGATAAATATACTATTTATATACTATTGAAAAATCTCAAAAATATTAATTCGTGAATACAAATCATATTAAAGTGATTCTAATGATTGTTATATCTTATAAGGGTCATGTGTGAGTGATCAATCATGGAATTATGATGATTATTTTCAATCGTAAAATAAGCTAAAAATCGTCGTAGTTTCGAGTTTACCTTTGATCGGATATCAAATGAACTTTATTTCCAAATATTTTTTGGAAACTGATCCCTAACATCACTAGGAACATGTGTACCCTAATGGGAAGGAACATCTAAAGGTTTGCTATGCTAAATAATTCTTGAAAACACCTATTTTCGGATTTTCAGACAGCAGTCTACGGTTTAGCAATTTCGACCTTCTAAATCACATTATTTGAAAAACATTTCTTCATATGAAAGTTAGAGGACATCATGAGGAAAATTTGGCCGTTGTCCTTGCTCACAAAGGATTTTTCTACAATTAGTTATGATGTTTCTAAGGTGCAGGGCCGAATGGATAATTTCTGCGTAATAAAAGTTTTGGGGTATTTTCGGGTAGAAAATGATGAAATAAGAACTTGGAATGAATTTTCCTTGAAAATATACTCACTAACTTAGAGATTCATGGGAAGAAAGAAGGAAAAAACGAAATGTGTTTGGGCGTGAAAATTGTTGGAAGAAATGCTAGTATTTATAGGCAAAAATTATGTTAAAATAATTTTAATTAAGGTCCCACTTTGATTATTTTATATTAAATTATAAAAATCTGAATTTAATCATACTCAAATGATGTCATGGCTTACCTTATCAAAAAGATGTCATGGCTTACATCATCAATTGGTTAATTGCATATCAAGTCCCTTAATTATTTATAATTAAAATTCAAATGGGTAAAATAAGATTTCTTTGTAATTTTTCTAGGTAATTCAATCAACTTGGTTAATATTTGAAATTGAAATATATGTTTTAGGATTAGAGATATGTAAATATAATAAAAGACTAACTTTTAAGTTCAGGGGCTTAAATGCAAATTGTTTCTAAACATTTAGGGTCAAAATAGAAATTTTCAAAAGTTCAAGGACTCGTTACAATATAGATCTCGTTATGCGGGACCCAATATGTATACGGCCAATTTCAATCGAATGGAGACGATTATCCTGAAAATAGTCGAACCTCATTGGTTCGATTCTCTTATTTTTGGGCCTTTAATGGGGTAGGCCGGTCTAGTTCATTTTTGGGCCACCTAAAACACCTCCACCATATAATCCCCCAATTTGGGAACGGTCTTGATTCCATAGCTGGTGCCAAATTCCAAAATACTGTCGAGCTTCAAAATATGCCCCCCTCATTTGGGAGTCGTGATCTGGAGGACCGATTGCCAAATAAATAATTCATGGCTTCAAAATATGCCCCCCATTTGGAAGTCGTGCTCCGTAGGACAAGTTGCCAAATAAATAATACATGACTTCAAAATATACCCCCCATTTTGAAGCCGTGATTCGGAGGACCAGTTGTTCTAATGTTTGTTATATTTGTTTTCAGGTACGGTCGAATGGGCAAAGATTCAACTATTACATTAAGTGTCAAATCATAGGTGATTCGACTATTATGAGTGGAATTGTTTGCAACCGTATTTTAACAATTAAAATAACTATCGAATCTCCAGGCATTTGATATATTATGGAAACTATCGAACTGGTCCCTATTCGATAACAATCGTCAATGTCAAATTCGGTGTGATTTGACTGTTGTTGGAGTGTCGAACGCTGAAGGATTCGATAGTTTCGTTCGTGGGCCATGTAGGGCGAGTGCTCTCTATATATAAGTGTACGAAGAGAATGGAGCTCACTTGCAACTCAGGGAAAATTTACGTGTTGTGGTGAGAAGTGTTGAACTAGTACCTATTTGATACTCTTTTGTATCAAATGTGTCGTTCGATCGTTCTTATGCTTATACAGTTTGCTTATAAAGATTTTTTGAAGTTGTTTTCTAACTGTTTCTTAATAGTTTGCAGTTTGATTTCTCGTCAAGTAGGTATGCTAGGCAACATAGTTCCCAAAGTAGTTTAATCGTGTACCTCTTGTGTATTATTTAATTCCCTACACACTCTCGATTGTGTGCGTGTTGTAGAGGTTATCGGACATAGTATAGTCAGCTTTTATTTTTATTTTTAGTCTTGTAAGTAAGATATCAGACCAGATTGTGAATGTAGATATCGGAAGTGAATGGAGTGACTCCTCCAGCATCGAGTCGAGTAGCTATGAGGGCTCCCAATGCAGGGGGCTTGGATATTAATCCAGCCAGGGAAAGTTCTCCGGACCGAGGTGGTGATAAAGGTGAGGAAAATAACTCGGGATGGGACTAAAGTTCTGCCGTCCAGCAAGGGCTGGGTGGTGAGCCTTTGTATGACGTCGTCAATAACTGGTCTGACAATGAATTAGATGGTCATGGAACAGAGAAGAGGGATGTTGATGAGTCTGATGGCGATGCAAAGCCTATTAACATGAAGTATACAGATTATGTCTCGCGTTTGTAGCATAGTCGTGTTTATTTGCGGACGAACTTTCATATAGATTAGAATTATAAGATTAAGATTCCTCACGGAGGACTGAGGGTCCACACCGCACCCCCTGGATTCCTTACGGTATTTGTGGGGTAATTGATCAATGGTTTAACATTTCCCATATCCCCTGATGTTATGAATAATTTTCGAACCATAGGTTTGGTTCCTAGCCAACTTACGCCGAATTTTATTGGGCATATTATGGGATTCTTGCTCGTGATGAATGGGCGAGGTGTACCTTGTGGTCCCAATGAACTCCAGACTTTATTTGAAGTGGGACGTAAGGGTAAGGGGTTTTACAACATGAAAGCCCTTAAGAAGCATAAATTTCTGAACGGGGAACATACGTGATACGGAAAGAACTCGAAGAAACGGTATTTCTACATCCAGTAATGCTGGAATAAGTGATTTTCTCCTTTAAATAAGGACTGGGTGGAGATACCGAAGATCATAAATCCCCATGGGGTAAGGGGTCCGGGGTGGGGGAACACTTTCAGAGCCAATCTGGTGACCAATCACCAGTTTAATATTAAATATTTGGTTACCAATGAGACTTTGCCTATCATAGGGTTGCCCCTGGGTTTGTATACCGGGAGTGATACTATTGGTACTTATTTACTCTGCCTTATTGAGAATTTTGGTTTTGCGAGTCGTCAAAAGTGTTATTGTCATCTGTTGTTTGATCTTTGCAGAGTCATTCATTATGAGTTGCCACGTTCGCATGAACCAGGTTCTAGTCGTGGAGGCCGGTACCCTAAGTAACGGCGGCTGCTGCGATTCCCTCACCCAAGAAGAGGAAAGCCAAAGGGAAAAACATGGGCATAAACCCGCAAGCACATGCTAGGGTATCTGCTCGAGCTAATGCAGTGTTTAACCCATTCGAGGCCCCCAATTAAGGGGATCGCGAGTTTTCACCCCCTCTTGTAGGTGATGATACCTCTATGGGTTTCGATGTTCCCGCCGCTGATGATGTCGGGGGTGCAAACGTGGTCGAGACGGCTGTTGCGGCTAAGAGAAGGAGGGCCCATAACACTAGGTCCCAGACCAGCAGTGTCGCGCCCCCTGGAGTGCATCAAACTGAGGATGTTCCGGCTGGCGACTCAGTCCCCCCTGTCACGGAAAACTCTGAAGCGAGTGTCATGAGGGCTCCTCAAGTTCGTGTTGGTGGGGTCGCGCAATCTGAAGAGGAGGCTATGCACTCAGGGTGTTGTTTCCTAGCATAGCTACGCGATTCCCTACGTCCGCCGAAAAACAGGTGGAGTTGGAGAGGCTTGTTCTTCTCCTTGTTAACACGGTAATTAGATTTCTCCTTCTAGTTCTGTAACACGGCATTGAGTTTCGATTTATCTGACTGACATGTTTGACCTCTTTCAGCAAGGCGAAGTTGTTGATGCGATGGCCCAAGGTCTAGAGTGCACGCACGAGGAGAGATCGACTGGCATTAAGCGATTGATAGCGAAGTTGCAAGACAGCAATAGCGAAGTTGCAAGACAGCAACCCCGAGGCGCTAAAGTTGTGTTGGTCGAAAAGGACAAATCCCTCCAGCTCGCTAGAGACTCCTCTACAAGAGCTAGTGCCAACCGAGCAGTTACGAAGGTTGCCCAGAAGAAGACTCGCAGGCTTCAGGAGGAGGTTAACAAGTTGATGGGCGAGAAGAACACGTTGTGTAACGCCCCAAAAATTAGGAAGAAAATAAATTTGTACTTTAGTCCTTGAATTTTTGAAAATTTATATTTTTGACCCTAAATGTTTAGGAAAAATTGTCTTTTAGTCCATGAACTTAAAAATTAGTATTTTATTATTTTTATAGGTCTCTTATCCTAAGATATATATTTCAATTTTAAAGATTAACCAAGATGATAGAATTACCAAGAAAAATTACATTAGAAAATACGTATATAATAAAGAAATCTAATTATACCTATTTGAATTTTAATATAAATAATTGAGGGACTTAATATGCAATTAATCTAATTGATGAGGTAAGCCATGACATCTTTAAGATAATGATTTATTTAAGATTTTTTGTAGTTTATTATAAAAAAAATTATGGTGGGACATGAAATTTAATGATTAAACTACTAATTTCGCTTATAAATACTCACAATTGTTCAACATTTTATACAACCCAAAATAATTGGATTCTGCAAAATTTCCCTGTAATAAAAGTTGTTCCTTTTGTGTTTTCATTGGGAAAGCATATTTTCCAAATTTTTATCTTGCTATTTTCTATCCAAAAAGATGTCAAAACTTTTACTGCGCAGGAAATGCCAATTCTGTCCCTACACCTTAGAAAAATCATATCAAATAGTAGAAACATTATTTTACTACCTATTTTTGGATATATACTCTCATTGATGTCTTCTAACTTTTGTATGAAGACATCTTTCCCAAATAATATGATCTTGGGGGCCATAATCCATAAACCGTAAACTGTTGCCAAGAAATTCGATAGCAACTCTTATGTTGCAAGAATTATTTAGCATAACAAACCTTTGTATTTTCATAAAATCTTGGATATACACATTCATCATGACATTATGAATCAGAAACCCATAAAATTATTTGAAAACAAAGTTCATTTGGATGTCCGATCAAAGGTAAAACCAAAAATGCGGTGATTTATTAGTTTATTTGACACTATCTTTATTTTCTTTGTTTAAAGTTAAATCACCATTATAATTCAAGTATTTATCACACACATGAATTTAACATAGAATAGTATTAGTTATAATTAGATTATTATGATTTATAATCATGAAATGGCATTTTTGTGATTTTATTTATGGCATTTAAATGGTAGATTTACCATGTCTAGCATACTACTTTCATAAGTCTTACAAGATTATTCTTGCCACTTCATGATCTAACCATCAAATAAGATTATTATCATAATAAACATTCCTTATCACATATTTTTTGATAAATTCCTCATGTTTATATCTTTATATTTTAGTTATAAAACACGCATATGTATTTTAAACTTACTATGTAAAATAAAGTAATAAATGACTAAGTTATACCTTTTAACGTGTTACTTCGTATAATACTTATTTGGTGTGGTTGTTAAAAGTTTGGAATTGATTAAAGACTACAAAGATGAGTTTTCTTAAAGTTAGCTAAGTAACATGTTTTAAGAATTGATTGTGCATCAAATTATATGGATACTCAAGTTTTTACTTGCTACGGTTACTTGTTGTTGGAAATGACTTTAACATGAAAATATGAATACTTACAATTATAAGTTTGAACATATCTTTGTTTAAGATAATTTTTTGATATCAATAAGGTGATTAATATAATTGATATTTGATATTGGACGAATTATTAAAATTGCCCCTTATCTTTTTTTTTTAAAGTTAATATGCCATTTTTTTGGGCCTTGACTAAATGCCCCATATGTTTCAAATTTGTCAACAAAAATGCTCTCGGCCCTTATTTGGGCCAAAATTGCCTATGTGGCGTACAGTCAACAAGTTATCAATGCCATGTCATATTTTTCAGTCAAAAAATATATTTTACACAAACCCTTGTAATTTTAAATATTGTATTTGCACCCTAAAATAAATTACACTTTGCACCCCAATATATATATAACACATATATATATATATATACATATATATATATATATATATATCCATTTGTAAAAATAAAACATATATATATATATATAAATAATAATAAACATATATATATTTAACTATTTGTAAAAATAAAAACATATATATAACATATATAAAAACTTAAATCTTAATTCAAAAATATATTTAATTTTACTGTATACTATTAAAATCATAAAAAATATATAAAAAATGAAAAAAGTTTATCTGAAAAGGTTTAATAAATTTAATTTCCAACAAATAATAAACTTAAAAAAAAGAAAAAAAAAACAAATAGTTCAGTTAGTACACCCCCTCCACCCCCGTCGCCGGCCACAATACCACCACCGCCGGTTACTGTGGTTCAATTCCCCACAAAATTGAAGGTGAAAAGTGTATCAGTGAAGAAGAGTGTGATGAAAAATTTGCGATGAGAAGTGTAATCGGTGACGGCGGAGGACGTTTTGAAGGTGAGGATGGCAGATCCCGCGGCAAAAGCCATTGTTGACAAGGAAGAGCGGAGGAGAAGAAACGAGAAGAAATTATACTATTGATTGAGCTTAGGAGAAGATGACGGTGGTGATGAGCGGTGGTTTGGGGATGGTGGGCGGTGGTGTTGCAGGTGGTGGTGGTAGGCGCGATGGAGGGGGGGGGGGTAGGGTACGGAAGGGGATGATGATTTTTTTAACTTTTTTTTTTATCTTTTATAAATTATTAAAGATATAAATATATATATGTATATATATAACTAAATATATGAAGATGATGAATTTTTTTTTTGTTTTTTATATTTTTATAATCTTTAAAATTGTTAAAGATATTAAAATAATTGAATATATATAAAAAAAGATATATATATTATAATTTTTATAACTTTTATAAATTGTTAATGATATAAAAAGATTTGTATATATATATATATATTGGGGTGCAAAGTGTACTTTATTTTGGAGTGCAAATACAATATTTATAAGTAGAAGAGTTTGTTTAAAACACGTTTTTTGGTTGAAAAATATGACGTGGCAGAGCAACTTATTGACGTGGCATTGACTGTACCGCCACGCAGGCAATTTTGGCCCGAATAAGGGCCGAATGAATTTTTGATAACTTTTTTTTAAACATATGGGGCATTTTGGC
Organism: Linaria vulgaris; assembly: GCA_948329865.1. Lineage (NCBI taxonomy): Eukaryota > Viridiplantae > Streptophyta > Magnoliopsida > Lamiales > Plantaginaceae > Linaria > Linaria vulgaris. The sequence continues at coordinate 80,485,548 of OX415254.1, forward strand.
AAGGCCCGAAAAAAAAAAGTAATTTAACTTTTTGAAAAAAGATAAAGGGCATTTTTTATAACTCGTCATTTGATATTTAACCGAACCTTACATTTTTTAATTCATCATCTAAGATTTCATATTTAGTGTAATGACATGAATTAAGCTCATGTGTTCTTTACTAAAATTTACATCGTAACTAGCATCCTTAACAAGAACGTTCTCAATTTCACCAATATCATAATTGAAGAAAAAGTACTAATATTTGTTGTGGTGAATTATAAATTCAGTTGATTAATATTACTTAAATTTGTTAAAGGGTTGCCGAACTAATCAACGTCATCAAGGTTCCTTGTACGAGTAAATGTGAGGTTCCATTTTTTATTTGTTCTAGCCCCGTTTGGCATCCGGCCCTGAGGAACTTAGACAGAAAAGCCACTACTTCGTTACCAAACCTCGAACAACGTATACTTTATCATAATTCCGTTTTGCATCTCATCTCATAACATGATTTTCTTACTCATCGTTAAATCGTATCCAATCATTTATTATTCATCATATTGATTCATAATCATGGTAATTCCCTGATATTTTAATTTCATCTTCTGGTTCTTGAACTGTGCAAAGAGCAACGAACTATATTTGAGACATGTAGCTTAAGGAGCAACGAATATTATCCGGTTTACTAGCTTATTTGTTTATCTATTATACCCATTGGAACGCCTTTGGGAAGTTGGGCCCAGGGATTGAGTCAAGTTACTGTCGGGCAGTAAGGTCTTTAGGTTTAAGTAATTTTGTTTGATACACATCTATCTAGGCACCGCTTGTAGTCAGGAGTTGGATGTAACCCGCGTGCTGGATCGACATGTACTCGAGCATGTCTCTTGATTTGTTTGCGAGGTCGCTCCTCGTCGGGAGGTATAAGGTAGAATATTATAAGTCATAAGGTTGGATTCGTTTATTGTTAAGCACATGTTCATTTACTATTCTATGAAAATTCCAGTACCATTGCTACATCAAATTATCTAGTTGAACTGTTTCTACCGGTAAGACCACTCCTCGAAATGTATCCATTAAATCACATTAAATTCTTGCATTGCCAGATTCTTTTATATGAATCTCACTAAGTCATTAAAGACTTATTCCTCATTTCTTCTGTCCATTCCTCTGGATAAAAATCAACATGGCAGCATGTATCAAGTGAATAATTGTTCAAGCGTGCATTTTGGAATATTCGTGTTTTGTCGCTAGTGCATAACCATTAAGAAAGTCACATTGTTTGTAATACAAGACTTTCGGTGTATATATCAAAATATATTTTATAAAACGTGTATGGTTTTGATCCTGAACAAGTGAGACCCCTTCCTATGAGTTACGCTTTAGTCTGAGTTGGTTAAAATGACTGATCACCACCGAACCTACTCGATTGGATCATAGCTCGTGGAGCACGGTCGTCACACGTTGAGACACGCATAGGGGAGCTCAAGGAACAAGTCGCAGCAAAGAAGGAGAAAACATCCAAACATAAGGATTGGGATACTCCGGTGGCCTAAATGAGGTTTGCATTGTTCTTGTTGCCAAGTTCTATATTGTCTAACTTTCCTTATTTTCTTACCTTAGTTTGGTGTATGCATCCCCCTACTCCGGGCCAGCGGCTAGCAATCGCTGAGGAATTCTTGCAGAGTAATACTTTCCAGGAACTCAGTCTCCACCGCAGCATTGAGGATACAAAGAAGGTGCATGTGTTGACGGTGCATTAGATGCACAACACGGGTTATTTGAATGGTGGTTTTGATGCCAGCTAGTTGAATCTAGCTCAGGATCCTGACCTGAAGCCCTTACCCATGGTTGCTGATAGCAAAATTGCTCCTACTGACGAGTTTGCTGGAGAAAGGGGGAGTTGGTTACCCTAAGGATGTCACTGACTCCTCCACTGCCTGCTCCATATCCCTCTTATGAAGATGACAAGGATGATGTCGAGGCCTGAGTGTTTTAGTTTAATTTTTTGGTTTTATGAACAATTTCGCATTTTGACATTAGGCGTGGTGTTGCCTTGTCTTTCATTATGGATGTTTTTATTTTCTTTTGTTTTTGTCATCTAAACTTATTCCCCTTGCACCCCGTGCATGAACGTGCATGGGCGTACATTAACCTCGTGGGCTAGTTTCTTTAGTGGCATGATTATTGCTTATTATGGTGTAGTGTATTCTTGTGTGCTAGCACTTGTTCACTGTTTGTGCTTTCTGAATTGTGGTAGCTAAGTTTGCTGACTCGGATATCTCTCTTTTAGGATTTTGTAAAATCGGTGGCGGCTCCTTTAGCCGTGATCGGTGCGCCCCCGATCAGGTTGTGCATATCGTATCTTACATTCGCACCGTATGGGCGAAGCCCCCATTAGTGCTTTGAGATTTTTAGGTTTGCACTTGCCTTGTATTGGCGAAGTGTTCATCTCATTGGTGTTTCGAGACTTTAGGTTTGCACTTGCCTTATATTGGCGAAGTGTCTGCCTCTTTCGTTCTTCGAGATTTTAGGTTTGCACTTGCCTTATTTTGGCAAAGTGTCCATCTCTTTCGTTCTTCGAGATTTTAGGTTTGCACTTTCCTTGTTTTGGCGAAATGTCCATCTCTTGCATTCTTCGAGATCTTAAGTTTGCACTTGCCTTGTTTTGGCGAAGTGTCCATATCTTGGGATGCCAGTAGCTTCCCCTTCTGGGTTGAGTTAACGCTCTCTGCTACCTGTCATATTACCCTTATTGGGCATCGCAGTAATAAGTAAACAACACATAATTATATTTTATAAAATAGTCTAGGTTGAGGTCTCCGTCTAGTGACCGCTCGAGTCTTGGGGTTACACGACTGTTGTTGTGTGTATCTGTTAGGACACTCTTTCGAGCATTACGATAATAAACAACTAATATATTTCAATGGATAACATAATGCAATCCAGGCCTGAGAAGCTTGTCTTGTGACCGCTCGGGTATCGGGTTCTCATGACCCTCATCGCGTGTACATGTTATGATCCCTCTTTCGAGCATCATGATAATGGCAATATAAGCCTCAACAAAGATATATGTCTAATTAATGATAGGGCTGAGCTTAGCTCATTGCCAGGTTGTCTACGTTTCCCGAGTAGTTCCCCAGGACTCAAGCCTCTGTAGTTTCTGTTTTAAGTTTTACATGCTAGCCCCTAAAGCATGGGGCAATTTAGGGGACGAATAAACATTGTTCGAATGAACTTGGAAATGCAATAACTAGCATAAATAACAAAAAATCGGGCCAGTCGATCCCTTCCATCTGTGTAGACCCTAGTGCATTCATCACCTCCTCCTCTTCGTGAAGCAGCAATTTGAGCGACACCACGTAACATATCCATCCTTGTCTATGATCGCCGATCACCTTGCTTGTTCCTGCTACGGTCGAAAACTTCATCATCTGATGGTGAGTCGACGACACAGCTCTAAAAGCATTGAACGTTGGCCTCCCAAGATATCATTGTACCAGAATGGCAAGCCCACGATCACGTAATCTATGAGCATGGTCTTCCTTTGTGGGGAAGTCCGGGGTGACGTTAGAAGAGTGACTACTCCGCGTGAGAGAACCTCTATCCCACCGAAACCACGCAATGGGGTCCTTACTGCCTCTATCTTGCCGTCACATAATGCTATTTGTTTCCAAGTGGAGGCGGAGAGCACGTTGGTTGAGTTTTCATTGTCTATTAAGACTTTCGTAACACTAGAGTTAGCAATATCGACCGTAACTACCAAGGGGCAATCCAACTTACCAGCTGGATAGCCTGAGAACTCAATTTCATCAGGTTTGCCTTAGAGAATATGATCTCTTCTGGGACCATCTCCTCCATCCTGAGAAGGTCCACGAAGCCCACATAGCGATCCGCGTCTATTTCCCTCGTCACCCTCATTTGTCCCTTGACCAAATCGACACCGATTGGACCTCCCGAGATCATGTGAATGCCCGTCCTAGGCTGGTTGTCCATCAGCTGTGAATAGTCTATAATATGCGGGTTGTCCATTACCTTATGTTTATCTTTCCAGGGCGACCGCGACCTGTCCCTGTTGGCTTTGCCTGCCTCATCTTTCAAGCTTCTGACATATTCAACGAGTTTTCCATCCTTGATTAACCTTTCTATCTCATCTTTTAAGTCTTTGCACTCTTCTGTAGTGTATCCATTGTGCTTGTGGCATTTGCAATAGCGAGTTGAAAGCCTTGTTGCGGGCGAATCTTTCATTTTCCAATTTTGAGGTGTCAAATTATTGGTTCGGGTTGGAGTTTGTGGGTATATGGGTATCTAATTATCTATGCATGGGTTATTTTTTTGGTGTTGAAGGTTTAGTATGGTTTATGTGACTGTGGTGGTTTGGGCTGTCAGTGGATGAATGGGCATTCGACGAGAGGAATTTAGATGGTATATTGATGAGCGTTTATTTAGCGTCATTTTAGTACTCATTTACTTATGCTTTTTGTATAATTCTTGGTGCATATTTATTGGTTTTACTATTATTTTTTGTTTTCTTAGGATTTTATCGAGTCACGACAAAATGAAGCTAAAAGAGCACAAAATGGATGTTTTTGGAAACATGGCATCACGACGCTACTTCAGGGGTGATGGCACTACGCAAAGTATGCAAGCCCTAATCATAACACGTTAAGAAGCTCAAAAGTCGGTCCAAGCCGAGGAAGGAGCGGCGCAACACGGGGGGAGCTGCGTTATAGCGCCACTAAAGTCGAATGTAGCGCGAGCAACAGAAGGAAGTAGAACATCGCCGAGGAAAATCAGAGAGTGGCGTGATAAAGTAGAAAAGCAGTGAGAGCCACGCTGGTAGGAGCGCGACGTATCTGTCGCACGACTTGAGGACACTTTTTCGCTGATTGAGTTGTGACTTTCATGAAATTAGGGCATCAAGACTTTCCTATATATGTGAGAGGATGACTAGACACCGGTTCACAAACACTAGATTGCTCACAACAGTTTAGTTCTTGGAGAGAAAACACCATCAAAGTTATGTTCTGGTTTAGTTTTGTCATTGTTCTAGAGTTAATAGTTCGTAGAGAAGAAGATAGCACGTAGGAGTCAATAAGATAGCCAACACGTCAATGTTCATTTAATTTGATAAGCTTTCCTCTATCTCTTTGCTTTGTTTATGCTATTCTATTCTTTGTTAATTGTTAAACTCATGACTATGAGGAGCTGACCTACTAATTGTTTAGCATATGGTAGTAACTCTGATTTATGAATATGTTTATTTGTTTTGCTTGATGTGTGTTTGATAAAATTGCATGTCTATATTGAATAGTTCTTTAAGTTGTGTAACTAGTCTTGCTCTCGCTGGATGAACGGATGCACTACCCTAAGACCGTCACAGTGTAGATGTTAAGCTAGTTATATATACATGTGATTTGTGACTTTGGTACGCTAACACAAATTTATGCACAACCCCAAGATCACACTAGATCAATCTTTATTATGTACTTTTATGTTAACACGCTTTAGATAGTTAATTGGAATGCAAATTTGATTTTTCTACTAAAACAACTGATAATTAGACTGAATTCGCTCACGCGGTAGGTTATTAGACATACGAGCTTCAAACTATCGTCAAGTATCTCAAGTAAAAATAGGTAGTTTGTCTATGAACTACTATGGTTAAATCAGTTGTGAAACCCAACCTCTAAACAATCTTTTAATCTATTGTTTATAATCTAAGCATTCAATCAATCAATATTTTTAAATTTTATTTTATTTACTTTATTGCATTAGTTAGATTAGTTCTTAGCATTCATTATTAGTTTAGTAACCAAATCTTCTTTGTATTCATCCTTAGTTATTTTAATTCTTTCTCTTTGCATTTATATTATTCTCATTGTTTTCATTACATATTAGTTCAGTGATCTTCAGCATTCAAAACTATTTTCATAAAACATGCATTCATAGTTTTTTGCATTAAAAGCCTTCTGTACACATTAAGCAGTCATCCTGCAAACACAAAGAGATAACAACCGTGATAACCATTAGTGCATTGCATTCAAATGATTTAAATATTCATTCACTATTCCATTGGGATACGATATTTAGTTTGTAATTATACTTACCATTTTATTATTACTTGAGTTGTGCACTTGCGAGAATAGGAATCTAGGTGTAACAAATGATTTGTTAACTTTATATTTTTTTTTCTCTACAGGAAAGTTCCCATCACCTATCTAGGGATGGGTCGAGTTAGGATTAGGGTTTACGGGCCTAACAACAAATAAAGGGGTTTGGATGAATTTGTTATCTGACTTCAGCATTACTGATGCGCGTTTATTTATCGAAATTTGAGTACATATTTTCTTATACTTTTGATTATTCCTTGTAGCATTTTTATTGGTTTAGTCTTGTTTTGTCATTTTAGAGTTTGGAGTCAAGTCGGAGCAAAACAAGACATTTTCGAGGGAAAATGAGCATGGAATGGAACAAAGAAAGAAAAAAGAGCATGAGAGCAAGGTGAGTAGGGGGATCAACGCCATGACTCAGCAACGTGCATCAGACAGCAGGAAGCAGCGCGTCAGAAGAAAATAATGTGTGACCCGCACGGTGAGCCAGTGACCCGCGCGACAACACCCTGACCTGCTCGATTCGCGCGTCCCATACCGTATGTAGCCCATCCCACGCAGTAATCTGGGCAACCGTGCCAAACGTCTATGACACGATGTTTTGCGACAGTGAACATGAAACCCTAGGGCTACATTTTACGGGCCTAAAACTATAAATAGGGAAAGACGTTCAGCGGCTAGGGCATTGCGAATAATAACTCATAAACACATCCACAATCTTCAATCACTTTTCCACATCAAATTCCACCATTTGAAGCACTGAAATCAAAGTTAGAGAAGAAAAGTTATCAATCCAAGCACACAATCATTTGGAGTTGAGCAAAGGGAAATCTAGAGAAAGATACGTCTACCTTTTAAAGAATTCAAGAGTTTAATATTTCCTTACATTTACTACACTACTCTTTTATGAATTATCACTGTGAAACATTGATCATGCGTAGCTAATTATCCCAGTGTCTAGGATATGATGTAGTTTTCTCAATGAAAGCTAATTATTTCTATTAAGACTTTGTTTTGTTGGATTTAATTTGTTGTTTATGCTACTTGATATATTTCGCACACGTGTTATTATGAATCAATGTAGTGATGCTGAATTACCTAGTATTATGTTGAATTAGGCATAGAAGATTATTAACGCAACACTTGCATAGTCTATCAAGTATATAAATCTCTAGACCTTCGGCACTAGTATCTATCGAGAAATCTAGGTTAAGGAACATACTCTAGCTCTCTTTTAAAACTCTATATGGATCCTTGACAAAGTGAACTTCTGGAGAGGGGTAAGTGCCTAGCGATCTGACATCATTAGGAGTTATGGGTTCTTTATGTAATGCGAGAGTGCGCCTGATTTATCATGTCAACTTAGGAACAAAATAATAGTCAACAGAAAGAAGTGTTACATAGAGTCATTGGTATTTTGTCTATTAAATACTTGCTCTTTAGATTAACGAAATCTAATTCTTAGATGTATTTTTTTCCGTAATCTATTTTACAACGCGATCAACCAATCAATTAATTTAATTATGTCTTTGTCTTTATTTTCAGTAGCTATGGCTTTAGTTGATAATTGTTCTTTCTATCTTTACCTACCAAAGTAACAAATTTTATTCAATTCAACAATCCAATGGCTAAAGTAATTACATACTCCCGATGAATACGATACTTGATCAATAATCTTAATTACCATTTTATTATTACTTAACTCGTGTACTTGCAAACATTTTTATTGGTATTACTATTGCATCATAGTATATCGCTAAGCCATCAAGTTTTTTGCGCTGTTGCCGGGGAGTAACAATATCTTTTAGCAATTAATTGCTTGAATTTTTGAGAAATACTTACTGCTTTGTATGTATGTACAAATAGTGCATGAGATAGAGAGATAACATGGCACCACTACCGTATGACCCATAAATAGAGAGAACCTACTTGCGTAAGTTGAAAGAGAAACTCAACATGTCAAACAATGACGAAGACTCGACCACACCACAAAGGACTGAGACAAACAGAACACAACCAACACAAGCACCAATTGTAGCATAGATGAAGGACCAAAATATACGTGGAGGTTATTATCTTCGGTCAACTAGGCAAGTGGTATTACCAACATTAGATGGAACAAGATCATGCATTGTAGTGGATGAAGATCATGAACCATTCAATGCAACCATATTTTCTATGATCGGGCAAAGTCAGTTTGGAGGAGGAGTTACTGAATATCCAAATGCTCATCTTAGAGACTTCATTGGGACGCGCAAAGTGTTTCAAATAAAGAAGGACTCGGCAATCTTAAATATATTTTCATTGACACTTATTGCCATTACATAAACCAAGAATAGTAGATGAAGATATCCGAATAATTACAATTACAGTCCTATACTTTTAATCTCTATCGGAATATATCCTTTTTTTAATTTACATCTTATTCGTTGCATATATTTCTTTTTGGTGATAATAGGGAGGTTCCGGATTCGTAGGACAACTTGACGTGGCTAGTCGAATTTTCTTTTATTCTTTTTTCAAAAAGTGTTTTTGTAACATGTGAAAAATGAATCACTAATTTAGAAATTAAAGAAAGTACTTTTGACAACTATATTGTGTGTTAATAGCTAATGTATAATGATTTAGTTAGTTTAGAAAATAAAATTGTTATATACCAATAATTGGCATATTCTTTAGGCGTGGCACAAAATCGAAACCGATCGAACCGATCGATTATTGGACCATAGTTTTGGTTAAAAAATTTAGCCGAAAAATTGTTTGGTATTTGGTGAGGATAGAAAATTGATACTACATATGGTGTGGTTTTGGTTTATTTCTCCGGTTAACCGCACCAAACTGAAACTAGATAATACAATTGTTTTTTCCTTCTTTCCTAGGTCTTCTATTTTCTTTAAGCCACGCAAGTCGTTTTTGTGACCTGTAATGCATATGTTCTCAAAATATAATTTATATTGAACATATTTGTGGTTTCTTATTATGCATGATTGGTGAATCATGATAGATAAAGTTTTATATTTTCAAATTATTGATGGTTGATTTGTTTCGTGATAAATGAAGGACATCTGTAGATTAAATAATATATTGATTATTAGACTATTTTTTATTTTATTTTATGTGTCGTATATCAAGGTTTTTTAAATATTGTACTTTTATGCTATTAGATTGTTATGTTTTTTTATGAATTTCGCATTAAAAGAAAGAAGAATAAAGTAAAAATTAAATCGACTCGATTAGCCGAACCAATAACGATTTAAACTGGACTAAATCATTTCTAACAGTTCGGTTAAACTTTGTTCACTTTTGGATACAACGAAAATTGCATCGTTCCACCGGGCTGCCCGCGCCTTTACTCGATCCATCATATCATCTTAGCAAGTTACAACAATATTATACAATATATATAGCCATAAATTAGGGTTTTTATTTATTTTTATATATTTGGCTCATTTACTTTGGGATTTTTATTTGTTTTTCAATTGTCATCACCATAGTACCCAGCCCCATTCACATCACTCCCACACACACACACACACACATATATATATATATATAATATTCGTTCTCATTTTCTTAATGTAATGTAATAATTCATATAATTGGGCGTCGAATTAGGGTTTCTTCTCAGCTGAAATTTCACTCTCTGTTAATTTTAAGGGTTTTTCTTTCGATCATCCGATTCAGCTCACTGACACCAAACCAATTCGATTTTCGATCATCGGTGTGCTGATATAAGATGCGATTTCGAGGATCGGCAAAGAACCTGATCGCCGATTATTCGGCGATTTGATTATCCGTTTGTTTAGTGTTCTTGTATGGAAACCCGCAGCCGGAAGCGGGCGGAGGCATCCACCTCAGCAGCGTCCTCTGGCCCCACCACACGCGCCACTAAACGCGCTCGTCTCTCTGTCTCGTCCGCCGCCGCCACCACCGCCTCTACGTCATCCACTTCACCTCGGTCACGTAGAACCGCCCCACGAACTACTATGGACCCCGCTTCGGAACAGTCTTCCGCTTCTGCTTCTGCTTCGACCACCCGTGGCCGTCGCAGCAGCAGCAGCAAAAACCCTAGCAATACCCAGAATTTGGAAAGTAATAAGGATGGTACCAGTTCGGATAAAGGTAAAGAGAAAGAGCATGAAGTCAGGCTAAGAGAAGCGGAGAGGAATCTGATGCTTAACATTGATTCGCCGGAGGATGATAATGGAAGTGAGGGTGGAGTTCGCAATTTGCACCAGAATCTGACTTCTGCAAGTGCTCTTCAAGGTTTACTGAGGAAGTTGGGTGCTGGATTGGATGATTTGCTCCCCAGCTCAGCCATAGGGTCAGTTTCTGCTTCTCATCAGAGCGGAAGGCTGAAGAAGATTCTGTCGGGATTGAGGGCTGATGGCGAGGAAGGGAAGCAAGTGGAGGCGTTAACTCAGCTCTGTGAGCTGCTTTCCATTGCGTCGGAGGATTCTTTGAGTACTTTCTCAGTGGATTCCTTTGTTCCAGTTCTGGTGGGATTACTTAATCACGAGAATAATCCTGATATCATGCTTCTTGCGGCTAGGGCTCTGACGCACTTGGTTGACGTGTTGCCATCCTGTTGCGCTTCTGTGGTGCATTATGGTGCTGTCTCGTGCTTTGTTGCCAGGCTGCTAACTATTGAGTACATGGACTTGGCTGAACAGGTGAACGTCTTTATTATTGTTGGTGCATTATTTGTGCTTGAACTTGTTTAATAAAGTTGGCTAATATATAGATTATCATCGTGAATGTTATTATGGACTGTGCTATTAACTCCCTCCTTGCCCAGCTACAAAGGAATTCTGATAATTTTCCTACTTTTGAACTGGTCAATTGATTCTCATATGCTTGAAACAGTCGCTGCAAGCCCTAAAGAAGATATCCCAGGAACACCCAACTGCTTGCTTGCGTGCTGGTGCACTTATGGCTGTGCTTTCGTATCTTGACTTCTTCTCCACTGGGGTCCAGGTACATGAAAGTGATTTTTTGTAGCGGCTTCCAGGTTTTGAAATTCTAATCCATTTAAGAGTAGCAATCTTCACGACTTTGTACTAAAGAGAATGTAATACCTCTCTTGCATGCACATTAGAGAGTGGCATTATCAACCGCTGCAAACATGTGCAAGAAACTGCCTTCAGATGCAGCTGACTTTGTGATGGATGCTGTTCCATTGTTAACTAATCTTCTGCAGTACCATGATGCTAAGGTGAGAAGGAATGCTGATTATTGTATGGGACTTTCAAGGCATATTTACTTGAAGATTTTGATCCATTGTGCATTCACTACTTACCAGAGCGTTGAGTGATTTGTAGGTTTTGGAACATGCATCTATTTGCTTGACGCGAATTGCTGAAGCATTTGCTTCTTCACCAGAAAGACTTGATGAACTCTGCAACCATGGTCTGGTAACACAAGCTGCTGCCCTGATTTCACCCAGCAGTTCTGGAGGTGGTCAAGCTTCACTGGGCACTTCGACATATACGGTAAGGTCAATGATTGGTTAGGTTAACTTGGTTTCTTCGGAGTTCTCAGAATATGATTGTGCCTGTATGCAGGGATTGATCCGACTGCTTTCCACATGTGCAAGTGGTTCTCCTTTAGGGGCTAAGTCTCTACTCTTTCTTGGAATCAGTGGCACTCTGAAAGATATCCTATCGGGATCTGGGCTAGTGTCTAGTACATCAGTCTCACCTTCGTTAAGTCGACCATCGGAGCAGGTATGAGCCAGTTCTCTGCTTGGCTTACCGCTTACTCATATTTTAAAGGCTCTGCCTCAAGAATTTACCTGCCATTTTGCCTTCAGAATCCCCGATTAATTGGGTTCAGACGCTTGGTTATTGCATTTTTTTAGTTAAAATAGTCTTGTGGATGTTGCATTTATATCGTTTTTCAACACACTTATCATTTACATTAAAAAAACAATGTTTTAGGCCATCCTGAGTGCTTATGGCCCTGGCGTAATTTGCCATCCTAGTTGGGTTAAGAATTCCGATCTAATTATTTTTTCCTGTCTATTGCAAATTCTTAATCAGCTGGTGAAGTCCATCTTGTTTACCTTGTTCATTTCTATATCATCAGATTTTCGAGATTGTGAACTTGGCGAATGAGCTTCTTCCCCCACTGCCCCAAGGAACGATCTCTTTTCCAGCCAGCAGTAGTTTGTTCACCAAAGGTGCTTTCCCTAAAAATGATCCTATGGGCAGCTCTAGCAAACAGGAAAACTCAAGTGGGAGATTAGAAGAGATTTCGACTCGTCAGAAGCTTCTAAATGATCACCCTGAGCTTCTGCTCCAATTTGGGAGAGATCTCCTACCTGTTCTAATCCAGGTTAGTTGTCAGGGCACTGCTCGTCATGGCTGTTTCTTTAAATCAAGCTCTGCATGTCTGTTTAACATTAAAAGATAGTTAAACGAGCAATACATTATGATTCTGCATGCAGATATATGGTTCCAGTGTTAATGGCCATGTTCGCCACAAGTGTCTTTCAGTTATTGGAAAACTGATGTACTTTAGCAGTGCAGACATGATAGAATCTTTGATAAATGACACAAACATCTCAAGGTATTGTAGTTTTGCGGTACTTTTATATTAGATTTGTCCTTGATGTACCAGCCAAATAGTGACATAACTGTTTTGCATTTTATACCTTAGTTTCTTAGCAGGAGTTTTAGCCCGGAAAGATCCTCAGGTTTTAGCACCTGCACTTCAAATAGCAGAGATTTTGATGGAAAAGCTTCCTGGTACTTTTTCTAAGATGTTTGTAAGAGAAGGTGTTGTTCATGCTGTGGCTTCATTGGTATTGACTGAATCTACTCCTACTGTGCAACCAATCGCCAATGAGAAAGAACACGATTCTATTCTTGGATCATCATCACGTTCTCGGCGGAATCGGCGGCGAGGTGGTAATTCTAGTTCAGATGCAACTCCATCTGATGAATTGAAAAACTCAGTTTCACCTGTTGTTTCACCTTTAAATTCAGCTGAACTTCCAACTGTCAACTCTAGTCTCCGCGCAGCTGTCAGTGCGTGTGCAAAAGCTTTTAAAGAAAAATACTTTCCTTCAGATGGAGAGGCCAGTGAAACTGGGATGACAGACGAGCTACTCCGTTTAAAGAATCTATGCTCGAAGTTGAACTCAGGGGTTGATGGGCAAAAGACTAAATCGAAGGGGAAATCGAAGGCTTCTGGTACACAGTTTGTTGATATTTCTGCTAGTGAAGAGGAACACTTGGTTGAGGTTATAACTGAGATTCTGTCGGAGCTTGGAAGAGGGGATGGTGTATCGACTTTCGAATTTATTGGTAGTGGAGTTGTTACCTCTTTGCTAAATTATTTTACTTGTGGGTATTTCTCCAAAGAGAAAATATCTCTGGTTAATCTGCCTAAGCTTCGCCAACAAGCGATAAAAAGATACAAAACTTTTGTTTCTGTTGCGCTTCCGTTAAGTGTTGATGAAGGGAATCCAACTCCCATGAGCGTTTTGGTTCAAAAACTTCAAAATGCTCTATCCTCGTTGGAGTGCTTTCCTGTAGTGCTCAGTCACACTTCTCGGTCATCTGGTGGCAGTGCCCGCCTTTCTTCTGGACTAAATGCTCTGGCTCAGCCAATTAAGCTGCGTCTTTGCAGAGCACAGGGAGAGAAATCTCTGCGCGACTACTCCTCGAATGTTGTATTAATTGATCCTTTAGCAAGTTTGGCTGCTGTGGAAGACTTTCTCTGGCCTAGGGTTCAACGAAGTGAATCTGGTGAAAAGCCTTTAGTTTCTGCTGGGAATTTGGACTCTAAGACCACTCCTGCAAAGGCTGGTGTTGCTTCACCATCTACGTCGACTCCTGGATCTGCTTCTCGCCGTCAATCAATGCGGTCGAAATCTTCAAATCCTGGTGAGACCAGCACAAAAGATTTGGCAAAAGATAAAAGTTCCAGCTCATTAAAAGCAAAGGGAAAAGCAGTTTTGAAGCCTACCCAGGAAGAGGGAAAGGGACCCCAGACTAGAAATTCTGCCCGTATAAGAGCAGCTCTTGACAAAGATAACCTGATGAAGTCATTAGACGAGGATGTCAGTTCTGAGGTATTCTATTTTATGCACTTAGGATCATGCCTGTAAAATCTCTTGTTGTGTGATAATTTTTTAAGAAGTTTTAATGGTACGAGTCAATGAATATATTTTGACCCTCATCCCTTTGGTCTACAGTGTCATTGTAGAGAATATCTGCCCTCTTTTCCTCCACATCGTTATTTCCTCCATCGATCAATAATTTCTCTTGCCAATTTTCTCTTTTTTTTGTTATTAGTGAAGTGCTACCCGCCCCTATAGAATCCGTTTTTCTGCTATCAATGAAACCGAAAGAAAGAAAAGAAAACCAGTGCCTTTCGTATAGATCGAGGCTTGTAGCTTGATTGTTTACTCATTCCATACCGGAAAGAATTGCAGAAAATCATTCGATAATCCTATTTCTTTCTTATGATATCCAACGAGCAAGACTTATTTTCCAGTTATGAGGTAATTAAACCACAGGCCAAAAGTAGTACGGGCTTCTACGGCCCTTTCCACTTTTCTACCGGGGTTTCGATTGGGATGGTGCACTCTTGTTACATTATTCTGGTGTTGCTTTGGTTTCATCCGTGCAGGCATATCGCTCTGGTGATCATTTCATTTGTAGATTTTATTCTATATTGGTGTAGCCGTATGACCATTAAATATCGCTTTGTCAAGAAGTTTTTCATCTTACCTTATTTAAGGGAAAAAATGCTACATATAACCGATTTTTTGTGAGGCAGTGAAGTTTCTGCCCATATTCCGCCTTCTCTGTGTTTATTGTTTTGGTTAAGCTTCATTTAAAAGAAGAGTTCATATCATTATGTGTTTACTTCTTAAAGTTGGTGTTTATTTGCTTGTCGATTCATTGGATATTCTTTTTCTTATTTAGGATCTTTGTTGGCTCAACTTATGATATGCCAAAACTCAATTTATTTTCTTTCCATTTTCGTTTCTGCTTTAATGTTTTAAAGTGAAAATTCTCGAACCACCTATTGTAATATAATTATGCTCTGTTTTACCGATTTTTGAACCTATACAGATTGAGTGTTATTTTGTTGTGATGTAGGATGATGGATTAGATATTACCTCTTTGGAAATTGATGAAGCTTTGGTGATTGAAGATGATGATGTATCATATGACGATGATGAAGACGATGACGATGACGACGACGACGACGATGATGTATGTCACGGGTGTCCATCAAAACTTTTTCTTTCACGTTTCTATGTGATGGAAACTCTGCCACTTAGGCTGAATATCCTGTTTAATATGATTACTGACGACCGCATTGCAATTTTTTCTGGTTGTTAATGAGTTGTTTTATATTTCTAAGGTTTTTATTGGAAGTATGTGGCTTTGTGAAGTAGAAATCTCGAGTTCGTATTTCTTGCGGTTCACCTATATGTATGGTCGAACTACAATGCAACACGTTAGCAGTATGTTACCCAAAAGCACCATATTTGATTTAATAGTCATTATAGATTCGTCGTTAATTATCATGTTTCTGAAGTAAGGTTGTTATTTGCCAGTTCCTTGCAGTCAAGTCCGCGAGAGACTTTAGAATTATTACAATATGACATATTTGAGCGCCTGTATATGGTAATCAAATTGAGAGGTGGTTTTCTCTAAGACAGCTACTGGAGATGTGATAATAGTTTCTCTTTCTCCATTTGGTACTTCATTCTCGTGGAACATTCTTTTTCCTTTTATTGATGTGTTTGTTGTTGACAGGTACTAAGAGATGATACACTTCCCATTTTCACGCCAGACAAAGTACATGATGTTAAGTTGGGTGACTCTGTAGAAGACAGTACTGTCTCTGCACCGAGTGATGGACAAAATAATCCGACAAGTAGTTCGAGCAATAGAGCTACATCAGGGAGAGGATTAGGTTCTGCTGAGTTCAGGAGTGGTAGAACATTTGGTTTGGGGGGTCCTATGTCCTTTGCTGCTGCTATGGCTGGACTTTCATCTGTTAATAATAAAGGTGTTAGGGGAGGCAGAAATAGGCATGGGCATCCCTTATCTGGCTCTAGCGATCCGCCAAAATTGATATTTACTTCAGGGGGGAAGCAACTCAATAGAAACTTGACTATTTATCAAGCAATTCAACGGCAACTTGTTTCGGATGAGGATGATGATGATAGGTTTCCTGGAAACAATCTTTTATCTAGCGATGGGGGCAGACTCTGGGTCGATATTTGCACTATAATGTATGAAAGAGCAGATAGTCAATCTGAGAGATCTTCAAGTGGGACTGTGGCCTCAACTCCTCCAGCCAAGTCTACAAAAGGCAGTTCTAGTAATCCGGCTTTAGATGCATCGACTTGTGTATCATTGCTAGATAGCATTTTGCAAGGTGACCTCCCTTGTGATTTGGAAAGAAGTAATCCCACATACAATATTTTGGCACTGTTACGAATGCTAGAGGGGTTGAATCAGCTTGCACCGCGATTGCGACACCAAACATTGATTGACAATTTTTCTGAGGGTAAAGTTTCAAGTTTACATGAGCTCCATATTTCAGGGGCCAAAGTTAATCCGGAAGACTTTGTCAATGGCAAACTCACTCCAAAACTGGCTAGACAAATTCAGGATGCCCTTGCACTTTGCAGTGGGTCTCTTCCATCATGGTGCTACCAGCTGACAAAAGCTTGTCCATTTTTGTTTCCTTTTGAGACCAGGCGTCAATATTTCCATTCAACTGCGTTTGGATTGTCACGTGCTCTGCATCGGCTCCAGCAACAGCAAGGTGCCGATGGCCATGGACCCACCAGTGAGAGGGAGGTGAGAGTTGGTAGATTACACCGCCAAAAAGTTCGGGTGTCCAGAAATCAGATATTAGATTCTGCTGTAAAAGTTATGGAAATGTATTCTAGTCAGAAGGCTGTTCTTGAAGTTGAATATTTTGGTGAGGTTGGCACAGGATTGGGTCCTACTCTGGAGTTCTACACTCTCTTAAGTCATGATCTGCAGAAAATTGGATTAGGGATGTGGAGATCATCTTTGTCAACGAGTAGGCCCTCAGTTGAAGCTGATGTAGATGGATTTTCTGCAGCTGCGGGTGGAGATATTATTCACGTACCTCTTGGATTGTTCCCTCGGCCTTGGCCATCCAGTTCTGATACTTCTGATGGCAAACAATTTTTGAAGGTAATAGATTATTTTAGACTACTTGGGCGAGTTATGGCGAAAGCTCTGCAAGACGGGAGACTTTTGGATTTGCCACTTTCATCTGCTTTCTATAAGCTTATACTTGGTCAAGTAAGTTTAATGACTGTTATTTCTGGAATAAATCACTTGTTTCCGTTGAGGAGTATTTGCCACCAGCTCTTTTCTGCAGCATTCATAAGTATTTCTCGAATTGTTAACTTCTGCAGGAGCTGGATTTGCATGATATCATTTCCTTTGATCTGGAACTTGGAACTACTTTACAAGAGCTACAAGCCCTTGTTAAGCGGAAACAATATTTGGAATCCATAGGAAACCATGATATGGAAGAGTTGCGTTTTCGTGGAGCTTCCATTGAGGATCTTTGTTTGGATTTTTCCCTTCCAGGATACCCAGAATATATCTTGAGACCGGGCGATGAGAATGTATGCCGTGCCCCTCTGTCTCGTATCACTGTCATCCTTTTCGCTTCAACTGTTCACCCACTAAAGCACCGTGCCAATTCATTTCTCAAACTATTTTCAATTAACAGTTCTACTCTATTTATATTCACAGGTGGATATTAGTAATTTGGGAGATTATGTTTCCCTGGTGGTTGATGCTACTGTAGGGACAGGAATCATCCGGCAAGTGGACGCATTGCGATCGGGTTTTAATCAGGTTTGCAATTTTGATTGGTTGAAAAAAAATGATATCAAATATGTTTGGTTCAAGTTGTCTGTGATGTTCGAGTAGATTAGTACTCACTCAGAGCTGTGACTAGGTTTAAGAAGTATCCTGTTTACCGACAGACTGATGACCTACTTCAGATGATATCTTCTAACTCGTCTGCAATGAGCCAAATCATTAGAGAATCTATCTCAATTGCTTCCTTAAACTCTAAAAAATTCTTTCCCTGCTAGATGGCAAATTCTGGAAGTTTTTTCTTGATGAACTAGTGGCTCTGTTAAAATCTTTTCCACTTATAATGGTATTATAGTCTGATAAAATAGCTCTAATGGATCCATCTATGAGCCAAGTCATCAGTATTTCTAGATATTATTGTGTTCTTATTGGTCAAATCATGCTTTGTTGGATTTATGACTTTTAGGTGTTTGACATCTCAACTCTACAAATATTTTCTCCAAATGAGTTGGACTATCTGCTCTGTGGTCGCCGGGAGCAGTGGAAGGTAATATTCTACTTAGGCTGGAACTTTGAATTCTGTTAACTTCTTGTAACATCCTTGTCTTGTAATGCAGGCCGACTCGCTGGCGGATCACATTAAATTCGATCATGGATACACTTCTAAGAGTCCTGCTATTGTCAATGTACGTAAGCTTTGAATTTCTCATGCACGTACACACACACACATAATGAAAGATATTTACCAATCAAAAGAAAGAGAACTGCAGATAACTTAAATCCTCACTTGATTTTCCCCATGTACTTTATGAAGTTCCATCTACTGAACCTTACTTTTCATGATTGTTTTCGTAATCAGCTTCTTGAGATTATGGGTGAATTCACACCGGAGCAGCAACAGTCTTTCTGTCAATTTGTGACTGGGGCTCCTCGGCTTCCGCCCGGTGGTCTGGCTGCACTCAGTCCTAAGCTCACAATAGTTAGAAAGCTTTCTTCAAGTGTGAGCACAGCTGCACATAATGATACCAGTCAATCAGAATCTGCTGATTATGACTTACCAAGCGTGATGACCTGTGCAAATTACTTGAAGCTTCCACCGTACTCCACCAAGGTATGGGTTAATGGTGACAAGAATCTACTCTTTGTCCTGCTAATGTGCCTTTGCCAGAGTTTGCTTGCGTCTACTGTCAAAGCTCGTGGATTGTAAGATTCCTTGCAATATCTGTTTTGTACTGAAATATGTTTCTTTGTATAGGAAATCATGCAAAAGAAACTACTCTTTACTATAAGTGAGGGTCAAGGATCTTTCGATTTGTCATGAGTTGTGGGGTCTAACCAGCTCGACTCTTTAGAAGATTGACTTCAAATTTGGGTCATGGCAACGTGATAACCTGTTTAAGGTGAGTTGTTTATGTAGGTGTTCGTAGTTAATGCCGCAATTTGTTTTTGTCCGAGACTCTTATATGTGGTTTTAAATGTTTCCCTAATTTAATCTTCTTTATGTGTGAACTTTATTCAACTGAGTGATTTCCATATTGATTTGGTCTAACTTATTTATATAGAACATGAATTGTTTTCAGGTGATGAATTGTTGCGTACAGGCGCCATAGCCAGGATGGTTTATTTTGTTGAAGAACTGCCTCAGGAGCTTGTAAATGATTAGGATTTTATTTTTTCTGAAAAGAAAATAATCATGGCCTCTAATCTTTTGGCCAATAATATATTTTGTTCAAAATGGTGGCAACTCTTTTTGGTTTATGTTAAGACAGATCATCATTCAAATTGTTATTTTTCTCTGATTTTATCTGCTTGTGTTTGTGAATTATTCAGCTTGTGCCTGATATATGAACAAGATGGTTTTACTAATTCGTTTTTGACACAGTGAAGGCATCAAATTCTTGCGTTGGAAAACATATGCTAGTATACAAACTGATGAAAAATATAAAGTGAAATAAGTTTCAGAAGATAATCTTGTAAATAGACTTATTTATGGCGACTAAGATAACTGGTAATTAAAGTTCGTATCTGATTATTACTGTTATATTGCTGAGAGTTCAACACCAGGTTACTATGTAACGTTATGCCTGGTTTGAAAGATAAGGAATGAACACCACAAACTCTCTGAACAAGAGGTGGATTCGGAAAGTGTTTCTGAAGTGCAAATAAGGAACCCTGTACATCCAACCTTTTTTATAAACTGCGACATGCTCCTTAGACCATTAGCCGTTGGATCTCCCTTCAGGAACCGATTTCACTTATTTCTTCTTCAAGAGTACCTTGCGAATCACCTTATAGGGTATGGCGTGACTATCCCTAGAATATATTCAATATTGTGCTCAGTAACCTATTTTCTGCCCCAGTCGAACAAAAAGGGCCAGACTTCCTCTCCACGTTTGTAGTATTCTCCTGAATCTTACCCTCGCTACAGAAGTCAAGGGTCTAATATACATTTTAGAGATTATTTTAGAGATAAAATCGTGGACGATGAAATCATGGTTTAAAAAGTGAAAAAATGTAAAGTTTATGGGCAGGAATACATCCAAACGAGCTCAGTCTAACGATTTCACACATCTAGTCTACCTTCTCTATGCTACTCTTGCTAAAACGAAAGGGCTCTGCACAAAACTCACAATTGTGAGCTGGCAAATATATGGCCATCCTTTATAAAATCCTAAAAATGAAACAAAACAAGTGAAAGTTTAAGCATTGCTCTTCTTCGGATTGCTGCACTTGACTTGGATAGCAAGTGTTTTGGCAATATTTGGACAAGAATCCTTCCCATCATCCAAAAGAAGCTCTCTCTCAAAATTGATTGTGCACTCTCTCTTTCCCAAACATTGCTGTTCAAATCCACAAATAACATATCATTAGACCTTTTACTATGTAAATATAGACTTGTGATACACTGGCCACACTTGGTTTTATTTTTAAGATTGGATAAAAACGATTTGAAAATATTGAACAGAACGTAGATTGCAAAAGTCTGTTTGGTGCTTATATAAGCTCACAAGTAGACTTATCACAATGTATTCATATTCATAGATCATAAACGTGTCTGAATGGACATAAAATGTGAACAGATATAACAAATTAGTGCAATGCTAAGACTTTTTAGAGTAAGTACACAAAAGGCTTAATATGTTGTTTTTAATGTGCGCATGTGTGTTACTAAATTTTCAAAGCAAAATCGTTCAATATTTGAAAAGGTATGTTTGAAGCGTATGAAATCACGATAATGGATGTTTGTTAACTTTGATTTACCTGTTCAACAACTTGGTGAGCTTTGAATGAGTCACATTTTCCAGGCGCGAAGGCTCCACAAGCACCCATAACATCTCCAAAACTCACGAACTCCACCTTTTCAATGGTTTTTTTATCAGGACAACTTAGATGCGCGGCCCTGACAGGGTCCACGACCGCACGAAATTGGTTGTCTTTCCTCTCCCATGTCCTAATGTGAGGTGGATGATACTCAGTTACTACACTACATATTGTGTCTCTGTTCACTGTCAATATTTCAATGTTTTGTGGGTTCCCTCCACTTTCCTCAAACACAACCATTAAGTTTTGCTTTTGCTTCAAGTATGATCTTGGGATGTGATACCTGAATATTGCAAGTTCAACTTTAGATACGATCAACCTCGTCTAAGATCAATATTCTTAAATAGTAAAAAGAATCATATCGCCTCTGATATATATAGTGCATTTCACAAAATGTAAACCTTAAGAAAAAAGAATCGTATAACCAACCTAACGATAAATTTAGTGGTACTTACTCTTCTTGAGTAGGCTTTTGAATTGCTGAAAGGTAAGAAGTCCAATAGCGACCTATGCTCATGCCATTGATCCACACCATTCCTTTCGACATGCTATTTAGTCTCAGAGCAACTGGATCATTGCCTTCTGGTGCATCAAAATATGTCTAAACAAACAACAAACTGCCTTACGTTAAAAGTAGCAAGATATTATCTTCTTTGTAAATAATAAAAGACTTGTTTACTGAAAATTACCTTGTACCAGGTGATAGGTCCAGGAGCTCCATTGAATTGCTCCCATTTCACTTTCTTTGATCCTTCTTCTGTGTATATCTGCATCTTTTCGCCGAATACGCCAACCTTCACATTTTTATCATCATAGGAAAAAGTAAACATGGTTAAGGGAAATTAAAATGATAAACCTCAGTTATTTGATATGAGACAAGATCTACATTAATATACTTATAGATGTAGAAAGTACCTGTTGAGCCCAGTAGTTTTTAGTGATATCTAGAGTTCCAGCCATCATGCCCTGAACTGTGACAGCTCGAGGTCCGGCAAACCTCCTCTCCATGTAAGCTCCACTATTCTATATATTTTTGGGATAGGAAAATCATTTACTATTTGTTGATTTATAAAATTAGAACTTAGATATATGTTAGAGGAAGAAGTAGCTTAAATTACCGGAAAACCAACTGTCAAAGCCAGCAGCGAGATATGGTTAATTCCAACCTTCAAATTGATCGGTTTAGTGAAGACATGGCTCTTTTCGATATTACTACCATGTCCAAAACCTGAAAGACGTTAACTTTCATTGATGAAATATCCCGAGAAAAGTTTTCTGACGCTCAACCATTTTTTTCTTGAGATATCTTGATTGTACTTTAATGGTTATTACCTACGTATTCTCCGTTGACAAAAGCATGCAAAGCATGTCCAAGACTTGCAATTTGAAGGACTGGAAGAATGTCTGCACGCATTGGCAAGTCTCTCTTATCAAATTCAATGCTGCAAGATTATAAGAAAGATCACGTTGTTATTCCGTTTTAATAATAAAGTTGTGAGAAGTCATAAAAATTGAGATATCATGAGATGGTTTTTAACATACCTGGTGGCATACCAAGCATAATCTGATGTATCTTTAGTGAAACTGTACAATTCCTTGGGCGACTTGCTCTTGATTTCCATGTCGTTTATGGAGGGAATGCTTTCCTTGAACATCTCCCATTTGGTGGCCTTTGCATCTTCAGATACAACAAAATTTCTTGAACTATGTTGTGCAACAATCTGTATCAGAATCAATTGCTAATATCAGCTAAAACTTAGTAGATAATAATTTAACATTCCTTGAAAGCAAGTTTTTTTTTTTTTTTTTACCGCTTGAGTGTTCAAAACGACTGTCTTGCAATCAGGGAGAATGCTAATGGAATGAGCTGGAAGGTAATAATCTACACCCCTGAAGTTAATAGTTGCACTTTTCCTTGTGTTGTTGTTGGTCAAAAATGCAGCACATAAATTACTTCCTGGTTTCTCATAAGTAGTGATCTGCGAAAAGAAATTACAAAAATCCCTCATAAATATGATTGGTTACTGGTTTACATTTAGTCAAAATTGTTTTCATTTTAACCTCTAAGTCATTGTTGATCTTTTGTATGTGCTGATCGCCCCATAGCAGAGGCTTCTTGCTTAATCTTAAAGCCCTGTGTACGTCTCTTAAGTGACCGAATTTAGGTTCCCTTGCCAAACCTGAAGCAAATTACATACAATGTTTCTTTGGCTTTGGGCATTTTGCTTTCTTTAATGCATTCACAAGATCTTTTTGGAGGTTCCTTACCAAATTCATCGAGAGGGGCTTCATCGTAGTACCGAGTTGTCACGAAAGATGAACTTGTTCTGCCGAAATTGGTTCCACCATGGTACTGAAAGAAGAGTGTAAGAAGGTATTTCATCATAGGATTTTGTTTGAACAAAGAATCAAATAGAAAGTTTGCAGCATACCATGTAATAGCTGTTGTGTGTACCGTTCCTTGCAAAGAATCGAGTGACAGCAAAGGCTAAATCTTCTGCTGCACGCTGCGATGGAGCGTCACCGAATACTCTATACCTGAGACCAAAAAAAAAAAAAAAGGTAGAATATATTAGATAACAACAAAATGGAAGTAAGGTTTAATTGAACACAGATTTCCTTTCATATTACTCACTGAGCAGTCCAGTTCTCGGTCCAGAGAGAAGGCTTATCAGGGCCATTTGGACCGGCAAACGTATCTCCACACTGCCTTCCGTTGCATGTACTAATCTAAAAATTTACAGCATATTTGTCATAATAAAACATAGTGGTTATGACTTTGAGTAAGAAAATTGAGAAATTGGACTAGGAACTTACTACGTTCGGAGGAGCATCTTTCTGCTTGCACATGATCCAGGGTATGCCGTTGTAAAGACCAACAGCCATATCCGCTGCCCACTGTACGTATTTTTCACCCTTTTCCCTGTATGCAAGCTGAACGTTGGCATACTCGTTTTCGATCTGAAGTATGAAGAGAGATGCTTGTGAATAAGCTGGATTAAAATGGGCAAAAATATGTTATTTATGTGAAAATAACTATATGGTCATAAAACTGGAAACATACTTGTGCCAAGATGATGGGGCCTCCTTGATCTGCAAAGAGTTTCTCCTTTTTCATCAGGTCAATGATCATCTCGGTGTATTTTTTCATGTGGTACTGCAAATTGAAAACGCGAGTGAATATATATATATGTGATGAGAAGAAACGGAAGTGGGTAAGTATTGGATCTTTTCCTATTACCATGAACGGTTCATTGTAGGAACGGAACGTGATGTTTGTAACCTCTCTAAGCCAGTATGGGAATCCTCTTCATAAAGTGATCATGGAACAAAAAGACACATTAGCATAGAATCCAGAAAAAAATGATAATTAAGAAACATATGAGAAAATTAATATGTTGAGTTATACCCCATATTCCATTCAGCCTCGACATAAGGTCCAACCCTAAGTGTCACCCACATACCACTCTCACCAATCATTTTGATGAACTTCACCAAGTCATAGTTCCCTTCAAAATTGAACTGCAACAGAAAAAATATTTAGGCTAAAGTTTCAAATTTTGATGGAAAACAGATAACTTTCAACTATCCAAGAACGAAAAATATGCAAAAAGTATATTTTGACCATATGTGCATACCTTTCCTTCAACAGGCTCATGAATGTTCCAGAAAACATAAGTCTGGATGAGGTTCAGACCACCCTTTTTGGACATTCTAATGATGTCATGCCACATCTATAAGAAAGTTCTCTTTCACTTAAAATATTCGAAGAGGAAATCATATTCATGTTCAATGACAATACTTAGTCATTCAAGATATGTACCTCTGGAGTGCTACGCGGATAATGGATGGAACCAGAGAAAAGAAGTTCTCTACTTCCATTTATAATCATCGAGCGACCATCGTACGTGACCACCGGTTGGTCCTTCTTTTTGTGGCCATAGGCTGTGGCCACGAGTAGCGAACACAAGATAAATAAGAGAGTTTTTCCATGTTCAACCATTGTGTTTTGTGCTTTCCTTGTAAGAAAAATGATTTAGCTTTTGTTACATGTGATTGTTGGGATTGAGTAGTGTAAAAAAAGTTGAAGGAATCTCTCTCTTCTACATGTCAAAAGGAGGTGTTTTGAAGATTCCATGTCAGAAACAACAATGTTAATAATAGAGAATGGCATAGCAAAATATTAGGCCTAGGAGTTTCTAACGTGTTACCTATGTTTCTTTCTTGGTTTGGATTTAGTTTTGGACCTTTGTTTTTGTGTTCTTTTTTTAGAAGTTTCTATTACTGCATGGGAAGTGACTATTTTTGGAGATTAGTGAGCAGGTATTGCGCTAACTTAATTTAGTGGCAACCATATTTGGCTTCATGGACTTGCTCCCAGTCCCCCACTTTGTGGAATCATTAATTTGTTTGTGAGAATTAAAATATTTTTTGGGGTTATAATAAATTCAGTACGTGTTACTTATGTGATTGTGTGGTATAATATCATGATGAAACACTTGTTTTTAGGTTGGCGCCAAACAGTCAAAGAAAAGAAGTTGAGAACAAGAATTGTCCACTTTTAAAACTTTGAACATATGAGTTTCCCAACACAAAAGATGCAATTATATGAGAACATGGAGAGATTGGCTCGAATAGCTCTGGTTATAACGAACTTTTAGTTATTATGAGTTTTAGATTCGTTTAATGAGTTAACCTATGCGCGTTGAAGAATAGCAACTATGATTTACCACGTCATAAAAAAAAAGTTTGTTTGACGAAGAAAAATATGTTATAAAACATTAGTATTATTTTCGAACTAGTTCGACGTAGAACAAACACCAATAGTCGCATTCTTATCCAAACAAGTGGGTCGGCGATATAGGGGAAAAAAGTACGTTTGGTCCCATAAGTTGGCACCTTCACGCATTTGGTCCCGTAAGTTGGCACCCCACGCAATTGGTCCCGTAAGTTGGCACCCCACGCAATTTTAGTCCCGTAAGTTGGCACCCCACGCAATTGGTCCCGTAAGTTGGCACCCCACGCAATTTTAGTCCCGTAAGTTGGCATCCCACGCAATTTTAGTCCCGTAAGTTGGCTCCACGCAATTGAGCTCAGGCGGAGGTGGGACTGAAATTGAGTATTTTTACCAACTTACGGGACTAAAATTGAGTGGGATGCCAACTTACGGGACCAATTGCGTGGGGTGCCAACTTACGGGACTAAAATTGCGTGGGGTGCCAACTTACAGGACCAATTGCGTGGGGTGCCAACTTACGGGACCAAATGCGTGAGGGTGCCAACTTATGGGACCAAACGAATTGTTTTCCCGCGATATAGTCAGGTCTTTTATTGTATCTTATTCGTTCCCTAACTTATTCTAATTAGTTAACGTCCTTTAATCATAGAAACTTAATTTTCTATTTAATAATTTTTTGTCAAATAGTAAATAGTTATGTTAAACATTGAGAGAAACAGTTCAGCTATTACATTGCCACAAATTATTCACTGAAATTGTAATTAAGTCTATTTTAAACAATTTGCATGAAAAAATGAATATTGTTTAATTTATTTGTTAAGTTTCACCGTATATAAACAAAAGTTATCAATCCATGACTATATTAGGCTCAAAATGGAGTATGGGATTATTTTTTTAAACTGAATCTTGAAATACTCTTCTAATGCATAAATGTAATGTGTCGTAGCATTAATTGCTTAATTCGGTTGATTTCACGGTGACAAATAGGGTTGTAAATAAAAAACCGGATCGACCGAATCAGTTGAAAATCGATCGAATTATCTGATCTAAAAATAGAATCAAATATTTGGTTGAGTTTTTTTTTTTTTTTTTTGCCTTAGGATCGAACCCCCATTTGATTTGATCCTCGATTCAGTGGTTAAAAATCGAATTGAATTGAATACTCATCTTATTTTTTAAAAATAAATAAATGTATATTATTTTACTGAATTAAGTATAAAATAGTAAAACATATATAATGTTAATGAAATAACTACGAAGTAACTTAATACATTAACTAAAGTATTAACACTTCACACGTTGTTGTTTTTTTTTTTTTTTTACTTTTTGTCCCTATCATCATTTGTGTGCCAGGTCGAGGAATATATTCATTGTAAGAAATTGCGACACAATGGCGACTCCACCATTTCACGTCGATCGAACGCCGTTGATCAACCGGATTCAACAGGAATTCATATTCAACTCTCAGAATCGTCCCAGCAATGCAACAAGCTGTGAATCGGGAATGTTAGGGCTACTAAATCCCAACGAACACGACACTCAAAAACGTATAAGAACGATTTACGAATCGAATTCACCGCGGTTAATTGGGGAGAATATGAACCCTACGCTATTACAATTCTCGCCAGCGCAACAATCCTACGCAAGTAAGGTGAAACCAATGGACGTGCGTATCGGAAACGGAAAAAATTCGGCATTAAGAACGAAAATTAGGGTCACCGATCCAACGGAGACTGATCCGCTCGTCAACATGGACCTGGACGAAGAATTTGATGAGATGATGTGCGAGCAATGGAAAGACATGATTTTGATCAAGATTCTTGGGCGCCCAAGGCAATATCATGCTCTCGTAACAAATTGAGCATTATGTGGCGACTAGCGGGGGATTGCGAATTGGTGGATCTCGGATTCAATACGTACTTCTTAAAAGGGACCTCAACTGATCAAAGGGAAAGAATCCTCACGCAAGGCCCGTGGCAACTCGGGGGTAGCTTTTTGTCTATACGTAAGTGGATGCCACATTTCAGAGCGGATTGCGACAAAATCGAATGCGCGATCACTTGGGTTCGTATACTCCACCTTCCCTTGGAATTATTCCACGAAGCTATGATTGAAGCGATAGCATGTGTGATTGGTGAGCCAATCAAAATTAATGGAAACACATTCGTTGCGGCAAGAGGAAAATACGTGCGTGCTTGTGTCCAAATCCCGTTGAATAAGGCGGTCAAACAAAGCATCCGCATAAAAGGGAGGATCTATCAGCTGATGTGTGAAAATTTATCGACCTTTTGTACGACATGTGGCAGGGGAGATCATAATTCAAAGAGCTGCACGTCTGGAAAAGGAATTGACATTGAAAAATCTGGTGCAAATGAGATGGAATTGGGGGAGACATTGAAATCGTCGGTTCCTAATCCGAATGAGCGGTTACTGGAGAAAACAAAAAAATAGGAATACGACAAATGGGTAGTAGTCCAACCGAAGAAGAATAATCGGTTTAATGGGGTGCACGGAAAAATTGTGGCTAACAATGGGAAAAGCGAAGGTGGAAATAAAAATCCCGCTAACTCAATTCCGATGAAACAACCCCCAAAAGATAAAAGGGAGGAAAGATTCCATCCGGGAAAGGAGAATGTGGTTGATAAGGAATCGGTGGGGAAAAGGATACTTCCTAGTTATATGCAAACGAGGAAAGCAGTCCTTAAGAACAAAGGAAAGGTAACCAACCAAGGAAAGAAGGCAATAAGTCCTTGTGAGAAAAATCCCTTCGCAGCGCTGGTAATTAAGGAGAACGCGGGGTGTGCTAAAGAAAATAATTATGCCAACAATTTTGTTGCGTTAGTATCAATCATTAACGAGGAGCAGGCCCGAAAAACACAATTATCGCCCCTAGGTGAAGAGGAAAACACGAACAAAGCTCCAACGAATTCTTACCGCCACGAGGAGAGAAATAATGATAAGGTATGTGGAGGTCTTATTCCGCCACGGGGGATTGATCGTGAGGTGGATCGAAATTTTGATTTTAGTCCACATATTCCAAGGCATCTCTAGGATATTACGAATCAACCCGGAGACACACGTGGTACACGTACTGTAAATTCCCTCGACTATATGGGAGATAAAAAACGTAGTGTGTCGCACACGAGAGGGGAGAGAACCGAGGACGTGGCTACACCAAATGATTGTGAGTTCATGGGAGCTACAAAGACAGATGGCGCTGATGTTGGAAACTCTGACACGATTGATGTCGATATGGTTGGGGACTCATATTGAGTATATGGTGCTCCCATATCAAACCCGTAGTTTTTCTATGAAGATAAACTCGTGGAATTGTCAGGGGGCGGGAGATGGTGAATTTAGAAGAAATTTTCGGGAGTTGGTGCGAAATCACCATCCCAATGTTCTATTCATTTTGGAAACAAAAGTTAGCGAGGAGCAGGCTCATGCGATACTCCCGTCACTTGGCTTCTCAAATTTTGTCTTGGCACCTACTACGGGCATGGAAGGGGGGCTTTGGATGGTGTGGAACGAAAAGGAAACAGAGGTAGAAATAAAAGAGATAGAAGATCAGGCTGTTCATGCATTGATCAGACCGCACTCCCCGGATAGATGGAGGCTTACCGGTATTTACGCTCAACCCCGTCGAGTAGCGAAGATCCAGACTTTTGGAAGTATTGTCAGATTAGCAGGGGAAGATGATTTACCGTGGCTCGTAATTGGGGACTTCAATGAGATAAGTTATGCGCACGAAAAAGTGGGAGGGAGAACCGCATCAGTAAGTAGATTGAACTTTTTCAATAACTATTTACATAAATGCGGTTTAATAGACTTGGGTTTTCGCGGTCCGTCTTTAACTTGGACAAAGGTGTGGGAATCGTCACCAAATACTTTAGAAGCAATCAAGGAGGTGCCGAAGAAACTTGTGCCGTGGAATAAAAATTCATTTGGAAATATATTCATAAGGAAGAGGAGAGTGATTGCAAGGATAGGAGGGATACAGAAGGTGCGAGGAAAAAGAAATAATATGCACTTGGCGAATTTGGAGAATGAATTAATTCGTGAATACAATGAAATACTTGAGCAAGAGGAGGTGTTTTGGCGTCAAAAATCTCGAGTGAAGTGGATTAAAGAGGGAGAAAGAAATACGAATTTTTTTCATCGGTCCACGATGGCGAGAAGGAGAAAAAAATAGAATTGTGATGCTCAAAATAAACGAGGTGTGGGTGAAGGATAGCGTTGTGTTATAAGAGCACGCACGCGAATATTTTAAGGGCTTATTTACTTCTAATAGCGGGTTCGACCAAAGAATTCTTCCAGTACTTGAATATCAAAAAAAACTCAGCTACGAGGAGAAGGAAACTCTCGGCCGAATGGTGGATATAGAAGAACTCAAGTCCGTGGTGTGTGAGTCACACCCTCTTAAGGCTCCGGAATCGGATGGATTGCAAGCACTATTTTTTCAAAAAGGGTGGAGTTGGATTAAAGACTCTCTTTTGGACTTCATGTCCGCGGCCTTCAAAGATAGACGTTTTGAGGAAAATATTTGCGAAGCACACTTATGCCTCATTCTGAAGATAACAAATCCGGTAATGATTTCTCACATTCGGCCTATTTCGTTATGTAATGTTATTTACAAATTTATAACAAAAACAATAACGTTGAGGCTAAGAAATATTATGCCACAGATTGTTGGACCGACGCAGTCTAGTTTTATTAGAGGGAGGAGCACTCAGGACAATATTTTATTGCTCCAAGAAGTTTTACATTCTCTTCGTTCTAAGAAAAAGAACAAATTGGGGGACATGATCATTAAATTAGATCTCGAGAAAGCCTACGACAAAGTTAATTGGAATTTCTTGGAAGACACCCTGCGCCTCTTTGATTTTTCGGTTGAAACTATTGATCTTATCATGTTCAGTTCTAGAAACGCAGCGACAAGAATATTGTGGAATGGGGCTCCTTTGGATTCTTTTAAGCATATGTGTGGTATTCGTCAGGGTGACCCGTTATCCCCTATTTGTTTGTTCTTTGCATGGAGAGATTGTCGTATATGATACATGAGGAGGTGGAAAAAAAGAGATGGAAGCCTATTATCCCGTGCCGAGGGGGACCAAATTTATCCCACCTTTTTTTTTGCATATGATATTATTTTGATAGGAAAAGCGACGAAGAGCATGGTACAAGTTATCAACAAAGTTCTTAAAGAGTTTTGTGAGTCGTCGGGTTTGAAAATTAGCCTGCTAAAGTCAAAATTATTTTTCTCGAAGAGCTTGGGCGCGGGATTGAAGAGACAAATCAGTGGTTTACTTGGAGATGAGCAAACACGAAATTTGGGGAAATATTTGGGAGTTAGGCTTCTCCACGGGTGGATAAAACGGGAAGAATTTGTAGAAATTATGGACCGCGTGATGAAAAAGATTAATGGATGGAAAAGTGGTCTCTTGTCTTTGGCCCGACGCACCACTTTGATTCAATCGATCTCGTCGGCGATGCCTATCTATCATATGCAGTCTTCATGGATCCCGAAGAATGTGTGTGACCAGTTAGACAAATTAAATAGAGATTTTATATGGTCGGCAAATATTGAGAAGAAAAAAATAAATCTTTTTGGTTGGGACCCAGTGACTCAACCGAAAGAAAAGGGAGGGCTGGGAATATGCACAAGTCGAACGATCAACGAGAGTCTCCTGGCGAAACTCGCGTGGAAAATATTAAAGGAGGACGAGACGGTTTGGTCTAGGCTGATACGAGTGAAATATCTTAAAAACGGGGACTTTATTGATCATATACCGAAACCCGGAGCTAGTGCGAGTTGGAAGGGGATTGTGAAATGCTTGAATCCAATGAGGTCTTTCCTCCGGTGGAAAATAGGCGACGACAAAACGTGCTCTTTCTGGTATGATTTATGGTGGGGAGAAAAGAGGCTAAGCGATGTTATTCCAAGTATTGCGCCCGGCGAAAGGAATCTCAAAGTGTGCGAAAATTTCGACAAACGGGGATTGGAAGCTGGATGAGCTGGTCACGGACATCCCACAGCGTATTAAAAGCGAACTCCTAAGTCATTTTGTGGCTCTAAAAGATGAGAAATATATCCTGATTTGGAGTGCCTCGGGCAATGGGCCGTTCATGTGTAATTCGGCGTACCACGCGTTCCACAAGATCCAAACTGCAGTATTTTATTTGGCTAACAGCACGTAACAGACTGGAGACAAACCTGTTGAGAAAAACGCAGAGTATAGCGACAACGGCGTTGTGCCCAGTCTGCGACGAATAGGAGGAGACCGTGTTACACCTGTTGAGATACTGCAGACTAGCACGGGAGGTTTGGAGCAGCTTACTCTCGGACGAGGACCTCATGACCTTTGATCATTTATCGGATGACATTTGGTTGCGCAAGAATCTGCAAGGCCTGGATTTTAAATGCATCAAGCAGCCGAGCACTGATTGGTTTCGCATATTCGCTGCAGCAATTTGGCACATTTGGAAGGCGCATAACTCTTTAGTTTTTAGAGGTGTACATGAGGAGAGTGAGAGCATCCTTCACCAAATAAAACTCCTTAGAGCTGAAATGAACAACGCCTTACAAAGCCGAGGGAAGTTGAACAAAAGATATCGCAAGTGGTCGCGCCCCGAGGGAAGGATGGCACAAACTAAACGTCGACGGGAGTTATTGCTCATCAACATTTCAAGGAGCAGCAGGTTGTGTACTGAGAACGAACACCGGAAAGTGGATTTGGGGTCTTAAGCGAAAGCTCACAACTCCAAATATCCAAGAGACGGAACTAGAGGCCATAAGAGAGGGGCTGCAATTGGCGTGGGAGCAAAGAGTACCTAAAATCATTGTTGAGACGGACTTGCAAGAATGTGTCAAACTTATACAATGTCCGAGTCGAGAGACCACACAGTTTGTGGAGCTTGACGCTAAGTGTCGTGAGTTTTTACACTTACCATGGGAGATAGAGATGAGATGGATCCCACACGAAGGAAATGCACTTGCCGATCACATGACAAAATTGGATATTGGAGACGTTGAGCGGATTGTATTCTCGGATACACCTCCGCCAAGTGCGGTAGCTTGGTATGAAGCTGATAGGAGTTAAGTAATTGCTTGTAATTCCCTTTTACCAAAAAAAAAAAAAAAAACTTCACACGTTTTCTTCTCTCAAAAGACTCTTCACACGTTTTCATTTTTGGCTTGTCTTCTTATTTTGGGGTTTCTATTTTGGACGTTTGGTTAATATTTTGTAATGAGAAACCTACTAATGCATGTGAATTTGTTATAAATCATTATGGTATCCATCTTTTCAAGTTTTCTTGAATTTTAGATGCAAAATAAAAAAGTTATATAATGTTTGTTCTTTAATATAAGAATACAAAGGAAAAAAAAGATTGAAATCGAATCAAATCAGATTGAAATTGAATGATTTTGGATCGAATCAGATCATTTTGAATTGATCTAATTTCGTTCTTTGTTTTTCGAGGATAGAAATCGAATACTAGTGATGATTCGATTTGATCCAAATGCACAACCCTAGTGGCCAATGATTAATTCCCCCTCCTAAAGACTAAAAAGAGAACAAAAAACCCTATATCCACTTTACATGAAAAATGTAATACCATAAAGTACAACTTATAAAATTTGACCTGAAGTTAAAACTTGGATGGTAAATTAGTAATTAAATATATATATTTCCCTCCAAGATTTTCAAAGTTTCCCTCCATATCCATTCTCATTCACAAAACCACAGAGAAACCCTAGCTCCTCCTATTTCATTTCTCTCCACAGACGAGAGAGAGAGAGAGAGAGAGAGAGAGAGAGAGAGAGAGAGAAGCAAACAACGTTAACATAGCAATCAGGAGAGAAAACGATGATGTCTGGATCTGATAATGATGACGACCTTGATCTTCTTCTCTCGCTCGACGATCGTGTTCGCGAAACACCGCCTGCTTCTCCTTCAGGTAATCAATGTACCAGATTGTATTTGAAGTGGAAAAGATTTCCTTAAATTCTTGTCCATTTTTGACTAAATGGTTTTTTTTTGCAATTTCATTCAAGCAGTAATTTTTGTTAATTAACATTATTGGGGTTTTTCGCAATATTAATCAAGTGAAATCATGATTCGTATCATTGGGGGGATTTGTGTATACGAGCACATCTCGATATCTTATTAATCTAGTTGTTGTTGTTTCGAATGTGTCTTTTGTTTATGTTTTGTGCTTGTGGATTTACTGTGTATGTCGATGTAATTTCGTATAGGATATCTATCGGATGATGGAATGTCTAAGCACGGACATGCGGACATGTCTGTTTTCCGTGATGCCGTAAAAGACTGCCTCGATTACGATCATGGAACGTCAAATAAATCTGTAAAACCCAAGCAAGCCAAGACCAACAATGACATTCAAGTTGACAAGTTCTCGGGGCTGCGGATCCAGTAGGTTTTTGCTACCTTGAGTTCTTGGAACAATTATCATACATTTGTCAATTCAGTGTTCCAGTAAATATCCTTCTTTACTTGTGGTTTTGAGACTGCAGCTATGTCCTAGTTAATTCCTGATAATTTAGTTGGTGTCTTTCCTAAATCTTTTACTCACTACACTGATGTATACATTCTTTTATTCAGGGATCCAGTGGTATCACGCCTTGAATTAAGCAACCATTTATCAGACATTAGATTCGTTCGCTTGCCTGCAATAAAGTAAGCCACCTTAATTACACCCTTTTAT
The DNA here is from genome assembly GCA_948329865.1 of Linaria vulgaris. Taxonomy (NCBI): domain Eukaryota; kingdom Viridiplantae; phylum Streptophyta; class Magnoliopsida; order Lamiales; family Plantaginaceae; genus Linaria; species Linaria vulgaris. The sequence continues at coordinate 80,520,269 of OX415254.1, forward strand.
GCTATCTGTTGATGCAACTGTACATAGGCATTGATGGTGTTATCTTCTGAATATCAGGAACTTGTTGACTGGAGATACCCTTTCTGGGTGTTGGGCTACTATTGGAGTTTTAATTGAAAAGGGGTTACCAAGAACTAGTTCTATAGGAAAGTCTTTTGCAATTTGGAAATTTGGATCCCTGAATGACCAGACTGTATCTCTTTTCTTGTTTGGTGATGCTTACGAGAAAAACCGTGAGGAGAAGATAGGGGCCGTCTTTGCTCTGTTCAATTGCAGTGTTCGCAAAGATAAATCAGTACGGGTTTTTGACATTCTGTTTTGGTTATTCTTGTTAAATATTTCAATTTCAGAATTTTTTCTGGATTTCTTCTAGGGAAATGGATTTTCTTTGAGTGTCTTTGCTGCTAAGCATGTTTTAAAATTGGGAACTTCAGCGGATATTGGAGTTTGTCAGGGTAAAAATGGAACACAAGGGATTGCTTGCACAGAAGTCATTAATAAGTAAGTCATGCCTTCTTCACATGTTTAAACTTGTATGAGCATCTCCCTATATCTTAATACTCGTGCTCTGAGGATATGAAGTACACATGCTCTACAACTTCTCCTTCCCTACTTTGGTTAGAATAGGATTGTACGTAAAACTAGATATCTATAAATGAACCTGCTTGAATTGTGACGGTTTAACTAAAAATTACTGCCATGTAGGCTTAATATGACAAATGTCTGAGATAAAATATTTAGAAGCTAGAGGAAGCTAATGAAACCTTATTTTACTTTAAACAGTAGTCAAGATCATATATTTAGTGACTGTAGATTAAACAAGAAAAAAAAAACTCCAGCACTTGGTGTCTCTGTTTTTCATTTTCTATTAACGTTGACTATAAGCACATGAGATATTTTCCTAAGTTCCAATCAGTATAATGTGCTTTAGATGAGAGTTTTCTTCGTTAGATTGTCGTGTTTATTCTTAATTACAATATATTGAGACCTTTTTCTCCCAATGGTTTTGTGGTTTTAATAAGGAGAATAGACGGTTCATTGTTTTTTACGAGTCGGTCAAGCACATTTAGAAGTCCTAAGGCTTTCATGATTCTATGGTAGCTAGCCAAAATAAATTTATACTAGGAAAGATTGTGGTATGGGAGGCTTCATGTTCTGGGAGCTGGGATTTCCTTTTCATATGGTCGTAGCTGCTTATTAGTCATTCAGTTGAATATAAGTATATAACACATTCATGGACTTATTCCTGGTTTCTAACTTCCAAAGCTGTGACAGATTTTGCTTGAAGTTTTCAGTGACTTGTCGTTAATGAGAAATGCCTATGGGTAAATGAATGTGACGTAATAGCGTTCTAGTACTCCACAACGATATTGAATGGAAGCAGGATGTTTTTTTTTAATATTTGCCCTTTTTAGTTCTGTAATTCATGCCTAATTACCTGTTCAAGATGAACTGAATCTGCCTATTTTGTTATTGAAAACTAATTTTCGAGGAGCAAGCTTGCACTAAACACATCAAATAATTCTAGAACATGGCTACTGACTATATGGTTAAGCATTTCTTTGTTGTTCATGACATACAATTAGTTGTTAGTTGATTGTTTACCGGTTGTTTCTACTGAACCATTTGTTTAAAAATCAATGCATCTATTTTGTCTGCAGACGTCGTGGAAAATTCTGCAGCTACCATAAACAGGTATAGCTCTTGTGCACACCCGGTTTGCTATAATGATAACTATCAAACCAGCTCAACTAATTCATACTTACCATTTTCTTTTCCAAGAATGCATCGAAGAAATACACCTCTGCGAGGACAGAACTCGGAGGAGGGTAGGTGATAGTTGTTCTATGAGGCATAGCCACATCTCCTTTGAATTTAATTTATGGTGTATGACCAGTGGATTTTATCTGGCAGGAATTTGCACACAGGCTTCAAAAATTATCTCAAGTCGGAGGGCATTTATGTAGTTAAGCCTATGGCGGACAAAACTAACTTAAAATCCAAGCCTGTGAAGTTATTATCCGTGGATGGATTGAAAAAAGCACTAAGGTCTATTCAAACTTTTTCAATCCTTTTTACTGCTCTATTGTTCCAATTCAATCCTTTTTACTACTCTGTTGTTCCAAAAATCAGGAGTGTGCAGCAGCCTTAAGATAAATTTTCATTACAGTTTTCTCTGATTATTAAGATGTGTTTGAAACCTGGGCTTGAACTTATGACAGACTTTTTAGTAATATATGACATGCATGTCTAGCTATAGTACATTGATTAACTTTCTCGTACTCCCAAGTGATGATAATTTTAGTTACTTGGTGTACAAATGCACATCCTAGTACATTGATTAACTTTCTCTTACTCCCCAAGTGATGATAATTTTAGTTACTTGGTGTACAAGTGCACATCCCATTTTTCTAAATCTTGAGGTCTTATGTGTACAGCACTGCAGGTAAAGTGACAACAAATGTACATTCACAAGGAATACGCTTCCTGAGTCACCTTACAGGTATGATCTAGTTGTATTTTTCTATTCTAAGTCTGAATATAATTTCTATAAACCTGTTAAGGGATACATGTAATTATTTCAGGACAAACTGGTCTTAAAGCAACACAAGAAAATGCAGGCCTTCCTCATCAACAAACTAAGGCAGCAGACAGAAAGAGGTACAACTTGGGGTCTGTACTCAGTTCATTTTTTTCTTCATATTTATCTGTTTTTCTCGCTTAAAAGTTGTTCATGTGCGGTTTACAGATCCATACCAAATCAAGTACCAGATGCCAAAAAAACGAAAACTGATCCAAAACGGGACACAGCACAAGAACCTAAGGTCGGTGTAAAGATGATTGAGTTAGACTTTGCTAGTTCAGATGAAGAACACTAAATTCTGAACTTCTCTCTAATTCATTGAGGCCATGTTTCAAAAAGCACCTCGGATTAGTCCCAGTGCCTAACCTCAACTGTATTTAATGATTTAGTCTTATGTTGTAGTATCCTTGAACCAATTAAAGGGTATTGAACGATAATAAACGTGTTATCTGTGATGCACCGATACCGATACCAAGACGGCTATGCAGTATTTGATACATATCGATACCGATACCAGTTCTGACGTATTCGATACGCCACGTGATGTATCCTTTAATTTTGAAATTAAAAAAATCTTGATACGTATCCGATACGTTTTTTTAGGCGTATCGAAACTATTATGGGTCTTTTTTATAAATTCTTAATATTTGATGGGTTAAATATTTAAATATAAAATAAAAATCCCTTTATCAAGGCACGATCAGGTCTCATTATTTTTACAATTATACTTTTCTTTTTCTATTCATAATCATCACCACCACCATGCATCATCTTTAAGCTTGTTATGTTGTTGTTTAACTTATTAGTCATAAATAATTCACGACTATATGTCTTTTTTCATATTTGATGCATGATTTTTTTTAATGTTAAATTTTGTGTATTTCTAATTTTTCTTGTTTAAGTTTTAAATTTTATTGCTTGTTAAAAATAAAAAATACATATAATAAATATTAATAATTATTTACATATAGACGTATCATTGACGTACCAGTATTGGCTGTTTTTAAAAAATATTGTATCGGCGTATCCGTACCGTATCGTACCCGTACTGTCGTACTCGAACCCATGCAACGTGGCGTGTTATAGATTCTTTTTTTAAAACGGTTTAAGGTAAATTACTTGTGGAAGTTCCTATCTTCGTCCAGTCACAAGACTTATTGGGATGTTATAAGTTGGCTGCCCACAATTGTATAAATTTTAAAAAGGATGGTTGGCCAACTCGTCACATGATTCTTTTTTTATTCATATCCCTTCATGTGCACCAATATTTTGCATTCAAATATGTGCCATTCATGCATTGACCTTAATGGCAATTAGATTCATCTAAAACTATTGTTTAGGTAAAGATGATTATCATGAAAGCAACCTTAATGAGATTGAATTGGAAAGTTGGTATTAACATTGTACTGCATGCATTGACTGTCATGGCAATTACAAACGTCTAAAAATGTAGTTTAGGTTAGGTAGTCACGAAAGCAACATTCATATTCAGTAAAGAGTAGTTGAAACTCAATGGTATGTACAAGTTTCTTCATTTTATTAAGTTAGTTTAGATGGTTGTGTAACAACTTATATAAGTAATAACGGTATATCAATCCTACCCCACCCCCCTCCAAATGCCACGGGTAGGGCTGTGCATTTGGATTGGATTGGATCGAATCGAGGCTGGTAGTCGATTTCGATCATGGAGAAATGAGGATCGAAATCAAATCAATATAAAACGATCTAATTGTTGGTTATTCGTTGCACAACGTATAATAATAAAGAACAAAACGACAATAAATAACGTTTATATTCATGATGTTGATTCTCCGAAATAAATACATATGACAAACAAATAAAGTTTACCGAAACTGTGAAAGAATGGATTGACGAACGGTGTTAGGACGAGTTGAAAGTAAGTCTTCTCCCCTTAAGATCGAATTCCTCGGCTACCCTTCAAGCCCTCGTGAGGAAGAGATCTCTCAAGGTACAACGTCCACTCAAATAAACAGCAAGTGAAGGAAAATACTGTTTTCCAATTTCGAACACTAACGGTACTTGCAAAACTCTGAAATTGTATATGAAATGAAAATGCAGAATGATCTGTGTTTTTTCTTGGATGAAAATCCTCTGCGCATAGGGTCTAGTTTTATAGCTGAAAAAATATGTAACAGCCAAAGACAATCAAGGGGAATTTATTCAGCATTCAAAACGTTTTGACTCAATTCAAAACGTCTGATTTAATTCACAAATTAAATCAGCAGATTTAATTTTTCTAATTAAATCCGTAGCCATTAAGTGTGTAATAATCATTCTTGAAGTCAAACTTCAAATTCAGAATTCAGAATTTCGCTTAAGCATTTTATTTAATATAATTAAATAAATTTCTCCCAAAAAGATATTTACTGCCTTCCCAGTAGGGACACGCGCGACGCGACGAGGCGAGGCGAGTCGAGACGGATGGACGACGACGACTGCGCGAGGAGTCCCATATCTTCTAGTTCACTACACTCTCTAATTTGGTATCTCAATATAACCAATAGAATTTGTAGGACTTTTTCCAATGTGGGACAAAGTTTCTTACACTTGCATAAGTCAATGAACATTCACTACACACTTACTTACTTGGGCTTACTCAATTAACCCCAATTATTTAAATTCTCCAACAATCCCCCACATGAATGTAATTGGCAGAAATGCACGTGAGCCTAACAATGCTAAATGCAATTTCAGAGTTCTGCCGGAACTTGTTGCATCAGGATAGGTGGTTTTGGGCCTTGAACCTTCCTTAGTGAAATACCATCGGATATACTTGTCAACCAGTGGACGTGATGCCTTGAATTGTTCGGCGTTTTGTGTATACCAAGACAATGGTACTCACACAACTTATTTCAATACCGTATTGGTTCTCGTTGTTGTCCGTTTCGGCCCTGGACTGCCTTGGAAAATTTCATCGAATGCTTTAGAGATTTAGCCCTTTTGTGTCATCTCATAGAAGCGGCCCCTTCACATTCGACATAGGTGATCTCTCATTAAGGGTATCCTGCAATACCCCGCTTGTGTTCACAAGACATAAGGATCATTAGAACCTCAAGTTCTCCTTAACATGTACAGGTCCATCACTCTTTCATCATAGAAATGGGTTGAGAACTCAATTTCCCGAGTGCTTTGTTCGACTCGCCCCCACAATTCGGTTGTCCCTTTGAACCTGCAAATTGGGGTTTACAATTCAGGTAGGGTTGCCATCATGAGGTGATGTCTTTTGGTGGGCTCAATTTCCCATTTCCCTCGATGAATTTGCTACTTAGTCTCTCGCTAGACCTTTCGTCAATCGCCTTCAATATTTTCTTTAACCTCTTAAAGTCTTCAGAAAATATTATGATTATTTTTCTAACTTAGAAGTTTAGAATAATCTTAACCAACACTTTCTTCTTTTAGCCCCCCCACATTTCTTTTCTTTCCTCAAGAAAAAAATGTTTCTAGCCTTAAAAAAATTACTTATTTCAGAATTTATTTTGTTTGCGTACTTCGCGTCTTACATCAAATAAATCTGAATATTTAATCTATTTAGTAAAATAAATAGTATTAAATCTCACTTGCTTCTCACTAAGCAATTTAATTTACACACTTATATTTGGACTCAATTCCAAATATTTCAAACACACACACACACACACATATATATATATATATATATATAATAAAATACAAGTCTCGCGCTTGGTTTTATTTTCTACAAATATATATAACATACAAGTCTCACACTTGTGTTATTCTCAACAAATACATATATATATATATATATATATATATTATTTTATCCTTTAATGTAGCAAACACATCGCAATTAATCAAAGGAAAAAATTTATTCATAATATTTAGCCTCTTCTCACGAGACTGTTTTTATTACAATTATTTAAATTATTAGTCTCCTCTTTCAGGACTTTTATTACAATAATTTAAATCTTCAACTTAGTTGCTAGCTTCATTGTTAGCTTCACTCTTATTTGCCAAAGTCATCACCGACATTTTGAACAGATTTTGGGTCAAGTATCCCTTGCCCACAAATGTTCCTCCCTTTGAAAGGATGACCCGGTTGGACTCGAAAACGAGCCTAAAACCCTTCTTGCTCATCATAGAACCGAATATCAGGTTCTTCCGAATTTCTGGGACATGAAGAACGTTGCTTAAACCCACCATCTTCCCGGAGGTCATTTTAAGCACCACCGTTCCCTTGCCTTCCACCTTAGATATAGCAGAATTTCCCATGTAGCATTGTTCGTTCTCAACAGCTTGGTAGGTTTTAAACATCCACTTATTTGCACATATGTGCCTTGTAGCTCCCGTATCAACCCACCATTCCTTGGAGTTTCCTCTAACAAGGTTGATTTCCGAGACCATAGCACTTAGATATGTCTTCATCGGAGTTTTGGCTTGCCTCTGCCACATTTGCAACTGATCGTTTGCCTTTCCCTTTCCCCTTGGGACGTCGGCGACAATCCTTTGCTTTGTGTCCAGCCTTACCACATGTGTAGCAATCCCCCGAGAATTCATCTTTCTCTTTTCCTTTTGCCTTTGAAACATCTGAATGTTTCCTCTTCTGGCCGTTAGAGGTATCCCCAGATTCGATCACGTGGGCCTTTGAGTACGCCCCATCTGGTTTCCTCTCCATCTTGCGGTTGTCTTGTTCTATCCGCAGTCTACGAACAAGATCCTCAAGCCCCATTTGCTTTCGCTTGTTCTTGAGATAGCTCTTGAACTCCTTCCATGAGGGTGGTAATTTTTCAATCACCATTGCCACTTCGAAAGGTTCGGGTAGAGGCATTCCTTCCGCCGCCAATTCGTGGAAAATCAATTGCAGTTCTTCGCATTGTTCCACCACGCTTCTCCCATAGACCATCCGATACTCATGGAAACGTCCGGCCACAAATTTCATAGCCCCGGCATCATCAACCTTGTACTTCGTCTCCAACGAAGACCAAAGCTCTCGAGCGCTCTCCTTTGGGGAGTACACGTTGAACAAAGAATCATCTAGTGAGTTCAACACATAATTCCGGCAAAGATAATCACCATTTGACCAGATTTCCATCTTCTCAACAGACAGAGGATCCTCACAATCTTCTTTGGGTTTCTCCTCCTTGAGAAACTTAGTCAGATTAAGTGTCGTAAAAAAGAAGAGCATCTTTTATTGCCACCGTTTGAAGTTCGAGCCTTTGAACTTCTCCGGTTTCTCCGGATGAGAGTAAGGCATTGGAGGGTTCCTCAAGATCGGTATAGTGGCCTCAGTACCACTATTCTGATGTTGCACGTCGACCTCAGTGCCAACAGTTTTTGAGGATGTCTCGATTCCATCTTTGTTGGACAAATCATCCCCCGCCATATCTAAAATAATTCAAAAAAGTCTCACATTTTAGAATTATTTCACAAGGCACATAACAAGTTTTATCATAATTAATCACGGATTTTTGCTTCACCAAATCATTATCTTAACGCATGAACAGTGACTTAAACCAAATAATTCACTGCAGCATATTAGTTATTATAAGTACAGAATAACACATGCTTTTAATACGAAATAACTCACAGACTAATGGCAAGGAGCACATTCAATACACCAGAGGACGTGGGTTCGAATCCAGGGAGTTACGGTTTTAAACATGCTCAACAAATTACATTAACAGTGAATTTATCGCATGCATTGAATACGTAACCGACCCACTTAACACACAAGATTCATAACGCTCAAATGGTAAAGACTACAGCTGGCAAACAGATGGACTCAGGTTCGATCTCAAAAGATGCAAACTTAGTTAATTTTTTGCAAAGACAACCTGCTGCATTCCTTTTAAAACAGAAACTGAAGGCTACTGGAAAAATGAAATCATCAAATAATATTTTAAATTTTTTAAAACTAGAAACCGAGAAGAGTTGGCAAAGTTACTGGAAAATTGACAGAAGCCTGTTAAAATTTTTAACCAGAAAACCAAAACTTTTGAAACTGAAATCCATACACCTTTTGAAAATAGAATACACTTGCAGGAAATCAATTAGAGAACTGCAAATTATGAGAAACATAAGAGATAAACCTGCTCTTAAACATATAATATGCAATCAGATTATTTAGTTACTGGAAAAGTTTGAAACCAACACTTTGGAAAACTGATTAAAACATGCAGTCACTAGACGGATCATTAGTAAACAACATAATCAGGAACCTTAATATACAAAACTAAATCAAAGACAGATTAGCAGATTTACATATATATATATTAATAGATTCCAGAATTCAAATCACAACAACATGTATATGATGAACCAATCTATAACAAATTATACTTTAACACGTAATTACAAGTAATCAACATAATCGAAACATATGAACAGATCCAGAAAACTTAAACAATGTAAATTCATATTCAGAGAATTACAACACCTATACATGCAACACCTATTACGAATATAGATAAATTCGATCTTAAGATTGTTGGTTATTCGTTGCACAACGCATAATAATAAAGAACAAAACGACAAGAAATAACGTTTATATTCATGATGTTGATTCTCCGAAATAAATACATATGACAAACAAATAAAGTTTACCGAAACTGTGAAAGAATGGATTGACGAACGGTGTTAGGACGAGTTGAAAGCAAGCCTTCTCACCTTAAGATCGAATTCCTCGGCTACCCTTCAAGCCCTCGTGAGGAAGAGATCTCCCAAGGTACAACGTCCACTCAAATAAACAGCAAGTGAAGGACAATACTGTTTTCCAATTTCGAACACTAACGGTACTTGCAAAACTCTGAAATTGTATATGAAATGAAAATGCAGAATGATCTGTGTTTTTTCTTGGATGAAAATCCTCTGCGCAGAGGGTCTAGTTTTATAGCTGGAAAAATATGTAACAGCCAAAGACAATCAAGAGGAATTTATTCAGCATTCAAAACGTTTTGACTCAATTCAAAACGTCTGATTTAATTCACAAATTAAATCAGCATATTTAATTTTTCTAATTAAATTCGTAGCCATTAAGTGTGTAATAATCATTCTTGAATTCAAACTTCAAATTCAGAATTCAGAATTTCGCTTAAGCATTTTATTTAATATAATTAAATAAATTTCTCCCAAAAAGATATTTACTGCCTTCCCAGCAGGGACACGCGCAGCGCGGAGCGACGCGACGCGACGCGACGAGGTGAGTCGAGTCGAGACGGACAGACGACGACGACTGCGCGAGGAGCCCCATATCTTCTAGTTCACTACACTCTATAATTTGGTATCTCAATATAACCAATATAATTTGTAGGACTTTTTCCAATGTGGGACAAAGTCCCTTACACTTGCATAAGTCAATGAACATTCACTACACACTTACTTACTTGGGCTTACTCAATTAAGTCCAATTATTTAAAATTCTCCAACACTAATTCGATCCAAAATCCTTCGATTTCAATCCGATTCGATTCGATTTCGATCTTTTGTTCTTTTGTCTTATTTATTTTAATATCAATGGAACAAACATACATGATTGATTATTTTGCATCTAAAATTAAAGAAAACTTAAATAAATATGAATACATTGACAATTTAAAACAAATTAACATGCATTAGTGGATTTCTCCTTACAAAATACTAACCCAATGTTCAAATAGAAATTCCAAAAGGAAGACAAGCCATAGTTAGTGCTAATAATTAGTATGTTACAATTCAAGATTGTACATATGTACTAGATACAAAAGTATTATAACTCTTAGTAGTTAAAGTTCAAGTCATAATAGGGCCGATAGGTCACGAGTCACGACCAAGGAAACGAAAACGTGGCCTCATTTTTTCCAAGGAGAAGATGTTAAGTATTATATTTTTTTAATATATTAAGTTAATTAGTAGCATTTTATTAGCATTATATTTAAATATATAATATTATATATATATCATTATATATTTATTTATTTTTAAAAAATAAGATGAGTATTCGATTCGATCCGATTCTTAACCTCTGAAATCGTGGATCAAATCAAATGGGGGTTCGATCCTGAGGCAAAAATCAAAAGTCGGATCAAATATTCGATTCGATTTTCGGATTAGATCATTCGATCGATTTTTACCCGATTCGATCGATCTGATTTTTTTTGCACAGCCCTAGCCACGAGAATATTTAAAAAATTCAAGCATTACCGTGGTTGAATTTCTCGGTCCGTGTAACTTTAATGATTTTCATATAGAATTTGAGATCTTATTTTATGATAATTATTAAGTTTCTGGTTTTGGTTGATATAACCACAAACAAAATGAAAGCCAACAGAACGCCACTAGCGAGAAGTTCAAGCCACATAATATGTCAATGTCCATGTATTAAATTTTTTGCTTGTTTCATCGAAAAGTATATTATAAACATTTTCATTAATGACCCTTATCGAAAACAAAACTTACAAATATTTTCTATGTTTATTATAACTACAAGTTTACAATTTTTTAAGAATCAAGACATACAAGCTCATAGACATTGCAACACGTGCCTCATTTTAAGTAGAGAGAATACTATTACAAATCCGAAATTTTTTCATCCATGTGAAAATCTAGATTCATAATAGTATGACCTAATTTGTTATATTTTCCTCCCACTTTCTGTTTACTTCCATATGGATGTGATGATATAGTTTAAATCCAGAGACACTACAAGAAAAATGGCCTTTTCCGTCGGGCCCGGCGTTTTGGGCCGACGGAAAAGGCCAAATTTGTACCGTCGGGCCCAATCCCGACGGTATAGGTCTATACCGTCGGCTTTGGGCCGACGGTACAAATGGGCTGGCTTTACCGTCGGCCCAAATCCGACGGTAAAGCCCATTCCCGTCGGGTTTGGGCCGACGGGAATGGCCCATTTAATAAAAAAAAATAAAAAAAAATAAAAAATTAGGCTTGCTTTACCGTCGGCCCAAACCCGACGCTAAAGCCCATTACCGTCGGGTTTGGGCCGACGGTAAAGCCCATTACCGTCGGGTTTGGGCCGACGGTAATGGCCAATTTTATTAAAAAAAAAAAAATTTAAAAAATGATGTCAGCATTTTCTTTTAAAAAAAAATAATAATAAAATTAAAAAAGGATGTCGACCAGAATTTTTTATTTAAAAAATATAAAAAATGATGTCGGCACGTTTTTAAATTAAAAAAAAAACTATTTAGCAATACCATTAATTTAAAATAACATTGATTTAAACTCGAAAACTAACATTAATTTAAAATAACATTGATTTAAACTCGAAAACTAACATTAATTTAAAATAACATTGATTTAAACATAAATAAAACTAATCGTCAACTTCCTCAACAAGCTCGTACTCATCATCTGCCAACTGTCCTTCAATGTCAAAATCGATCAAATCGGCGCCCAAATTAAGTCCCGGCGATACATCATCTTGAAATAAGTCTTCGGGCTGATTAAAATCGACGTCGATTTCAGGCTCATGTAGCCCGGATATGTCGATGACGTTTCTTGCACGAATAGGGCAAACTGCCCACCATCCTTTCCTTCGCGACACATGTTGCGCTGGATATGGCGTGTAGAACACTTGTAGAGCCTGGTTAGCAAAAATGAACGGTTCATTTGTCGCGAGAAGCCTCGTAGGTTCGATATCAACCATTCCATACTTCGCGAGAAGCCTCTAGAGGTAGTCTGATTTATTATGTGGAATCAAGTCATATTTGTTTAATCAATATCATGTGATCTAGCAATTATAATTATGTCGCCTCATTCTAAAATTATTCTTAATAAATAATTACCTTCAGACTTATTAATAAATTGAAAATTTGCAAACGGTTTATTGATAAGAACAAAGAAAATTCGCGTTTGTTTTATATAAAATTCTCAAGTTAAATAAAATCATTTAGCTAGATAAAGAATTGATAAATTGCCCATAAAAGATAAACATAAATGTTTTTTTTGGATGATCTACATACAAAAATATTAATGTTTCGATAATAACAAACCCGATAATATTTTTTTTTTTTTAAAAAAAAATGGCTACAGTAAGTTAGATTCCGCATTGGGACATGTCTTCGTGGCATGGGATCTTAAGATGAAGAAATTGATCGAATTCCTAGCATGGTTTGGGAAAGCAGGTTGCATTAAGCGATTGATTAAAAGCATGTTAAAAAGGCTTATTCCGTTTGGTGCAGAAAACAAAATATTTTTTGCCCTCAAATCTGATTTTTTTTTAAATCAAATTGGAATGGGTTAATTAGGCTGGACAAAAAACATAACGATTGCACCGACCCGCTCAGATTAAAGCCCAATGAGAAATGTATCGAAATGAGTATTTCGATACTAACGGCAGAATCGAAAGTCATGATTCAACGCAAGTATCAAAAGATTGTTTTCGATATTTATCCGTGAAGTTCAAAGAACGGGGCCCGCAACCCGAAGCATGTATATACCTAGGTTCTCGAGATTCACGTCACGTCATTAATTACTTTAGTATCTAACCCGCATAGTATCGAACGTTCACTTTCGATACTGAGCTAGATCAAAAGCATCCACTTTTGATTCATCGGTTTCAGCTCTAACCCCGGTTCGATTCCCTGGTCCATTTGATTCCCATGCCACTTTTCAAGAAGTTTGTATTCATACACAGTTCATGGTCGAGAGAAGCAGTTTCGATACAGATTTTCGATACAGCATCTAAAGTTTACTTAGAGAACGGTTTGATCTAGTCTACTTCGTTTTTACATTCGTGTTAACATGGAGAAAAAATTGAAACTAGTCATTTATTGTGTCCTAGTTACAGTTTTCGTCATTTATTGTGTCCTTGTTTTTTCTTGGTCCTTTATTGTGTATTTCGTTACGCTTTTGGTCATACGGAGAAAATCTAAGTCAAAAATATCATGTGGGAGCACCTCCCGGCCAAAATTCATTTTTTTTTTAATTCCCACATGCAAATTCACAAGTGAAAACGCCGGTTTCAATTTTTAAAATTTTTATTTATTTTAAATTATGACCTATTCGACCCGATTTGACCAGGTTGTCCGGATTGGACGAGTCAAAATTTAAAATAAAAAATAAAAATTAGCATTCCAACGTGTGAATTTGCTTGTGAAAAAATCTAATAAACTGAATTTAGGGTGTGCTCCTACGTGACATTTTCAGCTGAGATTTCTTCCGGAGAACCAAAATCGTAATGAAATACACAATAAATGACCAAAAGAAAACAAGGACACAAATAAAGGACGAAAACTGTAACTAGGACAAAATAAATGACCAATTTCGATTTTTTCCCTGTTAACGTGTACCGAACAAAGTTAGTCTTATTCTGTAATTGGCTAGCATAATTTGGTGTATTGAGATAAGTTGTTGTCATACTTGTAATCCGTGTAACTCAGACAAAATAACACTGAATTACTGGCGCTGCATGTGGGAACACCGAGATTAGCAACATATCATAGAAAAACCAGCCTCTAGGGAATGGGCATTACAGGCAAGAAGACCAGGATTACAAGGTCCAAAACCAGGTGAAGTGAACTGATCACGAGCAGAGTAGAGAAAAATATGAGCGACATATCACCCATCAGTGGGACGAATCAACAATGGAGGCTTTGGGAGAATTCAGGGGGATAACCTTGGATCCGACATAACCCGACAAGACAATAAGGATTGAAACAACAATAAGTAGTCAGGTGGAGCGACACCTGATAGAGTGCTTGAGGTGCAATGTTGACATTTCCGCTTGGGGGGATAGGACTTGAATGAGATTGACCCAAGGATTATCGTGCACATGCTTAATGTGGATCCAAAGGCGAAGCCTGCGAGGCAGAAGAAAAGGATTTCCAGCTAAGATAAAAATGAGGCAGCCGAAATGAAGTAGTGGAATCGCTAAGCACTCGTCACATTTATAAGACTACATATTATGAATGGTTGAACAACATTGTGTTAGTACTGAAGAAGGAGGTGACCTGGAGGATGTGCGTGGTCATTATACGGACTTGAACAAACATTGTTTGCGTGACATTTTTCTGCTTCCCAAAATATATCTCTTGGTGGATTCAATGACTGCGTCTTGTTGAGTATGATGAACGATAAGAGCGACTTTCATCAAATTTTCATGGCGACGCCGGATCAGAACAAAACTGCATTCGTAACAGATACGAGAGTATATTGCTACAGAGTAACGCCTTTGAACGCGAGAGCAACTTTCGAAAGGCTAGTGGCTAAGATGTTTTACGCACTAATCAGTAGGTCTATGGAGGTCTATATCGACGATATGTTGGTAAAGAGTTTGAAGGTTGAGGATTATATTCATCACCTAAATGAGGCATTTTCTATAATGAGAAACTATGAGATGAAGTTAAATCCGAAGAAATGCACATTTGGGGTGACCGCGGTTAAATGTCTAGGTTATGTGGTCAATGAGAGGGGAATAGAGGATTTATGGATTTGCTCTCGGCTAAAAGTGTCAAGGACATGCGGTGTCTAGTAGGACGTTTGGCAGCACTAGGCCGATTTATATCAATGTCGGCTGAAAATAGTCAACCCTTCTTTAAGATCCTCAAGAAAAGCAAGGATTTCAATTGGACGTAAGAATGTGAATCCGCCTTTCAACATATTAAGAGATATCTGGTCAGGCCGCCACTGTTCGCGAAGCCTGACCCGCAGGAAATGTATACTTATATTTGGCAGTATCTTCAAATGCAGTGAGTTCAGTATTGGTGAAAGACAAAGGTAAGCAACAACTCTTTATTAACTATGTGAGTAGGGTATTGCAGGGGCGAAGAAAAATTATGTGGAATAATAGTTGTTTGCTTTAGCTATAGTAACCACAATAAGAAAGTTGCGACCGTATTTCAGTTGCATCCAATCACGGTGATAATCGACAAGCCATTGAAGCATGTAATGATGAAACCAGACACCTTTGGGCGGCTAGTGAAATGGGGAATTGAGTTAAGCAAGTTTGGTTTGGAATTTCGGCCGCGCACAGCAATAAAAGCTCAAGTCTTAGCAAATTTTGTAGAGAAAATGCTAGGGAACAGCGTGGTGAGATCCACACATTTCATTTGGACACTATCGTTGGAATTGAGCACGAGTCGACTTAGGTCAGCATGGTTGTTGCACGTTGATGGGTCAGAAACTAGCTATGGAGGTCGCGTGGGAGTAAGTCCCCGGATATGCGGGAATTTAAATTTGCAATCAGTCTACTTTTCCCGTCAAAAACAATAAAACAGAGTTTGAAGCAATACTAGCCGGAGTACGCATGGCGAGGACCCTCAACGTCGACGATCTTGAAGTTTTCGTAAATTTGCAGTTGGTGGCAAATCATTTTTGGGCAAATATGAAGCTCGTGAGGACACAATGCTATTATATTTGGCAAAGCTAAGAGAATTAGCAACCAAATTTGCGACCTTCAACCTTCTACTGATACCACTTTCTCAGAACACCAAAAAGATCACCTTGTCAAAGTTTGCCAGTTCTGTTGAGACTTATGTGTAGAAGCGCGTTACATTGTTGGCAATGGAGCAAACTATTGGGATATAAAAATACAACAAAGCTCGGGCAGAGGTCGATGATATACTCCCGATCGTCAAACAACATCTTGGAAGGGTGAGATAATCTAGTACTTGACGAAGGGGATTCTTCCAGAGGATACAAATTCAAAGTGACGTTTGAAGTACAAGGCATTCAGATTCACGATGCATAATGGGGAGCTGTATAGATGATCGTTCAAAGATCCTCTATTGTGTTGCCTATCCCCCAAGGAAGCTAGCTATGGTATGGAAGAAGTGCACGGTGGTAGCTGTGACAATCATTCATGGGGAAAGGAGTTAGCTCAGCGTATCCTGCACCAATGGTACTATTGGCCCACATTACTTAAGGACGCGACCTATTATGTACAAAGGTGCAAGAGTTTCCAATACCACGCACGTCTGATACATCTTCCGGCTCAGCCTCTGCAAACCATCGACGTGGCATGCCCATTCGACCAATGGGGTATAGACATAGTCAGTCCCCTACTGATCGCCAAGGGAAACAAGAAGTTTTTGGTTGTGGCAGTAGAATACTATACCAAATGGATGGAGGCATTAGCCATGGCAACCATCACGGAGAACAATATGATAGAGTTTATCTAGAGGAACATCATTTGTCGCTTTGGTATACCCCGTATTTAGTATCGGATAGTGGTCACCAATTTGTAGGGAAGGAAATCAAATCCTGGTTTGAGGAACTGAAAATAGCTCAACATGTAATATTGGTATCGCATCCACAAGCCAACGAACAAGTTGAGTTAACCAACAAAACATTGAAAGATTATCTTAAAAGGCGTTTGAGGGATACATGAAAAGGTTGGGTTGATGAGTTACACGGTATACTTTGGGCTTATCGGACCATTCCCAGAACCTCAACGGGTGAAACTCCTTTTGTTTTGGTGTATGGTTCGGAACCAGCCTTGCCCGCAGAAATAGGGATGCCAACTCATCGAATCCAAGACTATGACCCAGAGTAATCTGCTAGACTGAGGCAAATGGATCTAGATATGATTGGATACACTAGAGAACAGACATACCAGTGCACAATGGCATTCAAATCCACTATGGCAAAAGCATTTGATAAGAAAGTTAGATTATGTAGCTTCCAAGTCTGTGACCTCGTACTCAAGAGCATCGAAGCAAGCAAAAATGTTGGCAATTACTGCCACGCTAGGACGTGCCGTTTAGGTTCATCAGGGCTAGCACTAGAGGGTATTACTATCTGGAGGATTTGCGAGGACATAACATTTGAGGCGTTACTACTCCTAGGATTTGAACTCTATTTATAACTAAACTACGACTGACTTGATTCTCCTAATTGGGATACGCAGGTAGCATAGCTCCTCCCCATTCACAACCCCTACTTTAAATTTAAAGTTTTTTAGTTTCCTCATATAGATAATGCAACCTTACATTGGTGTGCAGACTAAGGGTCGCCCCTTTGAGCTACGAGGTGCAATCACTCGGCACCGAGTTAAACTTGCAAGGAGATAGTGACTCGATACGATGATACCATACCGGCGCAAGACATAGAACGGTTAAATAGATGAAGTCACTCCTACGGGGTTGCTAAATTACAATGAGATGTAAACCGGGGAAAAGGACATCTAAATTCTATGGGATTACTAAGGCAATGATGAGATGCAAACCTAAATAACGGACATCTCAGTCCTACGGATTACAAAGGTAATGATGAGATGCAAACCTGAAGAATTAACATCTCAATCCTACGGGATTACTAAATTATAACTAGATGCAAACCTAAATAAGGGAAGTCTCAATCCTACAGGATTACTAAATTATGATAAGATGCAAACCTAGAATAATGGACATCTCAAGCCGACATGATTGGAAAATGCAATCCAAATCTATGGACATCTCCTTCTTATAACGGGATCGAGGATAGCAGAGTAACTAGCAAATTTAGACACGTAAAGAATATATGGCGAGAAAGAATAAACAACAAAAAAGAAAAAACTCAAGGAAGATATTCAAACACGTCAGGGAAAAAATGAAGTTCGTATTTAAGCAAAATTTAGAAATAAAATGATACAACTACGACCCTCAATACGGGGAACCAGACAAATCACTGTCACAATTTTGAACGTAGAATCCGTTTGATAGGCCATGAAGGTTTCTGGAACATCTTCGTATGTATATGTCAACCCAATTATATATACCTTCTTTCTCACGGGTCAACTAGAAGAAAGGGTCCCCATGTTCAGGATCTTCCCAATCATCGTTGGCGTCATCAAAATCCTGATGGATTTTCATGTCAGGCCCGAGCTTAACATCCAAGAGATCATTGGCAAACCCCAACTTCATATAGTCGAGAGTCTGTATTTGCCCAACGGCTAGTGAAATACCAAATTTAGTATCGACCACACTGCGATGGAGCTCAATCCAACGAAACACCGGATTTAACAAAAAATCCCTTGCAACACTAGTTCTATGTACGTTCAACTCCAAATATTCTACCCGACCTCTTAATAGATGGATTTTGATTTTGGATTGGATGGCACCTTCCTTCAAAGAATCTCGCTCTTTCACGAGCTCCTGGCACTTCGTGCTCAATTTTTCTATCTTTACATACGGTAACGCCATGACACCATCTGTCACCTTTGCCCCAATCGCAGCAATCTTGGCATCTTGCTTAGCCTTATCCCTCAACCGCTCAGAATTTTGCGCCCGCACATGTGCTTTGTCGCGCGAGGTGTTAGACAAGGATTGCTTCTCACGCAAAGTATCAACAATCTGATTATGTTTGCCCTGTACCTCTCCGAGGTCACTATAATGATGGCACAACTTATACAACATGATTCTGAGAGCAGTGGTAAACATTCGCCCATACAGCGCTAAGGTTTTCCACCCAACAACCTCGCTAAATTGCACACGATCAAGTCCCGGCCACATGCCGGCTACAATCTTGTTTGTCTCCCTCTTCCTTAAAGTCCTCAGTAGCCAGCCTAAGAGCGTTGACATACCAATCTTCTTTGTTGGAACCACCACTCGTGTTGCTCGAGTTGCAGGGCTCAATAGTCTTCCTCATTTTCTCAGCATTGTGACGCGCGAGATCGTCTGCAATCCAGTGCTCCTCAATTGCACTCTCTCTCATACATTTGAGCTCAGAGTCATTTCCTATATGTATTCACCCACAATCTGGTGTCGTATCCACAACTAGATAACGTTCTTCAAAATTTTGATAACGTTCAAACTCACGCGAATAGAACACTCGTGCGCCTGAAGAAACTCCAAGGAACCTCTCGCTTCGGCTCAACTCTTCTTCATGTTATTTTTCTGCCCTAGCTTTCCTCTTAGCCGCGTGGGCTCGTGCATCTATACCGTTAGCCGGTGCCGGTTTGGGCACATGCCTTAGCATAGAACCATAGCCTTGCCTTGCGGTACAATCATCTGCGGTAGGGGCCTGCATTAAGCGATCGGTAGAAGGGATCCCACTAGTACTTCTGGCCTCGATCATATAGCGTGGTGACCTCACTACCTTGTTACATGCTCTAGTTTTCCCACGAGCCATTAATATAACCCTCAATATATGACTCAAAATCAAACAGTTCCACTATCGAAATAATTCACTATCGAAAAAGGTGGTAAATCGAACAATACCACAACTATATCAAAAATTAAATTCGAGACAATAGTGAATTTTGAAAATAATGTTTTGATAGTAATCAAAAGTGATAAAATGCTGCAATGATTATTATAATGATAAGTGGACGAAGGGCTATTTATATTTTTTTCGAATTTCGTGCCCACGTTAATGTGTATCGAAATAACATGCCAAATCGAAACAAAATGTTTTCATATATTCTTTATGGAATCGAAATAAACCCTTCGATACTCTGACGTCTCCCTAATTGGGGGGGGGGGGGGGGGGCGCATATTTTGAAGCCATTTTTTGACATTTGACATCCGATTTTTGAAAAATTATCTCCTGAATTGGGGGCCACACTTTGAAGCCAATTTCTGGTATTTGACACCAGATTTTTGAAAACCGCCTCCCAAATTGAGGGGCATATTTTGAAGCAAATTTGTGGTGTTTGGCATCCGATTAAAATCATCTCTCATATTTAGAGGTGGGAGAGTGGGCATATTTTGAAGCCAATTTTTGATATTCGGAACTCGAGCTTTGAAAAACCACCTCCCAAATTGGGGGGGGGGGGGGCGTATTTTGAAGTTATTTTTTAACACCTTCCGCACCAGAACGATTTTAAATTTGTGATCCGCTCTTTTCAAGACCGACTCTCACATTGGGAAAACTATATGGTATGGGCTAATTAGGCTGGCCCAAAATATAACAATTGGGTCGGCCCTCTCGGATTAAAGCCCAACGAGAACTGTATCAAAATGAGTATTTCGATATTAACTGTAGAACCGAAAGTCAATTTTGATATAGTGGAAGTATCAAAAGATTGTTTGCGATACTTAACCGTGAAATTCGAAGGACGGGCCCCACATAATATCGAACGTTCACTTTCGATACTGAGCTAGATCGAAAGCATCTACTTTCGATTTATCGGTTTCAACTTTCAACTCTAACCCCGATTTGATTCCTTGTTCCGTTCGATTCCCAGGCCACTTTCGATACAGATCCAAAATAGAGAAGTTCGTATTCGATGCACAATTTAAAGTCGAGAGAAGCAGTTTCGATACACATTTTCAATACAACAACTAAAGTTTACTGAGAGAACGGTTTGAACTAATCTACTTCGTTTGTACATCTGCGTTAAGGTGTTCCAGACAAAGTTAGTCTTATTCTGTAATAGACTAGCATAATTTGGTGTATTAAGATTCAATTGTTGTCACACTTGTAATCCGTGTAACTAAGATGAAATAACACAGAATTACAAATATGTAATGAAATGTATATCACAAACAAACTATTCATGCAACTGTTATATTGCTTACGTCGTAGATATTTATTAAAGGTCGGTAATATGACAATCGCATATAATAATTTTTTGTGTGATGGAATGACGGGTAAAATCTGCAATAGCCGGTTCTTAAATATATTTTATATAAATATTAAAAATCTATAATAAGTTTTCACCCCTTGGGGTGGCCTAGTTGGTTAAAGAGGAGGGGTCTCCTCTCATTGGTCTCAAGTTCGAATCCCATTGGGAGCGAATTGATTATATGCTTTGTAGGTCTGAGCCTATCACCTATGATGCACCGACACTTCAAAACATCAGTCGTATCCGTGTCCGACACGTATCGGACACGCCACGTGTTAAAATAAATATAAATTAATCCGACACCCGTGTCGGACACTTAAGGGTGTTGTGTCCGGCGAGTGTCTCACACATATTAAGGGTGTTTTCAACATGTTTTAATCTTGTTCATGAGAAATTGTATATTTTAATTATTTGTATTATAAATTTTATTTAAAATAATATTTTCAATTGTCAAATAAAAGATATAAGAGTTAGAAAATAAATTGTTCAAACTTAAATAACTAAAGTAAAAAGACTAAACATAAATAATTTTCAATTAACGCATGATTTGATTTGAGTAGTAGTTACGTTTTTGAGTATTATTATTAACTTATTTTGGTTTTGTATTTATGCTTGACACTCAAAGTTGAATTAAAATGGGTGTTTTATTTGAACTTTGTTTTGGTTAATAACTAGGGAGTAATAAGTAATAATTTTATTTGAATTTAAGTAGGTTATGAGTTTTTACTTGGATTTAAAGATATTAATTCTATAAGTTTATTAGTAATACTTAATATATTTTAATATTAAAAAAATTCAGCTGTGTCCCGGCCGTGTCGAGATTTTAGAAAATCCGTGTTGCCGTATCCGTGTCCGTGCAACATAACTTGTCACACATGGTTAGCCTAGTATAGTTTATCTGGTTGGCGAGGTTTGCAGGCTATTTCATCGACCCGATGATTTACCGCGAGGGTTCCACGTCATAAAATATATATATATATATGTATATATATCTATAATAAGTTTTATTGTATGGTCATTTTCTGTATATAAAATCTGAAACGAGGGTAGAGTGAGTCACTTGTTTCGAAATCATTACTGCACACACAGTGTGACTTCTCTCTCTCTCATTTCCAGCACAGCACAGCACAGCACAGCACAGCGTGTGCGTGTTATTGACGCAACTGATAGCGCGCGTGGTTGTGTGGTGCTAAGTTTGAAACGAACAATCGGTTTAGTGCTGTTGAGGAGTTAGGTGCTGTTGTTGTTGTTGTTGCTGTATGATAGATGATAATTCACGCATAAGCATTCTCTTTTTCTTTTTATTATTATTATCTTTTTATACTATTGATTGAGGGGGGTTTAATTAATCTTCGAATCCAGGTTTACTTAAATTTGGCGTACTTTTGAAGATATCCTTGTGCTCTTTTTTCTATTTCAACTAATTTATTGTCTGCAATATATTATTAAGTGAAGGTATTTGTGCTGCAGTTGATTCGCCTTACAATACAATACAGGGAATTGAATTGAATTGAAATGAGCGTGTCGAGGTTTATAAAGTGCGTTACTGTTGGCGATGGCGCCGTTGGTAAAACGTGCTTGCTCATTTCCTACACCAGTAATACCTTTCCCACTGTAAGTTTTCTTTTCTTTTTTGTCTTTTGTGTGTGTGTGTGTGTGTTATGACTTGTATGCGGTATGCCTATTTAACTATTTTCTGTTGTTGATACTTGATATCATGTTGTTGTTATATTTATGAAGAAATTATGAAGAATGGGGGATTTTTGGGGGGTTTTATTTGGATGTTGTGTTGCCAGTTGCCAATCTGTAACCCACGTGCTTCATCGAGGAATTTAAGCTTTAGATTCGTAATTTGATGTACCTTTGTCCAAATCTCGTTATATATTTTGTAATTGATGTCGATTTTCAAGCAACTTAGTAGTTTTGGTGTTCTTCTGGCAATTTTTGGCAATTTTTGGAGTACTGGGGGGTGTTTATGGTATTGAGCTGAGACGCTATGTATTCATTTTCTTAGTTCCAAGTAAATCACTCAAAATCGTTGAATTTATCTTGTTAATGATATCGTGTTTTTGGTTTCTTTTTCTGCTAGGTGTGATTACGTGTTTTTATGAATTACATTTTGGTCTTTAGGACCTGTGTGTCGTTCATCTTCGGCTTACATAGAGTTGAAGGCCTCTTTTATCTCTGGTGTATTGCATCTCTAACTATGATGCTTTCATCTTTGCATCATTTGTAGGATTATGTGCCAACTGTGTTTGACAATTTTAGTGCCAATGTCGTGGTGGATGGGTGCACTATTAATCTAGGATTATGGGATACTGCAGGTAAACCACTTCTCATAAATCACATCTATTATTTTATTTCCTTTAGGTTTATTACTTAGCAGGCGTTGACCCTTCTTTATTGAGCAGGGCAGGAGGATTACAATAGATTAAGACCATTAAGCTACCGTGGGGCTGATGTGTTTATACTTTCATTCTCTCTTATTAGCAAGGCTAGTTATGAGAATGTATCCAAGAAGGTGCTACTTCCTCTCTTGAGTTCGACGTTGCTTTGTTTCTTTGTATTCTTGCCTCGTCATTATTTTCATTGAAAGCACTGAGAGGAAAGAGCACATAAATGATCAGATTTTTACTTGAATGAATTCAAAATTATAATATGCTCACTAAAAGAATATATGAATAATCTGGTTTAAAACTTCCTTCGGCCCCTGGCATCTGCGCCCGCGCGCCCAATTACACACCATGTTTAAGGGCGGCAAATATGTTATGCTAATTTCTGTTCACATTCTTCTGGTGATTAGTGGATTCCTGAACTGAGGCATTATGCTCCTGGAGTACCAGTAATTCTTGTTGGGACAAAGCTCGGTGAGAACTTCTTCCTTTTACCTGTAGTCTTGTGTTATATGTAAAATGCGTTATGTATTATTTACTGTTATTCCACATTTATGGATAACTTTCATGTGCTGCAACTTGTCTAATGTGTTACTGGTCCAGTCTAGCTTATCTCGAATCAGTTGGTTCACTGCTTCTGCGCTATTTTTGAACATATCCTCTTCTCATTAGAAATCTGTTACCATTGGGTGAATCACTTTGCAAAGAATAAGGATGCAGAACTTCATATTAATGTCATCAGGAGAACCTTGCTCTATAAGTGTTCGCCCCACTCATACCAGTATAGCTATATGTAAGCTACTAGTAGCTTAGAGTAATAAGGATGACATCTTACATGTCCAAATAATCTGAATTCATTCTCTGTTAACTTTTTTAACATATAAAAATTTAACCGTATGTACTTTCACTAAAGAGTGGTTATTTCCAGACACAATACGCTGTTACTTTGGTATTTGTTATTTTATGTGCAATGGCCGGGGATTTGTAAGATAATAGTAATTGAAGTCACATTATGAATTTATAAGATAATAGTAGTTATACTGATTCGATAATAAAAATGGAAAATACCCCCGTTATCTATATTTATGTATTTGATTGTGGTTCTGTTTGGATAATTGTATGTTTTTCCCTATAGATCTCCGAGAAGACAAACAGTTCTTTGCAGACCATCCTGGTGCAGTACCCATCTCGAATTCTATGGTATGTAATTTTATGTTACTGTTTATTTTATTTTATTTTTCGGTAGGCCGTCTAAATTAGTATGGGGACTTAATTCGTCTCTGGACCTAACCATTTTGACGATATTTGTTTGCTAAATACTTGGCTTGTCATTTCTTTGAAGGGAGAGGATCTCAAGAAGTTGATAGGAGCGTCTGCTTACATTGAATGCAGCGCAAAGACGCAACAGGTTATATATTTTACTGAATTATTAACATCTTTCGTAGCAAGATTTCCTTTGCTTCCATTGTTAACACCGGGACAATCTCCTCATGTTCTTCCAAAATCCAAATATTACAGAACGTGAAGGCCGTCTTTGATGCAGCAATTAAGGTTGTTTTGCAGCCAGCAAAGCAGAAGAAGAAAAAGAAGAGAAAGAGCCAAAAAGCATGCAGTATATTGTGACTTTTGGAAGAAATGCAAGGATCGAGAGATTATCTGACACTTACCTCAGGACCCTGAGTATTGTGTGAGTTCACTTCCTCGAGGATGCTGTATCTTTTATGTAATAGTCTTTACTGAACTGTACTGGGGAAGTTATCAAATAGTTGGTTGCTGCTATACAGTTGTAGGTTGAGATGTATATCTGTGACCAAGATATGTATGATACGATAAGTTTCTCCATCCTGAAGCTAGACTATGTCATTTGTGATTGTGTAAAACCTTTGGATATAGATACCTAAAATCTTTTCTTTCTCGATAGCAGCAGAGAATGAAATGTAACAGATACGACTTTGTGTTTCTAAAGAATACGGGCCTTCTGTTAGCTGTTAATGCTTACTAGACATGACGGTATGTCAACAAAGTCATGTTTGGTGTACTCGATGCTGAATGAACTTGAATTCGCCGTTACAAAACTTGGCTTATAATTGCGCGTCTCCAAGTCTATCTTGGTCTAGCATGGGTTCCTTCAATCATACAAGATCATCCTATAATTCATGTGTATGTACATAAAAATTACAAGCATACATCCTTTGAAGCTTTTCTAATTGATAATAGAGAGCATAAATGTAATTCTAATTTTGTGCTATAAGCAATTTGAAAATGATGAAGCTGCAAATAAGCTGCTGAATGTTATTATCTTCTTGTTAGGAGCAGCCGGCGCAGGATTATTGTTCCGAGTGCGTCCTTGTAAGATAAAGTTCCCTAATTTTACATTCAGGCATCATTTTATTATATTACTTCCCTAAAGCTTCCAGTTTTTTCGTAAACCTAAAGGCCCTTCAAGTTTTTCTAAAACAAATGAAAAAAAAGTGTATTATGGTTCAATACTTTAATATACACTACTAACGCTGGCACGCGGTCTCTGCGTGATTAAGAATTTATTTTAGGTATAATATAATTATTTTAAATGATAAAGATTACGACTTAAATATCTAGAGATTAAACACGCAAAGATAGAAAGTCTATATATCTTAACCTTACTTTTATGTAAGAGGAATTAAGTAATGATTTTGTTTCCTTTAATGAGAAGACTTAAATAATATTGAAGCTAAAATAAATTACAGTTATCTCCCTACTAATAATAAAGTTTAATAGTATAATAAGGGGTAAATAAGGAAATGAAAAGATTGGTGTAACATTTGGGTTTTTTTTTATAATAGTATGTATAGATGATTGTGGAAAGCATGTAGAGAAAATTTTATTTGAAATATTTTATGATTAATTTAAAGTCGCTATTAGATATGTATATAAAATGAGTTGTTGTGTATATGTATGCAATTGTTGTGTATATGTATGCAAATATTTGGATATATTGATTAACTATAATTTATAATCTACATAGGTATATGATATACACATAAATATATAGAAAATACTAAATAGTGTATCCTGATACCTCCTAAGTTAAAGAGATTTTCCAGTGTGCAAGAGAGAATAATCAATAAAGCAAAAGGCCCAAAACATTTCCAGATAAAAAAATAGAGCAAACATTTCCTTTTTTCATTTTATAGGTAGGAAAAAAAAAACACATACTCCCTATCCTATTGCTCCAAAATCACTTACTCCCCTATTCTATTTTTTTTTTATCACTTACCTCCTTATCCTATTCTAATCTTATTACATTTCCCCAAAGACGAAATTAACCCATTAATCTCTCCAAATTGCGCATGTGCGGCTCGTGTGCCATACTAATCAGGGGCAATTTTGTCCATTCAAATATCTCAACACATTACAATCGAGAATGCCCTCCAATTCACTCAAATCAACACTTACAATGTTTTCCCCTATATTCGAAAAGCCCTAAAACCCCAAATCCAATAACTCGTCTCTTGCACATGGGTGGATCAATCCACACCCAATACTCACACGACCCATTTTGGTGTGAAAACAAACATTACAAACTTAATTGGAGTAATTTAAAACAAGATTACACCGAAAAAAGAAAAGAATGAATTTGAGGCTTTACCCGATTCTTGGAGCATGTAACGAACCTTCTTACGGGATTAAGATTAGTCCATGATATTTTTTGAGCTGCCAGACGCTCGCAACGATAAATGTGGGAGTTAAAATTCATCAATTTCGTCTAGTTTATGAACCCTAATTTGAATTTAGGATTTTTTTTGGGGAAACTGGAACTTTTTTAAAATATATGACTGTTATAATGTGTTGGGGTATTTGAATAGACGAAATTGCCCCTTATTAGTGTGGCACACGAGCCGCACATGCGTAATTTGGAGAGATTAATGAGTTAATTTCGTTTTGGGGAGAAATGTAATGAGATTAGAATATGATAGATGGGTAAGTGATAAAAAAAATAGAATAGAGGGTAAGTAATTTTGAGGCAATAGGATAAGGGAGTATGTGATTTTTTCTCTTATAGGTAAGAAAGGGAAACGAAAAGAGATCATCACATTTTTTAGATCCCTATGATATTTTGGGCGGAAAATTACTTAAAATCCTAATTCCATTATTAGTATCATATATACTGTTGGCATTAAAAAAGATTCCATTATATAAATTCAACTAATAATTCGATGTTCGTTCCAAATTATTTATTAATAGGCTCGTTTTGGCCTCTTACAACATTTTTACATATAATCAATTTTATTATTTATTTACAAAACATAGTAAAATATAATAAGTACACATCCTCTCATATTACATTATAATTATATCTACATCCGTAAAACTTTTTTCGTGCAGAATTAGAAGTTGGATGTAAAAACATGGGCATGGGCTATAATATATCAAAGAATCCCTCTATTAGTTGTGGGGTCATTCCATTTTCCCAATGTGGTGTGGGTGTAGCTGTAATTATCTATATAACCAATTTTCACCTTACAATATTGAAAACAAAATTATTGGGGAAAAATCGAAATTGGTCCTTTATTGTGTCTTAGTTACAGTTTTCGTCCTTTATTGTGTCCTTGTTTTATTTTGGTCCTTTATTGTGTGTTTCAGTACAATTTTGGTCCTTCAGATGAAATCTCAGCCGAAAATGTCATGTACGAGCACGTGTTGCCCTCAATTCAATTTTTTTGAATTTTCCACAAACATATTCGCATGTTGGAACAACAATTTTAATTTTTTTATTTAAAATTTTGACCCGTCCGATCCGGATAACCCGGTCAAATCGGGTTGGCCAGGTCAGAATTTTAAATAAAAAAAAATAAAAAAATTTGAAACCAGCGTTTCCACATGTGAATTTGCATGTGGGAATTAAAAAAGTTTTTATTTTGGCCGACAAGTGCTCCCACGTGATATTTTCGACTCTGACTTCTTCCTGAGGACCAAAATTGTAGTGAAATACGCAATAAAGGACCAAAATAAAACAAGGACACAATAAATGACCAAAACTGTAACTAGGACACAATAAAGGACTAGTTTCGATTTTTTCCCCAAAATTATTAGGCGGGAGAACAATTTTTGGCGGGAAGAAAAAGTATACTTGCTTATTCTTCCATATTTTATAATAAAATCAGATTACCAAATATTATAATATCAGGAAATAATAATTCGTAGCAAACAAAAAAAAAAAAAGATTTAAGTGATCAAATTAAAAAAAACCTCGAATATTTACAACTACAAAATTCGAGACCAGACCACTTCCACAACGGACATATTTTTTTCTCTCTAAAATCCCTCTTTTAGCAATCACTTCACTTTGCTTGACCTGCATTAGGGTTTCTAATCTCCATTGTAATTCCACTCCAACAGCTCACGAATTGTTCAACATGTAAGTTTTTTCTTTTTTTTTTTGTTTTTTTTCAACTTATGATTTTGGCTTAAAAGCATTATTTATACCTTGGACTTGTTTTTGTCCGGCTTAGTTAAGCTTACAATGTCCGGCTTCGAGCCAACCACAAGTTCCGACAGTGAATTAGATGAAGTATGGATTGCATATGGTATTTTGATGTGGTTAGTCGACAATGAAATGCCCTTTAGTACTGTCGATCAGCCCGTGTTTAGACGCTTGTTTGCTCGAGCCTGTCCGCGGTTGAAATTGAGTTCTCAAAAGACGATAAGTGAGGAAGTCTATGAAATGTATCAGGATGGGAAGGGAAGGTTGCACAGTTTTATCGAAGAAAATGCGCAGAGAGTTTGCTTAACCACAGACACGTGGACTTCCATCAGTGGGGACGATTACTTGGTCTTAACTGCCCATTTCGTTGATAACGAGTGGAATTTGCAGAAACGAATACTAAACGTTTGCTTGATAACTGGTCATTCGGAGGAGGATATAGCTAAGGATGTTGAGAGGTGTTTGAAAGGTTGGGGTATTGAGAAGATTTCTACGATCACGGTGAACAATGCTACATTTGACGCGGGGATTGAAGTTCTGATTAGGAGACTGGGAGGGCAAGGAGATTCATTTGTTTTGAGTGGGAAGTATGCGAAGATAAGGTGCATGGCACACATCCTTAATCTCGTGGTGCAAGATGAATTGAAAAGTACCGGTTTTGGATGCTCCATAGATCGCATAAGAGCTGCAATCAAGTACGTGAAGAGTTCAACGACTAGGTACAAGAATTTTAAGAAAGCTGTTAAATATGAAGGCATAAAAAGTCTGGAATCTCTAAGTCTTAATGTGCCTACACATTGGAACTCGACGTACACAATGTTGAGTACCGCCTTGTCACTTAAGAGGGCATTTTATTCCTACGAGCTCTTTGATCACGATTATGCAACTGACCTAGGTAGTCAAATGCCACATCATTATGATTGGGGCATGGCTGGCACTTTTGTGACTTTCTTGAAGCCTTTAAAAAGGATAATAAAATTCGTCTCTAACACGTCTTCCGTTACATCCAATTTGGTATTAAGGGATTTGACTACAATTGATGAACTTTTGCAAGAGTGGTTGAAACTTGCTGACTACGATGATGGTGGCGTCCATGATTTGAAACAAATAGCGTGGAAATTGAAAGAAAAGTACGACAAGCATTGGGGTTTTTCTTCTGATAGAATGAACCATATGTTGTATTACGCTGCAATTGTAGATCCGCGCCTCAAATATGAGTATATTAAATTTATGGTGGACGACAAGAGTTTGCAAACTGAGATTTGGAATGGGTTCGAGGCATTGTTTAATGAGTATAAAAGGATGTTCGAGGAAACTGCCATTGCTACTGTCACTTCTACTACATGCCCCGTATCGAAGTCCACTGCCACCGGCAAGAGGGTACAGGATTTGATGTACGAGAGGTTTGTGAGGTATGTTCTAAATATATCCAAATTCCTTAACTTAGTAAAATGTTAGTATATTGTAACTTCATAACATAATGGCTCAAAAACACTTTTAGGTCTAGGACTATGCAGTCGAAGCCTGAATTTGACAGATACTTCGAGGATGGGTTTGAAGGTGAATTTGAAGGATTCGACATTTTGAAGTGGTGGAAAAGAAATTGTCATAGATACCCAATTATCTCTAAAATGGCTCGCGATATATTGGCGGTTCCCATCTCTACAATAGAGTCAGAGTTTGCATTTAGCATAGAAGAACGCACTCTAGATCAATTTAAGAGCTCTTTAAGTCCTAAAATACTACAAGCTCTCATTTGCGGTCAAGACTGGCTGCAACACGATGATATACCACTACCAACTGATATAGAAGAGAGTGAAGAGTAGTTGTTGGACATGGAAAACCGCAGTCGAGGTAACTTTGATTTTTTAGACTTTTATATGACATAATTTTTTTCTCTGTTTACATAATTCTCTAAGTTCTATTTTTATTTGTTATTTTCTTGTAGAGTTTGCACAAATGGGTCCGGATGCATTAACTCTTGAGGTTTCAGTGAATCCTCAATAAGAGAAGACGATTTTATTGAGATATTGATACATTTTCTTATTTAGACCTTTATGCTGACTTTAATGTTTGATGGACTAAGTTTGTTGATGGATTATTTTTATTTTAAACCTTGTTCCATTGGTTTTAGTGATGGATTATGAATTATGTTTTTAATGGATATATGATGTCGATTCATTGGTAATATTCATTTTGAAATTGTGATATTTAAATAGATACGTATGAACTGGATTGTTATTTTGTTGTTTGTTTGAGTGATTGATGAATGATGAGTTTGAGTATCCTTGGTATCTTGATGAATTAGGTGCATTTTGGCAAAAAACAAGGCAAAAGGAAAAACAACAGGTTTGGGAAAACAGTTGTAAACATGGCAGTTTAGAGCAGATGAAAAAACGACGGGGGTTGAACTTTTCAGCCCCTGCCAATTTTTTGAGTACCTGATCCCGAGTGATAAGGTACCTGGTTAATTTGGTCATCCAAGCAATCAGGTACCTGAATTTGAAGACAAGAATCGGGCAGCACTTTCTGCTACCCGACCCCTGGGGTGCCCGTCAGATGGGTACCAGAACTTGACTCCCCGATCTCAAACGCACCCTTATTCTTGCCTGTTTTATTATGTTATACTGCTTATTCTATCGTCATTAATATACAGCATATGATAACTTGTGGTACAGATTATTATGGCTCTCTTTTAAGCTGGAAAGTGGCTCAATGAAGTAACATTATGGAATTTCATAAATACTGTGGAAGGGACTCTTTAGCTTCCGCTCTGTCATAAACTTATTCCTTACTTTTTTATTTGAATTACATATTAGAACAACATTGAGCTTGATTTTCCGAATGATCAAATATTATCGTGCTTGGATATGACTAATGCTCAGAGCAGTTGCTCGTTTGAATAGAAGAGTTCAGCCAAGCACAGTCTTGCAGTGATGCTCTTGGTCAGGCAGACCTTTCCTCTGATGTTCTTGGTCGAACACAGGCCTTCACCCATGCACATGCCTGAGACCCCTTTGGCCCTGATAAATCACAAACATACTTTAGGCCTACCCATAACGAATCCACAGTTCCCAATCATGATACCACCGAGTCAAAAAAATGGCTTGGTAATCCTGGGGCTGTGCGCAAGCACCAGGAAAAGAAGAAGGCCAAGAAGGAATCGCTGGAGGTCGTCAAATTGAGGGCTTTGAATGAAGAGGTAGCAAGGTCAGTCTTAACTGGAAGCTGAGGTTGCTTGGCTGAAGTGCTTGCCTGTGGATAGAGGGAAGATAGATGGAGAAATTGGATCTTTTCCTTGCCAGAAGTCCACTAAGAGTGAACACGTTCATCATAACATTTGCAATCCTAACCTTGGATGTTACGAAATGAATCCATGTAATGTGCAATATAGCGATATGCTTTACTGCCTTAGCCCTGGATCAGATGCCGCATTGAATGGGAAGGCCTTGGTGATTGTGGATTTGATAATTTCCAGTGTTTCGGGGATCATGATTCTGGTCGGAAGGGGTTTCCTGGTAATGACGAAGACAATATCAGTGGTGCATATGTTGGCAATATTTCTGCCAGAGAGGAGGTGAATTTATTTGTCCTCGTTCTTAGTTTAATTTCTGTAGTAATATGAATATAAAACCTATGTAATGAAAGATGTGCCTTGTTTACACCATGGCTTCACTAATTGACAGTTGTCTTCTTATTTTGTTGGTTTTTGGTGACTAAGAGAATGGTTTGAGTACTGGAAATTAGCAATTCACATACTTCTGACTGCATGGTCTATTATCTTATAGTCAAGACAAATGTTGCTGGTGTCCTGGAAGAACTAGATCATATGGCTTGATATAGAGCATGTTATGAGTTGTCAATATTGATTGTTCCTGTATCAAGATGCTTGTCAATAATGTGTGGTGTTGCTGGTCATTGTAATCTTTTTATAGTATACGCATAAAATTGAGCATGCCTACTGAGACTTTCACCCATCCATCTACACACATGTAAATGTGGTGTTGATGCACAAAAGAAGAAATGGGATCTTAGCATTTTATTTTCGCACTTGTTGATTTTACTGAATATGAAATGAGAAACATGTCACTTTCTTAATGTGCTACAAGTTGCATAGTTATTCACTACACAAACATGCACAGATGTAAGCTTTTGTATTACATAAAAGAAAAAGGAACCATGCCTTATTTTTGCTAGCTTGTTTATTACACTGAGATCAAATGGAGAAAGTTTTGTCCTGCACAGCTGAGTTGGAATGAGATTTATTTCAATATGGATGGAAGCTAAGTGAATTACTATTGTAAAGCAAGAGCTGCATGAAAAGATTCTTTTTAGTGAACAAGCATGTGCTGCAGCACTCTTGGGGTTCGGAGATGGCAAAGGACTAGATATGTATGCTTGATTTGATGTTAGTTTCCATTTAGAGGCTAGGTGATGTTTGCAAACGAGGCTTCGAGTTCTAATGAAAAAAACAGGTTGGGATTTAAGTGCCGATGTTGTCGTGGTGGATGATGCACCATTTATTAGGATTTTGGGATTACTACAGGTAAACTGGTTGTCAGAAATAATAATAATAATATATATTTATTTATTTATTTCCTGTAGGTTCATTACGTAGCAGACGTTAACTGTTCTCTATTGAGCAGGCAGGAGCATTACAATAGATTGAGACTGCTAAGCTACCATGGGGCTGATGTGTTTATACCTTCATTTTCTCCTAGTTGTAAGGTTAGTTATAAGAATGCCTCGAAGACGGTTTTCCTCTCTAGTGCTCGACCTTGCTTTGCGTTTTTGTATTCTCGTTCTTCGTAACTCTCAAGGAAAAGAGAATATAACCAGTTTTCCTCTCTTGTGCTCGACCTTGCTTTGTGTTTTTGTATTCTTGTTCTCCATAACTCTCAAGGAAAAATAAAGGAAAAGAGAACATGAATAATTTGGTTATATTTTAACTTGAGGTAATTCAAAATTAAGAATATCCCTTTTGCACTAAAAGGACTGTGATGGTTTCGAACTACCTATGGCCCCTTGCATTTGCATCCGTGCCCCCAGGCACATCCTCTTTTGAGGGAAAAAAACTGGTATGCTAATAATAGCTTTTTGAATTCTTTTGGTGTTCAGTGGACTCCTGGAGTACCCGTAATTCTTGTTGGGGCAAAGCTTAGTCAGAATATCTTCCTTTTTTTCTTAGGGCTGTAGTACTAAATCCCTAGTCTTATCTTTCAATGCACAATACATATGGATGAAATGTGGCGCAGGTAGCATATCTTGAATCAGTTTGTTGACTGCGTCAGCGGTACTTTTGAACATGTCTTGTTTCCATAACAAAAATTTGATAGCGTTGGGAGAATCGCTTGTGTAAAGGACACAGAAACTCATATTATTAATGCCATCAAGAGAACCCTTCTCAATAAGTATTCGTCCCGTTCATACCAGAATGGCTATATGTTAAGAGGAAAGAGGTATAGCATCCTACACGTTGGCATCAAGGAAACTTCATCCAAATAATCATCTGATAGGGGTTAAGGTATTTTATTCCTAATTAGAGCTAGGACTCAGCTCCAGAATTGGGGATGAGAGAAATTAGATAAACTTTAAATCTGATTCTTCATTAATTAATTAGCAACAATGCGTACAACTCCATATAAAAAGGAAGAAAAGTAACTAACTTTGACCACTAACACACTAATACCACTAACACACGTTACTTTACCCACTAACATACTATCACACTTACTAATTAATATAACTGAACATAAACAATTAAATAAACAAACTAATAATTACTAATAATGCTAATAAACTAGACTTAGGAACTTAAGGTCCGTATCATTCCCCTGCCCTTGAGAAACGGCCGCGTCCTCGTGGCCCGATTGGATGGTCCGAAATTTCTGCATAATTCTCCACTTCATCAGTTTCAGAGTTCACATACGTAACAGTAGGTTCCACCAATTCTGCGTCTGCTAAAAGTGTGAAAAATTGTGGTCCTTTGCACCTATGCCCTGGTATGAACTTCTCATCGCAATTAAAACACAACCCCTTGGATCGTCGTGTTTGCATCTCAGCTGGTGTTAATCGGCGTATTGGTAACGAGGCTGGAGTGCGCGGTGTGATTGACGCCAATGGAGGATTTACTAGTAAGGCAGGGTTGGTTGCATTGTTTCCCAAGTTTGGATACATCTCCCGTGGACATGAATCGTTATTTCTATCCTCCACTAATTTTGCCAAGTCTATGGCCTGAGACATTGTAGTGGGTTTCAAGATTGCCAATTCTTGGCGAATATCAAGACGCAATCCGGAAAGAAAACAATTGAGAATGGCGCTCGCGCTTAACCCCGTAACGAGATTGTTGATTCGTTGAAACCGTTCCTGAAAGTCAGCAACAGTAGTTGTTTGTTGTAGTTTGAACAACATGGCTTGATGATTTTCGTAGGACGATGGACCAAATCGAGTAATCAGATCGCGTTCAAAAGCTTCCCATGTGTTCAATTGAAAATTATTGTGCATCCACTTGTACCAACTACGAGCCTTTCCGAGCATCCGAATAGATGCCATCTGCAATTTTTGCTCTTCAGAGATTTGGTAAAAATTGAAATACAACTCCGCTTGAAATAACCAATCTTCCAGATCAGTGCCGTCAAAAGGTGGAAGGTCTAGCTTTTGTTTTGGAGACCGGTACAAGGGATTGGTTGTAGAATTGTGACCTGCCACTCCCGATGGCTCGGAACTATCAACAGGATATGTCGAGGCGGACGAAAATGGTAATGTCGATGTGTGGTGAGGGTCCGGTCTCGGAGTTGGTTGCTGTTGCAAACTCTTGATTTCGGCCAATATTTTCGCCATATCGTCCGAATGTTGCTTTGTTTGCTGCATATTGCTTTGTTTTAATTCAGCTAATTCAACCTGAATTAATCGTATTGTCTCTGCCTGAACGTCATCAGAAGAAATTTGGGTTTGTGTTTGGGGTTTGGGAGGCATGATTTCAATTGATGAAAGCACCAATGATAGGGGTTAAGGTATTTTATTCCTAATTAGAGCTAGGACTCAGCTCCAGAATTGGGGATGAGAGAAATTAGATAAACTTTAAATCTGATTCTTCATTAATTAATTAGCAACAATGCGTACAACTCCATATAAAAAGGAAGAAAAGTAACTAACTTTGACCACTAACACACTAATACCACTAACACACGTTACTTTACCCACTAACATACTATCACACTTACTAATTAATATAACTGAACATAAACAATTAAATAAACAAACTAATAATTACTAATAATGCTAATAAACTAGACTTAGGAACTTAAGGTCCGTATCATCATCCATTTGAGTTCATTCCCTTTGCTTATTTAACATTAGCAACCCGGCGCATGCGGAGACCGCGTGCGATTTTCTTCTTTTAGTGTAAAGAGTATTTGGCTTTTAGTGTGTTCTTGAGAACATTAAGATGAGATTATATAGATGCACACAATATTTCTCTTAATTCAAAGTGTTTTTATTGGAACAAATAGTTTCACTTGCAGACTTATGTTAGTAACAAAAGTTAACAAACGTATTTCATGTTGAAATATAGCGTCATTTAACAATGAAATAGTTGCGCGATCACGTTACATTTAATAACTAACTAACTAAATGTATAAATGATTCATTCCATAGCAAACTTTTAAGTGTATATTAGCTAAAAGATAATAAAATTTGTGGGAATTTTTCGCCTGCAAGAGAATTTTTATATTTTACATGGCATTTATATATATAGAGGAGAAGATTAAATTATAAAATCCAGGAGAGTATCTTGTCTTTATCATTTTTGAAAGACATTTTATTTGTTCTTACTATGTGCAAATTAAAGTGTTGTAGTTAGCCAAATCTATAAATAAGTAAACATAATTAATTAACATTAGAAAATAATGTATCAAAAATTTTAGTTATAACCAAAGGTAGTTCAATTAGAAATGTTATCAACTATTTTTTTCTTGCAGCCATCAGACATGTTTGTTTTTATTTGGTTGAGGTTTTATTTGGTTGAGGTCGCAGATGCATAGGCAATAGTAACAAATGAACATTCAAAAAGTATGGTTTCTCAACAAAAAAGAAAAAGGAATCAGAGTAACAGCGAGCACTGTGAAATCATAATTATCAATTCTGACACTAACCTAAGAATAATTTATAAGAATCACCACAAAAGTAAATAAACTAATTAGAATACGCACCTTCATTATGTGGACAAAACAAATATTCGATACAGAATCAAATAGTGCATAATTGGAGCATTAAGTAAGTATCAAATACAAAAAAGTAAAAGAAAAAACGTTAATTCCCATGTTCAAGAAATATAGCATTATGACTAAACATGATGAAATCTATTCAAACAATGAAAACAATGCATTAATGACGTTTTAGTTGCATTCACCATGTCGACTCTTGGGAAACTTACCTGTTAAAAATAGATAAGAAAGGTTAGAGTGAAAAGAGAATTAATGTAGAATAAAGACACATCCAATAGCATTGATAAATTAGTAGCAAAAAAATATGTTCAAAACAGAGCACGTAATTTTGAAACATTCACAACACCAATCAAAACTTTGAAGCTTTAGAAAAGAAACACGACAACGTGCTTACAAATTGACACACCCACATAAATGAAATAAACTAAACTTCAAAATAATTTTTTACACATGTTGATTATAAATATTATCAGTCATTTTTCTCGTCTAAAACATTGATGATGTAAATATTCTATGTAAAACAGATCTAATAAGAATAAAAATATTGGAATTTGTTGCTCCGTCCCAGACAATTCAAAAATTATACCAAGATGAATAGCAAATTTAACTACTTAATTTGAAACAATAATGACAAATTTTCAAACAAACAAACCCAAAAGAGAAGAAAATGTAGAAGTACAGATGAAATGAATAATAAGAGAATCCATTTTCACTCAACTCTTGCGACCACTAATTTTCATGTACCAGATTGTTCCAGAGTCGAAAAGAATGGGAAACATAAATCATTAAACCAAACGAATTTCACATACCTGATGGGAGCGCGACAGTTTCAATGTATCTCTTGGAATTCTTTTGAGTCATAGCGCTAACCCTAAACAATTTTCGAAGTAGAACCACCCTATGACCTAACCATTTTTCACCAAAAAAAAGGAAAGAAAGAACATTAATCGAATTGGAAAAAATAAAAAAAATTCCAACTTTTTTAAGATTTCGTAATGCTAACCTTTTTTTACCATATTTTCATGAAGCTGAATTTTCATGCCCAAATGTCCTCCTACAAAGCCATGCAATTCCCATCCCTAATTCAACCAAAAAGAAAGAAAAGAAATGTGTAAAACCTAATTCATAACTTTATACCTGCCCTGGATTGTACTCAGTGCCATTTTATTTGTTATGTCCTAAATAGATATTGCACACAAATTATATCTCCTTTTTTTAGGAGAAGGTTTGCAATTCATTTTATATGTTTTTGGGCATAAAGCTACAGACAGTGGTGACAAAAATGACTCTCTATCATTCAAACATAAGATATGACTGATTTTTAATGCATAAAATTGCACTCATACACCTTCAAGAAGATTCAGTTTTTTCAAATATTAAATTACCACTTTTTATATTTTATACGCTTATAATCAGTCACACAACTTAACTAAAATTTTATATATTGTTAAGTAAAATATCAGCAAAATTACAGATAATTAAAGAAAACAAATAAAAAGGCAAGGATTTGGAGAGATTAATTTTTGTGGGCCTCTACATGCCACATGTCATTATATGATTGAGGGAATAAATGAGGGAATATGAAATGGAATAGAAAATTCTTGATGGTCACAAACCGCTTGAATTTGAGTCTTAATTTTCAAATTTGTCCTTAGATAACTACCATTCGCAAAAAATTAGGAAAAAGATTGGGTGAATCCTTTTTGCGGGGAGAGAGAGAGAGTGAGCCACCCTGTTTTTCTTGTTTTTTTTAAATTACCGTAAGTTAAGGAATTTTTGGGAGAGTGGGTAGTTTTGGACTTGGTGTCACAAACTACCATTTGATGGCTTTGTTTATATTATTCATAGATATAAAACTGAACCGAATGTAATTTCACTAAAGAGTGGTTATTTTCGGAACATAATACTCTGTTACTTTAGTATTTATTTGCTTATGTGTGCAACCACCATGAATTTATGAGATAATAGCTGTTAGAGTTACATTATGTGCTAGTGTGCTACATATGGCTGTATTAGTTCATTGATATCGAGAATAAAAGAGAGAAAATTCCCTCATTATCCATATTGATGTGTTTTGACTTTGGTTGTGTTTGAATAACTGTATCTTTTTCCCTCTACATCGGACTCCGAGAATACTTTCGTTGCATACCACCCTAGTGCAGTACCCATCTCGAATTCTGTGGTATGTGATGCTATGTTTCATTTTAGTTTTTTACTTTTCTGCAGGTGAACTACAAGAAAACAGCAAATCTGGGACGACCATTTTAGAAGCTGGCCTAAGATTTCATCCGAAAAACCCTTCCCAAATCGCCGATTGTTTTTTTTCGATTTTATTTTGAGAAATTAGATATTTCATCTCATGTAAATTGAAATGTGAGTTTTCTATTGTGTTTTTATCGTGGGTAAAAAGCATTTTATACCTCTAAAAATGGTCCATTTTGACATTTTGTACCCCTAAAATGAAACGACACCACTTTACATTCCTAAAATAACTTTGCATTCCTAAAATAAATTTGTTGACACATTGCACCCCTTATTGTGTGTACTGTGTATATGTTTTTACAAGGGCTAAAAAGATATTTTATATATTTTCACAAATAAATTAAAATCTGAAATTGAAAAATGAAAATTAAAAATCCAATTCTATTTAAAAAAAAAACAAAATTAAAATCAACTAGTATGTCAAATCTCCACCACCACGACTACCACTATTGTTAGTTATCTCTCCCGTGCACCGCCGCCTCTACGACACCACCCACCATTACATATGTGTCGGCTCTCGAGCAACAACAATAATGGGAATTTCAGTTAGTTAGTAGCACCCAAATATACACAATTTCCGCAGAAATACCCGTGTGCACGTTTTGAAGCGGTCAATCAAACTCTCTCTCTCTCTCTCTAAAAACCTCTCCTCCTTGATCATCATTGGCTGACAAGTCTCAGTTGGCTCCTCGCCCTACCCCGATCTCCAATGGTCCCGCATTTCATCTATTTATTATTATTAATTTGTCGGCTTATTCATCAGGTTTGGTTTTGTGTAAAATCCTAAATTTAAGGTTTGTGTGTGTTGGGGTTAGGAGTTTTGTGTTGTGATTACATCCACTAGAGCAGTCTACAAGCTCCAGGGGCAAACTGGTCGCCCAGTTCGTCCTCTTTTTTTTTCTAGAAATTACGAGATGGGCTGTTAATTTTTGACAAATTACAAACCTGCCTCAATTTTTTTTTTTAAAAAAGAAAAAAATGCAAAACTTTGAAAGGTCATACTTTGCGTAGGAGTGTCCGTTTTGGACACTTTTTATTTTGATCTGAGGTATCTCGACGAGATCTATCCACGACAAACTGCCTATGGCGGTTCGGGTCAAGAATGTTTTTAAAAAAAAGTTGGTTTCCATGAAGCGAAACGAGCATGCATTCGAGAATTTCAGGTATAATATTTTGTCCGATGCTAAGTTTATTTTCTAGATTTTAGTGTCACATATTGTTGTTCTTGTATTGAATTTGGTGTTACAATTGACCAACATTTAAAAATCCAAAACAATCTTTTAACTTGTATTAAATATATAATTTGTTGGATTATTTATTAAATTGTTGGATAACTCAATGGTTTCCACTATTTCATAAGAACTTGTTTTGTTGGAGGTCACGTGTTCAAGTTCTATTCTTATAATATATCAAAATATTAGTGACTTAAAATATTTCTCACAACCAGTGGTCCGACCGGTTGACCCACTACCCGATAGCCTCACCGGGTCAATCACAAGTCCGGGTTTCAAAACACTGATTACATCGCTTCCATGTGAAAATAAAGGTTGTGTCTTCATATTGTTTTCCTTCATTTCGACCATTTTTTCAGTTGTATTTAAATCACATAAGCTTAATTTTGTTTGCAAGCTATTTCAATGTGCCAGCTGCTGAAAGCAATTACATGTTTTAGGGGTGCAAAGTGGTGTCATTTCATTTTATGGTGCAAAGTGTCAACATATACCATTTTAGGGGTGCAAAATGCTTTTTACCTGTTTTATCGTCTATAGGCTTCAAATGGTTGTCATGTTTTACGTACAGCTTTTGCTGGAATTGAAATGGCTTCAAAGTTTAGGGGTCTAGGGTTTCAAATTTGTTGATTTACCTATGTTAATTTGTGGACGAATTATTAAATTTGTCACTTATCTTTTCTCTTTTTAGAAGTTAATATGTCCTTTTTTTTTCGGGCCTTGAGTAAATGCCCCATATCTTTTAAAAAATTTACTAAAAATGCCTTCAACCCTTATTCGGTTCAAAATTACCTACGTGGAGATACAGTCAACAAGTTGCTAAGTCTAGTCAATAAGTTGTCAATGCCACGTCATATTTTTCAGCAAAAAATGTTTTTTACACAAACCCTTGTAATTTCAAATATTGTACTTACACTCCATAATAAATTGCACTTTGTACCCCAATATATATATATATATATACATAAATAATAATAAAGATATATATAACATAATAAACACACACACATATATATATATATATATATATTAAAAAACAAAAAAATACAAAAATAAATAAACAATAATCATCATCTTCATCACCACCATCGATGCCCCACCCCACCCCCGCCGCCGCCACCACCACCATCTTCATCGGATCCATCACTGAACACCACCACAAATCGCTGCAAATCTTCATTGAATTTTCATTGGCGCTGCAAATCGCTGCAAATCGCGGCTCTAATCAGCGCCACCACCTCCTAAATCGCGCTACCATCGCTGCCCAATCCCTGCAAATCTTCATCGGCGGCAAAAAAATGTGGGTCTAATCGGCGCCACCACCTCCCAAATCGCGCCAGCTCTGCTGCTCAATAGCTGCAAATCTTCATCGGCACCGCAAATCGCGGCTCTAATCGCGCCACCACCACCTCAAAAAATTAGGGTTTTTGATTTGGGTGGTGGTGGTGGTGGTGAAGATGACGTTTGGGGGCAGTGGTGGTGGTGGTGAAGATGACGTTTGGGGGGCAGCGGTGGTGGTGACGGCAACGATGG
Source organism: Linaria vulgaris (assembly GCA_948329865.1). Classification (NCBI taxonomy): domain Eukaryota; kingdom Viridiplantae; phylum Streptophyta; class Magnoliopsida; order Lamiales; family Plantaginaceae; genus Linaria; species Linaria vulgaris. The sequence continues at coordinate 80,562,419 of OX415254.1, forward strand.
CGGCGGGGAGCAGCGGTGGTGGTGATGAAGATGATGATGATTTTTTTTTTGTTTTTTATTGTTTTTGTTCTTATATATTGTTCAAATGTTTATTATTATTATTTGTATATACATATTGTTTATTATTATTATTTATATATAAATGTTTATTATTATTATTATTATTATTATTTATATATATGTTTATTATTTTTACAAATAGTTATATATATGTTTATTATTATTATTTATATATATTTATTATATTTACAGAATAGTTATGTATATATGTTTATATATATATGTGTGTGTTTATTATTATTATTTATATATATATTTTTTGGGGTGCAAAGTGCAATTTATCTTGGGTGCAAATACAATATTTAAAATTACAAGAGTTTGTGTAAAAAATATTTTTTGGCTGAAAAATATGACGTGGCATTGACAACTTATTAACTGTACGCCGCGTAGGCAATTTTGGCCAGAATAAGGGCCGAAGGGATTTTTGTTAAAAAAATTAAAACATATGGGACATTTATTCATTTTATATTTAATTTTCTAAAAAGAGATATTGCAATTTGGTTCTTGTTGGGGCTTTTCTAGTTTAAAAAAAACTATCACTATTCTTATAAATTGTTGATACGTATCGGATACTCATCGAATACGCTTCACAACGTATTCGATACGTGTATCTGTCTTTTTTAATTATTTTTAATGCATGATACACCACGTGGCATATTTGATACATATCTGAAGAGTATCGGTATTCGATACGTATCCCACACTGACCGGCCATTTTTTTAGAGTATCCGTGCATCATATATTATTACTATGCGCCTTTTGGCCTCTTGAAGATCTATATCAAACCCATATTGTAAATTATATTATCTAGTACTTAAATGCAAAATCAAAAACATTTTGATATTTTAGCCCGGAGTTCTTAAAAACCTAGAAATAGTCTAAGTTCTTAAACTATATCTTTAGTAATATTGAGCAAAGTTTCTGTTCACCCTTTAAACCTTGGTAAAACTGTTAAAATGTTTAATTAACATTACATCTTTACTTTTCTTTTAGTTATTACTTTTTGGGTGCGAAGAAGGTAAACTCCCAAAATTCACATATGTATTACTCCAAAGCAAAACTATTGGTGACTTGTAAATTGTAATATCATATTTATTTCAATTGTTGTCTTGCTCTTGTCTAAGTCATGCATGACCTTCCAGCACCACTTTAAGACACCTCTTTACTCTTAAGTTAAAAGTGAAAGGGCGATCAGGACCCAATTACTGGCATGACTTAATTGTTGAAGTCTTATAAATAAATATAGCTAGGCCATCTATGGATTATTTCTTGTATATAATGATGTTACACTTCTCTAAAACGTGATTAGGATTGGCCAACTCATTTCATTATAAGAAAAGTGTAAAACATTTCTTTAGCCTTTAACATCGTTATATTTGATTGATCAGTGCCATTCATTGAGCTCAGCACATTGTATATATACTACATGACTTCCACATTTATACACAACCAGAAAAGCTTTTCAGCTCATTTGCATAGCTTTCAACAATATTTTGTCTCTTCTTTCATTAGCATTTAACTAATTAAACTTATATATAAGAAAAAGTCAAACAATCCACCATAAAAAAACTAACAATGATCAACAGTTTTAAAATGTCAAAACAGTCCACCATCAAAACTCAAAAGGTACTCAAAAGGTTCACAAAACTAACAATGATCAGACGTGACTACTAAGGATTACGGTCCCTAAGCTCCCTAAAAAAGTAATCAAGTGATCCTGTGGAGGTAACACACGCCATGTGTCTCGATGATGAATCGAAAACCGCATATGCATTATACTCTATTGTACTCGCCTGAGAAAGAGAAAAAAAAGAGCAAGCGTTGATAAAAGGAGGAAAAACATAACTGTTCAAAAGGGTCAATGTTGAAAAAGAAAAAAAAAGACTAGATAACTCTAACGCAAAAAGAACAAGAAATATAAATCACATTCATGAACTTTCTAACAAAATCAGGATCATCCCATTTGTAGAGGGCCAACTTTGAATTCAGACTGGTAGCAGCGATATAGATACCATCCAAAGATATCGTGATTGACTTGGGAATCGAGACTACTACATCAACTATTTCCCTGGAAATGGTTCAATTGCAAAATAGATGTTAGGTCAGATGTTCATAAACCATATTCTATTGTTAATAAAGATGTTATCGAAGTTAAACCCAACAATTCTATGAGAAAAAAAAATTAATAGCACTTGTAAACACGCTATTAGGTATAGACATGTTTCTCCTTTAATTAAAATATTTTATCTATAGAACTAGAAGAAAAAACCCTAATTGGCATATAAAAGAGATTTACTTATCTTACTTTAAAGCCCAACAAAATAATAAGTTTGATTTAAACGCACAAGACCATCATCTACTAGAAAATAAAATTAAACAATATTTTATACACTTCTTGTATATATTAATATGAATTTGTACAACATGGTAAATATGTCCAGATTTGATATTGAATGTGTGAGAGAAATGTGGGTGTTTTTTGAAGCGTAAGGGAATTTATAGATGATTTTTTTTTTTTTATTTTTTTTTTATTTTACGTTTGTTGATGATTGAAATCATTTGGAGATACTAATTTTGTTAGTTACTTGGGCTCCTTAAGGAAAGATCTAACAAAAAAAAAGTAATTTTTGCTATCAATTTTCAAACTCGTGACCTAGATATGCAATGGTGGCGCTATTATTGTTGCACCATGACCACAATTTGTCAAATCCTTGTCGAATTGACATTCAAGCACTAAGGGGCCAGGACTTGGTGAGATACTTAATCTGATGGAAGGAATTGTCGAAGGCAAAGGCGAACTAGGAGATCGAGAACGAGTTATGGCCGTTTCAGGATGAGATTTAAGTGCTAAGGGGTCAGTACTTGGCGAGAATACTTAATTTGATGGAAGGGTTTGGCCGGAGGCAAAGGCGAGCTAGGAGATCGAGAACGAGTTATGGTCGTTTTAGGATGAGATCTAAGCATTTCGAAATTCCCAGTCGCCAGGGACGTCACCTATTTGGTGGGGAGGATTTCACGGGCGACCACACTTTTTCCTTATCCGACGAGCATGAGCTGGCATCATCTAACCAGCAGCGCGCGCCATGTAGGCTAGCAGACCAAACAACGCGTGCACCGCATGCACAAGGGCCCACACTTTGTCTGACCGGTCCAACAATCAGAGTTCTAGGGTCGCTCCGAAATATTTTCAACACGTAGACTCTATCTTGTAAATAGGCCATCTATGGATTATTTCTTGTATATAATGATGTTACACTTCTCTAAAACGTGATTAGGATTGGCCAACTCATTTCATTATAAGAAAAGTGTAGAACCTTTCTTTAGCCTTTAACATCGTTATATTTGATTGATCCGTGCCATTCATTGAGCTCAGCACATTGTATATATACTACATGACTTCCACATTTATACACAACCAGAAAAGTTTTTCAACTCATTTGCATAGCTTTCAACAATATTTTTGTCTCTTCTTTCATTAGCATTTAACTAATTAAACTTATATATAAGAAAAAGTCAAACAATCCACCATAAAAAAACTAACAATGATCAGCAGTTTTAAAATGTCAAAACAATCCACCATCAAAACTCAAAAGGTACTCAAAAGGTTCACAAAACTAAAAATATCAGACGTGACTACTAAGGATTACGGTCCCTAAGCTCCCTAAAAAAGTAATCAAGTGATCCGATCAAGCCCTCCTCACGTTCCTCAAAATCTCTCATGCACTCGAGCTGCCCTTCCAAGTATCCCACCCGGTCATTCAGCCGCTCCACTTCGCCTTCATCAACCACTGCCTGGAAGTGCAAGCTCTCGAGTTGCCCTCTCACGTAATCCACCAGGTCATTCAACCGCCCCACTTCACCTGCATCAACCTCTGCTCGCAAACCCACTACCAACGCACCACTCAAACGATGCATAAGCCTGGCTGCTGCCCCCTGATCCACTCCGCCAGCTTGAGATTGGTTAGTAAAAGCAACCAATTCATTGATCAACTCAGGAGTGAGCTGCATCTGGGCCATTTTTTTATGTCTCTTCTTTCATTAAATTTCTCTCTGTGAGATCCCCTAATTATTTTGTTATATTTTTATAAATACCTATTACTATTGGATCAAAATTGACACCAAGCTGGAGCCCACCCTAGCCCTCATGGTGGCTCCACCCCTGACCACAGAAGAATCCACCAAATGCCAAAAGTGAACCATTCCTACAGATATTATAATTTAAAAAAGGCAATAATTAGATGGTTGGACCCCGTGTAAAAGCAACATATGACACATAACAAGCAACTGATAAAATACAAGAAGAACAAATGAAGACAATATGTTCTAGTTCATGTTCCCTGTAGCCGTTAGTGCCTGATAAAATATAATATTTGCTCTAATGGAGGTGTTACAGGAAGACATAAGGAAGAGAGGAAAAATATACAATCCATCTCTATCATGAATGAGAGAATATACGTGAACCGTGTGCATTCCAAATTGATATCCCAAAAGTTTATACAGTGTGCATTCCAAATCAAAGATGAGTATACTAAATGTTATTTTTCCTGCTATCACATGCAAGACTGAAGAATCAAAAAAAATAAAAAAAATAGCCAACCATTCCTACATACTTATAATTTAAAAATCAATGAATTAGATGGTATGGAAATTGTACTATCTAACATTATCTTACCGTCACTGCAGCCTATAACGAAGAATCCATTTGGTGATGCCACAGCAACAGTCGGTGTACTATGTTTGTTCAGACACAGTTGCATCTGACACAGTAGTTCTGGCTTTTCAAGAGGGATACATGCCAATTGGTACTATCATGGTCGGCCCTGTAACAATTGGCACATTTGGGGCTTTCTTTCCTTTATCCCGTGCAACAGAAGCCAATTTTCAGAAGCCAACAATCTTGTCAAGACTCCCTAGTAATATAGTTGACCTAGTTGTGGTTGGAGGCGCAATTTTAATGGGAAGGGGATTGTTCTCATCATCGATGCTCCAAAAAACAACATGAAGGGCGTCGTGGATCCGTCCAATTTCAGTGCAAGGATCAACGGCAATGTCTGTTTCCTTATCTTCTTGCCTCACAGGTGGACTCATATCTGAAAGGGTCGGATTCAGGCACGTTACCACCTTTATGATCACGCCATAGAGCATAAAACGGATCGTCGGATTTTGGAGCGCGAAACTCCTCTTCGTCATCACCGACGAGTTCCGGGATCTCCATTTTAGGACCGCGACTAATATCAAGCATGTCTTTTCGGAAATCCTCCTTCAGATATCCGAGATGATCGGCTTGATCAATGCCAAGCTCCATGCCATATTTCATATCTGCAGCACCACAGAGCAATTCGAGCATCTTATAAACGCCACCCTCCATGAATGATTTGGCAACATAACACCTATAACTCTCAGATTCGAAATTACGCACCTTGTGACCTACGTCAGCTAAAACCTTATCAACACTAGCATTCAACGCCTTCAGAGAGGAATTCTCTCGCTTCACGGAATCATTCTCTCTCTTTAAAGAAACAATTTCAGCATGTAGCGCAACAACGCTATCCTCAGCCTTTTTGGCAACCAACCCCGCCTGATGAGCCTCTTGAACTACTTTAGCACTAATTCTAGCCGAATCCCTGGCACAAGCCAATGCAGTACGACGACTATTATCACTACTATGGATATGCTCATTCAGCTTGTCAATAGCAAAATTATGCTTGTCTTGCACCTCAATTAGACCCATATAATCCCGGCACAACCTATAGATCACCATCGTTATAGCAGCAAAGAACAACCGCCCAAAGCGCGCTAAACCAAGATACCCGAGTTTATCCACTACGGCACGGTAGTCCAGTTGTGGCCAAAGGCCCTTCATTAGATCTGTCGCATGCTCTTCTTGTAGTCGATATTCACCTAGTGTAATGCTCAACGAATCTGAATTCTCATCGTCATGAATCCATAGTTAGCAAGGCTCTCAGGCGGAGCTGGACTTGGATTGCCTGACGGTCGTGGTCGTCTACGAGGAGGAGGGCAAATTTCACCAGCCTCTACGGCGGCCTCCCTCTCAGCAATTTTGGCCGCCGTATACCAATTTTCACCACCTGAATGGGAAGAACCTTCTCCAAAAGATCTCGGTTCGGGTCTAAACGTAGGATTTTTGGCATTAAACCTAGCAAGATTGGCAACGATTCTCTCATCAGTTGCATCAATCTCCTCTATTGATCTGATCTGAGAGTTAGTTCCAACTTTAACTCGACCACCGACAGCAGTCGATGTTATTATCAATCTTCGGGGGAAAAGATTCGCGTGTCTCTCGAAATTGTGCAATATAGGCACTCGAGTGCCAGCGCTGACCCCATCAAGCCTGGCGGTAGAACGATCATTGGGTGGCGGGGCCGAATGGCCTGCACCCCAATTTTCAGATAAGCTCCCGGGAGCCCGAGTTGCAGGCTGATTACTTGTGGTAATTTCCAGGAACTCCTCAGCAGAAATGTTATCAGTCGAATGGCCCGCATTTGATGCGCTAACTCCCTCGTTTCTATTTTGAGTTGCGTATATACTCTCCGGGGACTCGACTGATTTTTTCCGGCTCTCGGCCTTTTTCCTTGCCATTATGGAGCGTAATGGTAGTGGAAGATCGCAAACTCCTTTAAACAAAAAGTTAAAAGAATTGTTTTTTTGAATATCGAACGACCTCGATTCGACCTTAACTAATAGATCGAACTCAACTGGTTCGATGTTGGTCGATTAAATCCAACTGGTTCGATGTTGACAGATATGTGGACAAAAAATCCTCCTTGGCAAGAAAATGAGAATGAGCTGGAAATTGGGTCCTTCAATACATGTGTATCGAATGGCGCGGGTTCGATCGAACGAATACGGTTCAATGTTAATCACGAAGTAGATCGAACGATCCAGATTCGATCTAATCGAAAAATCCATAATTTTTAGAAATTCATAAATTACAAATAACATTTCATGCCTCTAACGATCGAAAATGTTTCGAGCCCGGTCTATATTCAAGACCGCCTCCCAATTAGAGGCCTGATTTCAGCATTATCAAGATTAAAAACAATTAGAGCGCCAAACCAATAATGCAATTTATATGTTTGGAACCCGCTATCTGATTGATGCCGCCTCCCAAACTGGGGGACTATATGATGGAGATATTTTGGGAGTGGCCCAATACTAATATAGGGCCGACCCAAATGGAAATGCCTACTGCAGTAGTACATCGAACAGACACTCTTCGATATTAATCGAGTATCGAGCAGCATCAGTTCGATACTCATGTACAAATAGCTACAGGGACCCACGTAATAGGGTTTATAAATACCCCTGTCTCATCTTCTTCTCAGAGAGCAGAATACACTGACTATCAACCCTAGCACATCGAACCAACCCTGTTCCATACACTTTACCATTCGATATGGTTTCCGTTCGGCACTGTCCGTATCGTCTTTGACCAAGATCGGACTGCAGCTATTCGAGATTCATAATATCGAACCCATATCATTCGAAACACCACACACCAAATCAGCAACTGCATCGAATCACCTCCGTTCGATATACATAGATCGAACTCAATCAGTTCGATCTTCTTGAATCTTTGTCTAAATAGGATGTCAAAGGTAATTCATTGCTTGTAATATACAGTAGGTGTTCCGAACCAAGCTAGTCCGTTCCTTGTAATAGATTAGCATTATTTTGACAATCGACTAGTTTTTTGTAACGTTTTACGGTGTTTTATTACCCAAACGAAATAAGACCAAAATAGTACCGAATGCGTTTGTGGATAACTAAAAAATTGCATACGGAGATGAAGAAAATTTGAAATATTGACTATCATTATGTTTAACAGTGAAAGATATAACATAATTTAAAATTTGTTAAAAGCAAACAAATGTATAAGAATGTGAACTTGGGGCATCCGTGGGGGTTAAAAATCCGTTTCGTCCTTTAATTTGACTACCTCACCAATTTCGTCCCTTAATGAGGCAGTCTGTCAAAAATGTCCCATAATTTGGTAAATTGGTCCTCTCCCCGGCACAGACTCAAAACTCCTCGAAAAAAAACTGATGTGGCCACCAGTTGACCATCTTCCACCCGGTTTGACCCAAAATTTTTTTTTTAATTTTTTTTAACACTTAGATTTTTCAGGTAAGCAAGAAAATAAAAATAAAAAAACAAAATAGTTGTATAAAAAGCAATTGCCCATAATCAGTTCTTAAATGTTTTTATTTATAAGAAAATACATTAATGAAAAAAATAAAAAGCATTCAACTTTTTTTTAATTACTCAAAAAATTTTACCCAAAAAAAAATAATACTCAAAAGTCAAAACCCAAAAAAAAAAGAAAAAAACTAAACGTGTTCATCTTCTTCCTCCCCAACCCACACCTTCTTTCTTCACCACCACCAATGGCGGGCAAAATTTCTCTCTTCTTTTTATCTCCATTCTTCTTGCCACAATCACCAATACTCACTATTTTGGTCTTATTTCGTCAAGGTAATAGAACACGGTAGTACAATACACTGGGAATATAAATAACCAAAATAATGTTATTCCAATTGAATAAATCAGACTAACTTTATCCGAAACACCTACTATCTATTACAGATCTTACACTAATTTAAATACAAAGATAATACTAAACATGCAACGCATCGAATTGTGGTCGTTCGATGTGCGCCTCGAATGGTTCAGGTTCGATGTTGAGTCAATTCGATATGGCCATGATAATCGGTTGGGTCGTATCGAACAATGAGACGTATCGAATCGGGGGACGTATCGAATAAATGTGCGTATCGAATAGCTGGATTCGATGTGGTCGGGTTGGGACTCAAGTTCGCTCTGCCTCTGAATGCTCAAACCCGCCCTATATATAACAACTCGCTTAGTGGGGCCCGAGGACAGCTGTAAAACGCGCATCGAATCGTGCGCGCATCGAATACTCAGCATTCGATGCGTTGAAGGTATCGAATCAGCCCGATTCGATATGTTAATGGGCCGACCCAACTCTATTGCTGGCCCAGTCCTAAAATACCCCCATCACATAGTCCCCCCAGTTTGGGAGACGTTCATAGAATAATGACGACTTCCAAACTCAAAACATATGCATCATAAAAAATTTTGGGCATCAAATTGTGACAATTCGATGCGTCAAAATATATGCATCGAATTTGTTTGCGTTCGATGCGCGCATCGAATTACTAAAATTCGATGCGTTCAGAACAGTTACGGCCCATGGGCCTATATATAAGGGACCACATGTCTGACAGTTCTTGTTTTTATCCGGAGAAAGGATTTTTGTTTGATTCTGGACCGCATCGAACGCAGTCTGTTCGACACGGAGCGTATCGAATCGCCTATATTCGACACGTTACTGATTATTTATATTCATAGAAAAATTATTAAAATTTATTATTAGGCTGATATGGCTCGTATAAAGTCTCGAAGTCGCAGCAAAATTGTTCTATCTCCTGAGAATATTCACGATGCTCAGGGAATGAGCGAACGAAATGAGCAAAATGAGCCCTCAGGTGCGGGTCCATCTAATCTACCTTCACCAAATCCTTCTACCATAAGGCTTGGAGGTATCAGTGCAGGCACTCAGGTGCCAATAGTGAGTGATTTTGAACGTCACGAAAACTTTGCTACAAGGAGATTGGTGATGACCCCAACCGATACCGGTGGACGCATTAAAGTTGGCACCAACCGCCAAATTCAGATAATGGAGGATATCGATGCAGAAGACGATAAAATCGCTGCCAACTTGGCCAAGTTTAATGCAGCTTATCCCAATTTTAGGGAAAAACGTAATGTAGAAACAACGAGTTCTTCCCGCTCAACCGATGAGACCTGGTATGAATCCGCTAAACGAAAATCAGAGGAGAATATATTCGCTCGCGAAGCTCAGAGCATACCTCCACCCAAGAGGCCTCAACCTTCAGGGAATCCAAGACCTGCTCCGCCTGGAAGCCTTAGTAACTATGATTTTCTCAATGATGAAAACTCAGAATCATTAAGTGCCACATTGGGCGGATACCGATTGAGAGAGGAGCAGGCTGGAGAGATTATGCAAAGTTTGTGGCCGCAATTGGATCGTCAGATCGTAATTAACCGATTGGGGTATCAAGGTTTGGCTCGCTTTGGGCGCCTTTTCTTTGCTGCTGTTATCTTAGCCGTTTATCGGCTATGCAGAGATTATAGCGGGCTAGCTGAGGTGCAAAATCAACACAACGCTGTTGTCGACAACCTACGCACTACTATCAATAATGGGAAAAACAGTCGCCAAAATGCATTGAAACGCGCCAGGGAATCAGAATTGAAGGCGTCTAAGGCCACCCGCGACAAACATGATGCCGAAGTGAAGGCCAAGAAAACGGAAGAGGGCGCAGAAGCTTTGCGTGCTGAAATTGACGCGTTGAAAAAGGATAACGAATCCCTAAAACGCATGAATCGTTCTCTCGAGTCTTCAAATACAGATGCTGAAAATGCCATTTCCAACTTGCGTCGTCGAATTCAGTATTTTGAATCTGAAGAATATAGATGTGCTATTGTTGAAGAATTTATGCAGAGTAATGCATATAAATTTCTGGAATTATTACGCGGTGCTGCTGACATGCAGTATGGAATGGACGTATGCGTAGGCCAGATTAGACATCTTGGATATCTTGGAGAAGGTTTTCGCAACGACATGCTTGATGTAAGGCGTAACGCAAAAATGGAAACACCCGAGGCTAACAATGATGATGACGATGATGAGTTACACACACCTCGTTCCGGCGATCCATTCTATACCGTGTGGCGGGACCGTAAAAAACCAAAGAAATCCCATTCAAATCCCTTAAAGTTCAAATCACCTCGTGCTTCCAAGGGTAAAGAGAAGATCCTTCCCAGCTCTACTCCGGGCGATTCGGAAAATGTTAAAAAGATTCTTCACGATGTTTTTGGTTCGAGCGATAATGAGCCAGAATTGCCACCAAGAATTTCCAGGTCTACAATTCTTCTTCGAAGTCCTCGAAAGCAACTGGTTTAAAGCCTCAAGACCCTACAATTCCGGCTAAAAGAAAGAAGGTGACCAGTGTGTCTAAGGCCTCAAGTCCCTCAACAGTCTTACCAGGTAGAATATGTCCTGCTCAGAGTGACTTGGCCCCTGTGCTGGCTAGTAAAAGGGGTGAACCAGGATTATCAATTAATGCACAGTGTATAATTTCTCCCAGTAGGTATCAACTCGAAGATCCTGCTGATAGAGCAGAAATTGTCTTGCCCGAAAATTGGGCACAAACTGACGAATTACTCCTGACAGTGGATCAAATTCAGGGCATTTGCGCCAATTTTTCACGTTCAATGGGATTGGTTCTTCGTGAGGAGTCCCCCCATTCCTCGGAAGAGTAGCGATAATTTGGCTACACTATTTTGTGATTGTTAGATCCGTATTTTGTACAAAACCTTGTAATTCGTACGTGGTTGCCTTTTTAATGAAAATGACTCAACCGTTTGACTTTATTTGCCCTTTGGTGCGCATTCATTCGCTCAATGGTATTTATAACGTATTCCATATTCGATATTTCATCAATTTCTTCGCTGTTGTGATTTTGCCTAACTAATATTCCGCTTTCGTTTGCAGCAAGATTATGAGCATTTTGAGCTGTGACTGTTTTTGTTAGGGTATTATTGTTTTACCTAAAATGACATGTCGACTGGGTTGTCCCTGCATATGGGATATGAATTGCATCGGGCCTTCTTACCCCTCCGTCATGTTCTTCCTTCTGTCATGCGGGGTGGACGACTTCGGGCCTTCTTACTCTTCCGTCATGTTTTTCCTTCTGGCATGCGGGGGTGGACCACTTCGGGCCTTCTTACCCCTCCGTCATGTTTTTTCTTCTGGCATGCGGGGGTGGACCACTTCCGGCCTTCTTACCCCTCCGTCATGTTTTTTCTTCTGGCATGCGGGGGTGGACCACTTCGGGCCTTCTTACCCCCCGTCATGTTTTTTCTTCTGGCATGCGGGGGTGGACCACTTCGGGCCTTCTTACCCTTCCGTCATGTTTTTTCTTCTGGCATGCGGGGGTGGACCACTTCGGGCCTTCTTACCCTTCCGTCATGTTCTTCCTTCTGTAACATTCAACGAATGAAGATTTTCAGTTAATAATAATTTTTAAGAGAATCAACATAAATGTATGTGTAAGAAACATATATTCAATAAAATTTCTTCAATTTATGCGTAATAATGCCTGAGATGTTGCACATTCCATGGGCATTTTTGTTGAACTCCTCTTAGAGTCTCCAAATAATAATATCCTCATGAACTCGCTCGTGTGACTCTAAAAGGCCCTTCCCATTTTGGTTCAAGCTTTCCGATATGCTGTTTAGCTGCAAGGCTTCTAAGAACCAAGTCTCCTACTTCAAAACTTCTGAATTGGACTCTCTTATCATAGCTTTTGGCCATTGCAGCTTTATAAGCAACAGTACGCTGATAAGCATCCTCTCTTGTGGATCATATCATATCCAGATCCATCTGTCGCAACCTGGCTGATTGTTCTGGATCGTAATCAGTGATTCTGCGCGTTGGCATTCCTATTTCCGCAGGCAATACAGCTTCAGTGCCATAGACAAGAACGAAAGGAGTTTCCCCTGTCGATGTTCTCGGGGTCGTCCTATATGCCCATAATATTCCTTGAAGCTCAGCTGGCCATGTTTTTCCTATGGCTCTGACTCTCCTTTCGAGATAATCCTTCAATGTTTTGTTAGTGGATTCTGTTTGGCCATTGGATTGTGGGTGATATACCGACGTGAGATTTTGTGATATCTTTAATTCCCCAAACCACAATTTAATGTGCCTCCCAGTAAATTGCGTTCCGTTATCACACACAATGGACCTCGGTATACCGAATCGGCATATAATGTATTTCCAAATGAATTCGATCATATTATTCTCCGTGATCGACGTTATAGGTTCCGCCTCAACCCATTTTGTATAATACTCCACTGCTACTATTAAATATCGTTTTTGACCTTTGCCAGGTGGAAACGGACCCACAATATCAATTCCCCATTGATCAAACAGACATGCCACGTCGATGGGTTGTAGTTGACGTGCCGGTCTATGAATGAGGCGAGCATGGTATTGGCAACTGTCATATTTTCTCGAATAAGCTGTTGCATCTTTACGTAGAGTTGGCCAATAATATCCTTGACGCAATATCCATTGAGCTAATGCTCGTCCCCCGGAATGATTTCCGCAGCTACCTGCGTGGATCTCTTCCATGACATATTCAGCTTGCGTAGGAGTCAAACATCTTAACAATGGTCCTTCGAAATATCTTTTATACAACTCTCCATTACTGATAGTGAACCTGTAAGCCTTGTAACGCATCATGCGTTGAGCATTCGGATCCGCTGGTAAAATGCCCTGTTGAAGATAGATCATAATTTCATCCTTCCAAGACGGGTCCTCTTGTATTGTCATTATAAATTCCACTCTGACTTCCGTAGTAATATATTTTGATTTCCCAATCGAAGGTTTATCAGCAACCATAAGTGTGATTCTTTTCTCTGACAAAATCTCTGAAGAACTTGCAAATTTAGAAAGTGCATCCGCTTTGGTATTGTCGTCCCTGGGGATTTGAGTTATATCAAAGAATTTGAACCTTTTTGCCAACTCTTTAACTTTTGCAGCATATAGCTTCATAGTTTCCTCACGTGTTTCATATCTTCCGGAGAAATGATTTGCCACCAAGAGCGAATCGGTAAACACATCTAGATGTTCGATGTTGAGTCCGAGTGCCATTTTGATCCCTGCAATTATTGCTTCATATTCAGCTTCGTTATTTGTTACCATGTAATTCAAGCTGATAGCAAATTCAAATTCCCTCCGTTCTGGGGATAAAAAATGTATTCCAATTCCCCCCCCCCCCCCCCGTGAGTCGTGGCAGATCCATCAGTATGCAATATCCATGTCGTCGTTGCTCTACTGGTTCCCTCTTGATTTGATATAGAAAATATACAGCATGCGGTCTCCACTACACTGTTCCCCAAGGTTTCGGCCATGAAATCTGCTAGAGCTTGCGCTTTGACTGCGACTCGCGGCTTAAATTCCAACCCAAACTCACTGAGTTCTATCGCCCATTTCACCAATCTACCAGAAGTTTTTGGTTTTGCCAATACTTGCTTCAATGGTTTGTCAGTCACCACAGTAATTGGGTGAGATTGAAAATACGGTTTCAACTTTCGAGCTGTAACAACAATCGCCAATGCAAACAGTTCTATTTCCAAATAATTTCTCTCTGCCCCCTGCAGTACTCTGCTCACATAGTGTATTGGTAGCTGTTGAGCTCATCTCTGTTTGAGCAGTACTGTACTGATTGCATTTGCAGATACTGCCAGGTAGAGATACAACATTTCATTCTCTTCCGGTTTTGCTAACAACGGCGGGCTTATTAAATATTTCTTCATCTGCCTAAAAGCCTCTTCGCACTCCGGAGTCCAGATAAAATCTTTGTTTCGTTTCATCACTTTAAAGAAAGGGAGATTCTTTTCGGCATATGTTGATATAAATCTCCCCAAGGCCGTCAGACGGCCTACCAAGCATTGTACATCCCTCACCGTCCTTGGTGAAGGTAAATCCAGTACTGCTTTTATTTTATCCGGATTAGCCTCGATTCCTCTCTCATTCACCACATATCCTAGAAACTTTCCAGCCGTCACTCCAAAAGTGCACTTTTTAGGGTTTAGTTTCATTCCATATGTCCTCATTATAGTGAATGCCTCATCCAGATGTCGCACATGTTCATCAGCTTTAAGACTCTTTACAAGCATATCGTCAATATATACTTCCATTGACTTCCCAATCTGATGGTAAAACATTTTAGCCACCAACCTCTGAAATGTTGCTCCCGCATTCTTTAATCCGAAAGGCATTACCCTATAGCAGTACACTCCGGTTTCAGTTACAAATGCCGTTTTACTCTGATCTTGCACTGCCATGAAGATTTGATGAAAACCACTCTTTGCATCCATCATACTCAATAATGCACATCCTGCTGTAGAATCCACAAGTAGATCTATCCGTGGCAAAGGAAAAGGATCTCTCGGGCAATGCTTGTTTAAGTCAGTATAATCCACACACATTCTCCATGTAGCTTCCTTCTTTAAGACCAGCACAATATTGCTCAACCATTCTGAGAATCTTATAGCGTAAATATGTCGAGCTGCTAAGAGTTCTTGCACCTCTCTTTCGGCTGCTTCATTCTTTTCTTTGCTGAAATTTCGCTTCTTCTGCCGTATCGGTTTCGCACTCTTGTCTACATTCAGATGATGTACAATGATTCTCGAGTCTATCCCCTGAAGATCTGAATCAGACCACGCAAATATATCTGAATTACGGCGAAGACAATCTACCAAAGATGCTTCTATCATCCAGCCCATTTCTGCTCCAATCTTGATTACTTTTTCAGAACTTTCTTTGAAAAGCTGTACGATTTTGAATCCTCCCAAAGGTTCCATCTTGCATTCTTGTCATTGCTTCAACAACTGACTTTCTATTTTATCTTGTCCCTGTTTTTTAGGCTCAATCCTATCTTGTCTCAGTTCTGACTTTGTTTTGATCTTTTTCTCTGTTTGCTGTTTCTCAACCACATTCAAGCACCTCTTATTTGTCATCCTAGCTGCTCTATCTAAAAACAGTGTTTACGGTGTTCCCACAGACGGCGCCAATATTTTGGTCTTATTTCGTCAAGGTAATAGAACACGGTAGTACAGTACACTGGGAATATAAATAACCAAAATAATGTTATTCCAATTGAATAAACCAGACTAACTTTATCCGAAACACCTACTATCTATTACAGATCTTACACTGATTTAAATACAAAGATAATACTAAACATGCAACGCATCGAATTGTGGTCGTTCGATGTGCGCCTCGAATGGTTCAGGTTCGATGTTGAGTCAATTCGATATGGCCTTGATAATCGGTTGGGTCGTATCGAACAATGAGACGTATCGAATCGGGGGACGTATCGAATAAATGTGCGTATCGAATAGCTAGATTCGATGTGGTCGGGTTGGGACTCAAGTTCGCTCTGCCTTTGAATGCTCAAACCCGCCCTATATATAGCAACTCGCTTAGTGGGGCCCGAGGACATCTGTAAAACGCACATCGAATCGTGCCAATTCGATGCGCGCATCGAATACTCAGCATTCGATGCGTTGAAGGTATCGAATCAACCCGATTCGATATGTTAATGGGCCGGCCCAACTCTATTGCTGGCCCAGTCCTAAAATACCCCCATCACTCACCAATTGTTTGCCACAATTATTCTCGTCCGTTCCCAATCTCAGAACCGCCGCCTTCCACGACGTCGGAGATCCCAACACCACCCACCCCCACCCCCACCCCCACCCCCACCCCCACCCCCGTCGATTTCTAGTGTTACATCCATCAAAATCATGGAACTCCCCTCAACAAATGGCAAAACAAAAGTAACATTCAAACACGGCAAAATCGAGAAAATTCCGTCTAAAACTGTTAAAAGAGTAGTGTAGCTTGGACCTTGTGGTGGAGGTGGTGGATCTTTGTTTGATGATGGAGTTTACGATGGTTTGTTGGTCCTCCGTCGGTGGCGACGGGGAAGGAAGTGCGATCGGCGGTGGTTTTTTTTTGAGATGGGGGTGTTTCTTCTGGGTTGTATCGTATGGTGGTCGGTGGTGCTGGTGGTTGTGAAAAGGCGGGGGTCCAGAGGATTGACGGTGATAGTTTGGGGAAAATGGTGGTGTGAGAGTGAAACTGTGAAAATGACGATTTGGGATGCGAGTTTTTCTTTTTGGCTTATGTATGTGGATATTCCAGGTGGTTAAAAACAATTATAATATTATTTTTGGTGGTCAAACCGGGCTGATTGGAGTCAACCGGTCGCCACCTCGGATGTTTCTGGGAGGTTTTGAGTTTGTGTCGAGGAGATGATCAATTTACCAAATTAGGGGACGTTTTTGACATACTGCCTAATTGAAGGACAAAATTGGTGTGATAGCCAAATTAAAGGACGAAACAGATTTTTAACCCCATCCGTGGATCATGTTAGTGTCTATTTTTCTTTACAATTTCCAAGAAACAAACATTTTTTTGCTGGCGTTTTAAACAATGAAATGAAGTTACACGCGTTTTGTGCTGGTGGCAATAAAAGAGTGAACATGAATGAAATTTTCACTCTACAAATTTAATAAATTGGGAAAATTTAAGTTACCTATCCAAACTATGCCTGCTTTTCCAGTTACCTATCCAAACTTTCATTTTTGACACTTTACGGTCCAAACTTTATGACTAAATGACGCATCACCGACGTCATCAAGAGGGAGTATTTTCGGTACTTTACTATTTTTCAACGGCTAACTCATTCAAACTCTTTTAAAACCAATTTAAACCTAAAATCAGCCCCAATTAAAGTTATTCCACGAACCCTAAAAAAACCAATTCCGAAAATTAACAACAAATTCATCAAATTAACGCCACAATCATAATCGACTAATGTTAGAGACTACTGTTATGGAGGATTTTTCTTGCAAGTGCGGGTTTCCAGTGGTTACCCACCTCTCCTTAACCGATAAAAAATTCAGGTCGTCGATTTACTCAATGTTACTAAGAAAACAAAGGTCGTGGGTTGTGGTTCTGGGTTGATGAACCACTTTGTCATCGTGCAAGAGAGGTTATACCGATGTTGATGAGAAGAATTGAAAAGGCCGATGCCAGATTAAAGGAATTCTAAAAGGGAAAATTCGGACCTAAGTTGCAGCAGAAGAACATTGAATTGGAGTTGGAGAATAATAAGCTGATGAAGAGTGAAAGTGCAAGTATTCTGGCAATGTTAGAAGGTCAATGTTAGAAGGTCAATTGGAGTGAAAGTGCAAGTATTCTGGCAACATTAACTGACATAATCTATTATACAATCTTGTTATGGATATCTTTATTTATTGTTTTGCCTTATTCACTCGACTAATCTAGTTCCACAATTGTGATTGTCTTTGGTTATTATTCAGGAAACAAACTTGTCATAGCTTGATCACTCAAAGTTTCCATAAAGAGAAGTTTCCTTAATTAAAGCTAACCGCTCAACAAATAAGGAAGGAAGAGTTCGAGTGCAACTAGGAAACATCCAAGTTGAGTTCTGATTTTGAAAAATGAGTCTTTCCTAAGTTAGGTCACTAACAAAAGAACTATTATTCAAGAAGAACGCCGAGAACAAGGAAGAGGAATTACCAAACCGTGTACAACATACCTTGGAGTCCAAGTCAAGAACCTATATATAGGTGTGAAGTACATCAAGACAAACACGAGACAAGAGCTAATAATCCAAGAGATCTATTCACGAGTTGTTGAGTGTTGTCTTGCTTTTGCAAAGTTTGTGAGTTGTTCAATTAGTTCTAGATTTAGAATTGAGAGAATAATTCTTGGCTGCTTTGTTGAGTTCGAGCAATTCAAG
This sequence comes from Linaria vulgaris, assembly GCA_948329865.1. Taxonomy (NCBI): domain Eukaryota; kingdom Viridiplantae; phylum Streptophyta; class Magnoliopsida; order Lamiales; family Plantaginaceae; genus Linaria; species Linaria vulgaris. Next base: position 80,580,949 of record OX415254.1, read on the forward strand.
AGTGAGGAACTTGAGAGTTGTAAGAAACATATTTTGATAAACCCTTGTGGTATTTTGCCTAAGGCTCAGAAGTTAATCTTAATATATTCACTTCTTAAATTTCGTGTTGTTTATTTTCCGATGCATTGTTATAATGGACGTTGTTAAAGTAACATTGAGAAGTTAACAACGGTCACGTATCAACCGATCCATAATTTCAATTGGTATCAGAGCCAAGCACCAACCTTACCGGTGTTTAGCGTTGATACGTCAAGATGGAACACTCCAACCCCAATACCAGCAGATTGCCAGTGTTGGAAGGACCAAACAACTATGCATATTGGAAGATCAGACTCAGGATCCACATCAAATCCATTGACCTGAGAGCATGGGAATCGGTTCTGGAAGGCTACACCATCCCTTACTTACCAAGAGATGGAGATGCTGATATGGTGCCTAAACCCAAAGGACAATGGACAACCAATGAGATCGCTCTCTACAACTTCAATGAAAAGGCTCTCAATGCTATTTTTAGCTGGGTAGGTAATCATATGTTTAAACTTATTCAAAATTGCACTATAGCTAAATCTACATGGGATATTCTTGAACTTCATTGTGAGGGAGATGTGGCTGTGAGAGACTCTAAACATAGGAAGTTGCTTCAAGATTTTGAAAAAACGGTGATGGGTGAAGATGAGAGCATTGATAGCTATTTTGAGAAACTGCTTGATATTGCTAACCAGTGTCAAAACCTAGGATTTGTTATTTCTAATAAAACCATGGTTTACAAAGCTTTCAGACCCCTGTCTACTAAATTCACTGTCAAAAGAATAGATATGAATGAGTCTGAAGATCTTGCAAATATGGATTTTCAAACCTTAATGAGCACTTTGAAAGAATTTGAGCTAGAATTCCTAAGTAAGTCCAGTAAGCAACCTACTTTAGCCCTACTTGGAACTGGTTCAGATAATGTAGGAAGTGATGATGATGAGTACGAATTGATCTCTTCTAACTATGGAAACATTACGAAGAAGTTTAGCAAATTAGGCTACAAAGATAAAGGTAAAGAGAAGCAATTTGGTAATGCTAATCCTGGTTATAAAAATCTACCCCCTAAATTCATAAAGTACATGTCATCAAAGAGTACTCATCAAGATGCTGCAAAAATTAAAAGATGTCCAATGCTATGAATGTAAAGGGTTTGGTCATTTTAAACATGAATGTGCTAACGTCCTCCGAGCAAGAGGAAACTCTCATTGGGTTTGTGTAGATGATTTTGATGAAACTGATTTCAACTCTGGATTAAGTGCTGATGAACACTCAGAAGAAATCAATATTGTTGGGCTCTACACTCAGATTAACTGGTCATGAGAAGACTCCAGGAACTGCAATGAGCCACAATGTTACTTTAACATTGAGGAACCAACAACAGTACATGAGATCTTCTTTGGAAATTGGGACAACAATGACTTAAAGGTTAATTCTGATTTTTACTCCAATTATGATGATACTAACTTTGATTGTTTTCATGGTTCAGTTGATCTGGAGGAGGAATACTGCTTGGGAGAAGATCAGTCTCATGAGGAAATCATAGAAGAGCTTCATTCCACATTCATCAAACTTCAGGAAGAGCTTATTATGCTCATCAAAAGTAATAAAGCCCTGAAATTTGAGATTGAGTGTTTGAAGAACTTGATGAAACTCTATGAAAGAGATATTGACAGGACAGAAACTGAGTGAGAGAGGTAAAAGAAAAACTCAAAAAGGACACTGAGATCATTGCAAGTTATTGAGAAAGATTTTGTTGAAAAATCGTGTAATGAGAAGTCTTCCTACCTTAAAACCAATTTTGTCAAAGAATCTTCTAAATCGAGTTCTGGTCTAGTCAACACAGCAAAAATGAAACCTATCTTTATCTGTCAATAACCAGGTCATATTAAACCATTTTGTAAAAAATATTTGAAAGTGAGTGGTAAGAAAACAGCTTTTGTAGCTGTTGTTAAACCAACAGTTGTTCCTGATGTTAGTCCAACATTAGGTTCTGGACAGAAAGGTAAAACTTGGGTTGAAAACGTAAAATCCCCTAAGATCAAGATTGTGTGCAATGTGGTTTTCTCTGCTGTTTACTCTAACCTTTCAGGTAAGTGGTACTTTAACAGTGGATGCTCAAGACACATGACAGGCACCAAAGAGAATCTTAAACAGGTGATTCCCCTAAGTGCTGGAACAGTCACCTATGGAGGAGGCACCAAAGGGAAAATCATTGGAAATGGGACACTCAATGTTGAAGGATTTCCACCACTCAAAGGTGTTATGTTGGTTGATGGGTTAAAAGAAAATTTAATTAGCATTAGTTAGCTTTGTGATGATGATCTGCTAGTTACTTTTGATAAAGTGTCTTGTGATGTTTATGATAGTGACAATGTTCTTGTTATGATATGTACTAGATCTAAAGACAACTGCTATCTGACTCAGGAAGAAGCAAAATGTTTTCATGCCAAGATAGATGAAGCTTCTGTTTGGCACATGAAACTGGGACATGTGCACTATAGAAACTTAGAGAAATTGCAGAAAGTTGATGATGTAAGAGGTTTACCTAAACTATCCAGTCCATGTAAGCTTGTGTGTGGTGATTGTCTCAAAGGTAAGCAAACCAGAGTTGTTCATGCTCCCCTACAGGTACATAATGCTACTCCTAGAACTAGTAGGTGTTTTGAACTGTTGCATATGGACTTAATGGGTCCAATTGAGGTAAGCAGTCTGAATGGTAAGAAATATGCCTTTGTAATTGTAGATGATTTCTCTAGATATGCATGGATAAAGTTTCTTAGAGAGAAATCAGAAGCTTTTGATCAGTTCAAAATTCTTTGTGCTAGTATCAAAACATTGTATGGTTCTACTATGTCCAGGATTAGGTCTGATCATGGAAAGAAATTTGGGAATGCAAGCTTTGATAACTACTGTAATGCTAAAGGCATCTTTCATGAATATTCATCTCCTAAGACATCTCAGTAGAATGGCATTGCTGAAAGAAAAATAGAACACTTCAAGAGATGGCCAGAGTGATGTTGAATGCTAAAAATCTATCTAAAAGTGTTAACCCTAAAAATAAAATAAAGAATATTACTACTACTCGGAGAAAACAATAAATGGACAATACTATTGTCACGAGTACTTCCGATGAGATGTACCTATAAAGAAAACCCCTAGGAGGATTGCCCTACCTTTCAGTCACTGACCCGAAAAGGTTTACAAGAGCACCCGAGGAGGAACATAAGTGTCCCTTGGAAAGTCAAACGGTGAATAAAAAAATAGATATCAGCACGGCATCGGAAAAAGAGCGAACCCCGATGGACTCGTACGACTCCGATATCCACCAATGCGCCAAGAGGAACCACAACGGACCCCGAGTCCCATGAACTTACAAGAAAACTTCCTTGCTGAACACTCCTCGGAAAAGACGACCATCGGACCATCGCCCGAGGACTCCTTCTCGGAGAAAAATCAGAAGTAAATAACAGAATGCCCATATGACATATTCCGAGGACTTAGATGAAAAAATACCATTTCAAAAGGAGCAAATTTATCCCTCGGAGATCATATTTAACTCTCGGAGATTATACCACGCCCTCGGAGATCAAATTATGCCCTCGGAGATTACTCCTGATCATTGAAGAACGGACCCAAATCAAGAAAGAGAAAAAGAGTCCCTCGGAAGAATAGCTCTATCAAAACAATCCACATCAAAGGCCCTCGGAGCTATCAAAAGAGATGGAGATTGAATCTAGTCAGCGCTTAGTCGATAAAAGATAAACTTTATCCTTATTTTAAACACCTGTATCAAGGTAACGACAACACCTGTCCTTACCAAAGCACATGCACAATAACACCTGTCCCTACCAGAGTCTATATAAGGGAAGGTGATCCGTAGAAGAAAAACAACCGAAGATAACTCAGTTTACTTACTACAACTTGATATTCGGATACATAAAAAGAAAGAGAGGAGGAAAAGTTCAGTGAATAAAGGAAGGGAATATTCTTGCAGCTATTCTTATTATTTCCACTTGTCATTGCCTCTGAATCACGGACATGGCGTTCCGACCCAAATAAATATCTTCCGTTAAATAGGGAATAATTCCAAACCCGTTAACAAAGTGGCGCCGTCTGTGGGAAGCCATAATATCTGTCCTCGAGAGAATTCAAGCAGATGTCAGCTAGGATGGACGATCTTTTCGAAAGTGACAACCTTCCTTTCTCGAACAGCGACTCAGAAGAAACTTTGTCCAATTACGAACCAGGTACTAGAGATTTTATTAATATTCCCCGATCTGTTTACGAAAGACTTATAAATGCTGCACGAACACCCCGGATGAATGAACCTATCGGACAAGCATCCTCTGTGCTCTTCGATAATGGGAATTCCCCCTCGGAGGGAGATGTACCTCCGATGGCGTGGAACCCAAATTCGAATCCTTGGCCACGAGAATCCCGACAGATGCCTCGAAGGTACGTGTGTCAGGAAAGAATTCCAGAAAGGGGTAGAGAAGAAATTTCTCGCCCCTCGGAGTATCAAGGAGAGGTTGAACATTCCTTATGGGGAATGATGGATGATTTACGAAAAGAATTAGGTGACCTAAAGAAGACCATGGTCCCTGAAGAGGATCCTACCTTCAAGACCACTCCTTTCATACCCGAAATCGCTTCAGCTTCTATCCCCTCGGGGATGCGACCTGTCAATATCCCATTATACACTGGAGAAGCTGATGGAAAGGACCCACAGGATCACATTCATCAATATCTGGCTGTAATGGACCTCTCTTCTGCCCCTGACCACGTGTTATGCCGCGTGTTTCCTGTTACCCTCGGAGGACGGGCCCAAGCCTGGTTTACTCACCTTCCACCTTGTTCCATTACGAGCTTTGATCGATTAGCCCATTTGTTCGTACGACAATTCGCCTGCAATCGAAGGTACACTAAATCTGCCACACACCTATTCACTATTAAACAGAAAAAAGATGAAACCTTACGAGAGTATATAAAGCGCTTCACGGATGAAGCACTTGATGTTCCCAACGTTAGTCCGACCATTATGGCGGACATATTAACTCAGGGACTCCGAACGGGGGATTTCTTCAGATACCTTATGGGAAATCGGATCACGGACATGAATGAACTAATGCAAAAGGCAGAAATCCATATATTGATGGAAGAGGCAGAGGGAACAAAAAAGCAAATGGAGCAGGAGGATAATGAACACCTAGAGCGCGTCGAGAAAGAGGCAAAGGCTAAAGAAAAGAATAAGGAAGGAAAATCTCTTCAGCGCAAGGACGAAGGAGGAGTGGTTAAGAAGTTCCTCCGACCCGTGCACCTACCTCCGATAACTGTTACCCCACCAGAAGTGCTCAATATAATGAGGGGTAGCAACGAGTTACACTGGCCCAGACCGACTAAATTCCCTAACCGAGACAAGGACACAGGGAAATATTGTAAGTATCATAAAACTTACGGGCACACTACGGAAGAATGTACTACCCTTCGTTTAGAGGTGCTCCGCCTGTTAGAAATAGGGTATTTGAAGAATTACCTCAAGGAAAATAACCCCGAGGAGCCCAAAGCTCATGTTTGGAAGAGATCACGAGGAGAGGAGGAAGAACAAGAAAGGGAAGAAAGGATACTTTGTCGGAAGTCACGAGAAGGGACAACTGGACGTCTCCGATCCCAAGAGAGAATTAAAGATCGTCGGCAAAATTCACGAGAGAAAACGACAGGGTATCAGAGTTTGCCTCCTCCACCTAACTCTTACAAAACAACCCCCCAACAGGGAGAACGATCAATATGGTTGAAGGGGGTGAAATTTCCATGACACCTCAGGGTAAAAAGAAGAAATATTTGAAAGAAGCCCGACGAGCAGAACAAGGATTGTCTGTCTGCTCCATTCAAGGATCAAATCTGCCTAGCATCACTTTTGGGCCCGAGGATCTTATGGACGTAATATACCCTCATGAAGATCCATTGGTTATTTCTGCTATCATCTACGGGTATGAGATCCAACGGATCCTTATAGATACGGGTAGCTCCGTGGATGTACTCTTCTTACCTACCTATCTGGCTATGAGGTTGAAACAAGAAACATTGGAAACCGTTGAGGTCCCACTAGTAGGATTCTCAGGAGAAGTCTGTCAAACCCTCGGAACTGTTACTCTGCCAATGTCATGGGGGAAAGGAGCCCTTCGAAGAACGGAATCTATTAAGTTTTGGGTAGTGGAAGCTTCCTCACGAACATATAATGTCATCTGCGGAAGACCATCTATTCGGGCCTTTGAGGCTATCCCCTCCACTCTGCATCTTAATGTGAAATTCCCCACTTCTTCGGGAATCGGAGAAGTCCGAGGAAGTCAGTCGAAAGCCAGAGAATGCTGCATGAATGCCATTCCCTCAGAAGAGAACGAACACTCACCCGGAAAGAACAAAAAGTGTAAAACCGAGGAAACACGAGTCCAACCTGTGGAAGAGTTAAAAATGGTGAAATTAGTAGAAGGAAGCCCCGAGAAAGTAATCAAAATCGGCACCCATATGGCTCCAATCATAGAAGGTCAACTGATCTCTCTCCTCAAACAGTTTCCTCACCTCTTTGCATGGGAAGGTGGACCACCCGGGCGAATCAGCAATAAGGTATGCCAACACTTTCTTAACGTAAAGCCCGGGGCTAAACCTGTCCAACAGAAGAAAAGGAAAATGGGACCCGAGCGCAACAAGATTATCCGATCGGAAATACAACGCCTTCTTAGTTTGAAGCAAATTCGAGAAGTCATTTATCCCGAATGGCTAGCTAATGTCGTGCTAGTACCCAAGCATGGAGGAAGATGGCGAATGTGTGTTGACTTTACCAACCTTAATGAAGCCTGCCCAAAAGATTGTTATCCCTTACCGAGCATAGATCAGCTAGTTGATTCTACCGCAGGGTGCGCGCTACTATCAACTTTAGATGGAGACCAAGGGTATAACCAAATCCCAATGGCGACTATTGACCAAGATAAGACCAGCTTCATCACAGATGCAGGCACATTTTGTTATTTAGTTATGCCATTTGGGCTGAAGAATGCGGGAGCTACCTACCAAAGGTTAGTAAGTCTTATGTTCACAGGACTTATTGGGAAATCAGTAGAGGTTTACGTAGATGATACTGTAGTTAAAAGTAACACTGCCGAAGAACATCCCGAGGACCTACGGAAAGCATTGGTCATTATGAACAACTTTGGCATGAAAGTTAACCCTCGGAAGTGCTCTTTTGGTATCCGAGGAGGAAATTTTTTGGGATTTATGGTTACGGAGAAGGGGATCGAAGTGAACCCCGAAAAAGCAGAAGCTATCATGGGATTGCCTACCCCTAGGACGGTGAAAGATGTCCAAAAATTAACTGGAAGAATGGCCTCGTTGAGTCGATTTGTCTCCAAGTCTGCAGAGAAAGGGCTTCCCTTCTTCAAGATACTTCAAAATGTCAAGGAATTTCAGTGGACCCCTCAATGCGAGGAAGCTCTCGAAGAATTGAAAAGATATATGTTGAAACCACCTTTGCTGGTAAAACCTATACCCCAAGAAGAGTTGTTTTTGTATTTATCAGTCGGAGAAGAGGCTATTAGCGCTGTCTTAGTCAAAGAACAGGAGGGGGAACATCACCCGGTATATTACGTCAGCAAAACCCTCCTCGGAGCCGAAACCCGATATACCCTAACTGAGAAACTAGTTCTAGCATTGGTTACCACGGCTCGTAAGCTACGTCCCTACTTTCTATCTCATCCAATTACCGTGCTAACTAAGCACCCCCTGAGGGCAATTCTTAACAAGCCTGAATCATCAGGAAGACTGATAAAATGGGCCGTAGAGCTTACTGAGTACGATATTTCCTATGCTCCGAGACCATCAATCAAAGCGCAAGTTCTGGCGGACTTTGTAACAGAACTTACGAGCATAAGACCCGAGGAAAAGGAGCCACGATGGCATGTATATGTGGACGGATCCTCGGTAAGTACACATGGGGGGCTGGAATAGTTTTGGTAAACCAAGAAGGGGAGGAGGAAAGACTTCATTTTGCGGTTAGAATAGATTACCCCCTTTCTAACAATGAAGCCGAGTATGAAGCTCTCCTTATCGGTATGAGACTAGCAAGGGAATGGGGAATGAAGAGAGTACTCCTCCATAGTGACTCCCAACTGATTGTTCAGCAGATTAAGGGGTCATATGAGGCAAAGGAAGAAAGAATGCAAGAGTACCTCCGAGTTGTTCGTCAAAAATCCGAATGGTTTGAAGAGTATGATATAATTCAAATTCCCCGAAAAGAAAACCAAGAGGCGGACGCTTTGTCCAAAATGGCTACACAAACAGCTGCAATACATACTCGGAAGATTACTCTACTGCATGTCAATGAATCTGAAAAGAGCGAAGGCCAAGAGGTGAATACCATTTCAGATCCCTCATCTAGCTGGGTGACCCCTATCCAAGCCTATTTGCAGAATCCCGAGGGATACTCCTCAGACAAGAATATTCAGCGAATGATGTTCAGAAAAACCCTCCGATACTTCCTCAAAGACGGGATACTCTTCCGAAGGACATACTCATGCCCCCATGCTCGATGCCTTAATGAAGAGGAGGCACAACTAGCTTTAGCAGAAACCCATGAGGGGGTATGCGGAAGCCATACCAGCAGTGAAAGCATGGTCGGACGCTTGATCCGACAAGGCTATTACTGGCCCACGATGACCAAAGATAGCAAAATCCATGCCGAAAGATGTAAATCCTGCCAAGCATACGCCCCTCGGACCCATCAACCTACAGCTCATTGGGAACCCCATTTGAGCCCTTGCCCATTCTCCAAGTGGGGTATTGATATACTGGGACCTCTTATTCCCGATGCCGGTCAAAAGAAATTTCTATTAGTAGCCGTTGACTACTTCACCAAATGGGTGGAAGCGGAACCCCTGGCTAGAGTAACTGCAGGGGCAGTCATCAATTTTCTCTGGAGGAGTATTATTTGTCGCTTTGGTGTCCCTCGGAGCCTGGTAAGTGACAACGGTTTGCAGTTTACTGACCAAGGATTACAAAAATGGTGCGATCATTGGGAGATAAAACATCGCTTTGCCTCCGTGGGATACCCTCAAGCAAATGGCCAAGTAGAAAGAACCAACAGAACCCTCTTGAAGAACATGAAGGCCCGGCTTGATTGGCATAAAGCCAAGTGGGTTGAGGAGATACCCGGGATATTGTGGGCCTATCGGACCACGCAAAGTGTTGCTACGGGCGAAACCCCTTTTAGTCTATCCTACGGGTGTGAAGCTGTTTTGCCCTCGGAGGTCTCCATAGAAAGCTGGCGAGTCAAAGAATACGAGGAAGTGGCCAATGGCTCAAACTTAGCCCTTGCCCTTGATCTTCTCGAAGAAAAAAGAACCCGAGTCGCCCTCCGAATGGAAGAATACAAGGCTCGGATGTCACGATATTACAATACCAAGGTAAAACCCCGAACCTTTCAAGTTGGAGATTTAGTGATGAAACGAGTCGGGGCCTCTAAGAATGTGGGTAAACTAGATCCACGATGGGAAGGACCCTACAAGATAGTGGAAATTGTGGGACCGGCGACGTATCGGCTTGCCACCTCCGAGGAGGCAATACTTCGCAACACCTGGAACGCAAGCAATCTTAGGAAGTACTATGCTTAATGTAATAATCATGCATGAATAAAAAGAGTGTTCATATACGAGGGGATATAGTACAAAAAAGAGTTGTCCGACAGAATGATGGCTCTATATATGAGACATCGAGACAACCCGATAATAATAAAAACCCTTTGTATTATGAACTAAACTATATAACATTCATCTACAAACTAAGACCCTCCCATGGGACGTTTCCCCTCTCTGATGAGTCTTCTGCGTTGCTCCTCGGAAAGAGAGAAGGGGTCATCACAGAACACAGTTCCGATCGCAAAATCTCCACTAGGTGAAGGTAGAAACTCCTCGGAGACTTGACGGATGTTGAGTTCCGGAAGGAGCAAGCCCGAAGGGAACTCTGGCAAAGCTTGTACGGCGTCTTGGCACAATTTATAGCCTATATGCACTAAATCACGCATCTCACCCCGAAGAGACTCACGAGGATTGGATGGACCCACCACCTCCAGCACAGCTTGGACTCGGGCCATAACCATCTCTACCGCATGAGAACGAGTTATTCCCAGCAACTGCTGACTCAAGGCATCCCTCTCCATCGTAACCTGTGTTAGTTGCTCCTCCGAGGAACGCATTTGGCCACGTAACACCTCAATGCTCCTCCCTAAATTCAATACACGAGCTCTTTCAAGCACTAATTGGCGTTCTAATTCCCACGCCTTATCCTTCTCGGATTGTAACGCATGGATATGAGTCTCCTGAGCGGACTCGTGAACTTCCTTCAAATGAGTTATCTCCACTTGAGCCTCCAAGAGACCTTGCTCTAACTCGTCCCGACGACGGTATACCAAACCTGGATCTGAAGAAGAGCTTCCGTAAGAACCAAGAGCATCCAACACCATATAAATCTGGTCAAAAAACAAAGCAAGGGGCATCAGACCGGAAGACAGGTTAGTAGTAAATAAAATGAATAAATACCTCACACAGGTCTTTACAGGCTAAATCCTGGAGAACGGGTACCGAAAGGGTTTTTATCAGTTCACAATCTGTTACGTTCAATAAACCGCTGAGAAAGTTTCGGCAAAATCCCACCTCTGATCCAAGAAGAGAAACATCCCGACTATCCCCGGGGGGAAGAGTTCTCCCGAGGGAAGGGTGCTCATCGGGCGGTGGTACATGAATACGATCAAGGATATCTTCCCGAGGCGGCAAGACCTCTGTGCCAGGGGAGAGAAGATACTCCTCTAACACGCTCACCATGGCAGGGCTACGAGGACTGGGCTGTGACACTATAGGATTCCCGTGAAAATCTGTTGGGGAAAGAACCGCTATTGTATCTGATGGCCCCAGAGGAATTATATAACTTACTGGGGGGGCTGCTACAGGTTTCTCCTCCTCCGAGGAAATCTCAACCATGCCCTCATTCACGAGAGGAACGGAATTACCAATCTCCACCATTCCGGGACTACCGTGCAATACTCTCCCAAGGAAAACGTCGGTAGAAGACCCGAGGGAAAATGCTCCCATCTCCGCTCCTGCAAAAGATATTAGTAGGAAAATGGTCCGAGGGCACTTATGAAATTTACAAGTTAAAGAATGATTAATAGAACTTACGAAAATGAAAGTTACTGTGAAGAGGACGAGAAACAGGAGTATATCCCTCCACCCCCTCTTGTAAACCTGCCAAAATCAGGGCTTCGGGGAAATCCAGTAGCCCGGATATATCATAAGAACCAGAGAAAAGTCTCGAGTGAAGCAATATCTCCCTCACTTGCCCTTGTGTTTCAAGGTTGGGAGCAATATATCCCAGACCCCATCGGATGGGTACCCCCCATGATCTGGCTGACTGACCTCTCGGACGGACGAAGAAAAATCTCCACCTCCAATCTCCTCTATAAGAATGGGAGTTGGATACACGAGTGAAGATATTTTCCTTGTCCCTATAGGTCAAGCTAAAAAAGGGAGTCCCCTCTGAGCAAGGTCGAAGGGTGAATATTGTTCCCACCCGATAAGGGGACATTGGAAGGTTTAAAAGCTCACTACGAAGGATGTACCCTACCAGATGACTATAAGAACTTGGTGTTAACTGACTCGGACACACCTGCCAATACCGAAAAAGTATTTAGAAAAAGGGGTGAAAAAACATCTGCAACCCGCAACGCATCTGTTCGGCGTAAACGGTCATGTAACCCGAGGGGGGTGCGTAAGCCCTTTGGCCCGAGGAAGGCACTATTATATCGTAATCTTCGAAATCTAAGTTATAACCAGTGAAAAGAGATCTTACCGAGGTCTCACATTCTGTACTCATAGTGGATCCTACACGTCCTCTACCTATCAATCTTGATGGATTAAGAGGAATCAAATCGAACTCTGAAGACTCATCCGCCAAAGGATATGGCTCTCTACTCATGAATATCTCCCTGATATGGTTGACTCTACGTGAATTTGTAGATGGAGTCCTACGAGCCACTCCAAGAGAGGAACTAGCACCAAGTGTCGCTTGATTTTCGGATGGATTGTCCCTCGGGGGAACCCTTGATGATCCAGAAGGACTCCGAGCGGTATCTCGAGAAGAACTACAAGACGAAGCTGAACCGCTTCTTCTATAATAAGGAGGCATCATCGTATCAGGTAAGTATTATCTTCGTACTTGCAATTGTGAAAGAAAATTAATGGTTAATTATGATTACAAAAGTAGAGATAAGTGCATAATTGGTAAAAAGCTTAAGTATATATATACTCTCTAAACTCGTGGTTAAAAGAAGAAGTTTAGATTCTTATTATGTTAAAAAAGGGACACGTGTTGAAACTTTTTTTAATTAAGAATGACACGTACCCTACTTAACCATGCAAAGCAACACCTCCTACTTAGAAAGCTTACTTAGTCATCAACCTTATAAGAATTGTCATTATCTGATTTAGTTAAGTTTTAATTATAAAACCAAAAAATAGAAAAAGGAAATTGAACAAAAATGTTTATTTAAGCTGAAGAGCCATCGGAAGGGTAATAGATACAAAGAACATTCTTGCAAAAAAAAAAAAAAAAAAGGGACTAGTGGCTAAGCTCCCGTGGAAGGAGGGAGGGGAGAAATTGTCTCTTCAGCAGAAGTACCCAATGGAGCGAGGCGGGAAATTGGAGAAAATACCCCCTCGGAACCACTAGCCCTCGGACTCGGACTAGTGGCAGATCGCATCGGAGAAGGTGCTGGAGAATCCCGAGAAGATAGTAAACCCCCAAATCTCCCCACAAAGTACTGGCAATCATCGGGAGTTGGCCTCTTCAGCTTACGAAGGTCAAAAGACTTTGAGAAGTCAACCTCCGACCTTATCAAAGACTTAGCCAACCTGGCACACTCCAGATAACCCCATAAAAGGTGACCTGTCAAGAGCTCGTGAGAAGGCATCTCGGATACTCCTGATTGCTGTCGTGAAATCTCCCGCTGAGCGAATTGAACGGCTGCATCCACCTTAGCTTGCACGTCCTCGGGAGATAGAAAGTTTACCAACTTCTCTTCAGCTGACTCAGCCCTATCAGTAACTTGGCCCAATGTCTCCTGGAGAACCCTCTCTCTCTCATTCCCGTCCGCTACCGCCTTCTCGAGAGCCGCAATACGAGCAGTAAAGACCCCCTCGGACTCCTTCATTTCCTTATCCAGAAGAGCTATCTTAGCTGCTGCAGCCTTCTCGGACGCCTCCATCTTTTTGTAAGCGGACTCAGCAGCGTTTAAGTTACCTTGCAAATCCGCCCTTGTCTTCTCTGCTTCATTAAGAGCAAATTCGTAGTCGGAAATCCTGGTTTGAAGAAGGTCCTCCCTAGTTTGACTCTCTTTGTCTCGGACTAAGAGAGGTGCCAATTGCGCCCGGAGTACTTCTAACTCCTCTAGGTCTTTCCGACCGTGCTCTTCAACGGCAGTGACCGCCTCCCGAGTCTTTCCAATCTACATAGAAGTCAGCAATAAAGAATTTAACAGAGAGATATCATGTAATTTCAGAGGATTAAGTTAGAGAAGCTTACCATGAGCCCCAGCCAGTTAAGACTGGTGTACAAAAATTGGTACCCCTCGGCGGGTGTTGAACTGGAGGAGGCGAAAAACCGGAGAATATCCTGATAAGCTTCACCCACTGTCCGAGACGAGAACTGCCCTCCGGATCCACTGGGAGGAACGGCCTCCTGGAATGTATGACCCCTCGGAGACAAAGTCACCGGAACATGCCCCCTCGGAGGAGTCGCATCCTTTATGGGAGTCATCACTTCTGAATTCGTAAAAACGGCCCGAGAACCACCAACTGTTGTGGGTGGACTAGTCTTACCCAACAGTGAATTAAGAATCCCCTCCTTCACATCTCTGTCTTCGGAAGAAGGATCGAACTCCCCTTGAGTATCCTCAGAATCCCCTCGTAAACCTTCCTGCTCGGGAATGTTGAATTGGGCCAGAAATTCTTCCTCTACAAAAGGTACACACTGTCAGTGAGAAAAAGAATGAAACTAGAAAAAATTATGGAAAAAGGGCGAATAACGGATACTCACCATATAATGAAGGCTCTTCTACCATCGGAGCTTTTCCTTTATCCATAGCTACTACATCAAAAGGAAAAGTGTCAACACATCAGCGAATGTCACGAGTAAGGTATGAAAATCTCATTAAAATCTCATAGAAACTCACCACGAGGAGTGGATTCGGAAACTATCGGAGGCTGAGGAGAAGGACCCTCAGAAGATAAGTCTATTACTTCAGTAACCTTCTGAGCAGATTCTTCCTCGGTAACACTCGGAAAGATCCCCTCCTCGGAAACTCTCGGAGAAGTTCCTATATTAGATTCAGAAGCAGGTAAATTCCCCGACTCGGATTTGGAAACGGGCACCAAAGCCAAATCCCAAGGAGCTACTTGACGCAAGGGAACAGCGCTCCTCACGACCCCCGTCATATCCATGCATAGAAGAGAATGGTCCTCGTGAAATTCACCCTTCTCTGGACCCATATGCCTACTCTCGGGAGCATTAACCTCCTCCTCCTCGTGATCACCCTCCTCTGGAATCTCAGAAACACCACTAGGAGTAGGCTCCCTCGGACTCGACTGCAGATAGTAGTTCGCCATGACCTCCCCTGCGTCAACCCACCGATAATGTGTATAAGCACAATTTATTACTGTACTCGGAGAAAGAATAAAAGAATAAAAGAATGAATAAAAAGACTTACGAAAGAGACTCCTCGCATCGGGAGACAAAGATAAAGGCCTCTCTACGGCGTCGTCGGTAAAAATTACGTAGTGAAGACCGGAGGTCTCGTACAACATTGTGAAATCCTCTGATTCCATCAATTTGTGCTGAGAAATTATAGGAGATAACACCACCTCCTGGTCCAGAGCGTGCACAGGAGTAGTACCCTCTCGCCAATCGAAGGGCACATCCCACTCACCCTTAACAGGTCCCACGAAGAAATATCTATTCTTCCAGACGCTATGTGAGGTAATAGCAGCACCCAAGATCCTCTTCGTGGAATCCCCTGTGTTGTCCCGATGACGAACATTATAGAACGGATACCCCCCGGGTGATACCGCCACATCAAAGATCGAAAGAAAATGATTCACCGAGCACTCTAGCCCATTTACTTGGCACCAAAAGACATAAATACAGATAGCGGCAAACCCGTTCGGCACCATTTGACTCGGGCAGATATTACAAGTCTTGAAAAGCTCACAGAAAAAAGGTGACATGAATGAACGCCACCCGTACTTCACCTGGGCAAAAAATATTGTCAACATACCCGGAGGAGGATAACATGCCCTCTCGTCCTTTGTCGGGATTCGGAATACCATATTCTTCTGAAGGACCCCGGTTGAGGTAAACAGATCGGCTACCTGCTTACGAGTAGCAATATTCCGCATCTTTTCCACCTTAGCGAAAGTCCGAAGAGGCGGTTCCTTTGATTTGGGAACCCTAGCTTTCTTTGAGGAAGTGGCGCCGCCCTCAGCAGCAGCAGCAATTTCTCCCTTGCGTTTACGGGTAACAACTCCCACCGGAATACTCCTCACGCCCGAAGAAGTGTCAATCGGAGCAGTGACTTCCGAGGAGGTAACAACAGCAACAGGGTTCACATTGGCAGAAGAAGCCATGGATATAAAAAGAGGAAAGTTTTTTTTAGTGGGTAAACCTACTGGAACTTAGAGTTGCAAGAGAATAGAGAATAAGAGAAGAAATTTGTGGCTCTGAGAGAAAATTATCGCAGATTATACTTGAGTGAATGAAGAAAAGAAGAGGCAACAGTGTCCTATTTATAACCAAAGGCTACAACGGTCAGATGCCCATAAAAACGTGGCATTTATTCAAGACTCCACGTAACCGTCGCCCGCTAACGCCACGCTGTCAAGATTCTGACCGTTGCCAACGGTCAGATGCTCCAAATTTCGAAACTGGTCAAACGGTAACCCGCAACCTGCGCCTCCGAGATCCTCGCGTGCTTAACGATGATGCCCTAAGGGTAATCAGGTAAAATCCTTGAAAAACTTTGAATTTATATATTTTTATCTCTCTGACAAGTATCAAAAAATAAACATAGGGACGCTAGAATTAAAAATAACCCCTCACCTCACTCAGGACGATGATTTAAAATTCCGTTTGTCTCTACGAGGACAATCGAAATTTGGGGGGGCTAGTGTTAACCCTAAAAATAAAATAAAGAATATTACTACTACTCGGAGAAAACAATAAATGGACAATACTATTGTCACGAGTACTTCCGATGAGATGTACCTATAAAGAAAACCCCTCGGAGGATTGCCCTACCTTTCAGTCACTGACCCGAAAAGGTTTACAAGAGCACCCGAGGAGGAACATAAGTGTCCCTTGGAAAGTCAAACGGTGAATAAAAAAACAGATATCAGCACGACATCGGAAAAAGAGCGAACCCCGATGGACTCGTACGACTCCGATATCCACCAATGCGCCAAGAGGAACCACAACGGACCCCGAGTCCCATGAACTTACAAGAAAACTTCCTTGCTGAACACTCCTCGGAAAAGACGACCATCGGACCATCGCCCGAGGACTCCTTCTCGGAGAAAAATCAGAAGTAAATAATAGAATGCCCATATGACATATTCCGAGGACTTAGATGAAAAAATACCATTTCAAAAGGAGCAAATTCATCCCTCGGAGATCATATTTAACTCTCGGAAATTATACCACGCCCTCGGAGATCAAATTATGCCCTCGGAGATTACTCCTGATCATTGAAGAACGGACCCAAATCAAGAAAGAGAAAAAGAGTCCCTCGGAAGAATAGCTCTATCAAAACAATCCACATCAAAGGCCCTCAGAGCTATCAAAAGAGATGGAGATTGAATCTAGTCAGCGTTTAGTCGATAAAAGATAAACTTTATCCTTATTTTAAACACCTGTATCAAAGTAACGACAACACCTGTTCTTACCAAAGCACATGCACAATAACACCTGTCCCTACCAGAGTCTATATAAGGGAAGGTGATCCGTAGAAGAAAAACAACCGAAGATAACTCAGTTTACTTACTACAACTTGATATTCGGATACATAAAAAGAAAGAGAGGAGGAAAAGTTCAGTGAATAAAGGAAGGGAATATTCTTGCAGCTATTCTTATTATTTCCACTTGTCATTGCCTCTGAATCACGGACAGGGCGTTCCGACCCAAATAAATATCTTCCGTTAAATAGGGAATAATTCCAAACCCGTTAACAAAAAGACTTTGGGCCGAAGCTTTAAATACTGCTTGTCACATTAGTAACATAGTGTATCTCAGACCTGGAACTAATATGACTACTTATGAAATCTTGAAGGGTGTAAAGCCAAACATTGCATATTTTCATGAGTTTGGATGTTACTGTTATTTGTTAAATGACAAGTATTATCTGAGTAAATTTGATCCAAAAAGTGAGAAATGCATCTTTGTAGGCTACCATGCTAACAGTGCTTCTTTTAGAGTCTATAATCCTAGATCAAAGAGTGTTCAAGAATCTGTGAATGTTGTGTTTGATGATTTCACTTTTGAAACAGGTACTAGTGACATTTCAGTTTCTAATGTTGAACCAACATTGGAAACTGAGAAGGCTATACCAACGCTGGAGCTTGAAGTTGGAACCACTGAGCAGGAGACAGGAACTGATGTTAGACTAACACCAGTCAGATCGAATGTTAGACTAACACCAGAAGAGTCTGACTCAGAAACTGAAGGTGGCACTGAATCGAGAAGAGATCCCCCTGCTAGGATTCAAAAAGACCATCCAACCTCTCATGTAATAGGTGAGATCACTGAACGGGTAAGGACACACAATAAAGAGAGACTGAATTATAGAGATATGGTTAAGCTGTGTGTTTGTATGAACTTCACTTGTACTGTTGATTATGCCTCATGTTTTGTCTCTGCCATAGAATCTAAAATGTATCTGAATCTCTACTAGATAACTTTTGGATTAATGCCATGCATGATGAACTATTACAGTTTACTAAAAAGAATGTCTGGATCTTGGTACCTAGACCACCTGATGTAAATGTAATAGGGACTAAATGGATCTTTAAAAACAAAAGTAATGAGGAAGGGGTAATTGTTAGGAACAAAGCCAGACTTGTTGCTCAGGGGTATACTCAAGTTGAAGTTGTAGATTTTGATGAGACTTTTGCTCCAGTTGCTAGGATAGAATCTATTAGGGTACTTCTAGCCATTGCTTGTTGTCTTAAGATAAAACTATATCAGATGGATGTAAAGGGTGGTTTCCTGAATGGGCTGATTGATAAGGAAGTGTATGTAGAACAACCTAAGGGATTCACTAATCCTAAGTTCCCCAATAATGTGTACAAGTTGAAGAAAGCTATGTATGGTCTTAAACAGGATCCTAGAGAATGGTATGAAAGACTTAATGAATTTCTCTCAAGTCTTGGTTTTGTTAGAGGTGATGGAGACAGAACACTGTTTGTTTTAAAGAAAAATTATGATATATCTATTGCTCAAATCTATGTTGATGATATAATGTTTGGTTCCACTAACAATTCTATTTTGGAAAAGTTTGTTGAATCCATGACATAAACATTTGAGATGAGTATGATAGGAGAATTAAATTTCTTTCTTGGTCTCCAAATAAGACAAACAAGTACAGGCATATTCTTGAACCAGGAGAAGTATGCAAAGAATTTGGTGAAAAGGTTTGAACTTGCAGATTCAAAGCCCTGTATGACCCATATGTCTGCCTCAGTGAAGATCACCAGAGGTGGGACTGGAACCAATGTTGATCTAACATTGTACAGATTAATGATATGAAGTTTACTTTACTTATCTGCTTCTAGGCCTGACATAATGATCTCTGTTTGTGTATGTGCGAGGTACCAGGCATGTCCAACGCAGTTTCACTTGATTACTGTGAAGAGAATCCTTAGATACATATATAGAACTTTGTCTCTTGGCATTTGGTATTCATTTGACGCTAACATAAATCTTGTGGGTTTCAGTGACTCAGAGTGGGCAGATGATGCTGATGATAGGAAGTCCAAAAGTGGAGGATGTTTCTATCTGGGGTACAATTTGGTCTCACGGTACAGCAGAAAGCAAAACTGTGTGTCTCTATCCACTGTTGAATCCGAGTACATAGCAGTAGGTAGTTGTGTCACCCAGCTTGTGTGGCTCAAACACATGTTGCTGGATTATGGGTTGTATAGTGATACCTTACTTATCTTATGTGATAATCTTAGTGATATTTGTATATCTAAGAATCCTGTCCAATATTCTAGAACTAAGCATATTGACATAAGGCATCATTATTTGAGAAATATGGTTGAGGACACGTAAATAGACATTGAGCACATTGAGACAAACAATCAGCTTGCTGATATGTTCACTAAGCCCTTAGATTTAGAGAGGTTCTTCAGTTTGAGGAATTCTCTTGGCATGTGCATTGTGTAAGAATGTTAGTACACCACTGTTGACATAACACCACTGTCTAGCACTGGTTATTAGTTGTGGTGTGTCTGTAATTCTTTTATTTTCATTTTTATTTCTTCTTTCTTGCATATTTCATCTTGGTTTGACATCATTTGGGTTGTGTGGTTAACCTATGGTACTGGTTGAATTGACTGGTGAACAGGTCCATATCATAAGTTTTGTAAAGTAAGAAACTATGTTGTTGGTGTGAGAATGTTAACCTAATATCAGGAGAAGCTGGGGTGCACAGAGTTCACTACTTTGGTGTTATTCAGTTGTAACTTATCCATGTTTAGGTTAACCAGAACATAAAGAGAAGCTGGGGTACATGATGTTGAGAGCTTCAATGTGATTCAGTTGTGCTTATTTTCATATTTTTGTTATACTTGGCCAAGGAAATGCATGATGGTGATCTTTTCTATTGGGATGTTTGGAATTTCGACTGCCTCACATTCAGTAGCACTGATTACTTGGTATTTCACTTGTAAACAGGTTGGTTAACAAGTATACATAAGGAGTTGGGGTGATGAAATATATGATAAGTGTATTGTCCTCATTCAGTTCCTTTGTACTTGCCTAATCTGTAGTTGACAATTAAGTTGATGGGGTATGTGGAGTCATGTGCTGCCCACATTCAGTGAGGAGATTATCCTTGTTTACCCATTCTCAGCTTTAGTTCAAAAAGATTTTCATGAGTGTTAACCGTGAAAAATAAATATGAGATTAAAGAGAATATTAGTCCTAAATATAAGAATTAATAATTGGACAATACTATTATCACGAGTGTTCCGATGAGATGTACCCACTCTCAATAAGGAGGCCCTCAGAGCATCACCAATACGCTCGGTCATTGACCCGAAGCGGTACGAAGGAACACCCGAGGAGGCACCTAAGCGTCCCTTGGAAAGTCAACAATGAATAAAAAAGAGATATCAACGCGACATCGGAAAAAGAGTAAACCCCGATGGATCCGCGCGACTCCGATATCCATCGATGCGCCAAGAGGGACCACAACAGACCCCGAGTCCCATACTCTCGAGAGAACACTTCCTTGCTGAACACTCCTCAACATAAACTGCACTCGGAAGATCACTCCGAAGACCGACTCTAAGAACAAAGCCAGATCTAAGTACAAGATCCACGGGAAGCCACACTACGAGGACTTGGATAAGAAAGTACCACTTCACAAAGACCAAGTCAAGCCCCCGGACACCAAGTCAAGCCCTCTGAGACCAAGTCAAACCCTCGGAGCCATAGTCAAGGATGGAAATACCCCTCGGAGAACATATACAGAAACCCCTACACCAGAATGAACCCTTATCGAAGCAACAACACCACCCGAAGAATGTCCTAACTGGTCCATCAAGTCACTACCAAATGTAAGCCCCCGAGGAACAGCCCCTCGGAGATCTCCGGAGCTATCGGAAGAGGCAAAGATCAGCCTAGTCAGCATCTAGTAGATTAAAGATATACCTTATCTTATCTCTTTACACTTTTACACATATTGCGACACTTGTACCTTACAAAAACACATGCATAACAACACATGTCCCTAACAAACTCTATATAAAGGGAGGTGATCAATTGGAGAAAGGACACACACAATCATATACAAAAAAAACCGAGGAGTGAAGTTCAGTGAATAAAGGAAGGAATATTCTCGTATCTTTGTTCTCCTTTATAAAATCATCGCTTTTTGAATCACGGGCAGGGCGTTCCAAACCCAAATAAATCCGTTAAACAGGGAATGATATCAAACCTGTTAACAAAATGGCGCCGTCTGTGGGAACGCCATAGAATCTGTCCTCGAGAATATTTAACAAGCGTTGGTTGTAATGGATGATATGTTCGAAAGCAAAAATCTTCAAACTCGCCGCAGCAACTCGGAAGAAACTTCGTCGAACCACCAATCTGGTACAAGAGATTTCATTAATATTCCCCACTCTGTCTTCGAAAGACTTGTAGAGGCTACGGCCCTACGAGCGCAGCGAAGAGGGGGAAATTTTAGGAACTGGCCCTCTGCATCTCTTAGACAGAGAAATTTCCTTTTGGAAGAAGGCGCACCCCGTGCTAGATGGAGCCCTACTCCCGTCTCCTGGCACCACGAACCTCTTCAAGAATCACAAAGGTATGATAATCATGAAAGAACTCCGAGGAGGGGCCTAGGGGAAGAAATCCCCCGCCCCTCGGAATACATTAGGAATGATGATTACACCTTGTGGGGGATGCTGGATGGCCTACGCAAAGAAATGAGCGACATCAAAAGAACCATAGCCCCTAAGGAGGATCCTGCCTTCAAAACTTCCCCCTTCATTCCCGAAATTGCCCTAGCAGCAGTCCCATCGGGGATGCGGCCAGTCAATGTTCCCTTGTACACCGGGGAGGCAGATGGAAGAGATCCACATGATCATATCCATCAATACCTGGTCGGAATGGACTTATCCTCCGCCATGGACCATGTCTTATGCCGCGTGTTTCCTATCACCCTCGGAGGACGAGCTTAGGCTTGGTTTACTCACCTTCCCATAACTCCGTAACAAGTTTCGATCGATTGGATCACCTATTCGTACGAAAATTTGCTTGCAACTGGCGGTATCCCAAATCCGCTACTCATCTCTTCACGGTTAGACAGCAGAAGGATGAACCTTTACGGGGGTATATAAAGCGCTTCACAGACGAGGCATTAGATGTCCCCAACGTCAACTCGACCATCTTGGCGGACATATTGACGTAGGGGCTTTGAACAAGAGATTTTTTCCGATATCTCATGGGAAATCATGTCACGGACATGAACGAACTTATGAAAAAGACAGAAGTCTACATCTTGATGGAGGAAGCGGAAGGTACGAAGAAGTGCATGGAAAACGACGACAACGAGCACCAGGAGCGTGCCGAAAGAGAGGCAAAAGCTAAGGAGAAGGACAAGGAAGGAAAACCCACCCAGAGCAAAGACGAGGGGGTGTGGTCAAAAAATTCCTTCGACCCGTACCGTTGCCCCCGATGACCATTGCTTCCCCAGAAGTACTCAATGTGATGAGAGGTAACGATAAGTTACACTGGCCCATGCCGGCCAAATTTCCTAATAGAAAAAGGAACACGGGTAAGTATTGTAAATATCATAAAACCTATGGGCACACCACCGAGGAATGCACTGCCCTATGTAGGGAAGTGCTTCGCCTTCTAGAAGCAGGGTATTTGAAGAATTAGCTTAAGGAAAATAACCCCGAGAAGCCCAAGGCAAATGTATGGAAAAGGTCACGAATGGAACAAGAAGGGGAAGAAGCGACCCCTAACCACCGGTCACGAGAAAGGACCATGGAACGCCGTCAACCTCGATAATGGACCGAGGAACGTCAACGGAGCTCCCGAGAAAGAACATCAGGACATCGGAATTTACCCCCTCCCCAGATTCGTATGAAGATAACGCCCCGTCGGGACGAACGATCAACATGATAGAGGGAGGGGATATCTCAATAACACCCCAAGGTAAGATGAAGAAATATTTAAAAGAAGCCAAGCGAATAGAGCAAGGACCCCTCGTGTATTCCGTCCAAAGAACCAAATTGCCTAACATCACTTTCGGGCCTGAAGACTTAAAAGGTATAATTTACCCTCACGAAGAACCCTCAGTAATTGCAACCGTTATCCACGGATTTGAGATCCAACGGATCCTTATCAACACGGGTAGCTCTGTGGATGTCCTATTCCTTCCTACCTACTTAGCTATGGGATTAAAGAAAGAGCAATTGGAAGTAGTTGAGGTCCCTTTAGTAGGTTTCTCGGGAGAAGCTTGTCGTACCCGCGGAACGGTGATCCTTCCGATGTCGTGGGGAGAAGGAGCCCTTCGAAGAACGTAACCCACCAAATTTTGGGTGGTGGAGGCCTCGTCACGAATGTACAACGCTATATGCGGAAGTCCGTCCATCCGAGCCTTCAAAGCAATCCCATCTACCCTGCATCTCAAGGTAAAATTCCCCACCCCCTCAGGTATAGGAGAAGTCCGAGGAAGTTAATCTAAGGCTAGAGAATGCCGCATGAACGCTATTCCCTCGGATGGGGATGAGTTCACCCTTGGAAATAATAAAAAGCGCAAAGCAGAAGAGGCTCGAGTTCAACCCGTAGAAGAATTAAAGATAGCGGAATTAGTGGAAGGGCACCCCGAGAAGGTGATTAAGATGGGCACTGGCATGGAACCCGCAGTAGAAGCCCAACTAACTTCTGTTCTTCAACAATTCCATCACCTCTTCGCATGGGAAGGAGGATCGCCCGGGCGAATCAGTGATAAGGTATGCCAACACTTTCTTAATGTGAAACCAGAGGCCAAACCGATTCAACAAAAAAAAGAGAAGAATGGGACCCGAGCGTAACAAAATTAGTCGCTCGGAGATACAATGACTCCTTAGTCTAAAGCAAATTCGGGAGGTCATATACCCCGAATGGTTGGCAAATGTAGTGTTAGTTCCCAAACATGGGGGGAGATGGCGGATGTGTGTGGATTTCACAAATCTCAACGAAGCCTGCCCGAAAGATTGTTATCCCTTGCCCAGTATAGATCAACTAGTCGACTCCACGGCTGGATGCGCTATGCTATCAACCCTAGATGGAGACCAGAGGTACAACCAAATCCCGATGGCGGCATCTCACCATGACAAAACTAGCTTCATTACTGACGCAGGCACATTCTGCTACTTGGTAATGCCCTTTAGACTTAAAAATGTCGGTGCAACTTACCAAAGGCTGGTAAGTCTCATGTTCACTGGACTTATCGAAAAGTCGGTAGAAGTCTACGTGGACGATACGGTGGTTAAGAGTAATATTGCGGAAGATCATCCCGAAGACCTGCGAAAGGCATTAGTCATTATGGATAATTTTGGAATGAAAGTAAACCCTAGAAAATGTTCATTTGGCATCCGAGTAGGGGAGTTCTTATGGTTCATGGTTACGGAGAAGGGAATAGAAGTAAATCCCGAGAAGGCAGAGAAGTAAATCCCGAGAAGGCAGAGAAGTAAATCCCGAGAAGGCAGAGGCCATCGTAGGATTACCCTCTCCGAAGACAATAAAAGACGTTCAAAAATTAACAGGTAGAATGGCCTCCTTGAGCCGATTCGTTTCCAAGTCGGCAGAAAAATGACTCCCCTTTTTCAAGATACTCCGAAATGTAAAGGAATTCCAATGGACCCCCCAGTGCGAGGAAGCCCTCGAAGAGCTGAAAAGATATATGTTAAAACCACATCTGTTGGTAAAGACCTTACCCCAAGAAGATCTCTTCCTCTATTTATCCGTCGGAGAAGAGGCCATCAGTGTTGTACAAGTTAAAGAACAGGACAAAGAACATCATCCGGTATACTACGTCGGCAAAACCCTCCTCGGAGTAGAAACCAGGTATACCCTGACTGAAAAGCTCGTCTTAACTTTGGTTACTACGGCACGAAAACTGCGTCCCTATTTTCTCTCGCACCCGATTACCGTATTAAGGAAACACCCCTTACAAGCGATTCTTAATAAACCCGAGTCATCGGGAAGATTGATAAAATGGGATGTAGAACTCACTGAATACGACATTTCTTACGCTCTGAGGCCCTCCATTAAAGCGCAAGTCTTGGCAGACTTCGTAATGGAACTCACCGGCACCGGATCCGAGGAAAAAGAGCCCCTATGGCACATTTATGTGGATGGATCCTCTGTAAGCACACATGGAGGAGCGGGAATCGTCTTGATAAACAAAGAAGCGGAGGGTGAGATACTCTATTTCGCGGTCCGAATTGACTATCCCCTATCCAACAATGAAGCAGAGTATGAATCTCTACTCATTGGGATGAGACTCGCTCGGAAAGGTGGAATGAGAAGAGTGCTCGTTCATAGTGACTCACAGTTGATCGTACAACAAGTCAATGGCTCATACGAAGCCAAAGAAGAGAGAATGCAAGAATACCTTCGGGTAGTCCATCAAAGACAAGGATGGTTCGATGAGTGCAAAGTCACCCAAATTCCACGAGTAGAAAACCAGGAGGAAGATGCCTTATCTAAAATGGCCAGTCAAATGGCTGTCGTCCATACCCGAAGGATCACTCTACTCCAGATCAACGAGTCCGAGAAGACCGAAGGTAAAGACGTGAATGCCACTATGGATCCCCCATCCAGTTGGGTGATCCCAATCAAAGCCTACTTGCAAGATCCAAAGGGATACTCCACGCACAAGGCCGTACAACGGATAATGTCTAAGAAAACCATTCGATACTTCCTCAAAGATGGAGTACTATTCTGAAGGACATATTCTTGCCCCCACGCCTGATGCCTAAATGAAGAAGAAGCTCAACTAGCTCTAGCGGAAACTCACGAGGGGACATGCGGAAGCCATACCAGCGGCAAAAGCATGGTCGGACGCCTGATTCGGCAAGGCTATTACTGGCCCACGATGGCTAAAGATAGCAAAAACCATACCGAAAGGTGTAAACCGTGCCAAGCATACACCCCTCGGGATCATCAGCCCGCAGCCCCGTGGGAACCCCATCTGACCCTTTGTCCATTCTCCAAGTGGGGCATATATATAGTGGGCCCACTTATCCCTGATGCTGGCCAAAAGAAATTCCTACTCGTGGCAGTTAACTACTTCACAAAATGGGTAGAGGCGGAACCCCTAGCCCGAATCATCGCGGGCGCCGTCATCAACTTCCTATGGAGGAATATTATGTGCCGCTTTGGCATCCCTCGGAACCTGGTAAGTGATAATGGCCTACAATTCACGAACCAAGAATTAGAAAAGTGGTGTGACCACTGGGAAATCAAACACCGCTTTGCCTCGGTGGGATATCCCCAAGCAAACGGACAAGTAGAAAGAACCAACCGAACCCTCCTGAAGAACATGAAGGCCCAACTTGATTGGCCTAAGGCCAAGTGGGTTGAAGAAGTACCTGGCATACTGTGGGCCTATCGGACTAAGCAAGGCACCGCTACGGGCAGAACTCCTTTCAGCCTAGCCTACGGTTGCGAAGCAGTCCTGCCCTCGGAAGTCTCCATAGAAAGCTGGTGAGTCCGAGAATACGAGGAAGTAACCAACAGCTCCAACTTAGCCTTGACCCTTGATCTACTCGAAGAAAAGAGGACCCGAGTAGCCATCCGGATTGAAGAATACAAAACCCGGACGTCACGATACTACAATGCTAAGGTAAAACCAAGAACTTTTCAAGTTGGAGATTTAGTGATGAAACGGGTCGGAGCTTCCAAAAACGTAGGCAAGCTCGATCCTCGATGGGAAGGACCCTATAAGATAGCGGGAATTATGGGACCCGCAACCTATCTTCTCGCCAATTCCGAAGGCGCAATGCTCCAAAACACCTGGAACTTAATCAATCTTAGGAAATAATATGCTTAATGTAAGGCAACAGTGGTACATAAATAAAAAGTTGTTTCTATATATAGAAGGCTCCGATACAAAAATCAAAGGAAAAAGGGGAGAAAAAAGGTTGCAAAACAAAACGATGACTCTACGAGAATGTCATTACAACAACCTGACTCCGAGGAGCCATCCAATACAAACAACTAATATAAAACATCTAGCACCAACAACAAATCCTCACCCCAAATGGATATTGGATCATATCCGATACAAAGAGATCAACATTGTCCCCGCCTAAAATAAGCATCCTCGATTGGACGCTTCCCTCCCCTGATGAGACGACGATGTTGCTCCTCGAATAAAGAAACCGGATCATCTATCGGAATTACCGAATCCTCAAGCGCCGAAGAAGAATCCTCTACAAAAATCCTACGGATGTCAAGTTCAGGAATAACCAAGCCCGAAGGAAACCTTGGCAAAGCCTGAACCACATCTCGGCACAATCGATAGCCTATATGGACCAAATGGCGCATCTCACTCTGAAGGGACTCACGAGGACTAGATGGACCCACCACTTCCAACACTGCCTGGACCTGAGCCATCACTAGTGCCACCTCGTGGGTATGAGTAGTCTCTAGCAGCCGTTGATTAGCCACATATCTCTCCATCGTGACACACATCAACCGCTCGTCGGAAAACCGTATCTTGTCCTTCAAAGCGTCCATCCTCTTTTCTAAACCCAGGACCCAGGCCTTTTTGAGCACCAACTGGCGCTCCAGCTCCCAAGATTTATTCCTTTCAGATTGCAATGTTTCTCCGGGAACATCTCTAGTGGTTTCCCTTTCAGCAGTCAGCTGAGCTATCTCTTCGCGAGCCTCCAACAAACACCTCTCCAGCTCATCCTGACGGTGATAGACCAAATCAGGATTAGAAGAGGAATCTCATCGGGATCCAATGGCATTCAGAACCATATAAATCTGTATGAAGACAGATCATACCACAAAGATGGTAAAAATGTTAGTATTAAAATAGAAAGAATAAAAACTATTGTACCTCGCACAAATCCTTACAGGCTAATTCCTAAAGGCTTGATAGAGGGAGGATCTTCATTAGCTCACAATCCTTTGCATTCAAAAGTCCACTGAAAAAATTCCGACAAAAGTCTGCAACTGAAGAGGGCGTAGGAGCAGAACCACTCTCTCCGAAGAGTGGTACCCCCGCTAGAAGAGGGTTTTCCTCGAGAGGCGGTCGAGCAACACGATCCGGTCCCACCCCTAAGGGTTGAGATCCGCCCGAAATAGAAGGAGGGAGGTCCTCCTCTACCATGTTAATAACACCAACCTCTACTGAAGGAGAAGGACGCAATACCCGCTGAGGGATCGGAAAATCCATTCGGAGAAGAGTGGAAATCGGATCTTCCACAACAGCAGGAGCTTGAATGTTCAATGGGGGGCTGCAATAGGCAAAACCCTCTGATTCCTCCCCTCCAAGGAAGGACTTGTCACTCCTTCAAAACTCTGCTGATCAGAATCACTCTCTTCCGACAAAATATAATCATCGAATGATGTTTGCGTCAAAAACTCCTTGTCAAAAGATTCAATCGCAAATGCGGCCATCTCCGAACATGTCACAATAAAGAACATATTATGAGCTCGAAGTGGAAAAGAACACTATGGAGGACGAAGACCCGAAGAAGAACTTACGAAAAAAGAAATTACGACAAAGCGACTGAACAGGGAGACTGAACGTCTCTACCCTTTCTTGAAGTCGTGCCAAGATCATAGATTATGTAATTCCAACAAACCACTCACGTCATAATTCCCCGAGAACAACCCGGAACGGGACAGCCTCTCCCCATCACGCACCACAGTCTCGGAGTTGGGGGTAACATACCCTAAACCCCATCAGAGAGGTACTCACCACAAATTAGCTGATTGGCCCTTCGGACGAAAAAAAAAGAACCTCCGCCTCCAATCCCCTCTACGAGAGCAAGGGTTGGATACATGAGTGAAGGCTTTAATGTTTTCCCAATAGACCAGGCTAAAGAAATGAGGACCACCCGAACAGGGGCGCAATGAAAAAATAGCCCCCACCCGATGAGGAGTCATAGGGAGATTCAAGAGCTCACAACAAAGGATATACCCCACCAAGTGACGGTAGGAGTTCGGCATTAGCTGGCTGGGACATAGCTGCCAATAGCGAAAGAGGGTTTGAATAAAAGGGTGGAAAAACACCCGTAGCCCATAGCGTACATGTTCGCAGTATACTGTTAAATAGCCCAGGGGGGATCGTAAACCCTCTGATCACAGAACGGTACGATTACATCGTACTTAGTATAATCCAAATTATACTCGGTAAAGAGGGTCATAATGGACCCCTCGTGATCGTTGCTCGCGGCAATCCCGACACGGCCTCGGCCCATTAACTTCGAGGGACTCAAGGGAAGCATATCAAGGTCCAAAGACTGATCCGCAAGGGTGTAAGATCCCCTGCCCATGAATACCTCTCGGATGTGATTCATCCTAAGAGAATTTGTATGAGAAGACCGTGAAGTTGCTCCCCTCGAAGAAATACCTAAAATGGCAGCTATGTCATCCTCTAGACTGTCTCTCCGGGAGGAAAAGCTATCCGAAGAAGCATGGCGTACCCCTAGCGACAGCGAAGGAGTCCGAACCGAGTTCCGGGTAGAACTATGAGATGAGACAGATCCTCCTCGCCTGTAATGTGGGGGCATCATCTCCTCAAGTAAGTATTTTCTCCTTTCTCACGATTATTTGAAAATTGAAAAGGAAGAGGAATCGAAAGACAAAACTAGCTAAAGTGAAGATAAAAAGATAAATTTGCGGGAGAATTAGTGAGTTTCTTTTTAGAGTAAATATAAACATATCTGCTAAACACTTCGCACCTATATGTACTCATCACCCTTTGATTAAAGAATTAAATGTAATCCTCCATTATCTAAAGTGAGAGACAAGTGCCAATAAAATGCTCCTACTTAAGGAGGACTCATACTTAATATTGCCATACAGGCTGACACGTCCTACTTAGGGGCAAGCTTGGTCAGCAAGATTAAAGTTTTATCCTCATCTCTCTCAATTCAATTTAAGTTAGAGAAATAGTCAGAGTACTGATAAGTGGTAAAATTAAACGAAAAAAAAGAGTATTAGGTCAAAATTGAGCAAAACAGAATAAATGTTTATTCACTTAGAAACCGAGAAGTCCTCGGAAAACAAAGTACATCTGCAAAAGAAAAAAGATAGTGTGAAAACAAAAAGTTACAATAAAGAAAATAAAAGCTCTAGATTATGCCCCCGTGGTTGACGGATGCGGGGCGGGATACCAAGGGGTCGTCGCCTCAGCAGAAGAATTCATTAGAACCAGACGAGAGATCGGTTATAGTACCCCTCCTGAGCCACTGGGCCTCGGACTCGGGCTACTTGCTGAACGCATTGGAGAGGGTGCAGGGGAATCCCGGGGAGACAACAAGCCACTAAATCTCCCCACAAGGACGCGGCAATCCTCGGAAGAGGGCCTCTTCAGCTTGCGAAGGTCAAAGGACTTGGAGAAGTCCACGTTCGGCCGCAATAGTGACTTCGCCAGTCTAGCACACTCCAAATAACCCCATAACATATGGCATGTTAAAAGCTCTTGTGGCGACCTATCAGAAGTTTCCGAGTGCTGTCTAAAGGTCTCATGTTGAGCGAACTGGACCGCCGCGTCAATCTTAGCTTGCACCTCCTCGGGAGAAAGGGACCTCGCCAACTTCTCCTCGGCCGACTCAGCCCGATCGGTGAGTTGTCCCAACAACCCCTGAAGCTCCATTTCCCTTGCCAGCCCCTTGGCTTTCTCCCCCTCGAGAGCAGCAATCTGAACCATAAGAGTCTCCTCGGACTCTTTCTTCTCTTTCTCCAAAAGGGTAATCCGTTCTTTGGCAGCCTTTTCGGACGCTTCCACCCGCTCGTATGCAGACTCCGCCCGCTCCAACTTGAGGCGCAAACCCTCTTTCTCCTTCTAAGCCTCTTGCCATAGAAATTTGAGATCAGAAATCTTCGTGTGGAGCACATCCTCCCTCATCTTGCTCTCTTTGTCCTTGGAAAAAAGGGACGCCACTTGCGCTCGGAGAAGTTTTAATTCTTCCCCCTCCTTGTGATACCCTTGCTCTACCGCAACCGTTGCGTCCCGAATTTTCTCGACCTACGAAAAGGAAAGAAAATCCTTAAGAGTCTAAAACCGATTACTTAAAAGAAGCATGAGCAGACATAAAGAGGAGAAGGGGTCAAGCTTACCATAAGAGCCATCCAGTTAAGACTCGTATGCATGAAATGAAACCCATCAGCAGGGGTTGCATTCGAAGAAGCAAAGAACCGAATAATCTCCTGGAAAGCTCCATCCAGAACCTACATCGAGGGAAAATCTCCCAGATTACGAGGAGCCAACGGAGTCTGAAAGGTGAGGCCCCTCGGAGAAAGCGTGACGGGAATGTGACTCCTCGGAGGAATGGTCTCCGGAGTTGGCGTCACCACATCTGAGTCGATAAATACCGCCCGAGGACCTCCAGCAGCTGTAGATGGGCCCGCCTCCCCAACCAACGAGCTCAGTATCTCCACCTTCACATCCCTGTCGTCGGACGATGGGTCAAACTCCTCGTGAATGTCCTCGGAGTCACCCAACGAAGCCTCCGGAACGGAATTGAGAAACCGCGCCAAGAAATCCTCCTCTGTAAAGACAATATATATAAGTAAAAAGAGAGAATGAACCTAGAAAAGTCATGGAACAATAATTAGGCAAAAAAGAAAGAAGTAAGCAAAGAATGCTTACCTAAAAGAGAAGACCCTTCTGCCATCAGAGCCTTTCTCTTATCCACGATATCTACACCGGAAAAAAGGACTTAGTATATGAACAAACTCCTTTAAAATTTTTAGAAAATCTTATTAAGAACCAATAAAAACTCACCGAGGGGAGTAGGCTCAGACATTGCCCTATCCGAGAACTCAGGAACTAACGGAGACATGGGCAAAGGAACTTCAACTCCACGAGGAGAGGCGGGAGACGGATCCCTGGAAGATATGACTACTACCTTTGCGGTCTCCCGGGCAAAATCTTCCCCACCAGTCCTCGAAGAGATTTCTTCTTCTGAAGCCCTCGGAGAACTTCCCGTATCGGATCCAGAGACCGGCACCAGAGCCAAAGCTGAGTAAGGACCTACCTGGCGTAACGGAACCACATTCTGAATCACCCCCGCAGCATCTATGTACAAAGGTGCATGATCCTCGTAAGTTCCTCCCGTCTCCGGACCCATGTGCGCACCCTCAGGAGCATTAACCTCATCATCATCATGGTCACCCTTCTCCAGAGCGTCGGAAATACCCTTCGGAATGGGTTCAATGGGGCCCGACTGCGAAAAGTAATTCGCTAGGACATCCTCTGCACCACCCAAAAGCCAACGAGTATAATTATAACCTATTCCTATGTCAAGAAAAAGGACAAGAACAGAAATAAAGTGCTTACTAAAAAGAGCCAAGGCCTCAGAAGATATAGACAGTGGCTTCTCGACAGTATCATCGGTGAACACTACATGATGAAGCCCGGACGTCTCGAACAGCATCAAAAAATCATCTGATTCCATCAAAAGCTGCTGAGAAATCATCGGGGACAAAATTATCTCCTGATCCATAGTGCGCGCGGGAGCCGCACCCTCTCTCCAGTCAAAAGGCATGTCTCATTTACCTTGAGCGGGTTGCACAAAAAAATATTTGTTCTTCCAGACACTGTGAGAACTGATCGACCCATCCAATATCCTCTTCGTGGAATTTTTGGTATTGTCCCGATGACGAACGTGGTAGAAGGGAAACCCCCCGGGGGAAATCACCACATCGAATATAGAAAAGAAGTGATCCACCCCACACTTCAACCCGTTCACTTGACACCAGAAAACATAGATACAGAGGGCCGCAAATCCGTTCGGAACCATCTGACTCAGGCTAATATTACACGCCTTAAAAACCTCGCAGAAAAAAGGCGGCATACCATGTTCGTCATATTTTACTTGAGCAAAGTAGACGGTAAGCATTCCCTGGGGTGGATAGCATGCCATCTCGTCCTTCGTCGGAATCTGGAATACCATGTTCTTCTGGAAAGCCCATGTTGATGTGAACAGCTCCAACACCTGCTCACGAGTAGCAATACTTTGAATCTTCTCAATTTTGGCAAAATCACGAGCATAAGCCTTTCTCAATCTTGTCAGAAGCAGCGCCGCCCTCGATAGCAGCAGAGGTCTCACTCTTTCGTTTATGGGTAATTACCCCCGTCGGGGCACCCCCCATACCTGCCAGAGAATCAGCAATAGCAGTAGCTCCAGAAGGGGTGGAAGCCGCGAGGGGATCGGTGGTGGTGGAAGAAGCCATTTGTGCAAAAACGAAAAAGAAGATGAAGTATTTCTCCGAGAAGGGAATGAGAAGAGGTGCGCGTGAATATAAAGGAAAAATTTGCGAGGGGAGAAGAGAAGCTTTTTGCTCTGAGGAGAATTTACCGAAAGAGTGAAATGTGAAAGTGAGAAGAAGGGTGAATAGTGCCCCTATTTATAGCCAAAACAGGACAACGGTCAGATGCTTTTAAAACGTGGAGCACGTTTAAAGCTCCACGTATCTCCCCCGCTCAGCACACGTCACACCGTTGAAAATCTGACCGTTACCAACGGTCAGATGTTTTGAACTTTTGAAACCAGTTAGCGGTCGTCTGCAACAAATGCTCTGAAACCTCCGCATACTTGAGGACAATACCCCCAAGGGTAATAAGATAAATTCCATATGGTTCATTTTTAAATAGTTATAAATATATGTGCACTCCCTCGGAAAAATACCGAAAAAATAAATACATCGAAGGAAAAAAATTAGAAAAAACTCCTCACCTCACCGAGGACACGAAATAAAATTTCCCTCGCCTCTACGAAGGCGATCGAAATTTGGGGGGGGGGGGGGCTAGTGTTAACCGTAAAAAATAAATATGAGATTAAAGAGAATATTAGTCCTAAATATAGGAATTAATAATTGGACAATACTATTGTCACGAGTACTTCCGATGAGATGTACCCACTCCCAATGAGGAGGCCCTCGGAGCGTCACCAATACACTTTGTCATTGACCCGAAGCGGTACAAAGGAACACCCGAGGAGGCACCTAAGCGTCCCTTGGAAAGTCAACGATGAATAAAAAAGAGATATCAACGCGGCATCGAAAAAAGAGTAAACCCCGATGGATCCGCGCGACTCCGATATCCATCGATGCGCCAAGAGGGACCACAACGGACCCCGAGTCCCATAATCTCGCGAGAACACTTCCTTGCTGAACACTCCTCAACATAAATTGCCTTCGGAACATCACTCCGAAGATCGAATCTAAGAACAAATCCAGATCTAAGTACAAGAGCCATGGAAGCCACACTACGAGGACTTGGACAAGAAAGTACCACTTCACAAAGACCAAGTCAAGCCCTTGGAGACCAAGTCAAGCCATCGGAGACCAAGTCAAGCCCTCAGAGACCAAGTCAAACCCTCGGAGCCATAGTCAAGGATGGAAACACCCATCAGAGAACATATACAGAAACCCCTACACCAGAATGAACCCTTACCGAAGCAACAACACCACCCGAAGAATGTCCTAACTGGTCCATCAAGTCCCTACTAAATGTAGGCCCCCTTGGAAAATAGCACCCCGAGGAACAGCCCCTCGGAGATCCCCGGAGCTATCGGAAGAGGCAAAGATCATCCTAGTTAGCATCTAGTAGATTAAAGATATACCTTATCTTATCTCTTTACACTTTTACACATATTGTAAAACCTGTACCTTACTAAAACACACGCATAACAACAAATGTCCCTAACAAACTCTATATAAAGGGAGGTGATCAATTGAAGAAAGGACACACACAATCATATACAAAAAAAAACTAGGAGTGAAGTTCAGTGAATGAAGGAAGGAATATTCTCGTATCTTTGTTCTCCTTTATAAAATCACGGGCAGGGCGTTCCAAACCCAAAATAAATCCATTAAATATGGAATAATATCAAACCTGTTAACAATGATAATTGGAAAAGACTCAAAAGTGATATGTCCTGGACTCAGTCACTGCAGTTCTTAGTACTTCGTTACCATCTCTCCATGTTGATATACCATTGTTGCATTCATTCTTTCTTTTATGCATTGTATTGTTGTGTCAACTTGGGCTTAGGGGGAGTAGTAATCCAACTTCATGTGTGGAGGCACGCACTTTGGGTGACTATACTGCAGGTAAACACACTGGATTGTGATCTGTTATGCTAAGGGAATGAATGTTTTCTGGATATTTACATCTATTATCTGTGTGTTTCTTCTGTCAGAAGTGTTACTTACTCATACTGATGATCTTAAACTGTGTCTTGTGTACTTATGTGCTTTGATGAAGTCTTCAGATCTGTATTTAGTAATATTTCATGCCCTTACATGAAGCTATTTGGATGAAAGCCCTGCACCTCCAACTTACTGACCTGCTGTTAACTTGCCAATGTTAGGCTAACATTGCAACGATGTGACTTATAAATTTTCAATTAAGGAAACTGCTCTGGTCACGCGTTAATCTAACAATGATACGTGGGCAAGTACTTTACGCGGGAATGTGTGTAAATGGTCAGATTACTTTGGTAACATGATACAAATCCACTGACACCACTCTTCACAATCGATTGCCTTATATAATTTGCCTTAATCTCTTCTAATTCTTCACGCGTTCAGAATCAGAATTCTACAAACAAAAATTTATGTGCTTAAGCTCTTTTTCTCTCCAAAATTACTCTAACAATGGCCCGCAAGTCTTCAATTGATGCCCTTGCAGATGTTGCTGAGCAAATTGAGCAACCAAGGAGGTACAATACCAGGCATGCATCTACTGAATCACTCGTCGCCCCTGCTGCAAAAGGGAAAACTACCTATAAATGGCGCAAAGGAAAGAAATCAGCAAAGGGCAATGTTGGTTCAACATCGAAAGCAGCCGAGCACACCTCCACTCTCACCAACACGGAAAATGAGGTAACGATGCCTAACCCTACTCAAAATTTACCTGTTGAAGTTGACATTAAGGAGGAGAATGTGGTTTCTGTTGTTGATGTGGGTGAGTCTGAGGATGTTAATGAGGAGGATGTTGAGGTTGTTGCTGAGGAGAATGTTGCTGGGTTGGATACTACTGAGGGTATCTCTGCTGATAATATCGAAGAGGACAATGTGAGTGAGAAGGAAGAAGAAGAAGAGAGCCCTACTCTAACTGCTCTAGCTACTTCTGCTAGAAAGAGAAAGGCCAAGCAAGTTGTGGTTGCTTTTGAGTCTGAGTCAGAAGCAGCTGAGGAAGAATCTGAAGAAGAAGAAGAAGAAGAAGAAGAAGAAGAAGAGAAACAGGAAGAAGAGAAACATGAGGAAGAGGACCATGAGGAAACTGGAGATGAAGAAGAACTTGTGGCAGAAGTCCCTGTTGATGCTGATGTTACTCCAACATCTGATGATGAGGAGTACCGTGATGTGATGGAGTGAGAGTATCCCAAGAAGCCTTATTCTGACTTCTATGTGTCTGTGGAGGCAGAAGAGCAATGAGAGGCTTATCAAGCAAGGGTAATTCACAAGGAAGGGGAAATAGAGGAGGATAGTTTCAAAGAAAACATGATTTATGAACTGCTGGAAGCTAGCGGAGTGCTTGGGTCAGTGATGAACCATTCATCTTATGCCCCAGATGTCATCAAAGAGTTCTATATGAACCTCTCTCAGTGGGTGTGCCACCAGGATTCTCCCAAGTATGGGAAGGCTTGGGTTAGGAAGGGTGTCTTCGACATTAGCCCCTCCACTATCAATGAAGCATGGGGATTTCCTAATCCAGAAGAGTCAGAGGATCCAAGCATGGATGAGATCATCACAGATCTCACTGGTGGGCTGACCAGGAAATGAAATGATAGCTTTCCCACAACAAGGCTGACTTCTCTAAGTGTTGTACTACACAAAATTTCTACCTACAACTGGCTACCATCTTCCAACACAACAGTGATGACTAAGGAGTCTGCAAGGCTGGTGTTTAAGTTGAAGAATGGTCTGAATGTCAATATAGGGGAAAAGGTGTTGAGGTCTATGAAGGAGGTCACAACAAAATCAAAGGGAATCATTCCATATCCCTCTCTGATATCTAGCATACTGGTGAAACAAGGGTTGAAAACTTCAAAGACAGTAGGGTGGGTCAAGAACAAGGCCAGAATGCCTATCACCAGGAGCTACTTCACACAGGTGAGGATTCAAGATCTTCCATGGAATCCTGAGGATGCAGCTGGACCAAGCAGGAAGAAGAAGAAAAAGAGGGCTCACAAGTTTGCTGCCTCTTCAGTTCCCATAGCCAGTGGTGACAGCTGCTCAGTGATAGTTGATGCTTTTGTGGAGGAGACCCTCAAGTGGCTGGACAGAGAGTACAAGGACACCCAAATGGAGATAACTGAAAAGAAAGTTAGGCTGCAGGAGATTGACAGCCTCAGAAAGAACCTAAGGGATCTGCCTTCCTCACATAAAGGGGGAGAATAGATCAAATTTAAAATTTTTGAGTCTTAAATTTTCTATTTTTAGCCAGTTCTGAACTTTTTCTGTTTTTGCATGAATTGTTTCTATTTTCTTTATCTTTATTCATTTTGATCAAAGAGTGTGTTCCTTGTTACAGTTATAGCCTGTAATTAAGTATGCTTATTGGTACTGAGTGTTTTGGCTTATGATATCTTGAGCTTCTGTCAAGTACTAACTATGTGTGTTAGCTGATATCTGATGTGAAGATAACATTAGAAAATTCAATGTTAGAACAATCGATTGAAGTCAATGTTAAGTTAACATTGATACAGAAGGATGTTATGACAACATTGGAAAATCAATGTTAGAGCAACATTGTGTTGGACTCTCCTAATATTAAGGGGGAGTTAATTGCTATAGATGTACCACAAAGTTGAATAAGTTTGTTCTGAATATTTGATCTAACCACAGGTTCTAAGGTTTTGTGAAGTAAAGCAAAAATGGGGAGATTGAAAGTGCAAGTATTCTGGCAATGTTAGAAGGTTAATGCTAGAGTAACATTGACTGACAGAATCTGTTATACAATCTTGTTATGAATATCTTTATTTATTGTTTTGCCTTATTCACTCGACTAATCTAGTTCCACAGTTGTGATTGTCTTTGGTTATTATTCAGGAAACAAACTTGTCATAGCTTGATCACTCAAAGTTTCCATAAAGAGAAGTTTCCTTAATTAAAGCTAACCGCTCAACAAATAAGGAAGGAAGAGTTCTAGTGCAACTAGGAAACATCCAAGTTGAGTTCTGATTTGAAGAAGGAATCTTTCCTAAGTTAGGTCACTAACAAAGGAACTATTATTCAAGAAGAACGTCGAGAACAATGAAGAGGAGTCCGACAAGGAAATTGGTGTCCAAGTCAAGAACCTATATATAGGTGTGAAGTACATCAAGACAAAAACGAGACAAGAGCTAATAATCCAAGAGATTTATTCACGAGTTGTTGAGTGTTGTCTTACTTTTGCAAAGTTTGTGAGTTGTTCAATTAGTTCTAGATTTAGAATTGAGAGAATAATTCTTGGCTGCTTTGTTGAGTTCGAGCAATTCAAGAGTGAGGAACTTGAGAGTTGTAAGAAACATATTTTGATAAACCCTTGTGGTATTTTGCCTAAGGCTCGGAAGTTAATATTAATATTGTTAACCGTAAAAAATAAATATGAGACCAAGAAGAATATTAGTCCTAAATATAAGAATTAATATATGGACAATACTATTGTCACGAGTACTTCCGATGAGACGTACCCACTCCCAATGAGGAGGCCCCTCGGATGTCACCACACCCCTCGGTCACTGACCCAAAGCGGTACAAAGAAACCTCCGAGGAGATACCTAAGCGTCCCTTGGAAAGTCAACGATGAATAAAAAATAGATATCAACGCGGCATCGGAAAAAGAGTAAACCCCGATGGATCTGCGCGACTCTGATATCCATCAATGCGCTACATAATCTTACGAGAATACTTCCTTGTTGAACACTCTTCAACATAAACTGCCCTAGGAACATCACCCCGAAGACCAAATCTAAGAACAAAACCAGATCTCAGTGCAAGAGCCACTGGAAGACCCTCTACGAGGGCTCGAACAAGAAAGTACCACTCCACGAAGGCCAAGTCAAACCCTCGGAGACTAATTCAAGCCCTCAGAGACCAAATCAAGACCCCGGAGACCAAGTCAAACCCCTCGAAGATCATGCCAAACCCTCGGAGCCCACGCCACAGGTGAAAACACCCCTCGGAGAACATATACAGAAGCCCCTACACCAGAAGAAACCCTTACCGAAGCAACAACACCACCCGAAGAAGGTCCTAACTGGTCCATCAAGTCGTCACCAAATATAGGGCCCCTCGGAAAACTAGCATCCCGAAGAACAACCCATCGGAGATCCCCGGAGTCCTCGGAAAAAGCACATATCAGCTTAGTCAGCATCTAGTAGACTAAAGATAAACCCTATCTTATCTTTTTACACCTTTATGCATATTACGACATATGTACCTCACTAAAACACATGCATAACGACACATGTCCCTAACAAACTCTATATAAAGGGAGGTGATCGATTGAAGAAAGATAACCTCGAACAGACACATACAATCACATACGCACAAAATTGAGGAGCAAAGTTCAGTGAATAAAGGAAGGAATATTCTCGCATCTCTTGTTCTCCTCTATAAAACCATCGCTTTTGAATTACGGGCAGGGCGTTCCGACCCAAAAATAAATCCGTTAAATAGGGAATAATATCCAACCTATTAACAAATATATTCACTTCTTAAATTTTGTGTTGTTTATTTTCCGCTGCATTGTTATTCTGGACGTTGTTAAAGTAATATTGAGAAGCTAACAACGGTCACATATGAACCGATCCACAATTTCAAAGAGGATGAAGAAGCTTGAAAAGCATGCTACTAATTTAGATGCCAAAAATAGGAAATTATGGATAGTCCTATATTTTTTCCTATTTTATGTGTTGTACTCTAACTTCATTAAGTAGGCTTTTGTTTTCTGATTTTGAGAATAAAGTGTGTTGAAACAAAGAGTGTTGGATTTTTGTTATTTAACTTGATGCATGTGTTGAACAGATGCACATAATAATTAATTGAATGCAGCAGAAATAGAATAATAACGGAATTAAACAAGAACAAACAAAAACAAAGAAAAAACATAACATAAATTGTTCAAAATTCCCCACAAAAAACAAAATAAAACCTTGACATAAAGGGTATGAGGGGTGTGGGGGAGGGGGTGGGGGAAAGGGGGGTCAACATGGATTATAAAATCCCACCACCACTTTAGATTAGGGAATTATGCCATATTCTACTTGGAATCTGGACACGATCCTAATGGGTGGGATGGGAAGCTTCCTGATGTGAAAACAGTAGTCCAACATGTAGTAGTTCATCAACCCCTCTCCTGCAAATATCTTCTCCATATTGGAAGGCTGCATTTTGTATGCAATACATATTATTAAAAAAAGTGTGACATATTATTACTATTATCAGAATAAAGAAAGTTTGTAGAACTCTTACATTTTTTAAGTGGCACGCATAGTTGGAATCTGTCCTCACGGTCCTTAGCCTCCTGTTGTAGGTGACTCCTGGTTTTCTGTAAAACTCGGGAAAGAGTTGAAGGCTTCTGCATTATCCACAGGCTGTCCAGAATCTCCATAGGGGTATCTTCAACGC
Organism: Linaria vulgaris; assembly: GCA_948329865.1. Lineage (NCBI taxonomy): Eukaryota > Viridiplantae > Streptophyta > Magnoliopsida > Lamiales > Plantaginaceae > Linaria > Linaria vulgaris. The sequence continues at coordinate 80,621,656 of OX415254.1, forward strand.
CCCTCCTCTCCGAGAATATTGCAGCTAGTTGCTCGTAAACTGGGTGCATAATTGCCTCTGTGTACCGTAGGTCGTGCTGGACGCAGGCACGAAGTTCATCCATAAGAAACGCTTTGTCGATGACAAAGAAGTTTGCAAAGTTGAGGAATATGTTATAGAGGTATTCGCTAACCTCGTCGTACTTGTTTTTTAGGGTTGACTGGTAAAAGGCCGCCATTAGTTTTTTTGGAGAGGAGAGTTTTTTTTTTTTTTTGCAGAATTTTGAGAGAGGAGAGTTTTTTTGCAATGGATTTTGAAGTTTTGATTGCATGTGAATGTTAGGGTTGACGTTTGGTATTTAAATAGTAGAATATGAATAGTTTATGCCTTGTGAGAATTTATGTCTTGCACCGGTCCAAGTTTGATCCAACGGTGATAATTGAATATATGTCTAATCATGTTTAACTTGATCCAAGTCTCGAGTCAAATTGGTAGTTGAGCAGCCACATAAATACCCATTATGAAAAAAAAAAGAAATAAAAAATTAATGTTATAGTTCAGAATTGCGGATGTCAGAATGGTCAAAGTTTATATCGTCGAGTGTAATTTTTTTCAAAGTTTGGACCGTTAAGTGTAATTTTTTTCAAAGTTTGGACCGTAAAGTGTAAAAGGTGGAAAGTTTGGACCGTTATGTGTAAAAATAGTCAAAGTTTATGCTGACGGCTATAATTTTATATATAGTTTAGATAGTATTTTGTATAACTTATTGCATGTTCTTTAAGAGTTGTTTCATTAAAAAAAATACATTAAATATCCATTCATATTAACAACAAAACCTTACAGTACCACTCACTAATAGAATCATTATACAAAACAGTGGCAATCACTAATGTTCATTATACATCACAATTAGTTAGTACCATCTTCTGCAGTACTAACATACATAATCTCAACAGCCCTTTTTGGAACTCCAATTTTTTTCTTTGGAGCAGGAGGTTTGAACATATTTCTGCCTGGAGGAGTGAGAGTCAAATTACTGCTGAATGTTGGTAGATCTGAGAACACAAGCTCCTTCTTTGTCTTACATGTAGGAGACATGTAGTTACTATAAGTCCTTAGATAGGTCTCCTTTGAATAATAAGCATGTATGTGCTCTTCTGGCTTCCAATTCATGTGTCTCATTGCAGCACATGCATGAACACAAAGGATACCTGTCAAATCCCACTTCTTACATGAACATAACTTGTTCTCCAAGTGCACCACAAAAGTATCACTAAAGGTGCCTCAACCTCAAACTCAAAGTATCCATTCTAGTGAGCCTTATAACCTTCAGCTTTTCCCTTAATCCTATCAAGAATATCCCATACCTTAGGAGTAATAGCCTTGTTGCTCTTGTTCATGGAAATCTTCTTGATACATGTCATCTTCATCAAGGTTCTCCTAATAGATTCCAACATATCAATGATTGGCATCCCCATAGCTTTTACAATTGAGGTATTAAAGCTCTCAGACATGTTATTCAGCAAAAGATCACTTTTGCAATGTGTTCTAAAGAGTTCTTTAGACCACTGAGTTGGAGGCTTGCTTGTTAACCAATTGTATGCTTTGACATTCCTCTTTTGCAGCTTATCCATGATCTTGTTGAAATCACATAATCTACCAGCTCTTGCAGCATCCCAAAGTATATTATTCATTGCAAGACATGGATGCTCCTTCTTCAAATTTGCCCACAAGTGCAAAACACATAACATATGCTCACAGTGAGGCAACAGTTCATGAAAATCATCAACCAAACCTTTTGTTTATCACTCATAACAGTCCAATGAAAACTGTTAGTGATATTCAGATCATCCACCAGAATACTTAGAAACCAATACTATGATTTCTTCCTTCTTCTTAGTTCTGTACATTTGAGCTAGTATATACCACAATCCATGTTAACAATAGTTAGCATGGAGCTAGCAGGCCAGTTTGGATCACTACTTATCTTTGTATGATATATGGTAGTTGCTTTTTTGACTTTGTCTTGTCTGGCACATTCATGTGGTTCCTTCAGAGTCTTAATCCTCATTGTGTCTTTTTTGTTTGGCCTTGAAGCATATAGCTCCCATTTACAGTTGTCCTGTGCACACTTTGCTTGGAGCTTCAACTGACAATTGATTGGAAACTTAACATGCCTCCCCTCGGTGATTGCAAAAGTTACGACATCATCTCTCAATAGTTCAGTGGTATCAAACTGCATCCCTAACTCAAATTTGACACAATGCATGTCAAATAATGGATTGAAAATTGGATGACCTTGGTGTGTAGGTCTTTTTGGTATTGGCTTTTGTGGTTTCCTTCCTATCAAAGTCTCTCTTTTTTCCTTTCCTTTCCCTTTGTTTGAATTATTTTCTACCCCATCTTGCACATGAGCTTGTCTGCTAGAGCTTTCAAATCCATCATCAGCATTTGGAACAAATCCAGGTGGTGCATTAACTTCTTCCTCCTTAAACCCCACTGCCTCACTAGCACTCCTAAGATATTCATCATCAGTTGCATCATTGTCACTATCATTGAGAGTGTCTGAAAATTCTGAATCATCACCACATGAGACTTCACCATCACTATCATCATTGTTCACTATATCAACTATAGATTCCAAGAGTGGACTTGTATTGTCTCTTAAGCATTGGGGTACATGGCTCTGGCTTATTGATTCATCATTATTAGCCCTTGAAGTGCTAGGTATATCACTTGCTCTTGTTTTTCTGGTGGCCATATCTCTTAACAAGATTGCTACATCTTCTACATCAGGCAATTCATCATCATCATCACTCTCTACAAGGCCTTCTACAAACCTCTCATCTTCACCAACATTGGCACCTTCATTGTTATCACCAATATAATCCAACCCTTCACTCATTGGAGGAAGATTAGGCAATTCACTCTGTGATTGAGTAGCATTTACCTCATCTGTGAGAACATAACATCTACTGATTTCTTTGTAGATGCATAAAGTGCCATATCCACTGAATCCTTATCATTATTTACTTCAATATAATCACCTGGATAAGTATCTGTTATGTAACATATTCTCACCACAGAACCCTTTGTTTTAACACCCACCTCTTTCACCATTTCCAATATCTCTAGCCTGGACATTTCATCCTCATTACACCTGTCTATATAGCTCACTGTCCCTCAAGATAAACGGTTTTGCCCAAATTCATTAATTTTCCAGAATGATGCAATATAATGGTGAATGGGTCATCTCTATCTCCAGCTGAATATAGACAAAAATTAATTAGTATTATATTGTCTAACATACATAAACATACTAAAACTAATCACACAAACACACAAGTGGCAGTTAAAGTGAGAACAAAAAAGGAAAAAAAAATCACATGTGTCCAACTATTCCCTCACATAGAGCCAAAAGGAGGGACAACACGACGAAAAATAACTCCAAACAAAGAAATAAATTAAATTTTGGATTTGGGGATTCTTACCATAATCGGGTGTAATTTGTCCTTCAGGAATAACATCACTGGGGGTTCTAACTCTCCACACCATTAGATTATGTCGATCGAGTGGAAAAAACAAGAAATTGAGCTTCGATTTCGTAAATTTGCTTTCGATTTTGGAAATTAGGGTTTCTGATTTTGGCGGGTTGTGTGAGAAAATGGCGCGCTAATTCTTTATATTCCTGATTTTTTAATTTATTTTATTTTTAAGTAAATAAATAGTAAAGTATCGAAAATACCCCTCTAGATGACATCAACGATGCGTCATTTAGTCGCAAAGTGACGTTTTTTAGTTTGGATAGGTAACTGAAATTTTCCCTAATAAATTTAATGAGTGTCAGATTTATAAAACTATTATAACATGTAATTTTATTGGTACTATTTTAGGGTTCTTTTTATCATATATCTTGTTGTGATTGATATCTAAGTTAATATTCTCGCAAGTACTCTTAACAATTTTTTACTCTATCGTAATTTCTATTGTGGAGAGAGGAGAAAATAATGGGATTTTTCAAATAAAATGCATAATCAAACCCCCCTCTCATCTCCTCTGTGATTTCGAAAACCTGCACAAACTTCATTGTGGTTTAAAAACTGTACAAAACTCCCTTGTGATTTTAAAATTTTACATAAAACCCATTCGTGCTTTCATAAATCATGTACAAAATCTTTTTTTTTGTTCAAATCCATTGCAGAGTGATGTACACTCGCTGGATACGAGAGCGGGATTGGCTTTTCAGTGTTTTTTTACTAATAAAAAGTCTATTATACCCTTTAAAATGTTTAGCACAAAAATCTCACGTGATTTGAAAATCAGCACGGAACCCCCTTATGGCTTGAAAAGCCTACATGAAATCCTTACTTTTAATTTATTTATGTTAAATTAGTACATAATTTTTTAACAAATTTACATAATTTATAAAATCTCATTTTTTGATATTTGTTTACAAAAAATAAATTTATTTTACAAATAAAAATATATTTATAAAATATGTAACATGTAATTATAATTAATTAGTAAGGATAATTTAGTTATGGTAATACTAAAATATACGAGGCCCTGACATCACCCTACCGTCACCCAAGTATAAGGACTTTGGCCCAGAAAATTACCACCCCATTTCAAAAGGAAAAGAGACTCGGTCGTCCTTGAATGCGCAACCCCGTATTATGAGACAAGGGATGACATGGCAGGCCTGTCCCCGTAGATCTTATCCTCAATGTAAAAATATGTGATCCGCGACAATTGAGATAGCCAAGCGTCATTGATAGTAGAACAACCCCCTCCTACCAAAAGAGGTCGTCTGGACGAGGGAGATGTTATGCATCCCCGCCCAGTAATAAGGAGCCTAGACGAGGGGATAAGGTCCATTACTTCTTCGCCCCACTTCTACGACGTCAACACACCTACTTGACGAACGGTAAATATGATTGTTGGTGGAAATCTAGCCCTCTCATTTCCTACACAGAAACGAAAGTATGAGAGAGAAAAATAAGACAAGGATCCACGCCCCACGAGATATTTGCGGTAGGTATAGCTCCCATCCCTCAGATCGTTTGTGGGTCAGAATATTTGAATGGGATCATATACCCTCAGGAGGATCCCATCGTAGTCCCCGCAACCATATTTGGGACCGAGGTGTAGCGTAACCTGATAAACACATGCAACTCTGTAGTCGTTCTCTTCTATCCACCTTTTGGGGCCTCGGACTCCGTGATGACCAAATTGAGGATATCAGAGTTCCTCTCGTAAGCTTTTTCAGGGAATGCTGCCATACAGTACGAACCATCAACCTCCCTGGGGACATGGCCAACTCCGACGAACAGAGTCAGTAAAGTTATGGGTCATGGACTCACCCACTCGAACATATAACGCGATATGCGGACGACCCTCCTTGCGTCTCTTCGAAGCAGTCCCCTCCACGATACATCCTAAAGTTAAGTTTCTGACACCGGCGGGAATATGAGAAGTCTGGGGCAACAAGGTACGTGCTAGTGAATGTCAGATGAATGCCTTGCCTACTCCCACGGTGCCGACCCCCATGGAGGAAGACGAACTGCCTCCTCTAGAAC